>OZ010789.1:371830996-372468496 GCA_963932465.1 Maratus speciosus | reverse complement strand
TAAAATACTTTCAACTAGGGATGCATCGAATAGTGATTTTGGCCGAATACCGAATATTCGGCCTGCAGGCGAACTAAATACCAAATATTCGGCTAGCCAAATAGTAACTGCTAGGCCGAATACCGAATATTCGGCTTGTCGAATACCTTTATATTTCAAAGTTTAAAAGCATTAAAATATTAAATTTTAAAACAACTTTGCATACTATTTAATACAGAAACTTACATTTTAATAAACAAGAGCTTTTTACAGGTAAATTTTATACTGAAAAAAATCTGCTTTGAGTTATTTAAGAAGATTAAGAAGAGGATAGTTATAAAACTTTTTTAATTAATAAAATTTTGAATTTCATGACTTCTTAAAACAGATAAATAAAATTTTCTTAAATTCTAAAAGAATCCTTTTAAAATCAAAGAGAACTGGTAAAAAAAATTGGAAGAAAAATTGTACAGAGTGATATATTATTTGTTTGTCAGGAAGAGACAAAAGTAAATAAATAATACAATCTATTCAAATTTTATAGGGTGGACACTAAGCAAAAATAACTGTTCTACTCCCTTTGATTAAGCAAGGAAGTTTTTAAATGCATCCTAGATTGGTGTCTGGAGTGGGCAATCATTTTCAGAGATTGTAAACATTGTTCTTAAAATCTTAGCAAGAAACAGATTATTTACTGGACAATGTTCAGGAACTCGCATTTGTACATCATTAATTCCTATGAAAATCCTCGTGATTGGTCAATTTTCTTAATACAGTGAAACCTCCCTGAGCGACCACCTCCCTGAATGACCATTTTTTTCATGGAACGAAATTTATTCCCATAGGATCAATACTAATTTTACCTCCATTCAAACACCACCCCAGTTGAACTCCCTCCATGAGCGACCAATTTCTTTGAAGAAAATGAAACAAATTCTGTTTTTTCCAGGTCACTTGAAGAAGGTTTTATAAAAATAATAATTCTGGAGAGTGCATTATTCATCAAACTTCTAAACTAAGTTTATAATTTTTATTTATTCTGGTAAGTTTTAAGTGTTTAAACCCATTTTTGCCTTTTTAGGCAATGAATTTTACTCTGATGACAAAGTAAGGATGACGGTCAATAAACTCCCCTGCCCTATTCTGTCAGGAAACCCTCAAAGAAATAGATAAATTAATAAAATCGTCATAATTTGTTCCCATCCAAAAAAAAAAATTGCATTTATTTACTGAACTTTGAAATAAAAATTATAGAAGATAAAACCATAAAATCAAAGCAAACGTCAATGTATTCATTTTTTAAACTCTGCACTAATTAACTTATGTAATTAACTTTTCTTTTGATACTTAAATTTTCATATTTTTTCCTAATGTGAAAAATAAATTTTAGTATCATATTAATTGCTACCTTTTTTCAACAATTAAAATCTAGATTTAAATATGACCTCTATTAAGAGACCACCTCTCGGAGCGACGAATTTTTAATGGAACGGAACGTGGTCGCTTTAGGGAGGTTTTACTGTACTTAACAAACAGCAAATAAATAATGTAAAAACATTCTCTTTTATTTAAATATGATTCTGTTTCTAATTATTCTGAATATCTTTATAAGTTGATTGTTAAACGTAAAAGTTGTATAAGGTTTTAAAAAATGTTTAAGAAGTTTTTTTTAAGTATTCGGTTGGGCCGAATATTTTGATATTCGGCCAAACCAAATATTCAGCAGGCCGAATAGTTTGCTATTCGGCCAAGCCAAATATCTGGCATGCCGAATAGTTTGATATTCGGCCAAACCAAAAATTCGGTAACATGGCCGAATACCAAATAGATACCGAATATTTGGTGCATCCCTACTTTCAACAAAAACCACTGTTAAAATGTCGGTAACGAACTAAGGCATAAAAGAAGAAACAGGGTAAAGGGAAAGAAATCCCATCTTTACTTATATGAACCGGGTGAAAGAATAAACCAATCACGGAGCAGTGTAAAAGATGGATCTCGAAGGACATCATGACGAAACGCCGTACGAACGATGTGCAGTAGTTTCAAACGAGCAACGCCATCTGGTGGCAGTTGTGAAACACTCGTCATTCGAAATGAATTACATTGCCTGGACGTGGATGGCTGAAAATCGGAAGTAGGAAAATATGTCTGATAAATAAAGTAAACAATTTTAAAAGGATTTAAAGGTAAGATAGCAAAAGTAAATAAACGGTTAAGTAAAATAATGAATGACATTATTGTATTAATAAAAAATATTTTATATATTTAACTAAAGTGTACTATGAATGTATTGCTCAATAAAGACAGAATGTAAAGTATATAGCTGAATGAAAGTGAGAGGTAGAGGAGATATTTCCCAAACAGTGTCAATACAGGTATCAGGGTTTTACATCTATCAACATCGTCACTATCTTTGAATGGGTGAAAAAAGCTTGGCTTGAATTACCACAAAAAATGATCATCCGATCTTTAAAAAAAAAATGTTGCATCAGTAATGTGATGGATAAAACTAAGAATTATGCTGTTTTAGAAGATGATGACGACGATGAATTAGACACGACGATATTCATTCCTGATGTACCAATGAAAGTAAGCGATTTTAAGGTGCTGCTTGAAAATTCTGACAGTGACTTGGATAGTGAATGATGATTGTTGACTTTTTTCATTGTAAAAGAATGGAAAAAATTTTCAGAAATTTGTAAATATTTTTTAGGTTGTTTTTTATATTTACCATCTTTTTTATTTTAGAATATCAATTTTGGAAATTTTCTTAGAATCATGTATAAGTCGAACCCCCATTTTAGAACTTAAAAAATGCCAAAAAATTCTCAGCTTGTATACGGAAATACATGGTATTTTCTTAGAAGTAGAAGAATTCCCTTTTATTTTAGAAGTAAAATAGGCTGAGTTCAGAGTTTCAATATTATGTACATGAGTTCAGAGTTCAGCTGCACTACAAAAAAAAAACAAGCCAAAGGCCATTTTTAATAATGATAAAAAAAAGTGAACTTCTTCCTTCCTAAAATAGTGCATATAGAGGTAAAATCAAAACAACTGTCTACAATAGACAAAAAAAAGCAAGGAAAATTCGACATCTTTCCCTTATCATTTAATTTTTATTATTTCTACATTAGTTTTTTAAAATTTAAATTTATTTAATGTGTATTTTCTTTAATACACATTAAAATAAGTGTAACCCTATGTCTATCCTATAGCTTTTACATGCATTAAATAAAATTGCACAATTTTTTTATCTTCATCAACACACAGTTATATCATTAATCAAAGTATAAAGCAGTAATTTGCCAGAAAATAGTTAAATATGCAAATTAATGTTACCTTTTGTATTTGAGAACATTTCAATTCAATGCGTTTATAATTAGACATAGACATTAGACAAGCTTAATGATAACATCCACTTTCTTTTTATTTGAATCAACTTTGTTTTTCTGATAATCCTTATATTTAATAGCCTGTAAAATTTTATATTTTCATAGGTTATTTGTTATTTTGGGTATTGACTAGGGTCATTCCACGTGAAATCAACCAATTTAAAGAAAAAGTGTTGCACCATAGTCACAGATTTTTTTAAAATTTTTATCATAAGCAGACACAGTAATGAAACCCTCAAATCTGAAATTTAAAAATAATTTTCAGAATATTGACTGAGATATAGCCATTTGAAAATTGGTCATTTTTACCAAATGGCGGCCTTCTTGGAATCTTATCAATGTCTATAAATGGCCATAACTTGCCAACTAATGGCTGAAATTCGACGTTTCTGGTACCAATTTGAAGCTATTTGTACAAAGAATGCATATTTCACATCAAAACAATAGTAAATTTTCATTTCTTTACTTTTTATTATGTGCAAGCTGAAAATATCACCCCAAAAAAGGGCTGATTGTAATGGCCCATACAAAAAATGAATCATCATGAATTTTTCTGAAACTTGGTAAAAACATTGCTCCATCTGTGTGCTTTAAATAAGAAAAAATTGGAGAGGTAAAATTTGTTGTTTTAAAATAAATGGTTTTTTACACATAAGGTGTCATTAACCTAATAATGATCCTTTTAGAATCTGTAAGTATTCCTAATTTAAGAAATAATGGTTAAAATAAAATTTTCTAACATCTGAATTAATGTAAAAGTATATTCGAAACCTCATTTGTACTAATTTCGTAGACCCTCACCCCCCCCCCCCCCCAAAAAAAAAAAAAAAAAAAAATTATACAATTGAAAAAAATTTACACTGAAAAAGATAAGAAAATAATTAAGGAATATAATGTATAATTATAAAAAACCTATAAATGCAATACATATAAATGAGGATTTACTTTACATATAGGGGAGAATGGGGTGGAATGGGACAGTAGGTTTTTTTCTTTATGTAGCATTATAAATATTTCATCAATCACACATTAGATGAAGCAACGGTACCCTAATCTTCAGTTGAAAAAAGTAGCTGATTTACGTAAGCTTGCAATTGTATAAAGAAAAAGATTATTTCAAGAATCAAAAGTAAATTTGCTTCATATACTTTTTATGCTTTCTGTATATTAATGATTTGTTTATGCACAGATGTTATAGTTTCCCTATTTATGGAACATTATACTGTATATTATCCATAATTTAAATTATGCCTAAAAGCAGCATTTCTGTTTATGTTTATACAAGAAGTTTAACATAAAAGAAGGTACAGAGAGGAATGGAACAAGTCTAATTCTTACTTTTTAATAAGATGAGCGTAAATTGCTAATATGCAAATATTTTTAAAGGGTAGTATATTAATTATAACATTAAAAATATATTCATTTACTTCAAAATATCAATAAATTGAACGGGTGATTTCTTAACACGTTGACGGACACTTGCGTCTATAGTCGTCAAAGCGAAGTTCACTATGTGGCTTAATGATTGATTGGCATCAGTATTTTAAAACTAAATTTTGCATTGTTTAATGTACGTGAAGTTAAGATTTTACTTATTTGCATATATTTTTTCATGTAAATCCTAGTGTCAATCAATCATTATGCCACATAGTGAACTTCGCTTTGACGGCTATAGACGCAAGTGTCCGTCAACGTGTTAATATCTCTGACTAACAATCCTGAATTATCCTTCCAGTGATGAAGATACTGGAATTTGATATTGTAGCACAGACATTATCAACCTACAATCTTTGTTAGATCGTAAATATAGCCGATACTAGACTATTTGTTTCTTATAATACATTGTTTTATAGTTGTCCCATACCTCCCTGTTAGTGGGGAGGAAGGGGACACATTTTGAAATTTACAATTTCTTTAATTATAAAATTGTTTCTGAAAATTATGTTTCTATATTTTTCAAGGATATTAGAAAGTGTTTCATTTTATCCTTTACAGAAGAAAACTTCTACTGTATATATATATATATTTAAATCTTTCAGAATGCATTAAATGTTCAGACATAAATATATCAGTTTATGTAATCTTTATTTCAGTATATTTAGTATATACTAAAAATGACAGAATTCATGAAATGATTGCTAATCTTGCATCATATAACTTTCCTATTGTTTGAATTCAAAGAAAAAAACCTACAGTCCCATTCCACCCCATTCTCCCCTATATGTAAAGTAAATCCTCATTTATATGTATTGCATTTATAGGTTTTTTATAATTATACATTATATTCCTTAATTATTTTCTTATCTTTTTCAGTGTAAATTTTTTTCAATTGTATACATTTTTTTTTTTTTGAGGGGGGGGGGGGGGCTACGAAATTAGTACAAATGAGGTTTCGAATATAGTTTTACATTAATTCAGATGTTAGAAAATTTTATTTTAACCATTATTTCTTAAATTAGGAATACTTACAGATTCTAAAAGGATCATTATTAGGTTAATGACACCTTATGTGTAAAAAACCATTTATTTTAAAACAACAAATTTTACCTCTCCAATTTTTTTTTTTTTTATTTAAAGTACACAGATGGAGCAATGTTTTTACCAAGTTCCAGAAAAATTCATCATGATTCATTTTTTGTATGGGCCATTACAATCAGCCCTTTTTTGGGGCGATATTTTCAGCTTGCACATAATAAAAAGTAAAGAAATGAAAATTTAATATTGTTTTGATGTGAAATATGCATTTTTTGTACAAATAGCTTCAAATTGGTACCAGAAACGTCGAATTTCAGCCATTAGTTGGCAAGTTATGGCCATTTATAGACATTGATAAGATTCCAAGATGGCCGCCATTTGGTAAAAATGACCAATTTCCAAATGACTATATCTCAGCCAATATTGCGAAATTTTTTTTTTAATTTCAGATTTGAGGGTTTCACTACTATGTCTGTCTATGACAAAAATTTAAAAAAAAAATCTGTGACTATGGTGCAACACCCATTAGTTGAATTCGTGTGGAATGACTCACTAGATAAAATAATAATAAATAAGCGGTGGATTAATGAGTTTGTGAGTGGAAAGAAGTCATTAATTTTTTTGTGTAATCAGATTTGGAATAAAAATGTAACTGAATCAAAATATTAAGAATTTAATTTTAATTAAATTTATTAAAAAAGCTAACACAGTAGACTCTCTCAAATCTGCACAGCTTGGGACCAGAGGTTGCGCGGATTTTAGAATTTTGTGGATTTCTGGTCATTGCTTCATTTTTTACACAATAATTTGAATGTAATAATGCAATCAAAATTATAACAAATGCTTGCAATATAGTAAAATATTGAAATAATTAAGTAAAGTAATTAAAATGATAAAAAGTAAGATTATTTTTAAAATGATGAAATTATTAAAAGTAGAGGTCAACTAAATAATTAGTAATGTATAATTAAATATGCATAATAAAGATAAGATACATTTTGCTTGAATTATTCAATGAAATTTTCCTCATAAAAGTGACCTATTAATTCACATCAAAATCATAACGTAAGGAAATTTTATTTCAGGTTTAGCCAGTCTTAATAACCAAAAAAGCTTTGTTTAATACATAAATATATCTAGTAAAAAGATTGCAATTACCAGTGATATCAGCATATCTTGATTTTTTTTTTTTTTTTTTTTTTTTTTTTCCAGAAAAAAATTTATACTTCCTTCATGAAAAACCACGAGTTCAGTCATGTTATCGAGAAATACATATTAAAACCCATATGGAATGATATAAAACTAAAAAATTCTGTAATTTTGCCTATACATCTGAAGTGAAAGTTTCATTGTTTACATCTGTGGTGATGTGCCGATTTGAGGGAGTCTACTGTATACGAAAGATATAGGTCAAAATTAACATTTTTACCTACTGGCCACTGGCCAGTTTTTTTTAACCACTGGCCAGTAACAAAGTTATGTACGCTCCATTCAAAATTGTGTTTTTTCTAACTATCAACATTGTAATTTACTAATATATATTACTTACCATTCGATATGATTACACTCAACTGAAAAATTTAATTTTTACTATTAATTGCAATGAAATACATTCACAGGAAAATTTCAGAAAGTTACAGCAGAGGGTGCCCCCCCCCCCCCCCCTCGGCCCTAATATGCATTTTTATGCGACCATTTAACGAATTTTGCGTTTTTTTCGCGATCTTTTGACGAAATTCACATGTTTTCATGACCTTTTGCAAAATCTGTGTTTTTTTGCGATCTTTTCACAAAATTGCGTTTTTTTGTAATCTTTTAATGAAATTTGTGAGTTTTTTTCACCATTCTTTGAAAATATTTGCATTTTTTTTTCAAGATTTTTTGACGAAATTTGTGTTTTATCCGCGATTATTTCACGAAATTTGCATTTTTTTCCCGCGATCTTTACTTGAAATTTGTGTTTTTTCCGCGTTCTTTTGACGAAAGTTGCATTTACTCCGCGATCTTTTCACGAAATTTGCGTTTTATCTGCGATCTTTTTACAAAATTTGCGTTTTATCCACAATCTTTTTACGAAATTTGCGTTTTATCCACAATCTTTTTACGAAATTTGCGTTTTCCACGAAACTTTGAAGAATTTTGTGATTCTTTTTCGCAATTCTTTGTCGAAATTTGCGTTTTTTCCGCGATCTTTTCTTGAAATTTGTGTTTTTCTGCGATCTTTTGACGAAATTTGCGTTTTTTCTGCGATTTTGTCACGAAAGTTGCACTTTCCCCACGATCTTTTCACGAATTTTGCATTTTTCCCGCGATTTTTGTGTTTTTTTCGCGTTCTTTTCATGAAATTTGCGTTTTTTCCATGATGTTTTGACGTAATTCGCGTTTTTTACGTGGTCCTTGGGCGAAATCCACGTTTTTTCGCGATTCCTTGACGGAATTGGTGTTTTTTCTACGAACAATTGACGAAATTGATTTTTTTCGGTGACCATATCGAAATTAGCGATATTTTTATGTCCAAATTTTCGGACTGGTGACTGTTTTTTTTTTTTTTCGGAACTGAATGCCTTAAATTTTCAGAAAATTCGAGACAGAATCACCCCTGCTACTTTTTTTTCTAACGTTCGGGAGAATCGCCAATTTGGACACCGTAAATTCCGAACGAATTTCACTCCTTTCTTCCCTGGCATCGATCTTTCAACCATTGCGTTTGGCGAGTGGTATAGGTCAAAATTGGGAAATTTCATTAGCGGCCGCTGCTCAGTAAGACTAATTTTTTAAGTGGCCACTTTCTTTAAACTAGCGGCCACTTTTTTATTTCAAAATGCTAAACAGTAAAATTTCTATAAGTATTAATCTAAAACTGAGTAGCCCAAATAAATATGTTAATATAAATATATTGGAATAAAAAAAAGTAGAATCCTTGATGAAATGTAAGAAAATTTTATTATCTCCTTGTAAAAAAGTGGCCGCTGATAGACAATTCTTCACTAGCCACTTTTTTTTTCATTTACTGGCCCTGTGGCTGGTGGCTAGTGCTAATTTTGACCTTTAGCGAGTGGTGCCCATTGAGTTTGGCGAGTGAGGACAATAAAGTTAATCGCCACGTTTTAAGTGTTATTCAACGCTTGGCGAGTGGCGAGTGCTAATTTTGTGCTATAACGAAAGAGAAACCTGTCTAAACTCTAAAGTGTATATTTTCTTGTGTGCTTTATGATTTTGTCTTAGAAGGTTTCGCTCGCAAGTTTTTACAAGATAAAGATAAAACTTTTATAACATAAAACTGATTTAAATTGACAAAAAGTTTGCTGGTGGGAGTCAACCACCCCCATATGCATGCCTTTAATACCATAATGGCAGATAAATCTTTTCTTTCCTACATGTGTGAATAGGGACATAGAGAGAGCACTTAAAAAATATATTTTTTATTGTATTTCAATTTCAATAAAGCAAATAATCACGATTTATATGTATAACTGATAAATACTGATAGTTTTATTTATTTTTGTAATTTTAAAAATGCATCCACAAGACCCTTGGGACATGAAATTGTCACTCTTCTGAAAATTACTCATATATACATTAATTGCTCTGTGTTTCTTCTGAATAGACCTTTAATATTTTTCTCTGGTTACTTGTTAGTTATCCCGTCAATCAATTTCACCAAACTATACAAATTGACATAATTTTTATTTTAAATAACGAAAAAATAAATTAGTATAATATTAATAAAAATACAAATAAAACGTCGAAATATAAATCACCTGATGACAAGTGAATGAGACTTGTTGTCAAGTGAATGTGACATTTACGATCAACCATTGTTGGCATTTAATCTTACAATTTGGCGACAGTAATTTGGTCGACGGGATAACTAACTAGTGCCTTTTTCTGTTACAGGCATCAGGGTCTCTTCAGTGTGGGCACATTAGGATGGGTGAAAAAAAGCAAAATCTTTCAGATCAACCTTTAATAGTGCGGAAAATTACCTTTTGCAATTAGAAGAATAATACAAAAAATATTTTTGAAATCGGTTACGCTGTTGTTTGTTGCAAAGCTTGGCAAGTACCCGCATATGGTACTTTAGCAGAAAGTTCTATATTATAACTAATTCAAACGCACAAGACACTTAACATCAAATGAAAATATTTATTTTCTTTAAATGAAATTTTAAACTAGCGTTAAGAATAAAAACAGATGCTCAAATATCATCTTTTAAATATAATAAATTATAAAGATTAAGTATGTATGAAAAAAAAAAAAAAAAAAAAAAAAAAAATCAATTAAAATACTCTGTCACATAAAATAAAAAAAAGCATGAATCTTACGTACTGGAATAACAAAAAGAACAGTATTATTGCTAAAACAGAAATAATCCATACATCTTGGTTAGCCATGGAGAAAAACTGACATGTTTACATCTCAAACGTAAATATTCTTTTCATTTGTAAGCTAATTTATCATGGCAACAATTCAAAATGTAACAAACAGCGCCGTGATAATATATATATATAACGAAAAAGCTTGTTTTAAAACATTTATTTGCTAATTTGTAAAAAAAATCAAAATAACCACGGGTTTATTGCAACATATAAACACAAACAAACCCCTCCTTCCAGATCCAAAATCACGGAAAAACTTCGTCGTCTGCAACCGAATAAAATCGATAAATTTATAGAATCGAATGAAAGTATTCAGTTGTTTATGTGCCGAAGATTCAGCCATTGCGAAATTTTCATAGTGAGTGAATATTCGCAAAGATTTTTTAGATCGTACCAGAAAATCAAACATGCAATATGTATATATATTTAATCTAGAAGTTAATTAAACTTATATAACCTCGTATATAACTATCTTAAGTTATGAAAATACGAGAATTGTGAAACGTCTTTGGGGCTTTCTATCTACACCATAGATATAGGAAGGATATATTTTATATTCCTTATTCCATGAAAGGCACCAAAGACGCGATGAATGATTTTTTTCTTTGTTTTGCCTGCTTTGTGTGACGTTTTCGTAACGCGTGTCAAGGTTTTTCTCAAATATCTAGCGGGCGTTGGACATCCACGAGCCAATGAATGAATTTTTTAATTGTTTTCTCTGCTTTGTGTGATGTTTTCGTGACGCGTGTCGACTTTCTAAAATATCTAGGGGGCCTTGGACATACGCACAAGGTGCATGCTTAAACTACAGCGTCTAGTTTAGACTATAGCGACTAGAATACATATTCTGGAAATCGGCTATCTCTGTAATGCTTAAAAAAGTGCTAAAATATTGTATCCCTTAAATATGCAACGATGCTGCTGCCATATACAGATCGCAGCGACATCTGTAGAATATTTTCTACAACTGCAAGGTATTGCTAGTCATAGCCGACGTTACTATGGCCCGGAAGCGAAATCGAAACTAGAAGGTCACGTGACCCAGATAGACGAAGAAGTCGATGGTCGAAGCATTGCTTGCGTTGAAAATTAGCTCGGCGCCGGATGCGATATTTATTAGCCCGGAAGCGAAATCGAAACTAGAAGGTCACGTGACCCAGATAGACGAAGAAGTCGATGGTCGAAGCATTGCTTGCGTTGAAAATTAGCTCGGCGCCGGATGCGATATTTATTACAATATAAATACTTTCATAAACATAATTAAAGTAACTTCCGGCGGGGAGGGGTCAGCCACTCCTTTTCGACGAAAACTTCTTAATTATATTTTCTGTTAGTGTTTAATAATTTTAAATCACTCAGAAATAATAAGTTTTAATTTTTCTTTTTAAATCCCCAGAGAGGAAAAAAAAAGTTTATTATTATTATTTTTAATTTAGGGAGAGGTAATTTACTTTTTCCCCCCCAAAGGTTCCATTTGGGGAGGGGGGAGTTCTCCTCTAAGGAATCTGGTATTTCAAAATACATCTCATCACAAATCAGCCACAAAGGGGAAAAAAAAAAACTTTTCAGAACTTGGTTGCACAAAAGCTAAAATGTCTATCCAGGGTTGTTTTATTTAAATCAATTGTATTAAATCAAATAGATTTTTCAGTGGAGAGTTACTTCTCCTAAAGAATTCAAAAGTTTGTTTTATGTTTTGTTGCTTAGACCTGCAAATTATAGTTCCCATATTTTTATTGACAGAGGTATTGATTCAATAATATGATCAATATTTGGAGTATTTTTAACAAAATAAATATTTAGACTATTTACCTAACATAGAATTGCAGTTTCTTCTAACATGAAGAAGATAAATGAGGAACATTGGAGTCATGACTCCAATGTTTTAACATCTTGATTGTTTTTAGAATTATTTAACATTTGTATTTTAGCACCTATTAAGTAAAAATATATATTGTGAATTTGATATTCATGTTTCTCATTTATTTTATTAAGGTGAATCTGTCGTTCAACTTGAAATATAGTTTTTCTATACATATTTATTATGAAGCAGATATCATTGAAATCATGGAAGAAGTGTTTTCACTGTCTTAGATATGAAATTGAAAAAATATATCATGGAAATTTAATTTGTTGATATTTGTATAGTGTATTTTTCTTTTTATGTCCCCCCCCCCCCTTTTGTGTCGGAATTTACTATTTGCTATCCACTAATATATTTTCATTCCTTATGCCGCTGTAACTTGGGTAATCATATTTATACATTTATTTACAGGTAATTTACATATTATTATCTACATTTTAAGGTTTAAAATTTCCACTTACATTTTAGCAAGATATAAAATACTTTAATTTTAAAAGCAAACTCTCCTACCAAAAAAATGGTTTGTGATACAGTAGTTTCGTTACTATATTTTTATTTACCAGAGTGAAATCTAGTAAGAATCAACTATTATTTTTACAGAGAGGATTTTGTTGCCAACCAGTGTAATCAAGTATGATTTCCCATTCACAATTAGCCTGTTTCTTCGCAAACAAACAAGGCTCTTTGCAAAAGTCGAATTTCTCAATCAGCCTATGACATGTATAATAAATATCATTTTGAAATATATCTTTCAGAAAATAGTAATACACCTTATACATTTTGAAATTACAATATGTTTTGAATATTTGAACAATAGCAAATTTTGAGTATTCATAAAACATTTAAATGATCTGAATTATTAAAATAATTATTTAAAATCCTCTTAATTTCAATTTTATATGATAATAATATTAAAAAAATATTTAAACAGCCTTAGATAGGATTGGACATTTCGTCTCATTTGCAGCATCCACTCTTGTCCCTACAAACTTGGGAAATGAAGGGAGGGGGGCGGTGGCAAGGAAGAAAAATAAGAATATTTTCTTGCAGTCAAAATTCAATGAAAATCCAAAAATTTTTTTTTTTCTTATAAATATATAAACAACTTGTAACTATCAATTAGGTTGTGAAAAGTAATTCATTATGAAAATACATTTCATTTCAAAACATGAAAAGCAATAAAGAATTACTTAAATATTTTTTAACATGAAAATTAGCAGATAAAAACAAACAAGGCATTTTTTTTTATTTAAAATTATTCAAAAGAATTCAGACTATTTTTAGCTATAGTTGTTTGAAGAAGAGGGTTAATAAAACGTGGACTCTTGATAATGATTGTAAAAATAAACTAAATATGTGCTAAACTGGGAGCTATTAACCTATGAATTGAAACAGTTTATAGGAAAAAATTAATTTCTTTTACATGAAAATATTAACTGAAAGTTGGTCTTTAAGCTAATATCTTTTTAAGTATATATTTAGAAGTAAAAAATTAAAACTTTGTCAATATTTAAATGAATTTTCCATTCTTTATACGTTTACTTTGATTTTAAAAATATTTATAAAATTCAATAAATCATCTTCCAATTAAAAATAACAAACATGAAATATCATATGGAAAAATATTGAACATATTTCAATATATTGTTATATGCACATAAAAAAAATGGATTAGAATTGTATTATCAATAAATATTGAAGTATTTAATTATTAACCGGTATTGTTAAAGTGGAAAATATTTAAAATAATTCAATCTAGATATTGTGTTATTGAGTAAAACTTGCCAAAGAAGCAATTCTTTTTCTAAAGCATACCTAGATTTAAAAAAGTAGGATACCTAATAATAAAAATACATAACTTAACCCTTTCAGGAGCAAGGTATTTGTATTCATAAAATGTTGAAATAGTTGAATGACACCAGTATTCACAAGAAAATTTATTTGTAAACAAGTATATTTTCGCATACTTCATAAAAGTGAAATTTTCATTGGGTTGATGCCTTCACTGCTTTACCGCCCTTCAAGGGGTTAAAAACAGCAACAATACTAAAATTGATGTTTTCACTTACTATAATAAAACATGAATGAGGATTAAAAAAAAGGGGGGGGGGGGAATCAATAAAACTTTTAATGTAGGGAGACTAACTTCATACATAAAATTTGCTATTTAGCAATAGTTAGAAAAGATTTAAAAAAAAAAAAAAACTTTCTTATGGTATTCACAACATGTGCTTTGTTTCTGTATTAAACATTGAAAATATTTAACTCATATGAATCACTTCATTTTAATTTAGTTGCTACAAATTTTAGAATTCTTATTGCATTTGTAATAAAAATACACTAAATAAAAATAAAGAACTTTTTAATAGAACTGTTATCCAAAAGTGCACAGGTAAAGTAACTTTCAAACCCCAAATGAACATAATATTAACAAACTGTAATTGAAACCAGATCATCAGCCAGCGTAGTGTGGTAAACAAGTAAGACTTTGACAACAAGTTCGAAATATATTCTTGTGGGAACATCCAGTATAAACTGATCTAGCAAGTTGCACTCACAGACAGAAAATTAAAAAAAAATCCTGCCTCGCAAGTGCCCCCAGCTGTCATAAAAATTCAAAATGATCCTTCTTGACTCAGTCCCTTGACCGCAGAAAGATGACATCTTCAATAATTGCATTGGTTTATACAAGTTAATATTTGAAATTCATTTGGGATTTGGAAAGTTATTTTAATTGTACATTTTTGGATAATAACAATATTAAAATGTTCTGTTTTTCAATAAATATTTTCATTTATACCAGTATCTGAAAGTGTTTATACAAGAAATTATAAAATTAATCAGAGCAATCTATAATTGCTAAATTAAAATGAAGTTAATCAAATGCGTACTACAATTAAATAACCAGTACCGAGTATTATCATTTTCATTGTTTAAAACAAATGTACATACATTAAACTGAATAATTTTGCTGTTTAAAAATAAATACTTTTGTTTATATAAAAATTGAGAGCTACTCTCACAGAAAGACCACTTCATAGCCTAGAGCTGGAAAGAGAGAGTATTTTCAAAAAATGAGATACTTGAAAAAGAGTACTTAAATTTTTAAAGAGGGGGGGGGGGAAGATATTTATCCTTAATTCACTGTTATTATATCTTAGAAAATGAGTACTATTCTCCATAATACATAAAGAAGGGTTACACTTACTGATTATACACTGAGAACAATACTAAACTTTTTTTTGAGCACCTATTTCTAGATACCACAGTACTGTATTAATGAAAAATATATATACATCACACTTCAATTATAAGTGCTTATAAAAACACATTTTAAACATACATATAAAATAAAAAGAGAAATATAATTATATATGAACTCACATTACTTCCTCGGATAATGCAACAACAGTTAGGCCTAAACTGATGAGCTCTTTTTGGCAGTAAAATAGTCAATTACTGCGCTAAAAGTTTCACCGTACACGATGTAATCCGTGATCAGCGGTTTAAGAGCACGTCTCAATAGCATTTAAAATAAAAATTTTCAAAATTTTATCACATCTACACTCACATGTATAAACAGAGACAGCCGGCTATAGCACACAACAGCATAGCGAGATACTAGCAACTACAGTCGGATTGCGCGCGTTCAACCGTCTATCTGGATCACGTGACTTTTTCGCTTCCAAGCCATTGAAGGGTCGTTTACACGGAGCGAGTTTACTAGCTACAAGCCGGCAAATTCACTAGCTGCTAGTAAACTCGCCTCGTGTAAACACGTTGGCTAGTAAACTATCAGGCAGCTCAGCGAGTGCGAAAAAAGTTGAAAGCTCGGCTACTTTTTTCGCTACTCGCTGGCGTGTTAGCTATCTGGCTAGTGAACTAGCTGCGTGTAAACGTTGTTGCTAGTGGAATCGCTGCGAGTATTCGGTAGTTCGTGCTTCTGTTATGTAAACAATGTCGACTGAAGTAGTTCGTGTCGGCGTGAATGAAGAAAAATATATTTTTCGAACAAACTTAACAATTAGGATACCAATAATTAAAACATTTTTGAGAATTATTCACTGTTTGAAATAACTACCGTAATTATCACAAGGTGAATATTTTAATTATTTTAGATAGTTGAAAATACTAATGTCGGGGAATTGCAGTTATCAAATTATTGAGACCGTATTAGAGGGCAATAATAGAAAAAAAAGTTTTGGAGTATTAGTGCATAGATTCGTATATTTTCCACAGTTAAACTACCTGAAAGTACTCTTAGTAATTAGTATTACAAATATGATAGGAATGATACTGAGGGTTGAATGTTTTAAATACTAAATAAAATAATTTCAAAATAAAACTGCAGAACTATGATGGCGTTTGAGGCCACTGATCTGCAGATTTACTACTTCAATTACTACCATAGATTTCATTAATATTACAATCATTTTTTGTGAGAGATGAATAAGTAAATGTTTAAGACAGAAAATAATAGATTTTTAACAACTTAATAGTTTTTTTGTTTTTTTTTTTACGAATTTAATATTTCCAACTGAGCGAAAAAATGCCCAAGCCGGGAATCGAGCACAGATCATTGGCTTACAGGGCTAATTCTCTTCCGTTTAAGCTAACTGGGCCGACAACCGATGAGCATAGGCATTTTTTCGCTCAGTTGGAAATATTCAATTCGTATGATAGCTTTACCAATCAGTTTGATTGCGTTAAAAATAATAGTTTACCGTAATTTCCCGCGTATCCGCCACGGCTTTAAGTCTTTTCAGACCGGAAATTTTATTGAAAAAAAGAAGTCAAATAAGTGGCAAGCAGAATCAAGTCACATTTTATTTAAAATAAACTCTGGTAGGAAATTGAGTTATCCGAGGTACGGCAGATAGGCGCGAAATTACGGTAATTGTTTTTATGTAAATGGGGAGGGGTCGAGCCCTATGAGCCTCTCTTTTCCATATGCCCTTAAACAATATGCTTTGCTTCCTGGTTTATTTCATTGATTGACAGATAAACTAAACAGGGCAGAGTTATAAAAATGTGATTAAAATATTGAAAATTTTATTAACCACATGAAATTAATTAAAAGCAGCACTATTTATAAAATTTTGGTGTTCCTACTAAACATCAGTGAAACTGCATTTTTAGCAACGATTACATGGGATATCCATTACTGAAAATAGACTAATTAAACCTTACAATAATGGACACGGGTCTTAAAACCTTAAAAATTAATGAAATTTCATAAATGATCATTATAATATAAAATTCAAATTTCATCTTTTAATTTCGTATTGCAGTAATCTGTGTGTTTTATTTTCCATAACACAGGGTACTCTTGTTATACATTTAAAAACGCGGCAATATCATTTGCGTTCCACTTATATTTTCTACGAACACACACACACATTAAAAAAAAAAAAAACAGACAGGAAAACTCGGCACTTAATATAAAAACAAACACTGTTTTCAGAAAAAAAACATAAAAGAAAGCTTTAGAACGCAGCATGTGACGCAATAGCGAGTTGGCTACTGAGCGAGTAAACAAGTTCGTGTGTAAACGACCACTATCTCGCTAGCTGACTCGCTCGCTACTTTTCTCGCCGGCTTGTAGCTAGTAAACTAGCTCCGTGTATGATTGCTAGTCTATACCAAGGCATACTTAGATACTACTACAGGCAGCTAATTTACAAACCCTCAAGCTTTGGACACCCTTGGCGAAAGGGAAATGTAGCCAAATAATTTGGCGAGAGAAGATTAGTGCGCGCTGGAACACAGATTATATATCTCAGATATCTGAGATATCTGAGATATAGATAATCTGAGATATATATAATCTGTGCGCTGGAATGGAGTGAGAATTTGAGAATGAATCAATGAATTGACGAGAGTTTTGAATCCCGAATGTGAAAGGGAACGGTGATTTTGTTGCAATGTGGTATCTTCCGCAATAAATACTTCTCGGAATGGTATGTATTTTATTTATGTTAAACATATTATTGAATATAACTTTTCCTAATTTATGCCGATTTTTTTTTAAATAATGTACTACTTTTTTTTAAAGTTATTTTATTTTTACGATACTTGCTGCGAGTTGATTTAAGCCTAACATGTCAAGTGTTTTCAAAATGCTAAAAAATTATTTGAATTGTAAAATCCAGTTCGAATATTTCTGTAATCAAATATTACAAAATATACATCAAGCTGTTATAATTGTTAAACATACAAATACAATTTTTATTTTAGTTTATAATTTAAAAAGATATAAAAAAGATTGTATTCGAATTACAATTCGTTACATCTTTTATCGGTAGTAGTTATGTAATTAGCATTTAAAATGAAAAAACTATCTACAGCCTTCTCCGATTCCCTCTCCTTTAAAACAAAATCTGTTGCACATCTGCATACTAAAAAGATTGATGCAAAGCATCCCTAGACTGTATTTTTATAAATTGTTCAGTTTGTGTATGCATGACTTGTTTATATAAATTGTAAGTCTTCAATTTGTGTATGATGATTTGTTTTGAACAGATGTCTTATTATCCCGGTGTCTGCCATCTTGGATTTTTTTCTTGGCGTGAATTAAAAATTGTTTTTCAATTAATAGTTATAATTATTATATTCCAATTTTTTCAATATTATATTAATCTATCAACAATATTTAACCATTGGTGACATTTAATACTTGGCGAAAAAGGTGTTTTCATGCAAGAAAAAAAATCCAAGATGGCAGAACCCGGGTTAATAAGACATCTAAGCCATTTGTTTTTATTATTTTCTTAATTTTAAAACCAATTTTTTTCCAGATCAAAATTGTGGACTTTAGACAAGTTGTTGTTGACTCTGATATTCAGCCAGTTGAAAGCATTCAAATGGCTTGAAATGCAATTGCTTTTCTTGCCTTTAAATGTCTTTTTGCTAGCTCTTAGGCGACCATATGGATGTGTTAGTTGACTATTCTACAGAAAGCTGTTTTGAGGATGATGCAAACTGTTAAGTCAAAGTTTTCTTTAAGTAAATCAGGTCCAGCTAAATATTTTTTCGTACGTATCCTTTCATTTTAAACTTTGTGGTAAGAACTCAATTGTTATAATTAAATATAAAAAATAACCTACGACAGACGTCGTACTTAAACTTTTACATCTTAATCTTTTATGATTTGAGTACATTACATTGACTGTTTTTGTTTTCTTCATTTAATACTGCACATTATGTATTTACAGTTCCTAAAATTATGAAATTTAATCCCTAAGTGTGAATGAATTTTGAAATGCATAATCTAATACATTGCATTCAAGCTAATTATCTTAAGATCGAATTTTATAACATTCTAGTTTGTTAAAATTAAAATAATAAAACTTTGTAAAAAATCACCATAAAATAAAAACAATACATAGAACGCGTTTTGAGCTAAAAATATTAACAGCTCGTCATAAACTAAAGTAAAACACGTGTCTGTAAGGGGACAAGAACTTTAGCTGATGACGAGCTGTTCATATTTTTTAGCTTGAAACGCGTCCTATGTATTTTTTTAATTTTATGGTGATTTTTTACAAAGTTTTATTATTTTAATTGTTACATATTGCCAGTTTTCAGTGTTTCGTTATATTCTATTTTGTTTTGGTAAAAATTCCTTTTTTATTGGTCTTTGATTATCTATCTCAGGTATTGTTACTTATCTGAATTTTTGGTGTTTTTCAAGATGGCCACCGGTTTGTTGTCTTAATCTTTGAATCAGTGTTTTATATATATTTTAAAAAAAAAACCTTTTGATATTGGTAGGATAGTCTATTATTTTATAATTAATAAAGTATATTTTAAAATGATTATATGTTTTCAAATATTTGATTATTTCAGTTTTAAAACTGCAGGTATTAGTGTGCCAAATGAAAAACAATATCTTCTTCAAAGCTGTTAACTTGACTAGTCTTTGTATATGAATTTAAAAGTACATCAGTGTGTTATTATAGCCTATGAAAATATATTATAAGCATTCCTTCTAAAATAGTTTAATAATTGTTTTGATATTTGTTTCCTCTGCACCTCAAGAATATTACTATAGTTATTTTAAATAGGGTAGATGCACCAGTTTTGGCCACTTTTAGAGAAAATTCAAAATAGAAATTTTACAGTTCTTGACCGATTTAAGCATATTAAATCATAATAACATCATTCTTTAGTAAATTTAATTGTCTTTCTGTTAGCTATAATGATTTTCTACAGAATATTTTAGATTGTGAGTAATAACTCATCAAGTAATTTATTCCAATTTGTACCAGTTTTGGCCACCCCTACACCAGTTTTGGCCATCTCTATGCACCAGTTTTGGCCACTCCAATATCATGTAGTTTAACAAACGTTTTAATTGATAATAAGTAAAAATAAAGCATTTTTATGCAACATCTATTTTACCACACATATATTTGTTTGCTGTATTAAGAGAATTTTGCAAATTTCTTTATGAATTGATAAAAACATCAAGTAAAATATACTTATTTTGATTTTAACTGAAAGTTTCAATTAAAAAACAAAAAAATATATTTAAATTTGATTAATAAACGGGACAACAGTGCCTATAGGACATAAAGATTAACTATTTAATCAGTTTTATAATTATTCATGGATTGTGGCTTGTTTAGAACACTTGAATCTTCATCAAAGTGTTATATTTCTTGAAAGCATTTTCTGATTTTGGTTTGATTTTCATCAAAAAGTTATACTTCTTGAAATTATCTTTTGATTTATATTAGCTTATGCCTTATTTATGTACCCTGCTTCTTTGCAAGTTATTTTAGGGTGTGATTTCAGAAGCGAATCATACCATTTCATGCCTGGTCTTCCATCTTGAAATGGAGTTTCTATCTTACCGGCTACAATTTTCTGGACAGAATCTTAAAAGTTGTTCCATTTTTATAGGAAATAGTATATTCTGACAATATCTAAGATCCACTTTTCTAATTGATTTTTAACTTCCAATTCCTAGTACCTAGATCTACTACTTGAGATTCAACATTATTAGAGGAAAGTGGTGTCCGTCCTACAAACTTCTGATGTAAGGCAAGAACGGGTTACTCCAAAACTTTGCTAGCTTGTAGTGCTGGCATTACATTTTGAATGGCCTTAATTTTACTTCTTATCTTAGAGCAGTGTTCCTCTCTAGGCCATTTTTTAAGAGCACAGAATCTCTTTTAAACGTGTTAAAATGAATCCTCTTCTTTTTAAATAATGTGAAATACATTCTTAGTTGTATTTAGATTCTCTAGTAAAGATTTTCACAATATTTAGTATTTCTAAATCCGTGTGCATGAAATATTGCAAAAATTATGGAACGTCTTCATTTCTTTAGGAAAAATACAAGCAATTAAATCATGCTATAATTTTATTGAACGTTTTAATTTATAAGTTGTAAAATCTTTCAAAATTTATGTTTTAGTTTATTTATCATACATAAAAATTACATATCACCTCCCCTTTTGCTTTATCAAAAATAAACACAATACTATATTTTCTTTAGTGACTAGCACAATGTCCTTTCTAAAGTGAATTATCTATTGGACAGAGAATAACAAATCTCTTTTATAGAACTGTCATTAGCCTTGCTTTATTATTATTATTATTGAAGCCATTACTATATAAAACAAAACTAAATTGATTTTGATTTATCCAGATGTTCTTAAATTTATTAAATGGCTAAAATTCCCTCTATAATGATAATGAATCATGTGGCCAAAAGTGGAACATATGTTGTACCCTTTTTGGCCACCCCCATGGCCATAACTGGTACATATAGCAAATTTAATGCACCAGTTTTGGCCACCCCCCATTAAACTATTAAAATAAGTAATTTAAATGTAAAATTGCAGTAGAGAGAAAGCTTACCTCATAAAACCTAATAGAAATTTGTTTCAGAACAAATAGAACCCTATAAGTGCCTAATGTTGAAAGATTCTGAAAACTTGTCAGCTAAGCAAAAATCTTAATACATGTAAGCACACACTGCAGTTTCACACATTTATTTTTTTTGCAAGTCACATTTTAGCAAAAAATAAACAAATGATATTGTAAATGATAAAAGAGAGTTTGCTTAAAGTGTAAGCATGCATATTATTTGTTAGCATGAATTCACAGGCTAAATATTGGACAAATTGATCCAATGTGGCCAAAACTGGTACAGTGGCCAAAACTGGTGCATCTACCCTATGTTTTCACAGCTGCAGTTTTAACAACTAAACTAAAGGAAGCCATATTTGTTTTTTCTTAGTGTAAACAAAAATTTAAATATCTTGTATTGAAAAGCTCTTATAATTAACATAAGTATTTTTATTATTTCTCATTAATATTATTTGTATATTCAGTTATAAATATTTTTGGCTTAAGAATTGTTTTTATTTAAGCATTATTAGGTCTTACTATAGTTATTTTAAATGGGTTTTCACAGCTGCAGTTAGCAAGTAAACTAAAGGAAGCCATATTTGTTTTTCTTAGTGTAAACAAAATTTTTGAACTGGAAATTTAAATATTTTGTGTATATTGTATTGAAAAGTTCATATAATTAACAAGTATTTTTGTTATTTCTCATGAATATTATTTGTATATTCTATTCAGTTATAAATATTTTTGGCTTAAGAATTGTTTTTATTTAAGCTTTATTAGATCTTACTATAGTTATTTTAAATAGGTTTTCACAGCTGCAGTTAACAAGTAAACTAAAGGAAGCCATATTTGTTTTTTCTTAGTGTAAACAAAATTTTTGAACAGGAAATTTAAATATCTTGTGTATATTGTAATGAAAAATTCATATAATTAACAAGTATTTTTGTTATTTCTCAAGAATGTTATTTATATATTTTATTCAGTTTTAAAAATTTTTGGCTTAAGTATTGTTTTTATTTAAGCATTATTAGGCCTAACTTTATCTTCATAAAGATAAGTCTTCATCATATTCTTTTGAGAAATTCATTTTAATGTTACTTCTCATTGTTAAATTTTTTAAGTAACATAAATCTTCATTCACTGTTTGTTTTCCTGAAATATTGAAAATGCATAAATGGTCTCCTCTTACTGTTTATCATACTATAAACAATAAATATAGCCCTTTTTTACATTACATCATACAGAAAATATATTTTATTTTTTAAATTATATGTTGCAGTTCACTTGAAAGAAATCTTTTTATTTTTGACAAGTTTATATATATTATATATATAAAGTTTAAAATAATTTAATCGATAAAATGGTTTCTGCTTAATCCTTTATTGTTTCCTTTTTTTATTTTGCTTGCTTTCCATATCAAATATAGAAAATTATGTTTGCTTGTATGACAAATATATTATTAAATTTTATTTTTAATATTTTAATTATTTGAAATAATTAAAGTACATATATGTACAATCCTTCTCCCTCCTTCCAATAAATTGATCTTATAGCTTTTAAATGTATGGTGCAATGCAACAAATTACAAGAATTTAAGCTCGTACTCAATCAATAATTCTTAAGAAAAGTATTGGGACAGTTTATTTATTGTAAATTACTTGAAATAGGCTAAACAATTCCTTTAATGCTGGTTCATTAAACTTGGTTTTTTTTTGTTTTTTTACATGCAGTTTAAAAACAGATTAGACCATTACATATAACACCTGCCTTAAGCTATATTAGTTCTTCAATGTCTTTTTCCTAATTATATTATGTACAAATTTGCCATTCATTTCTACTATTAAAAAATACCACGTTGCAGAAAAATTTTGCTGTTTTTGAAGCTTGTCGTAGCAGAAAGTTTACAAAACTTTTGCCACAGGGCTATGCATTATGTGTAAGGATCGACTGAAACTGAATTTCGGTAAGCTTCCTATTTTTGGCCAAAAACGAAAACATAATTTTTTTAAAGGTATTAATACATACATAAATATATGAAAATATGAATTAATTATATGTGTGGTCTGGGTTGGCTCTGTGTGCCTTTGACCGAAACTTTTTATTTTCATATAAAATAAAATGTAATTCATCTACATTACACATATGATTTTCTAATGATATGAATTTCAAGTAATTGAAAAATGTTTTAGATATGCATACCTCAATGTATCTTTTATTATGTAAATGATCATTTGTTATACTAGAACTTTCTCAAAGAGTATTGGAAAAACTTCTGTGGTTTCAAACTAAAAATGTTCTGTTACTGTTAAGTCTGCAGCTTTTAATGAGCACATGAAAAGCACCTTCAAAGTTTAGTCATATATGCATTGCTTGCTTTGTAATTTGTATTCATGTCTCGTGTCAGTCATGACTGATAAACAGTGAAGTTTATAGTAATGAATAAAGAGTGTCTCATTTGAGCCATTACAGCTCAAATCATTAAGTAATGTTGAAAATTTCTGATGGAAGAAATGAGATTTTTGGAATACTAATAGTTTCGATCCAGCAGCATTTTCGGAGAAAGTCCGATTTTTGAATGAAAATTAATTTTCAGTTGATCTCTAATTATGTGTTTACAGTTCCTTAAATAAGAAAACTTTTTCCTATAATGTAATTCAACTTTGAAATGTATATTCTTATAAATTTAATTAAAGTAGACTAATTATGTTAATATCTAATTTTGAAATCTTTTTTTTTTTTTTTTTCTACTGGTATAAATTTCTTTTCTCATGATTTTTGTCTCAAATTATCTGAGCTATTATTGTTATTTATTTGAATTTTTGGTGTTTCTGAAAATGATTATCGGTTGTCTTAATCTTTAAATTGGTGTTTACATTTGACATTTTTCAAAGGGCACTGCATGCTGCTCTTTTTAATTATGGAGAAGGCACCCGACCCTTTTCCCAGTATCTGCTTTGCACTATTTTTTCCCTTCCCATGTGGACTTTAGAAACCAGAGTTACCACTTTCTATTTGAAAACTGCCCCTGTCCAGAATAGCATGCATTTCCTAAATTCATCAGGATTTCTCTCTTTAAGGCTATGCTTTCATTACAACACAAATTTAAATTAATAGAAGATGTTAACATTTTGGTCCTGCCGTTTTCCTATTGTATTTAATGCTAATTTATCCTTTTATAGCGAATTTTCGCAATGTTAAGGGGCCGCTGCACTGAAACTGCCAGAACTCGAAATCCCATGTTAACCTATGGGAAAACTTTCAAGCGCGATGACTCATTACCTAATATAATTATTAAAATACCATTTACACCATCAGAAAGTAGACGTCAGATGCAGATGATGTGCTTTTTTAAAAATTGTCTACGTAAATTTTAAGTATCTTTAAGAAGATGATAAAATTTAATCAAATGGAAATTGCAAAGTTTATAGGAATTTTTTACGTACTTAAAATTTACGGAGATAATTTTTTAAAACACGCATCATCAGCATCTGACGTCTACTTACAGTTGGTGAAAACGGTATTATAATAATTATATTAGGTAATGAGTAATCACGCTTGAAAGTTTTCCCATAGGCTAACATGGGATTTCGCGATCGGGGAGTTTCAGTGCAGAGGAGCCTTAAGAAACAGCTATAGCAAAATTTTCTCCAGTTGACCACTGAATTTTTTTTTCTAACTTTTCTGCAGTTGTGAAAATAAAACTTTGACTCTAATTTAATAAAAAAAATGCATGCCAGCCAGTGAAACACGGTGCAAATTAGTGATAAGTCTGATTATTAAAGGGTAAAAAAAACTGCATTCTTTCCGTTTAACGATACAGTTTGCAGGTGTGATCCAGTCCACTCATCAGCCAATTCCCTCATAAAGTGAATATCCTTTATTTGTTTGCCTATATATTATTATTTTGATTCTGTTTTATAAGTAAAAATGTTCACAGATAATTTACGTATAATTTTTTTTTAAGTTTAGCCAATTGATATTTTTAATGTTCCTTATTTAAAACCAGATACAGAAGATATTTTCGGGATCCTGCCCATTCACTTTTTTTTTTTTTAATGAACAGGGAGGCTGTGCATGTAATCTCTGTGGATATATCTTAATACATTGGTTATAATTATGTCCCAGACACTGAAAAAAATCTTGATAGCTTTATAAATGACATTTATTCATTTAGAGGTCTACACAGGCCAGATTTCTAGACCCAGCCCCGCCCAAGCGAAAGCTTCCCCAGTATGATGTAAAAATTAAAAGTTCAGTCCGGTCCTGGCCCATGCAAAAAAAAAAAAAAAAAAAAAAAAAATCAGACACAGCTCAATTTCTACAAAAAATTCCAGTTTTTCTTAACATACAATCAGGGTTGGGTTTTTGACATGACAAGCATCAAAAACTGGTTTAAACTGTCAAAAACCGCCAAATACATGTAACACAATAAAACATTTTAACAACAATAGGTAAACATTAAATAAGTCAAGGATTTATGCAATCTTTTATTTAAATTTATTGTAATTTAATAATTTAAAAAAAATTATTAATTGCAATAAAATATTTTTATTTTTTGGAATTTTCAATCAGAAGAAAATCATTTTGTACAATTAAATAATCTGGGTCAATTTTACCACGCAGCATGCTGCAGCACACAAAGTGTTTAGCACATTTATTTACACCCAGATGATGTCTGAGTTTAGAGTGTATGAAGCGTTAGAAAATAGTCTGTCTCTTAATTGATGCTGAGCTAGTAGGACTTGATAGCAAAAGCATTGCTAGATGAGCAAGTTTTGCAGCAGGCTCAAAAAGCTATTGCATTTAATGATACCTTTCCACCAAGAAATGGGGTCCCTCCTATAGCACTGAAATAAGAAGACAGGAAAGGAGATTCTTTATCTTCATACACAATAATATGGGTAAGCATCCATGAATTCTCTCTGTAGCTCAAGTGCGAGCTGAATCAACTGATAAATCAGTCAACCCTTGCCCCTGATGGTTGGGATACAAAATATAAGCCAAACAATGATATGGTTTCTATTGTGCACTTTTTCAATATGGGGCTTAAAGGAATTTTCTTTTAGAAGACCGAGCCAATTTTGTTCAGCTTTAAAATCAAAAACATTTTTATATATTTAAAGAAAGCATGTTTTAAAAAGATTTTGACTTTAAGCTTTTTTTTTTAATTACTTCTCTTATTTTGTAAATGTTTAAGATTAAGAATCCAATTTCAATTTTGAATGAAATGGTTATTGCCTAGACTAGAATAACATTCATGCACATTATCTTGTTATATATACAAAAAAATCTGCATTTTTCAAAGTTTTTTTTGTATAAAAAAAAGTCTAGCTAATGCTTTAAGCTCTCAAAAGTAAGAGAAATTAAAACGATTTTAAGTAAGAGAAAAAATGTACAGCTCAGGTGAGCTTAATGTCTATTTTTTTTTTTAAATACAGTTTTACAAAAAATAAAAATTTTAGCCTGTTAAAAAGTTGTACTTAACAATAATACTTTACTATGTACTAATTATTGATATACAATAATAGTGAATTTAAAATATTACATGTAATGTTGTCATGTGTGACATTTAATGTGAATTTTTACAAATCAATTTTGTATTTGAGGTTTTTGACATGATAGTTTAAACCCGACATAAACTGACACACGTCAAAAACCTGCCAACCCTGCATACAATTAAGATTGAGATTCTTTTAAAGAATACTGTATACATATTTATAGGAAAATTTTACAGCATATTTTAGATTATATGTGTTCACAAGACAGAAAATACACAATAGCAGCAGCAATGTTAGATGCTTAGACATTCATGAGAAAATTAACGTAATTTAGAATAAAATAAAAAAAGAGGGTTAAAAACATCACAACTTTTGAAGCCGTATAGTAAAAAGTAGATTCTTGAAAATATTTCTCTGTAATTAAGGCTCAAATACAAAGAAGCAACTTTCTGACACATTACTGAATTCATTTTTGTTCGCTGTTCAGAAACACGTAAAACTGACAGGTGTTCTTATTCAGGAACTATGTAATCAAATGGCGTTTTCTATTTTTAGCCAAAATATTGTCAAAGTTGGAGTTTTGAATCGAATTTCTGTACGTGATAGCATGGGAAAGGAGAAAAACCTGTTGTTATGTGACAAAAATCTCATTTTACTTGATAAGCAATTTATTTATTTAAAAAGTGGAAATTGCTATTTGATTCCAAATCGCCTGAGTAGTCAGGCCTGTCAATTTTATAACTTTTACAGTTAAAAATGCTGCCACTGAGCCCTGCAAAGTTAAGTTTGTGTTTAACGGAAAATGCGACTTTCTCCAAAATTATGTCACCCAGGATAATCACCATAACATTCCAGCAAAGTTTGAATAAACTGCTACTGCCCCTTTTAGTTTCACTTGATTTGGAAATAGGCTGTGGGGGGAACATACTTTTGCATTACATTTTTGACAATATCTAAAATTAAAACAAATATTTTTGAATACGGTATTACAAGATCTTTCCAACAATACCCAACATGATACACACATGCCGAAAAAAAATAAAGTAACTTAGTTAGTCACCCTATTTTTTTTTTTTAATTTAATATATATTTATTTAAATATTTGTGGATAGCTAAAAATCTATAAATATGTGAACACGATTAACTTATAATGGCTCCATTTTCTTTTTTTAAGTATGGTACCCTAAAAAAATCAATGAAAAATAGATCTAAGAATTTAAAATGTTGTGATTGGGGAAGGGTGGCACAAAGAAGAGGAAACTGAAATTTCGAGAGAGAATTTAAATGACATTTTTATCACAAGCGGTAATTACCGAAAGGAGGATTTAGGAAATTTTGAAGAATTCTTGCCCTTGTTGGGAATAAATTTCACTTACTAACCGTAATTTCTGGAAGAAACGCCGCATGTGAAATTTCCGCAGTAATCGCGAATGACATGCTAAACAGAAACATATTAATAAGCTGAATTAAGAAATTATAAAAATGAAATTATTAATTAGAAGGAAATAATTTAAATACAAAATTCGAAATTATTAATATGATTTAAATAATATAAATACGAAAAACTACACTGAAATTGCACAAAATCTGCAGCTTAAATTCTGGCATATGGCACGGATGATAAATTGCATCATTACCTTGGTATATCACGAATGATTCTGCAACAAAAAAAATTAATTAAACTGAATTGTAGAAACCACAAGTACCAAAATATGAAATTATTAATTTGATATAAATAATATAAGTATGATATTCAAAATTGATAATTCATTATAAATAATATTTAAAAGAAAAAAAATCCCGTTGAAATTGAGTAAACTTTTCTATACACTGAAGAGTGTCATGAGAACGATTGGGCGTTAGCAGTCTCAACTTTATCTCAAGTATCTTAAATAGCGTGTTCGAACGGGATAAAATGACATTTATTTTCACCGTGCCATATATTAAAATTATTTACAAATGGATAATAAACGTATTAATTTTAATATTTAGTGCTATGTACAAATAAAATAACATTATCACATCCCATTTCATCAATTGAATAAGATATGAAAATTCTCATTTTAATCATTTCTAAAAGAATCTGTAGATCAGAAATACAGACTTTTTTTAAAGGGGGGGGGGGGGGAGATTAAAAAGAAACCTTGTGCAATAATTCATCGAGATCCAGTAATTTTAAACGGAAAAGCATAGAATTTGCTGGCATATCTATCAAAGTGATTTGAAATCGAATACGTTTTTCCATTTTCGAAAAATGTATTATATCTTAAGTTATAAACGATGGCTATTTGATGATGACCTTCCCTGAGCTGTCTTATCTGGAAATTCAGTTCAAAAAATCAACTTTCAGCATTTTCTAAATGTTTTTTCCCTTATCAAAAACTGAAAAATGCTATTAGATTTTGTTAAGTATTAATAAATGCACCAATAGTTTTTATACGATTAAAATTAAAAATGACTTATAGTGAATACAACCGTTATTTATGTGTGTATGCGTGTTTTATAATAAAGTTCTCAAAAACAAATCAAAACTTTTTATTTAATTCCAATCAATCTGCAAGAAATTTCATGATTTTCTCTTTTTTCTCCCTTCTTCTATCACTCTGGAACAGTTTAGCTGTCACAATCTCAAAGAAATAAATATAGATTTCAATTAGAAGATTTTGCTTTGAAAGCATTTATACATGAAATGATTACCAAGGGAAAAAAAAAAATACTTACCATCACTGTGCTGTTTCTTAAATACAAGATATTTTAACAATGCAATTGAATCTGTTTTATTTTATGGTCGTTTCTAAGAATATTTGGCGTTATTGTAGATATTTTTAAAATACTTCTTGCATGAACATTTCAAAGTTGTATTTTATATTTATTTCAATCACTTGGTACAGAATTGAATCCTGCATTGGGTCGCGTAATCGGATAGTACTCAAACCCGACTGAAGTTTGGGTTGGGTTGGCGCGTTTTTTTTTTTTGTTTCCCCCGCCCCCGTTGTGAGTCGGGTTGGTTTTAAATGTTCAGTTCGGGTTGGAATTTCATTCGTTTGAGTTAACTTTTTTTTTTTAAAAAAGAAGATGCTAAATATTTGTTTAAATGGTAAAAGCCAAAATAACTTGATACAAGAAATATAATTGTAGACTACTTTTTCGTAAATGCATTAAAATATGATTAATTTTCCTTCATTTTAGATTTGGGTTTTAATATTTCTGTTGAAAAAATTTGTTCTTGTCGGGTCTCAAGTTGACTTTCAGCAGAGATTTTGGATTCGGATAGGATACAATCTGGACCTTGCAGATCAGAGTAGAGTCCAACATTTGATCTTGTAACCTGATTTTACCTGCTATTGTTTTCTTATGGATAGAGGGGGAAAAAAATGGGATTTTTTCTGGAAAATACATTTTTCACAAATAGAATATTTTCTTAGAAAATATGGAACACTAAACATTTTAAAAATTTATATCCACTAATTTGTTTTATGTAACCTATGAATATTGTTTTAAATCATTTTCATAGGATTTTTACTTAAAATGTACACATTAGAGATCTGCACGGACCTTTTTAATCTCTTTTTATTAGACTCGGGCTGGACCATGCTCGAGCTTAATTTTTATCTGCAGACTCTTGTCGGACCAGGACTGGAGAACTACTTCTTTTTTTGGGAGGGCCGTGTTAGACCGGCAGGTTTTTGCGAAAATAACAGTGAAATTTTACTTTGTTCGACGAAATCTTTAGAAGTTTATTTCATTTTATTAAATTATAGAGAAATATATTTTAAAAAATCTTTATAGAGCTTCAAAATTATTTTTTCTTAAATGTTTTTCTTCCATTTTAAACTACATTATTTTTTCTAATGAGTCATGGTGACTCATTAGAAAAAAAAATGTAGTAATGTCCATTTAAATGAATTTCTCCGAGTAATCAATAATGTTGCCATTCCATATTTCATAGCTTGTGGACATACTAGTTTAAGCTGCAACTGCAAAATTTTTACATGAGTATGTATAAAATATATCTTAAATAATTTTATTTATAGGATAATGTTGATTAAGAAGTTATCTGATTTTCTATCAAAAATGGAGTCTGGTTAAGACTCTGGGCTTGATTTAGTTGATTTTTCTTGGCTGGGTGGGTCAAATTTTTAGCATAAATGCTAAAAGTTTAGCCCAGGCAGGGCCAATATATTTTGATCGTCTGGGTCTGAAAATTTCTGCTCGCCTACATTATTTAAAAATCTCATTAATATTAAATTTTTCATCTTTGGTATCTGAATTTTTGGGAGTGAAAAAACCGGGAATGGGTTCATTCTTCAAAGGTTTGCAAGGGCCAAAATTTTAAGTGCTGGTCTCGGCCCAGCAAGTATGAAGATTATTGCCTCAGCATGGCCTGTTCCATGCAAAAATCAGTAAAATTTGGCCCTTCATGAAAATTTTTGCAAAAAATGCATAAATTTTTAAATCGCCATAATTCTATAATTAAACTTTTAAAAATATTATTTTTAAAGAATAGCAATTTCTAGGCAATAAAACATGTGAAAAAGAGCCTGCCCAGGAATGTAAAAATCTAGGCGCAAGCGGAGAGTCTCTCACCACTAAATTTTATTTGCTATTTTTTGTAAGAATGGTAATAAAATTTAAGCGACAAAACCTATTAAAATTTGGTGGTGAGAAACTATCCGCTGGCACCTAGATTTTTACACCCCTGAATCTGCCTATGACGGAATCCTGCCTTAAACAGAAAAATGTGTTGATACAAGCAAAATGAGTATATAATAATATGTGAGAAAAGAATATAATACATTTAAACTTGCTAAGAAAAGAACGTGTCTATAACGCATATTTTTTCTTTCCTAATTAATTTTGTCTTATAGAAGATTTTACTGTATAGCATTTTTCAGATTCTTAAGTCTCCAATACATAGAATATGGATCAGAGCTGTCCTTAGCGAAAGCGAGGCTGTGTGCAAGAATTGTTGCAAGGTCCCCTTCTACTGATGTTTTCAATTTAGCATATTTTTTATTAATCTGCCTGAAATTTTGAATAGTAATTTTTGCTTTATTTAATGATAGACATTCCATAGTTAATGAAGTGAAGGCAACTATTCAGAAATTCTGCTAGCTATTTTGAATTAAAAAAGCAACTAAATTGGCCACACAACACAATCACCTTTTGAAAATGTTCGCATGACATATACACGACAGCACAAACAGGATTATGCTTTTATTTTTGCTTAATAAATGAAGGTGAAATATATATAGAGAGAGAGCTACTTTTTTAGGTGCATTCGTAATAATATAAATACATAGCACCTATAATCATTTTCTGGTCAGATCATCTGTAAGCATATAACAATGCAAAAATTATCCAACCAAATGGTTTAAAATTGAATATATAGAATCGTTGCACAATTTTGTCGAGTCATTTCAAATTTTTATGAAAATTGAATCAAAACTGAAAAAGATATTAATAAAAGTTTTCTTCATTCTTGAATTAAATACTATCCTAAGTCATTAATTCAATGATATCCCATGATAGGTCATGATATTCTAGGTTGCCATGGTGATGACATCCTATTTAAGATCGAGTCCTATTATTTCCGTACTGCCGAACTTAATATATATAATTGTAATAAATTTTGTATTTGTGCCTTTTTTCACAAGAGTGCAACAGCTATTGCACCAAAATCTGAATATTTATGAAACAGTTATCATACGAACGCACCTCATTTGCCACATTTGACGTACAATTTCAGACTTGTTTAATTTGTTACTGAAATGATAGAAATGTAGATAGATCTGAATAATATAAGGAATTTTCGCTTAATTTCGTGTTAACTATCAAGTTTATTGGAAGTATAATGTTAAAATAAATTAGTTTATAGCAATGTTGATAAAATTGAGTGCAATTACAAGTTTTAAATTCAGGTTCCCTTATAAATTATGTAAATTAAACTTGCATTTAGAAATTTTTTATTTAAATTTTGCAAATTATGCTTTTATCAAATTTTTCATTATTTAATACTTAAATAATGAAAGAATATGCTTCTGTTTCCATTAATTTGGTTTCTGAGATCGTAAATGTGGCAATAAAATAACGTGAATAATAACTTTTGATTGGCTGAGACCGGGACTGAGCTTTTAGCTGTTACACTGGGTCAAGATAGCATATCTCTGGCAAGGTCTGAACCAGGGTCAGAAAATTTCGGCCGCTTCAATCCTCTAGTATATTTATGTGATATTGGTAAACAGGCGATCAGTGTGTGAAAATATTTTCCTTTAAAAATATAAAATCATACAAATTCGAGGGTTTACACTACCGGAGACAGTCGAGCCCCCAACACTACGTTCATTTGGAAAAATTTTCATTTAAATCATTCAGCATTGATTTTAGGTATATGTAAAGTTATCTCGAGTTATGCCGGTGTTTTATTTAAAAATACATTTAAAAGGAGACCGGGCATACGTAATAGGCTTAGTGCAAGCTGCCGAAGGCAGCGGGGCCAACAACTCTAGGTTTGTTTGGATAGATTTTCATTTAAAAATATAAAATCATACACATTCGAGAGTTTACACTGCCAAAGGCAGTGCAACCTCCATCATTCGGCTTGTTTAGACAGATTGTCGTGTAAAAATATAAAATCCTTCAACACTGATGAGATATTTTAAGCTTATGATTACAAGACTGGACAACACTGGGGGATCAGGATGTTCATATAATAAAAATAAAAAAACTATTTGGACGTGCCAATCCCAAAACTTTCTTTGATCTCATACATCTTATTATTTCAAAAAGTAGTTACAGATATTAATAATACAGTATAGGACCCCAAATCCGGAATGCTCGGAATATTCTATTCTATCTGAGTACACTAATAAAAGTGTGCTTAATTTTTTTTTTACATTTTATTTATGCTTATTTTAAGCATGGTACTTCCTCAAACAATAATCTTAGTATATTAAAGTCATTATTTTAATCTATGTGATTGTTCTGATTATACACAATAACACAATTGATAATTATTAATTTCCTTAAAAATTAATGTCTTAAATCAAAAAATATTAAATAAATTAAATTTACTCTTATATGAACAGTACATAAAAGCACTAAAAATTTCTAAAAAGTAATAAGTTACTTACTTCTCATAAAGATAGGCAATAAAACAAAAAGAAGTAGCTTCCATGCAGCATATAAAATGTGATTTAGCCTGCAAGTTTGAATCTAAAAGACTAAAGATTATTCTTTCTAATCTATAGCCTCCCAGACGCATTCCAACGGGCCAACACAAAAATAAGCAACCAGCGATGCTGCAACTGTACTAGAAATTAGTTGAATTTTGCACCTTTCTGCACTGACCGTTGTCATGTTAGTGGCAATAACTGATGTTGCTGATGAACAGATCACCCAGCTTAACACCTACTCGCACCATCCTTGTTGCCTTTCCATCATCAACTGTTGTAGCTGAAGCATGTAGCAAACTAAAAAAAAAAAAAATCTAATGGGTACATGCATACATATACAGAAATTAGTTTTTGAAAAGCAAATATTATTTACTAATGAATAACTATTTATTAGCTAAGAAATGTAAGTATGCTTGTTTGAAACCATTAGACAAAAAAAGAAATTATGCTACTGTAGCATGTAAATATTTATCACATAATGCTAATTATGAAAAAATACTTTTAAAGTGATATAAATATTGCAATAAATTTTTGTTATTTAAAAAAAAGGATACGATAAGGCAAAACAGTTCTTTTGTTTACATTACATTTTTATCAAATTTGAGGATAAAGTTATAAGAATTCACAAAATGAGAGCCTCAACATCTTAAGAATTTTAAATCAAAACATCTTAAGCATAATTATATATATTTAAAAAATAAAAGCACCTTAAACATATTAATATTTAAAAAATGAAAACCAAAATATAATACAAGAATAAATATTTGATTCAAAAGATAAACGCCGATTTTTTAAAGTACTCTAAAGTAGGGACAGAGAAACGGAAAATAGCTAATTATACATGTTTACTAAAACAGTATCATTTGTAACATTAATAAAAACCTTAAAAAAAATAATAATTTTGCCTCAAAGCAATAATTTATAAAATTACACATGCTACCACTTAAATTCCTTCAACTATTACGAAACTTTAATAAAACTACATTTAAATACAAAATGTATAATTATATATATAAAAAAAACATCATTACATACCAAATAGAAGTCTTTTGGTTTATAAAATTGCCACGGTTATTCGCTAATTTAACAATATTTCCAAAGGATAATACGCTAAAAGAAAATTCTATCTAATCCAATATCAAAATATTAGCTTTTCCTAATTTACAAAACCTCAAGCTTTGAACACCATCTACCTACACCGACGATGATACGCGCAAGGTTTTTCTACATAAGGTTGTTCCATTTGAAGGATAGCCAATCAGAGCAGAGCAAGACTGTTACGTCATGTGGCGGACAAGATCGGAGCTCGACCAGCCGCGAGATAGTAAATGGATGCGTAAAATAACGGAATATGAAGTAAATCAATTTTTAAATAGCAGATCTTCGAAAGTAAATTGAACAAAATCACTTTCCTTAAAATAATTTGTTCAAACAAAAAAAATTAAATTTTTAATGCGTAAAAGTACAAATAAAAACGTTTAAACTATTGGAAAATAAAATGAATTATATGAATATGATGACACAGCAGTAGTAATAAAATGACTAAAATTATCAAGCAGAATAAATTAAACAAATGTCACGCATCAAAAATTTTAACAATAATGCATTGTCCGATTACTAGATATAAATTTTAAAAAAATTTCGAATGTCACTATGCTTATTCAGGATCAAAATAATACAAAAATATTACTCTATAATTAAACTAATTCTATTATGAAAAAAGTGTGTACTATACATGTTTTTTACATTATGATATACAAATAGCAATATCGTTATTTTATATATACAAAATTTCAGCAAAAACTGAAAAATTTAAAACAACTTCAGTTCTAAAATTTCCATGTTATCTTATAAAACACATCGAATATATGTATTTACATATATTTCTCCATACAAGTAAGAAACAATAGATAGAACATTTATGGAGATATACAGATTTAAAAATGAATTAACATTTTCAAAAAATAGAAAGGGGAAAAAAAAGTAAGAACCATTATCATACTTTCAATAAATCAATATGTGACTAATACTTTTTACACACTATTTTTTTTTATTATATTTTATTATATATTATATTTATTTTATCAGGTAGCAAAATCATTGATCCTCATTAATAAACAAAATTCAATTTTTTAATTTATTAGTTTCAAATGCACATCAATATGATTCAAATATCTGTAACAATATGCATACACAGAGCTTAGTTTCTAGATGAAAAAAAAAAAAAAAACTACCAGAGCTGTAATATTCTATAGTAATAACAACTAAGTGTATGAATCACTAACCTCCCCCCCCCACACACACACGCATATTTATATTTCATATATTATTTACAAATTTTAAAGTAATTTCGTCTTCCTCAAAAAGAAATTATATGTATATATATGTAATATATTTTGACATATCTTTAGGCATTAATATATAATAAATTCTAATAAATAACCAGAGCAAAAACATTAAAATCAGGAGTGGGGAATTTTCAGAAAATCCTACTCGTCATGGACTTGATATTGGTGCGCAGTATTATTAACTGCGGTCGGTTCTGACTAATATTTAAATATTTACTAAAAATAAAGACGTACTGGAGCAGCGCTCCTGTGTCGGAGCAAATGAAGTACCGCGCGGAGCTAGAAAGTTTATCAGAGAGAATATTTTAAAAACACGAACAAAAAGCAACGAGTAAAAACGGCAGAAACAGTTGCGAATAATTTTGACGTTCCTTATCGCCGTTCTGAAATCATTAAAAAATAAAAAAGCTACACATGGCACATTATGTCACATACGTAAGTGCTTTGGTAGGAAAGAACGCAAAAGATTGGAGATAGAAGGGAAAGAAAAATAAAATTTAGGTACTGATGTTTTAGAAACACTATTTTTGCCAAAATCCGGAATGAGCGCAAATGAATTCAGACCAATATTTAAATTTCCACTAAAAATACAGAAGTAACGAAGCTGAGCTCCGGCGCAAATTAAGCACTGCTTATAGGTTATTACCTCAACCCTACATTAATTTTCATCTTAAATTCCTTCTTCATTTTATTAATCAGAGTAACTCGAACATAGTATTTAATAAAGTAAATATTATCGTTATTCTGTTTGCGAATCGCCGGGTCATCTAGAAACGAAATGCATGTCACTGCATCAGCAACAAATATACAACAGAACTACGAAAAATCGAGAAAATCGTTATGACACCACCCCCTTTCAAGGTTACATATCCATTTTCAACTGGGACTTGGCGTCAATAGTCAAAAACATATGTATGAAGTTTGGTTCAAACCTATGCTTTGCAATGAAACAATAATGAAAATTGCATAAAATCGCTATTACAGCGTCCCCTCCCGGCGGAGTATCCCCAAATTCAATCTGGACCTGCTGGCCATAGTCAAAAATATACACATGAAATTTTGTTCAATTCTATGCGTAATTTCATACACTTATCGATGATAGAATATTGAAAATGGCACAAAAATCGCTACTACAGCACTATCACAGCAAAACACTTACATGAAATTTGGTTCAATTCTATGCATAACTTCGTATACTTTCCGATAATATAATGAGACACACGTATATGCGGACTGACAGATATTTTGTAAAAACATGTTTTTCGGTATCTCCTAGCCTTAAAACGTGTAAATCCGTCGAAAATCGGAAGTCGAACAAAATTTCGACTACAATACTTTCTTCTATTATAGATAAAAGAAGGTAAAAAAAAAGATAATGCTAAAACAAATATTTTAATAGAGGAAATTTTTTTTAAGTTAAAAAAATTATAATAACAAAGGAATTTTTTTAAATTTTTTATGCAATTTTTAACTTTTTTTTTTAATTTTGCGGCGATTTTCCCATATGAATAAAAGAAATCCGGCTTTATTTTTTAGCCCAGTATAGTAAATCTTGTCTTTTTTCAATAAAGTTTATTCGGAGTTTGCATTTTTCGCGAGTTTTTTATACGAATTTTAGAGTTTTGAGATTTGTAAAAGGAACTCGGTTACCAACATTTAGCGAAATATAATAAATTTTCTCCACTGCGAGTTTTGAATTGTTTTTTTGTTGTTGTTGTTGTTTTTTTTTTCCATTCCATGGCGATTTGTCTGCATTTGTGAAAGAAGCCCGGTTTTAATCTTTTAGTCCAATATAGTAAATACTGTCCTCTTTTTTTTTTTCTTTTCTTTTCTTTTTTTTTTTCCTCACTTTCATTTAAGTTTATTCGGAATCTCTCGCGATTCTTTTATGCAATTTTTAGAGATTCTTGCGTTCTGCAGAAATTTTTGACGTTCGTAAAAGAAATTCGGCTTTAAAATTGCAGCCTAATATAGTAAATTTGGCCTCTGCTATTTTAGTGTTTTTCTAATTTCTCGATTCTCTAGAATAATAATCGTCAGTTAACAAAATGCCCGGATTTTGAAGAATTCCGGATTTCGACGTCCGGATTTGAGACTTTGTACTGTATTTTTAAATCTGTATACGTGTTCTCCGAGAGTTATTAGAGCATGTTGATATAGTGCATTCACTAGGTTTTTTTCAAAAAGTCTTAAAATAATAAAAATCATTCACAGAAAAAAAATTCCATCGCAGAACGGGATACAGAATACTATTGAAACGAGCGAAGGGAGGCGAATCTGTCCGCCACGTGACGTAATGCGCGAGCAGTTAAGAAATCTTTTCTGTTGGCGCATCACACGAATGGTACCCCCCTGGATACGCGGAAGCGCATGCTAATTTACAAACCCTCTAACTTTGGACACCTACCAAACGCGCATGCGCGTACTGATCTCTTCTCGCCAAATTATTTGGCTACATTTCCCTTTCGCCAAGGGTGTTTGTAAATTAGCCTACAGGCAGACTGATTTGGGTTTAATGTATGAAGTCCTTCGCCAGAGGACTCTGATACCCTGCCCAAAATTGAAATTTGACTCTGACCGTAACTTCAACGACGAGAATCAATCACAACGGGAAGCGGTTGTTGCCGCACACGGGAGCCACAAAATGGGCGCATGCGCATTTGAGCTCTGGTTTGTCGTCTGCTCGAAAACATAGCTGACGTTGTCTCTGTTTATACATCAGTGTTTAGATATGATAAAATTTTGAAAGTATTTATTTTAAATACTATTGATACGTGTTTTTAAATCCTTGATCACGGATTACATCGTGTACGGAGAAGTTTCTAGCGCAGTAAATCATTATTTTACTGCCAAAAAGCTCATCAGTTTAAGTCCAACTGTTGTATTATTGAAAAAAGTAATGTGAGTTCATATATAATTATATTTCTCTTTTTATTTTATATGTATGTTTAAAATGTGTTTTTGTAAGCACTTATAATTGAAGTTTGATGTATATATTTTTTTAATTAATGCAGTACTGTGGTATCTAGAAAAAAAGTGTTAAAAAAAAAGTTTAGTATTGTTCTCAGTGTATAATCAGTAAGTGTAAGCCTGCTTTATATATTATGGAGAATAGAACTCATTTTCTTTAAAAATTTAAATACTCTTTTTCAAGTATCTTATTTTTTGAGAATACTCTCTCTTTTCAGCTCTAGGTTGTGAGGTGGTCTTTCTGTGAGAGTAGTTCTCAATTTTTATATAAAACAAAAGTATTTTATTTTTAAACAGCAAAATTAAATATATTCAGTTTAAAAATATATGTATATTTGTTTTAAACAATGAAAATGATAGTACTCATTATAGTACAGGTTATTTAATTGTCGTACACATTTGATTAACTTCATTTTAATTTAGCAATTATAGATTGCTCTGTTTACTTTTATAATTTCTTGTATATAAAACTTTTCTGATACTGGTATAAATGAAAATATTTACTGAAAACAGAACATTTTAATACTGTTATTATCCAAACATGTACAATTAAAATAACTTTCCAAATCCCAAATGAACTTCAAATATTAACTTAATATGTATAAACTAAAGCAGTTATTGAAGATGTCATCTTCCGGAGGTGAAGGGGCTGAGTCAAGAAGGATCATTTTGGATTTTGATGACAGCTGGGTACACTTGCGAGGCAGGATTTTCTTTTGATTTTCTGTCAGTGAGTGTAACTTGCTAGTTCATACTGGATGTTCTTCCATACCACAAGAATATATATCAGACTTGTTGTCAAAGTCGTACTTGCTGTTTCCAACACATCGTCCACACCACTCTGGCTGATGATCTGGTTTCATTTACAGTTTGTTAATATTAAGTTCATTTGGGGTTTGAAAGTTATTTTATCTGTGCACTTTTGGATAACAGTTCTATTAAAAAGTTCTTTATTTTTATTTAGTGTATTTTTGTTAAAATGCAATAAGAATTCTAAAATTTGTAGCAACTAAATTAAAATGAAGTGGTTCATATGAGTTTAATATTTTCAATGTTTAATAAAGGAATAATGCACATGTTGTAAATACCATAAGAAAGATTTTTTTTTTTATCTTCTCTAACTATCACTAAATAGCAAATTTTATGCATGAAGTTAGTCTCCCTACATTAAAAGTTTTATTAATCCCCCCCCCCCCCCCATTTTTTAATCTTCATTCATTTTTTATTACAGAAAGTGAAAACATCAATTTTAGTATTGTTGCTGTTTAACCCCTAGATGGGCAGTGATGGCATCAACTAATTTTAATCCCTAATTGTCACATTGTCATTTGATTTTGGATTTTTTGATAGCATTGTCATTTTTGATTCAACCAAAATATTCTCTTTTTATTTGTAATTTGTTCTTTACATTAAAATTTTTTCTTTTTATTTGTAACTTGCTCTTTTCATATTTTTATGAAAATACAAAGTTGTTATTAAAATCATTAAATAATATGAAATTGTAGCGAAAGTAGTTTTTGTATATTAGAGAGAACATATAATTTATAGCAGGGAGGTCCAATCCTCTCAATCAGGGCCCGCTTAACACTTAGGAATAGGGGAAGCCCGACGTCACACAGGGCCCCCCCTATTACTCTACAAATTACTTTTTTATTTACTAAATCTCTTTTTCGTATGATTAAATAATTTGAAATTTTACCATCAAAGTTTAGAGTAAATAACATTTTTAATATTAAACTAAAACTACCTATGTAAAAGTATTTTATTATATGTTTAATTGTAAATAATCAATTTATTTTGTAAATGACAAATATGGAACTATAGTTGAGAATATGTGAACTTAAAAATATTTTTTGTGATTTACAAATTGCCATATAGTAAGGGGGAAAAAAAAAGCTTCCCCAGGAAAAAAAAATGTACTTTTTACAGTGACTGAGTTTCTTTTTTCTAAAAATTAGTTTTGAAAAGTAAAATTGGGGGCCTTTTGTATTTCAGTGGGTAAGCACGGGCTTCACGGGCCTATTCCGTAAACAGGCCATGCTCTCAATATGAAAAATATAAATTTTAATTATATTTAACAGCCATATTTTAATTATATTTAACAATCATACAAAATTGATATTTTAGCCTTACTTAATTTATTTAACTATCAGAAAAACAGAATTCCTGTACTGAAAATTAAATAAATACCTGAATTCAGGTATTTTACCTGAATTCAGGTATATTACCTGAACACAATCACCCCTGATGATTATTAAAATGTTTAATTCTGAAATATGTCAATGTTTGGCATTACTATTCTTTTGTCATATGTGTATGCGCATATATGATCCGCTGTTCGAAAAACCAGGTGTGAAATATGTTTGAAATGATAATTGTGTTTGTGTCAGCTGATTGCAACTTCCCTATAGCTCTATCATAAGAACGAATGTATGGATGTTCATCAAACTTCAGATTCAATTAGTCCTTGATATTAAATTGTGCTGATTACGTTTTGGTGTAGATTGCCCAACAGGTGGCGCTGCTATGCTGCATTTTTCAAGATTTTCATAATAGCTGTATCCTAAAAACAAATAAACCGATTTTCATCAAACTTCAGATTCAGTTAGACATTGACATAAGTTAGGCAATTTACACCAAAACCTAATCAGCAACACAGGTGGCACTGCTATGTTGCATTTTGCAAGATTTACATGATTGTAGCAATAGTCATATCTCAAGAACTAATGCACAGAATTTCATATATTCAGAATTTCACATGTTATGATGGGCATAGATTGCCATTTAATTTTGGCACACTAGTGAATTTTAAAGTATTAACGCGTATGGAATAGAAGAAAGTTTAGGGATTGGTACATTCGATTATTTGTTATTTTAAAATTTTCCAAATTTCTCTTCCCCACCCCCTTTCCTGGCCATTTGAATGTTTAAAACTTGTACTTAAAAAATGAAAGCCTTAAAAAAAATGCATAATATCATTAGTTTATTTAATTATATATATTAATTTATTTATATTTATTAGTTTATTTAATTTGTAGGTCGTTAACAGCATTCAAAATCCTTGGCAGAGACCATTAAAAATTCAATTGGACCACTAATTTAAAAAATTGAGTGGTCCGCAGGACCCGTAGGTAACCCCTCTCTGACAAGTAAATCAAACAATTTTATTTTATTAAAATAATAATAATATTATTAAAATTGCATTAAATCTTACAGCCAGTTGAAATAAATAATTGGAAATAAAATATCTAATTAATAATTTTACAGTTTTTGTTTATGTAGTTTATTTAATTTTTAGAAAATTATAATCTTACATTTTACTATGCTGAAAATTTTGGATAACTGCAAAGGAAGTTTGTTTTATATTCTATGAGGTAGAGTGGGGGATCACTCAAAGGATTAAGGGAGGGGAGTCTTAACTCACTTGAAAATACCCACTGTAATGTTGGGCAGATTGTTTTCGAATTTCTCATTTAAATTTGAATATTTTTAATTTTTTTTGTACCTTTATTGAAAAAATCTGCAACCGAAATCGAAAGAGTAAAAAACAGTCATATTAAAGATCAAGCTCAGCTCTCCTATGCAAAAAAAAAAAAAAATCATTTAAAAATATTCAAATTTAACCGAGAAATTCAAAAACAACCTGCTCATTGGTTTAACATTAGGTAGCAGGCGTTTTCAAGCGAGTGAAGAATACCCTTATAGGGACATAATAGAATCTTATGTAGTCGGCCAGTGATGATGACTGCGGACCAGTGACTTTCCTTTTTTATCAATTCTACTGAAGCTTCAATTTTTTTTGTTTTGGGCCAATGAAAGTCCTTGATTTTTAATTTAAAGATTTGTGTAGAATTTCCGTTTTCTATATTTTTGGATTTTTTAGTAAAAAATCTCATGTAGAATATCAATAAAACCTATTGTTTACAATTTTAAAGAATTATTTAAACAAAAATTCTGCACCATTCAATGGTATCAATGTATAAATAAAAAAATAAAATTGGTAAGTAATTGGAATATTTTTTCAATAACAATCTTTAACTGTTGATATTTGTCACACATTTGGTCATGTTTATAAGGTAAATTTAATGATGTGTGAAATGTGATCCATATAATTCAAAATTTTTACACTGGCTGCAAAAACGTTATATTTATAACCAATAAAAATTTCAGAGTTTGGACAACAAGATTTGTTTATTTTATTTTAAATTATGAAACAACCAAACATGAAAAAACAATTATAATCAACAAACCTTTCAAAAAGAATGGACAACAAGGACTATTTATTTGTTTATTATGAAACAATCAAACATGAAAAAACAAACCAATAAAAATTTCAAAAAGTTTAGACACCAAGAACTATTATTTACTTTTTAATAATGAAATGAAACAATTAATTATGATTATTTATGAATAATTAATTATGAAAGAACAAGAAAATGTCATCAACAACTTTTCACAATTTTTTCACAGAAAAATATAAATTCAGACAAAATGGAGTTAAATATATAAAATTTAGGGTGTAAAAAAACTATGATTATATTTTGGTTGGATCAAAAATGACAACGCTATAAAAAAATCCAGAATCAAATGACAATGTGACAATTAGGGATTAAAATTAGTTGATGCCATCACTGTCCATCTAGGGGTTAAACAGCAACAATACTAAAATTGATGTTTTCACTTTCTGTAATAAAAAATGAATGAGGATTTAAAAAAAGGGGGGGGGGGTTAATAAAACTTTTAATGTAGGGAGACTAACTTCATGCATAAAATTTGCTATTTAGTGATAGTTAGAGAAGATTTAAAAAAAAAAAAAACTTTCTTATGGTATTTATAACATGTGCTTTATTCCTTCATTAAACATTGAAAATATTAAACTCATATGAATCACTTCATTTTACTTTAGTTGCTACAAATTTTAGAATTCTTATTGCATTTTAACAAAAATACACTAAATAAAAATAAAGAACTTTTTAATAGAACTGTTATCCAAAAGTGCACAGATAAAATAACTTTCAAACCCCAAATGAACTTAATATTAACAAACTGTAAATGAAACCAGATCATCAGCCAGAGTGGTGTGGACGTTGTGTTGGAAACAGCAAGTACGACTTTGACAACAAGTTTGATATATATTCTTGTGGTATGGAAGAACATCCAGTATGAACTAGCAAGTTACACTCACTGACAGAAAATCAAAAGAATATCCTGCCTCGCAAGTGTACCCAGCTGTCATCAAAATCCAAAATGATCCTTCTTGACTCAGCCCCTTCACCTCCGGAAGATGACATCTTCAATAACTGCTTTAATTTATACATATTAAGTTAATATTTGAAGTTCATTTGGGATTTGGAAAGTTATTTTAATTGTACATGTTTGGATAATAACAGTATTAAAATGTTCTGTTTTCAGTAAATATTTTCATTTATACCAGTATCAGAAAAGTTTTATATACAAGAAATTATAAAAGTAAACAGAGCAATCTATAATTGCTAAATTAAAATGAAGTTAATCAAATGTGTACGACAATTAAATAACCTGTACTATAATGAGTACTATCATTTTCATTGTTTAAAACAAATATACATATATTTTTAAACTGAATATATTTAATTTTGCTGTTTAAAAATAAAATACTTTTGTTTTATATAAAAATTGAGAACTACTCTCACAGAAAGACCACCTCACAACTTAGAGCTGAAAAGAGAGAGTATTCTCAAAAAATAAGATACTTGAAAAAGAGTATTTAAATTTTTAAAGAAGGGGGGGGGGGGGTGTAAGATGTTAGTTAGTCTTTGATTCACTTTTATAATATCTCAGAAAATGAGTTCTATTCTCCATAATATATAAAGCAGGCTTACACTTACTGATTATACACTGAGAACAATACTAAACTTTTTTTTTTTTTTTTTAACACTTTTTTTCTAGATACCACCAATGAGCTGATACCACAGTACTGCATTAATTAAAAATATATATACATCAAACTTCAATTATAAGTGCTTACAAAAACACATTTTAAACATACATATAAAATAAAAAGAGAAATATAATTATATATGAACTCACATTACTTTCTTCAATAATACAACAGTTGGACTTAAACTGATGAGCTTTTTGGCAGTAAAATAATGATTTACTGCGCTAGAAACTTCTCCGTACACGATGTAATCCGTGATCAAGGATTTAAAAACACGTATCAACAGTATTTAAAATAAATACTTTCAAAATTTTATCATATCTAAACACTGATGTATAAACAGAGACAACGTCAGCTATGTTTTCGAGCAGACGACAAACCAGAGCTCAAATGCGCATGCGCCCATTTTGTGGCTCCCGTGTGCGGCAACAACCGCTTCCCAATCACAACGCACTGGGCAGGGTTCAGAGAATTCCAAGTTGTTTACATTTTTTTCTCCTCGATCGTATAGATGTGATTCAAAAAGAGTTTAATAAAAAATATTAAGGAACAGATGTCATATTCGCCCCATATTGGCGCGATTTTTTTCTGACTCTAATCATCAAATTAAAAAAAAAAAAAAATTATCATTTTAATAATTATCGGAATAATAAATTTAAATGAAGTTAATTCAAAATTATTTTTATCGGATGATTGTAATATTACTAGATGAAAATCATTCATAACATCTAATCTAATGTCATTATTAGGAAGAGTTAAATTAAGAACTTTTCTGTCGCGAACGGTTTGTTACACATGATAAATAAAAAAAAAAGTATTTCTACCTTTTAAAAAATTAAGTTTGATAACAAATCTGTTGATCTTTCATCATTATGTTTATATTATTGCTAATAAAATTAATTTAATGTCTATGAGTTTGTGTGCTTGTATGTTTATTTTTAATGTTTTATTTCAAGATTAGTTTAAGTGTATTATAATGCAGAAAGTAAATCAAGAAAGTGAACATTTGTTTTAACACTTCGTTTAAAAATTTGTATTTTATTTAAAAAGGTGGGGGGATCTGATTATCTTCTGCCATCAGATTTTGTCATGTTTATTGCAGGGAGGGTGGGGAATAATAGATACATGCTGTTATAATTTAATTAAATATGCTATTAAAACTTGGATTTTAGTTTTTTTTTTATCTTTTTAAACAAAATTATTAAACTAATATGTAAAACAAAAACAGTAGCTATTTTAACATCAAAATGCCTTTAAGTAAAACTGATGTGGAATTGTTCGATAACTAAAAAGGAATATCTAATTTTCATCAACTCAGGTTATTGGAGCAATTTTAATTTTTTTTGTTTAAATGCTATTACAAAAAAAGAAAAATATTCTGAAAGTACTGCTTTTAGCTAAAGTTAAAAGATTATTTATTGCTTAACCAAATTTTTTTTATATTTAAGGTGGATTGAAATGTCTTAGCTTTCATAACTTTGAGGTATACTTGTAAAAAATTTGACATTAAGCAAACAAATAAAATAAAATTCAATTTTTATATCCAATTATAAATCAATGATTAAAGTGGTTGTCAAGTTTCCCTGTTCAACAATGTAAAACTTAGACTCATTTTAAATGTTAAGGTATAAAACTGGCAGACATGGCTATTGACACAGTTTGTAATCAACACTTTTTCCCTTTTTTTTTTTTTTTTTTATGATTTATTTAACAAGATATAAGTAATTTTGGTCATATGACAACATGTTTTATACTACTTAGTTATCCCGTCAATCAATTTAGCCAAACCATACAAATTTACATAATTTTTATTTTAAATAACGAAAGAACAAATAAATTAGTATAGAATTAATAAAAATACAAATAAAATGTCGAAATAAAAATCACTTGATGACGTAAATATGTGTAACTTGCTTAAAGTCGACATTTACGATCAACCATTATTGGCCTTTGGCCCAATAGTTTGGCGATAGATTTTTTGCCAATGGGATAGCTAAGTAGTACCCATGTTTTTCGCACAATGACAGGTGAGGAATGTGGTATACAGGCATTATAATGCACATTTACAAAATTCCCCACCTGTCATTGTGCAAAAAACATGTCATGTGACCAGAAAAGAATGTTTTTCTTTTAAAAACTAAGTAGAAATAGTTTTTAAAAGAAAATCATGTCTAATTCCATGGCTGCATGATTTTTCAAAAATATTTCCATTGCAATTTACCTTAGGCACCAAATTTGATTTTATAATTCATACTACCTTTTGTACTTTTATAATTACCATATCAAGAAGTGGGATAAAAATCAAATCCCGAGATTTCATCTTTACATATAAAAACTAAATTGAGTTAAACAAAGGAGTGAAAAATGAATAAATCAAAATTTTAAAGGTCTTATTTAATGAAAAAATATATATTTATTTCACTTTTGTATTTATTTGTTTGAGATATATGTTTTAAGCATTCATTTTGCACTACATAACTTTAACCTAAAAATAACCATCTTATTATGTTAAATAAAATGGTGAAGGGAGGTGTGTATGAAATTTATCGTAAACAGAAAAAAAATAGTATTCTTCTTTTCATAAAAAATAAACTAAACAGGTTGGCACAGATGTCATACATGCCCGACATTGGTGCGATTTTTTTCCGATGCCAATTTGGCGAAAACCTCATTACCATATCAAACAAAATAACGACACTTTGGTGCCAGTTAAGTACCCAGTGCGTATATGACATTGGCGTCAGAAAAAAATCACGCCAATATGGGGCATATATGGCATCTGTGCCAACAGGTTTTTATGTACCTCAATTATCATCACTTTATCTATTTCAAAAGAATTAATCAGATGCATGACCTTTTTCGTACTTGTTAGTTATCCCATCGACCAATTTCGCCAAATTATATAAATCGTCAAATTATACAAATTGATATAATTTTTATTTTAAATAACGAAAGAACAAATAGTAAAACATTAAAAAAAAATACAAATAAAAAGTCGAGTTAATGGTATTATTGGCATTTAATCTTAAAATTAATTAATGGCAAACATTATTGGCATTTAATCTTACAATTTGGCCGACGGGATAACTAAGTACCAAAAATACAAATAAAACATCGAAATAAAAATCACTTGATGACGTAAACATGTCTTGTCAAGTGAATGTGACATTTACGATCAACCATTATTGGCCTTTAATCTTACTATTTGGCGACAGCATAACTAACAAGTACCCATTTTTTATTAACTGTAATCTGATATAAAAATTCTTAAAAGTATCAAAGGAGATGGGTAGATAAATGTTTATTTTCAGCTGTCTGATAGATAAAAGAAAAATTAGTGCCTGACACAGGACCACTGGAGGAAAAGAGTGGCTATCTAAAAATATCGACTTGCAACTGTCTTTCCTACAAGAAGATAACAAAATTTTCAGTACTACTTGATTATCCCATCGACCAATTTCAGCAAATTATACAAATTGCCAAACTATTCGTCAAATTATACAAGCTAACATAATTTTCATTTTAAATAACAAATAAATTAGTAAAGCATTAATAAAAATCCTTATAAAAAATCTAATTAAAAATCACCCGATGACGTAACAAACATGCGTATCATGTTTAATGTCAGGTGAATGTAACATTTATGATCAACCATTACTGGCATTTAATCATATAGTTCAGAGATAATTTTTTGGTCGACGGGATAATCAAGTAATGCCATATTTTCTTACATTTCATCTATACTTCCACTTTTGCTCGTTGCAATGTGTTAATAATTTAACATTTATGTGGTATATTTAATTTTAAATTAGTAGAGTTGTCTGTGGTAATTCCTGGTCAAAAATCAACAACATCCAATTATTATAAAAACCATTAAAGATATTGTTCCCAGTTTTGGCATGGAATAAGAACCCTTTGATGCCTGCACTGTAGTATAATAAAATGTTTGCTTAAATACATATGCACTTATAATTGAAATAATTGTAATTTTTAAGTGATCAGGAATTGCACCAGAATTATTCCTGGTCACTTCTGGGATAATAATTGACCAGCATCCTTTTTTATGTAAATGAAGTGGTAAAAAAATTTTTTATGACTGAGTATTAAAATAATTAGAATCAGTCTTGAAACGTTCGTCTCATAATTGTGGAAAAATAACACAGACTGTGTTTTGGGTGTACAAATTAATTTGACCGCATTTGATGTGGAAAAGACTTTTACATTTTATATTACATTAACTTGCCGAAGAATTTTTTTATAACATTTATAAACAGTATTTATTGCTTCTTCATCCACTGTGAATGAATTAATACCTTGCAAATTTATTTGTTCATAAAACATATACTAAATGTTTATGTAATTATAGGGAAATATATTTTTCAAAATATACATTTTTTTTTAGCCTTAAAACCATCTTTTAAAAAGCTTTAATTGTAGGGTAATGTTGATTAAGAAACATTGGCATGTTCTTCAGAAATTGAGTGAGGTTGGAACTGGGTTGATTTTTTAAGTTTTATAATGAGTAGAATTGAGCCAGGTTGGATCTAGGGATGGGATGAATAGTGATTTGGCTGAATATTAGGCCAAATTTTAGGTCAAACACCGAATTTTTTCCAATAAAGAAAATAACTTTTGATTATATAAATACAGTGGTGGGGCATTTCTAGAAAATCTTACTAGCCAACGACTTATTTCACCAGCTAATAAAATGCAACGTATGGTTACAATACAATATTACTATAATGCATTTTCATATTTTTTTCCCCTGTAAAATTAAGAAATATAAACAAGAGATGAAAGTTTAATATAAAACAGAACTTAGTACCATGTTTACATCCCAGTAATTAAGAAAGCTGAAAAATATAGCTAACTACTAAAAAAAAAAGTTTTTTCATATCTCTATAGTTTGTAGTTTTCAAAGACTACCTAAAAATTAACTCGCCCTGTCAGAAAATTCAGTCGTCAGTGGTGAGTAAAATGATGCATTTCCCCACCCCTGTATGTATATAGAATTTTAAATTTTAAAGTGGAAAAAGAATTAAAAACAAATTTATGTTCTATTATCTGTTTACATTTTTGAATAACTTGTTTTTGTAATATTTCAACTTCTAATAAAATAACTTTTACTACATCTAAATTATAATATCATAACTTTATCTACAGGAAAGTAATGCATAAACATTTTATCTAAAAAATGAACTCATTAATCATTACTACTCTTAAATGTACTTTTTAAATTTATTTTTAAATTTGAAAAACTTATTTTAGCCCAAAAAATTACAAAATTGCATTTTATCCTTTTATTGTAAGATATATCAAATTGATTTACAGTAAGTCAGAATAATAAGATATTTCCATTAAAATATAAAGAATTTATTTAACTTTTACTATCAAATGATACTTTTATCCTGTCTTGCATTCAAAATCAATAATATTCTTACACTCTCTCTCTCATAATTCATGCGGCGATATTTTCTGAAATAACCTTTAATCAAGTAAATTTTATTGTGGAGGGTTTGTGTCCCTAATGATAAATAAATTTGAAAGAATGAGTCTGTTCTGCACAAATTACATTAAAGCAAAAGGTATGGTTAACGTAGAATATGTATGTTAACAAAGTCTTTGACATTGGAATCAGCACATACAATATTCCACTTATTCAATAAGCATTGAACTTTGAAGGGGGGGGGGGGTGCATTGAGACCTATAGCGGCAATTCAATAAGCATTAAAAACATACCCAGAAACTGATAAGAACATGAATGAAAGAATATGTAAATAAAAATATATATACATAATAATGTTACATATTAAATCCAATAATCATGCAAATAATTATTTTAAAGTGAAGACTATAGAATTAAAATATTATTTTGCTCAATATTTTTAAAATTTATATTTAAATATTTATAAAACAATCTTCATAAATCAGGTTGCGCCATCTAGTGACTATCTAGTTTGACACTAGTTCTGTTTTCAGATGTACAGTTGTATTTGGAATAGTGATATTTGATATTCCATCTTGAAAATGAATCTTAGCTAATGCACCTAGTGAATGAATTTTTACATTTCTTACTTCATAGAAAACAGAAAGTAAGTTATTATGAATTTCATAAGGGCCTTTTTATATGTGCATGGAATTTGCAGATGGTGATGAATATTCAAGTGTTTTTCTTTTTTCTATTAGAGTTTTTACATCTTGAGTTGTAACATATCATTCTCTATTTAAGACATTTCCCTGACAATTAAAAACCTTTATAGGAAATACAGAAAGGCTGTATATTTTTTAGTATCTGAATAACTGTGCATTTTTTGCAAGAACGAAAATGACTTCATGAATGTCCCAGAAAGCAGCCAATTTAGATTTTAAAAAAATTGCAAAAAATGGAAAAGAAACTTTTTTCCTGAATTTATTTGACAAGATAGCTTTCAATATTCAGTGGCATTTTAGCAATATTCGGCTGAAGCATTCGACCAACAAGCCTTCAATATTCAGCAAAAGGGCCGAATACCGAATATTCGTCCCATTAAAAACAAAAATATGGCATAGTCGACAAAATTAGAAGAACTGCACAAAAATAACATAGGACAGTCCTAAAATGGCATAATGTATGCACATCATTAAATGTACAATCGTAGAAGTGTAAATATTTCTTTTTAAATTAATATTTTGATATATAGATTCCTTCAAAAAAAGACAAAACAAACTCATAGCAATACACTTTTATTTTTACTGAGCATATTAATGAGAGTTCTATTTTTGGTAAATTTTTACTTTGAATAAAATACCAAACAGGATGTCATTCAGTCAAGTAGTTTTAAAAATATGCAGGCAGGCCAATACAGGTTTTTTTTTTCTTGGGGCTCTTAAATTTTGTGAAAAACAACATTTTGTCACAAAAGATGAAATACAGTTTCTCAAATTAGAACCAAACATTTATTAATAACAACTTCTTTAAATCCTTCAACTAAAGTTTTCAATTCTGGTGAGCTTATTTTGTTTAATTATTAAACATTTTAATAAAAATAATCAATGAAAAGTATGTTTTATGGAATGGAATTTTGTGAAGGGGCCTGTTGAAATTATTGAAAAGAAATTTGCGAAGAGGCGTGTTTTATTGAAAGGAATTTTGTGAAGGAGCCTGTTTTATTAAATGGATTTTTGTGAAGGGGCCCTAAATAGGCCTCTCATAAAAAATATATATACAATTTTTACATATGAAAACAAGTAATTTCCACAATGAAAATAACTTATACAAAAATATTTTATATGAATTTTATTTCACAATAAAAAAACGCTGCACATATGAAATGTACTGAACTGATCAAATACTATAAATATTTTTTTTTTCATCATTAAGGTGGTTCTCCAAAAAAAAAAAAAAAAAATCGCTGAATATCAAACTTTGACACATATTCTGGCTCATTTTTAAACATAAAGTTTTGGTTATTGAGAGGATTTGTAATTGAACACTTTTTTTTGTTATTTTTCAATAAATGAATTTTATCTCGATTAATAGCAGTTATTGTCTCAGGACAGCAGATGTTTTCCCTTCCCCACACTAATGTGTCTGAAAACTCTTTAAAATGTCTACTTTGGCAGTACTTTCTAAAAGACTCTAGTTTTTACAAAAAATGAAAAAAGAGTTTGATTACATAGTTTCTTATGATAATTTTTAAATTCCTGACTCAACAACACAAAACTTTCTGAGCCATTTATAAATGTGAAGGCATAAAATTGATGAGTTTGACTATTGAAGGAGTTTTTTTTCATTCCTTGATAAATAAATTACTTTTCAAATTGTAAGTGATTCTTGTTGTGGGGCAACAGATTTTCATGTGCTATCTTTCGATAATTCAGTTCAGAACACCCACTTTGAGTGTATTTCCAGAATGATCTGCTTTTATCAAAACAAGGTTAAAATGACATTCGATTACTATAGTTTCTGAATAACATCTTCCACTTTCAAGTGTTCTTGAGCAAAAATGAATTCAGTAAAGTAGCTCCTTTAAATTTTAAGAACAGCTTTAATAACAGCACTTATCAATTTGATATGTTTGTGAACAAAAATGTATCAGAAAGTAACCAGTTTGGACTTGAGGTTTAATTAACTTAAAATATATCTGATCACCTGATTTTTCATAAGATAATTCTGAATATTTTTCAAAAGAAAAAAAAAACAATGTATTTGGATATGAATGAGAGTTGGAGATGGGTGATTCTAGAAAAATCAAGTATCAATAAACATAAACATCACATAAAACAACATCTATCACAATAAGAATTGATTCTTAACTTCTAGTATCAGATGTTCTATAATCAATACTTTCATATTCACACACAGATCCGCTTAAAAACAGTAATTACAAAATTTGGCGATCAAGTGGCAGGAAATTTTATCATAAATAGTGATAATGGGGACGGGGATAAATAGATACTTCCAGCATTAATTTCATAGCAATTTATATTCTTTCGATTTTACTATTTTAACGGCAGCGCTGCTGTCAAATGTTGTATATTAGTTTTTAGGTAGATTTCGTAAGAAATACTACCTATTGCAGTCGTTACCATGCTGCGACTTTTGAAAAATTCCTTCATAACTTTTCATTACATGACCCCAGGAACCCAAAACCACCCCCACCTAAAAAGTTTATATATATATATATATGTATGTATGTATGTACTAAATTTTGTCCGCACGATAAAAGTCGCAATTATGCACGGAACGTCTTCAAACTCGCCAACAACTTTAAGATGGCTAATTTCTCGGCGGGGATTGAAAATGAGCAAAATCGGTCCAAGGGAATGGGAATGGTGAAGGTTTAAAATTTTGAATACCGTCTTAACATGATTCTGATAAAACCAGCTTTTACACAACAATGGCAGGAAAAAATAAATATTTTTCGTTATAGCTGTTGCCAACAATTAAAAAAAACAATAAAATTCTCACCACAACAATTGCTTTTCTAATGCAATGTTTTCACGTGAAAAATTAAATTAGATAAACAGTTTGACGAATTGAAAACAAATTGAATATTACGTCATAAGTTTTCTAGAGCAAGATTTCTGCATGAAAATTCAAAATGAAATAAATAGTTTGACGAATTGAAAACAAATTGAATATTACGTCATAAGTTCTCTAGAGCAAGATTTCTGCATGAAAATTCAAAATTAAATAAATAGTTTGACGAATTAAAAAAAACAACAAAATATTGCGTCATATTGAAAATGTAATGGACTACAGCAGGTGAATATGTAACGTCATTGAGTTTGAAGAAACATATTAAAACATGATAAAAACCCGAGTATGGAAATATTAACATATTTTAACACTTTGAGGTTCTCTGAATTTGATTGAGCCATTTTTAAACCTATTCCATATACATGCGTGCGTGTATATTAGAATTTTCACAAAATGTTTAGCTCCCTAGAGCTCATTCTTAGCGAAGGAACTGGGTTTATCTTTAATCTTGATTTAAGTTTTGTTGGTGAATTTAGTACTTAATTTCGAAATCTACCTCCGCCTGTAGGCCCGAGCCGGCAGGGATTTTTTTCGTTCCAGATTAAATATATTTTTAGCTTAGAAGCCTAGTTATTTAGGTTACTAGTTAATTAAGTTGCATTTTTCAAGTTTGTCCCCCCCCCCCTCCCAAGAAATCAGAACCTTCTTAATTATGTTTTTGACGTTCTTCCCAAGTCATTTGGCTACCAACTAAACATTGATATTATATCTGCTACACTTAGTGGCCACAATCTATGAATTATAATCAACATTTTTGGCTTATTTCCAGTTCAAGTTTGAATAAACTAGTAACCCAAATAATTAGGCTTCTAAACTAAATATGTAATTATTTAACATGGAAAAAATCCTGTAATACAAAACTAGATAACAGTTTTAACGCTAAAACAATAAAATCTAAAGAAAAATATATACAGTATACTCCCTCAAATCTACAACCCTTCAACGCAGATGTAAACAATGAAACTTTCAGTTCAGATGTAGGGGCAAATTTACAGAATTTTTTGGTTTTATATCATCCCATATGTATTTTAATATGTAATTCTTGATAATATAACTGAACTCATGGTTTTCATGAAGAGAGTATAAATTTATTTATATATTAAAAAAAAAAATGCTGATATTACTGATAAGCACAATATTTTTATCAAATATATTTATTTATTAATCAAGCTTTTTTGGTTATTAAAACTGGCTAAACCTAATGCAGCAGAAAATTGACAATACTTCAAGAAACTTTAACACAGAAATTTAAATAATCAATAGGCTGTTAATCAATCACTTGACATCGTTAGATGCTCATTAGAAACAAACAAACAATTAAACATACAACAACTACACTGATCGCAAATATAGTACTCCATCTCATTCAGGGGATATATAAACAGCTGTTTGAAGAAAAGCCCAACTCTGCTAACTTCCTCTTGGGAATAACATTTTGTGTCATTGAAATGATTCCATGAATGTAGAATTTAAAAACATTTTACCATATGCGAGCCCCCCCCCCCCCCCCAAATGATATTGTGCTTTCTCTAGATTCAGAGGTTAATCGGGCCCTGTACACATACCATTTTTTTTATACATGCCACATTTTCAAATAAGACATTTACTTAGACTGCGTTTTACGACAAGTTATTTATTTCAAAATAAAATTTAGATATTTAAAATTTGATATTTATAAAATATAAAACTTTTATGAATAAAATGTTAAGTGCGAACATTCAAAAGCAGAAAATATTGCTTTTAATCATCTAATCCAACCATGCTCAACCTTTTTTTCAAACGGGCCACAAACATATATTTGTGATGCTAGCTAGGCCACAACATACTTAAAAAAAAACATAACCAAGTTAATATTATCAGTGTGGTTGAACGTTTGTAGCAGAAGGAATGTCATAAAAAAGTTTAACACCACTATTTCCAAACAATAAATTTCATGGTAAATTTTTAGTACAAATGTTGAAAAAATAGGCCGCGAAATGTTTTGTTTGGAAAGAATAGCGTAAAAATGTTTTGATGCCTAGCGTAAAAATGATTTGATGCCTTTTTTTTTCCACGAGAAACATTCAACCCTAAAAAGCAGTATTAGCTATATAATAAAATGTAATAATATACCAATGCAAAATTTCTGTGTTCTAAAAAAAAAATAATGAGGAGATTTTCTCCAATAAATCAGTTTTGTTCAATGCAAAAAAACTTTTTATTATTTGTTTTTTACTGTACAAATATATACAGCAAATTAAATTAATATTTAACAATGTTTGATAAGTGTTGGAGATTAACATACATAGGACATGTAAAAAGAACTTTTCACTAAGAAAATGGTATTCAAGATGTTTTAGTATAATTTTAAATAACAGAACAGATTGTGTCTTCCCATAAAAATATGTAAAACAACAGTGAACATCTTAAATATCATATTTTATGGAAGAAACGCCGTGGCGTTTACAAGTTTGAAAAGTGCGGCGTTTACGATTTTTTTTTTTTTTTTTTCGTGTACGTAAAATTTGGATAAAATAAAAATTCCTCAAGATTGTTTTCAAGTCTCCTGCTTAACAATACAAAACTTTCTGACTTTGCCGATAATGAAAACTGTGACATTTCTGATGATGATACCGAACCATACAGGTGAACAAAGAAAATTTACAACTTTTCCACTCAGATATTGACGACTCAGATTTTGAGGGTTTCAAATAGAAACTAAAGAAGGCCTAAAGTGTATACGACGTAAAAAACGTACTAAGTTGTGCGGACCACTTAAAAAAAATGGGGAGCGATTAAGGAGAGGGGTCCGTGTCCCGCGCTCTGGATGGTTTTAAAAGCAATTGACGTTTCCTTATTTTAAAAATTACATAAAAACTTTAAAACATTTAAATATTTTGAATAAAATTGTAGAATCTTAAGTTATTAAAAAGAAGGTACCCTACACTGTCCAGAAAACTTTGATTAAAGTTAAGTCAATGAAACACTGTCGACAAAAATAGAGATCCCACAGGTGCAGCATTTACGGCAGGTGCGGTGATTATGATATTTTAAAGCTTATTCAGAACAATTTTGAGGAGTGTGGCGTTTCTTCCATAAAATATGGTACTTTTTATGCATTAATTTAATTAATATTATAAATATGGATTAATGAGTGTGTTTCTTACTGCACATTGAATGCTGCTGGACCACATGTGGCCCGCAGGTTGAGTATGGCTGATCTAGTGTATGCTTAATTTGTAGCTATTGTTATATTTAAATTTTGTTTCCAAGAATGAACTCTAGATTGACAGGAGTGAGACAAATAGTCTTTAGTCAAACGAAACCCTAAAAATTATCGTCAACCTGATCAAACTCGATACAAGACTCTAAAGGGGAAAAAAACCTCACAAAAATTTTCATACACAGCCTTGCATTTGTTAGGGACAACTCTGCAGAAAAGTACTCACATTTATTTATTTATTTTTGAGGAAATTTAAGCATATTAAAGGATTACACAAAAAAAATCTATTTTTTTCTTACAGAATGCTTTAGCTAGATGTATACTCTAATAAAATTTTTTGTGCATACAAACAGAAACAAATAAATTACCTCCTGTGCCCATAGGCTACACTTTTTTGGAGACCACCTCCTTTAAATTGATATATTTTAGTGTTTTCTGGGATTAAAAACAGAAAGAAGTATTTATATTGCAGGTAAATATTTAAATTTCATAACATTCAAAATGTGATAATTTGGTATTTTTCTAGAATTATTAGGATGTAGAGGCCATATAAAAAATAAAATTTCTCATTTTAATATTCATACAGCCCATCATAAAACAAAAGCTGCATGTGATTTGTATGCCTTTTATTGCAATTGAAAGAACGTTTCTCTCATCAGTATTTTAAACGATAATCGCCATAGCCTCTATTTTGAATCAACTAGTATGATGCAATTCTGAGAATCTTTTGCATAATGTTTTTTTTTTTTTTTCAGAATAGATTTACAGTAAATAAGTTTAAAAATTAATATATTTTCACATAAACATTTATATAGAATCTCTAACCTTAAAAGAACTTTCTTAGTTGAACAATGAATTTTAATAGAATAAATGGACATGGTTGGATGATCACTCAGGATGCGAAAAATAGGGAAAATGCTTGATTAAACTTAACAGTTTCTTTAAAAGATATCATTTGTAGAGATGCTGTGACTACAAAAGCTGTATCTGTATATATCCAATGTGTATGTACAAACTAGAAACTAAAAAATTGTAAGGATCCAATATTTTCTTCTTATGAATATCAAAAATTAAAAGGGGAGCAGCATTTGGAATCTATCATGTATATGCTAATTATGTACAAGACTCAATAAGTGAGTGAAACAAATAATATTCTTCATCATTTCTCTTTTACATAAAATATTAGCCTGATAGGAAGAAAAAAAACCTGAAAGAAAATCTTAACACAGACTCTCCTTTCCTTCCGAGCGCCAGGCTTCAACCTAGTCAGCCTAATGGATAATCTGCCTCTGCATGCAAATACAGTAGACTCCCTCAAATCCGCAAAGCTTGGGACCAGAGGTTGTGCGGATTTTAGAATTGTGCGGATTTCTGGTCATTGATTTGTTTACATTTTTGAAACATTAATTTGATTGGTAGTTAAAAAAGGGAAATTATAATGAATGCTTACAATAAAGTGAAACATTAAAATAAGTAAAATATTAAAATAATTTATTACTTTAAAAGTAAGTAATTATTAAAATAATTGTGTAAAATAAAAATTTAGAAAAATATTAATTTATTAGGGATGAAATCGATTCAATTCGATTCTAGAAGTCCTATGCTGCCATCTAGTGATAGCAAGGAGAACAGTGTTAATGCTGTTATCAGTATATATAGCTTATTGCGCTCACTGTAACTTTTTTTCATTGTTATTTAGAGTCCTGAATGCTTTTCTTATACTGCTTTGTATGTTTAAAAATAAATTTGCTTATAATTTTTTAAAAAAATTCCGCGAAAAATAATTTTAAAATAGCGTTCTGGTTCGTGGATTTTTCCATTTCGAACCCTGGAATTTTTGATATATATATGCTAATTTATATCAAAATCAAAAGTAATGTAAATTTATTTAGTAATAAATCGGCTGTAATAGCCAAAAGAGACTGATTAACAAAAAATTTAGTAAAAAAAACATTGCGGTAGTCGCTGATTTCGGCACCATCTTGAATTTTGTTCCTGCAACTTAACTGTAAATTTCATTGTTTACATCTGAAAAAATACGCTTATTTAGGCGTTCGCGGATTTAAGGGAGTCTACTGTATCAAATAAGTTTGTTTAACCTTTAACTACTGAAACAGAAAATTTCGCAAAGTTACTGTAAGCAGATTACTAAGATAGAACGAACGTTAAATAAAAAGTTTGATTAACTCCCTGAAGGGAAAAGTTCCATATCCTGTTCTGTATGGTGCGATTGGCGAAGGAATACAAAATGGCGCCAAAAGGCTATTTTAGCATCTTATCAATTTTTTTAAGATGTCAGAAAAACATGGTTTTTAAATTTTTATAAGCAAATATTTTTATATTATAAACAATGTATTATTTTTATATATGTTATGCACTCAATTATATATATGCACACATATAAATACAAATTATATACACATTTATATATACATAACTTTGTACTTATATATATTTATAATTTTATATATTTATTTTACATCTGAAACTAAGCTCATTAATGTTATATACATATTAACATTAAAAAAAAATGCACAATATATATATATATATATATTTACTCAATATTACATTTACAGAAAAATATCATTTAAAAAAAAATCTCAGAAAATTATGAATTAAAAAAAAATTAATTATAAAAAAATATGTATTCAAAATTATTAGTTATCCACCAGTAGCATTCAAGTAATAAAAATAGCAACCCCAAATGCTGAAAATCACAACAATCACATTGAAAAATTCATTGCCAAAAAAAGAACGCCAAGAAAATCAGAACAGTATATGGAACTCTTCCCTCATTGAATACTGTTTTTGATCTCAACTCTGCACTAATACTAATTATTAAGTAACAAACTAAACTAACATGAAAATAATGAAAATTGCTTCGATAACACAGAATATTGCAACGATATTTAAATCCGTGATCACCATTTCTTTCTCTGATTAGAAATAAGAACATTTAATGTTTAAAGAAGATCGGCTTTTTTTTTTATTATTCCAGCGATATCAAAAACAAACATTTTACGGTAACAGTAAATTCGTCAAAAAAAATCTGCTTCAAGCCAGTTATGAGGACTGAAGTTTGATAAAAATCAAATTTTAATTTTAAAACATGTGTATGAAACACAAGCTATTTTTATATAAATACGGGACATTCAAAAAAGAATTTCATGAATGAACCGAACGATCAAGTAAACAATAAGTAATTTAGCTTATCTTAAAAGTATGGTGTAACGCTAAAATGCTACAATCTGAGTAAAATACCCTTTTAAATTTTAGGAAATTGAAGAATATAAGTGTTTAATTTATTATTTTGAAAATACGATCAACGATTCTAAAACTCCGACAATGAGAAACAAGCCGCTTTCTGGGCAGGGTTTGTTTGTTTGTTTGTTTGTTTATGACCCTCTCGGGCCCGGTGAGCAGCTTTCTATTTCTGTATAGCTGTCTTACTCCACTACCAAGAATACACAACAATAGTCAGATACGCCAGAAACTACACAGACCGGCACAACGCAGTACCACCACTGACAAGATTACTCCTATACAGCAGCATCGATCCAACTCCGACAGTGACGATAAATCTCATTCAATAACTGTGAGAACAAACCCAACTCTTCATCTCCCTTTCTCCCCATAGCCGCAAAGATCTCTTCGTACGACATACTCTTCGACATCGATAGCTTTCCAAAAATCTTATCCCGAATCCTACAGAATTTCTTACATCTCAAAACCAAGTGTTCCTCAGTTTGCTCCTCGCCACCACACAAATCACACTTTGCATCTCCCCTACCCAGAAACTTCTTATGACGAACTAGAGTAAGAACAGTTTTTGTCAGAAACCGAGCAAAAATTACACCACTCTCCCTCCTAAGACACTGATGCGGATGCCCTATGCTAGCGTAATCCCAACCACGACCTGAATGATCAATCCTATACTGGTTCCAATCCCAAACAGACTCCCTCTGTTTGTTATTCCTCACAACCTTCATCCAGTCCTCAGGAGAAAACCATGGAATACTAATATTGCTATACGAGCCTTTCCTGGCCAGCTCATCTGCACACTCGTTGATTTCAATTCCTTTATGTCCAGGCACCCAGATAAACTCCATCTGAAACTGATCCATCCTCTTCCTGTTGATTTCATCCCTTAGCATGGTGATAATCGCCACAGACTTTCGATTGATCTTCTCAAGGGCCATCAAGACACTTTTGGCATCCGTGAAAAACATATATTTCCCACCCTCCACCATATAATATTTAATGGCAACCAATAATGCAATCGCTTCTGCAGTAAAAATCGAATTGACATTGGGGATTTTCAACGCCATCCGATTACCCGTATGTTGGTTGACCATTCCAATCGCAGTCTTGTTCTCCTCTTTTGAAGCATCTGTTGCAATGATGATCGCCTTGTCTCTATGCATCTGATAAAACCAGCCAAACGAATTCCTAATAACCTCCTCAGGGAAATCTTTATTTTGGAAAGGCCAGGCATTTACATAAATTTTACAGTTTTCATTCACCTTGGTCCCCCACTTGTACGTGATCATTTCGTTAACATTCGTGTTATGCCGACTCAGGATATTCTGTTCCCTGTAAAGCAAATCCTCTGACAACACATCAGTATACTCTTTATGTTTAAGTTCAGAAATACTCCTCTTTACAGCCAAGAATTCTCTTCTTGTGTGGCTACTCCAGACCCCGCTCTCTTGTAACAGCACCGGGATTGGACACCATCTTGGCATCCCACTCGCCCATCTAAGGCCCACATTATGAATCACTTGAAGTTGGCGGCTTTCAGTTTTGTTTGAGTGCGCAAGAATCCTCGGGTTACCATCTAGAAGAGAACCCATCATACTATTTGTGATTTTTAAAAGATATTTGGTCTCAGTACCCCAACTCCTGCCAGCAATAACTTTAAGCATGTTCATTCTCTTGCTAGATTTCTCTTTCAGCATGGCAATATGGTTCTTAAGATTCCCCTGACTGTTTAAAAACACCCCTAAAACTCTAAGCTTCTCTGAAAAGTCAACCTCCTGACCTTTAATCTTAAACTTCTCCACATCCTCATTCCACCGCCCTATCTTCATAATTTGGCACTTATTTGGATTCACCTCAAGATTCCACGCCCGCAACCAATTGATAGTCCTAATCAGATTCTCCTGTAAGATGTCCCTTAACCAATCCACATTATCATTGAACCCATACAGAAAAATATCGTCGGCATAGATCACACAATGAATACAAGAATCAAAAATCTCAAAGATATCCGCAAGGTAAATGGCAAAAAGAAAAGGAGAAAGAGGGCTGCCCTGTAATAAGCCCCTCAGATACATGAATGGCACCGAGAACACGCCCCTCCACTTAACCCGAATCCTCAGCTCCTGCATGAGATTCCGGATCAGAATACACAGATTCGCGCCTAGCCCCAATTTTTTCAGTTTAAGCAGTAGACCGTCCCACCATACATTATCATAAGCACCTTTGATGTCCAGAGCCACTAAAAATCCCCTCTGTTTGGCTTGACGTCCTCTCCGAATATCCCTGTAAATTCTGTACGCAGCCGCTTCACAGTCCCTGAATGGAATAAACCCATAGTGGTTCCTATGAAATATTTTGTTGTTCATGCTCCAATTGAGCAGAATATCTAATATCATATTTTCAAATATTTTTTTACTGGTCACAGTCAAGGCAATTGGCCTATACCCCCTTATATCATTTCTTTTCTTTCCTGGTTTTCTAATGGGCAGCATGATGACCTCTTTCCAGATTTCAGGGATTTCTTTTGTCTCGAGAATCCTATTATACATCTCCAGCACCTGAGATAACACCTTGGTTTTTAGGTTTTTAAAAAAATTCATTTTGATCCCGTCAATACCAGGTGACGTAGATTTACTTTTCCTGATTATCCTCTCCATATGGTCCATCGTAAGTCTTGTGTCCAGCTCATCATCTCCCGAGAAGTCAATAGGTATGTCATGAAGGATAGGAGAATTTTGGAAAATAGTCGCAAACAAATTTGCTTGGGAAACCGCATCAGGAGGACAGTTTTGAAAATTGAAGTCCATATTCGCCTCCTCCTCCTTCAAATTGTTAATCCCCCGGATAATCTTGTAGATGTGAGGGCCCCTTCCAGCATCCCTGGTAACAGACTCCCAAAACTTCTGATTGTCTTTCTTAATCTGCTTCTTCAGTTTAGCGTTATAGAACTTGTATTTGCACCATAAGTCCAGCTGACCTAAACGGACTGCCTTCCTGTGGTAAAATCTTTTAAGAGCCAACAGTCTACGGGTGACAATCCCCCACCCAGGCGGAAGATTACCCCCACTCACTGGGAACCTCTCCGTGCACTGAATCAACGCCTGAGCGATATCCTTTGACCACCTGTCCATCCCCTCCGCATAAACCTCATCGTCCAAACCATCTACAGCCGAGCAAACTCTATGCCAATTGACCTGGGACCAGTACATTTTCTTACCACCCCCACCACTAGACCTTTCGAGGATTCTGATTGGGTAGTGGTCCGAACCCAACGGATCAGACAGAACATCCACCTGGAAGCTCCGAGCTAAACTGTCCGACACAATTGTCAAATCCAATAATGATCCCGTACCTCCACCCCTACATCTCGTAACCACATCTAAATTCATTAAAATGGCATCCGTATGTATAATCCAATTCATCAAGTTCATCATTTTATGAGCTTTAGGGTTATTTTCCCAATTGAGGAAATTAATGTTGAAGTCCCCAACAATAATATAATCATGGCCGATCAGATCTTTAATGCTTTCCAACCACCTAATATCAGCAAACCCCTTCGGTGCATAGACGTTGATGATTACGATCCACCTTTTTTTGTACCATATTTTGACCCCAAGCGCCTCGTGATCCCGGCCAATCCTAGGAAGCTGAAGTCTTTCCACAGGTAATCGCTTCAACACCGCTAGCAGCAAACCACCTCCCCCCCTCGATAAACTACTAGGCCTATCAGCTCGAAATAAATTCCTATTCCTGAAGGATAAATTAAAATTGTTGCTAAGAAGCGTTTCCTGAAACGCCCAAACAATACAGTTGCGAAACATCCCAGTACGCAGCCAGGGTAAATTAGACCTGAGACCTCTAATATTCCACTGACAAAGAAAAGTGTCCATGAACAATAACAAAAAAAAACTCACAAAGAACACAGAAACGCTAAGAAACACAAAAATTATCAACACTTACCCCAAAAACCAGCATACCAGTAAATCCAGATACCGATCCACCAGCTGACAATGAACCGCGCACAAGTACCACAGAACAGTCCATGACCCTTATCCATTTTCTGTATCAACCAACATTTTATCAATCTCTGGAGCTAGATATTCCTGTAACAGCAATCTTTCACCTTCCTGGGCTTCATTCGATAATTTTAATTTTTTCTCTCTTAACTGAGAATAGAACTCCCCCATGATATCTCTTTTTCCAATTTTATTTTTTACTGTCGTTTCTTTTTCATTTCCTTCCACCCCGTTTTCGATTTCATTTACTGATTTTTGTTGTAAGCTCACCATAACTTCGCACATATTCATTACTATGTCCATTATTTTATTGAACTTCTCCTCCATAAGTACAGCTAACTTGTGATAATTACCTTCATCGTTCACTTTTTCGATGTTTATTTTTGTTTTAGCCGCGTAGCTTTTGGCTGTTTTCAAATTGAACTGTCGTCTAGCTTCAGCCAGCGTGATATGGTTTTCACTTTTAAATTTTTGAATTTCCACCTCACGTTTTTTAACTTCGCATTCCTCGTCGTCTGCTTCATGATTTTGCTCACAATTTGCGCATTTGACTTCGGCTTCTTTGCATACCAACTCAGGGTGGTTTTTCCCACATCTTTTGCATCTTTTGTCGTTTGTGCATTTATTCGTTCCATGGTTGAAGCTTTGGCAAATATTGCATTTTCTTGGTCTGTCTACAAATAAACTTATTTTCTGTCGCATATAAAACATTTTAATGTATTCTGGTAGGATATGTCCATATATGGTTATAAGCACTGTTCCCGTGGGAACTGTGCGGCCTTCATATCTCTTTGTAAATCTTCTAATATTTTGGATCGTAACTTGATTCTCTTCTTCAATCTCTTCTTGGATTTCTTTTAATGTTATATCGGTATCAATTCTGAAGATTAAAAATCTAGAGGTTATATTTTCATTCATTAGTATATGCTTCACTTTATTGTTAAATATTTTTTCTCTGTTTACAATCTCATTGGCACATTCATAATTTTTCGTTGTGATTAGCAGCTTGTTGTTCCTGGTGTATCTAGCCGTATCAATTTCCTTGTAATGTTCAAAGCTTTGTTTTATTTCTTTCTTTAGCTGGATCGGGTTTAACTTGTGGAGTCCGCCCTCCTCACCTTCCGTAATGATGACATAGTCTTTTAAATTCGGTATCATGTTAATTTGCTGCTTGGCTGTCCTCCCATCGTTCCAATTATATTTCTTGTATTCTTCACTGTTGAAACCTATGCTTTCTTTTATCTTTACCTCCGTTCCCGACATTATACCAAACCGTGCCTGATGACCAGTCCAAAGTGCTCAGACTGTCAACACACACTTAAATTTAACTACACACAAATTCAATAATACGCGAAAACACTAACACTATTGTATTACGATAAACAAAAAACTTACTCTCACCACACTATAAGCACAACCCTCTACGCGCACGTGGGCTTAAAGCTACCGCCAAAAACACCACACACACTCACCGGGCCGCCTCATCTGGGCAGGGTATAAATGTAAACAAAGACAAAGAGCACGTTGCGATGTTTTGGTTCAAGGTTTGAAGCTGAATCCGGCTTCACTTTTTCGACGGTTTTCGGCGAAATTGGTGGGCCGTATGTATCTAGTAGGCTATGGTCTATACAATGTAATACTAGTAATACGATTATCCCACAGATGTCGCTGCGATCGACACTTGGCATTTTAGCAGTATCGTTGCATATCTAAAGGATAAAAATTTTTAGCACTGTTTGGATAGCGTATTTCTACACTAGGTATTCTAGACGCTGTAGTTTAGACTACAGATAGAAGTGTTTATCTCCAACCAACCGTGACCAACGACAGATACAGGACCAATGAAACACAGGGCTAGGGCGCTGGTTCATGACGTTTAATAAAACGTCACCCGATCATCTTAGACGGCGATTGGTACAAAGCGACGCGCCCATCGTTTTACGCTAATCACTGTGTAAAGCTAATCCACTCAGTGTGATGTTTTATAAGTCGTGAACCAACCGTGTATTTCGATGGTCACGGCCTGAAGCTGAAGGCAGGCTTACGAAGATTGTTGCCGACTTTTGTCCAAAATCATCTCAACCAGTCAAATTTTCTAGTGGCAAGTCAGCAAACATTAACTTTCATTTGATTTTTGATTCTCCAGATTATAACGTGAGCATACTTTCTCGAAATTCAAGTATATCCTCAAATTTGAAGACTCCGGTAACCGGTCAGATCCCGCAGTTTTCATCTTGAATACTTTTTTATTACATTTGAAGGCGAATTCGTGCGGCAAAAAAAAAAAAAAAAAAAAAAAATCATGCTCTGTAAATAAAAAAAATAGTCGCTTTTTATTATAAAAATAAACATTATTTCTAGTAAATGCTTTTCTAAAATAAAAATGACTTGTGTCGTACATCCCTACTCATGTTTATTTATTTGTTTATTTTTGTCCCCATGTACTGCTTCCTTCTCCCATCGTTTCCAGCCTCCCCCCTCCCCGTAGTCCTCTCGCCATGTTCTGTTACGTTATTGTAGGATATGGCCTTTTAAAGGAGTTTATGTTTGTTTTCTCATATAAAGATGTAACAATATGGGTTTAAGATGACACATTCATCCGATTTAACAAACGGAGCTAGCCTGGAAGATTGCCTTACAAATGTTCTCGCTTTGGTAAGAATCAAAATAAATAGTAACCGTATGCAAGAGTATGAAAATTTGTTATGGTATAGAAAAGTAAATATTTATGCATTAGGATTTTATTTCCGATTCTGCAGTCGAGTTTAAAGCAATTTCTGATTAATTTATTTTTCCAACTTTATATTATTTCATATTTACACAAACTTATTATAATTGAATTTTGATATTTAGGATGATCAGACATGTTAAAAGATCATATTCATTTATTTCAATGCATTGAGAAAGGTTATCCCTTTACCACTTATTTTATTTTAATTCTCGGTATATGTACTCCTGTATTTTAGCCTTAATATTTAAAACGTATCATGTCTAGTGATATATGGGTGACTGTGGTTAAGACACTAGCTTATTATTTCTTAATGCTATAATAAAAATGTCTCATTTGACTGGTTATTTTGTTGTTATGTATCGATTTTTTCATCTTTTAGTAAGTCAAGGTTTTCTGCACAGTTACTTTTTTTTTATGAAAAAAAAAATAAAAACTATTGCTTTGAACTTATACTACTAATGTTTTCCCATGTACTGTTACTATGGGTCTTCCCATATGCTGGAAACAAAATGCAGTTTTACGTACTGTTATTGAAATCTCAGTAAGTTTCTTATTATTGCATGCTAACTGATCTGTCAATAGTTCATTGGCTGTATTAGTTAAACTGAGTAATATTTTATTAGTTTAATAGACTTATTTTGCCTATATATGTGTGACTGTGCAAGGTTTTCATAGTTTTTATTCTGCAAGAATGAAAAAAAAATCTCCCATTCTTCACTTCAGTTCACCTGCCTACCCACATTCTTAATTTTCATAAGCATATTAGAAGGTTATGCAATATGTTGTTAAGGCTCACTGTTACATAAAATATAGGTGCATAGTATTTGTATATATGGACCATTTTAAAATCAGCTCATGAAAACGAAAATTTTTTCCATTGTAAAGTATTTAATGTCACTATCACTTTCGATATATCTTATTTGCTCAAAAAAATACGTTAAGCATGTTTAATGCTTTATTCGCAAGAAAAAAAAAGTCATCACTCACTTTTTTGACTGCCCCAAGATTAGGGATGCAACAAATATTCAGTTTTTTATTCGCTGAGTATTCAATTGTCCAAATACTGAAAATCAGTGGTCCAAATATTTTGGATATTCAGCCGAATACATTCAGGATAAAGATATTTCTTTTTTCTTTATATTTTTGCTATGCTTTTCTTAAATTTGAACTTGATAATTTCTGACACATTCATGCAGTCATTTTCATGCTGAAGTCCACAAAATTGGCAGTTCTTATTTATATACACTAAACAGCTGAATTAGTATTTCTCTGTTTTCTTTAAAGGCTAAGAATCTTTTAGAAAAGGGTGCCAAAGTTACAGATTTAAGCAGGTTTTAAAAACACAACTATTGAGGAATAATTGATTTTAGATGTTTATTACTAAAATGAAAAATGTTATTCAACTCTAAAGCGCTTTAATATGATATGTCTGCAAACTTCATGCACATATGAAATGACGGCTGAATCCTAGAACAAGCGAGATACTTGATGGGTGATAAAATTTCTTGCTATACAGTAGACTCTCTCAAATCCGCACAGCTTGGGACCAGAGGTTGTGCGGATTTTAGAATTTTGCAGATTTCTGGTCATTGATTTGTTTACATTTTTGAAACATTAATTTGATTGGTAGTTAAGCAATGGAAATTATAATGAATGTTTACAATTAGGCCTGGGCCTTAAATCGATTTAACTCTTAAATCGATTTAAAGCTTACATCGGAAATCCGATTTAACCATTGGTCTTAAATCGATTTAAGCTAAAATCGGAAATCGCGATTTAGCTAATGTCAAATCGCGATTTAGCCAATGTCTTAAATCGCGATTTAGCCATTATCTTAAATCGCGATTTAGCCATTGTCTTAAATCGCGATTTAGCCATTGTCTTAAATCGCGATTTAGCCATTGTCTTAAATCGCGATTTAGCCATTGTCTTGAATCGCGATTTAGCCATTGGCTTTAAATCGATTTAAAACAAAATACTGATTCAGAGCTAACATCGGGAAAACCGATTTATCTACTTTGATATATCTACCACTTACATGCCAAGCTGGTGTTAAATCGATTTAGGAGGATCCGATTTAAGCAAACATCGCAAGCCTCAATGCTTTCCGATTTAAGACAAACAAGGCAAGCTGGTGTTAAATCGATTTAGGACGATCCGATTTAAGCAAACATCGCAAGCCTCCATGCTTTCCGATTTAAGAAAAAGACGATTTAATGAAAACAAGGCAAGCTGGTGTTAAATCGATTTAGCAGGATCCAATTTAAGAAAAAGGCGATTTAAGAAAACGATGATTTAAGTAAGAATTGATATTTATTTATTTATTTTGTAAACAAGATTCAGAGTTTACGAGATTGGAATGTGTATTTTTCAGAAATTAAGAACTTATATAGTGGAAAGTTGAAAGGAAAAAGTAATGTTTAAATCTTAAAATCCAAATTCATCGAATTTCAATTTATATGCTAATGCAATCTTTTGATGATAAATTAAGTTTTCACATATTTGAGTAATATTGCAATATGTATTTTTTATTTTCCAATATTCTGTAATTAATTAAAATGTTTTAAAGTAGAATCCTGCATTGTTTCAAATGATTGTTTTCCTGAAATTCATTCAGCATTTATATGATTAAAAATAATAATAATAAAGTTTTATATTTAAAATCCAAACTCATCAACTTGCAGTTTATACTTCTATGCCTTCTTATGATGAAAAATTCATTTTTTACATGTTTTAGTAATATTTTAACATTTATTTTTTATTTTCTATTATTTTGTAATTAATGAAATTATTTTAAAGGTATAGTCATGCATTGTTTTGTGTATCACTATTTGGCCGTGATCCACATGAAATATTTTTCTTTTACTACTAATATTTTTTTCCTGAAATTGATTGAGTATTTATGGTTGGAAAAAAAAGAATAAAGTTTCATATTTAAAATCCAAATTCATCGAATTTCAGTTTGTATTTTTATACATTCTTTTAATGAAACATTCATTTTTCACATGTTTGGGTAATATTTTAATACATATTCTTTATTTTTTATTATTCTGTAATTAATTAAAATATTTTTAAATAGTCATGCATCAGATTTGACATCCGATTTCAATGCCAGTCACATGGATTGAGTATCTTGCTGAAATTGATTCACTATTTATATCCAAATTCATCCATTTTTAGTTTATATTTTTATGCATTATTTTCATGAAAAATTAATTTTCATATGTTTAGGTATTATGAGAATATTTTAGTTTTAATTTATTATTATTTTGTAATTAATTAAAAATATTTTAATAAAGTTCTGTAATGAGTCAAGTAACTTTATTTTTACAGCAGAATGAGGGAGGGCTGGAGGAGGCATTCATTAGATTTTTCTGCGATTTTTTGCTTTTTTGACATTTTGTTATCATTAAAAAGAGATATATTTTAAGATTATATTTTATTACTAATCTTAAAGGATGGCAACAACCACGAAAAAAATCAGCAATTTCAGTGATGTGCTCCAAGGGTCACACTTTCAATCCTTCTCCATCCGCTATATAAATGTCAGCATTTATGTTAAACAAATCTTATTTTAATCTAAAAGTTAAAAAGTTATAAAATTGCACCTTATTTCTCATATCTTCCCCCCCCCCTTTTTTTTTACTACTTTTCTCATCATGGTAAATGAATAGTTAAATTCATCATTGAAGTCTTTTAATATGCTTCTGTTTTACCTCAGTAACTTTTTAAATCTGTGTCTGTAAAAAAAAAAAAAAAAAAAAAAAAAGTGTATGTAGGCTGTTAACAATGAAGTGCTATTTGAGTGGGCTAGGGGAAGCCCCCCCCCCACTTTAAGGAATTTAGATTGTAGCATGCATATCAAGTCAGACAAAATAAATAAATAAATAAAATCATTTTCTTTTTAATGAGTTTATAAAATGTATTACAATAGGTTACTAATTTTTAAAATGGAAAAAAAAAAAAAAACTAGTGTTTTGGGACATTCAAAGCTTTTTTATGTGTAAAATATACCTCTTTTCAAAATTATTTGACAAATTAAAAGTTAAGTATACTAAATAATACAGGAGGGGGGGGGGGGGGGCACATAAAGATCGTATTTTGTTACTAAAAATTAAAAAATAGGCTTCCATATTCTAAAATGTAAAATCGGTGTTAAATCGCGATTTAGCACTAAATCGCGATGTTGGATGGATGATAAATCGATTTAAGAAATTTCTACATCGCCCAGTACTATTTACAATAAAGTGAAACATTAAAATAAGTAAAATATTAAAATAATTTATTAGTTTAAATGTAAGTAATTATTAAAATAATTATGTAAAATAAAAATTTAAAAATATATTAAATTATTACCGATGAAATCAATTCAATTTGATTCCAAAAGTCCTATGCTGCCATCTAGTGGTAAAGCAACCGTAAGATCGATATGTCATTATGCTATTATCAGTATATATAGCTTATTGCGCTCTCTGTAACTTTTTTCATTGTTATTTAGAGTCTTGAATGCTTTTCTTATACTGTTTTGTATGTTTAGAAATAAATTTGTCTATCATTAAAAAAAAAAATCTGCGAACAATAATTTTAAAATAGCGTTCCGGTTCTTGGATTTTTCCATTTCGAATCCTGGAATTTTTGATATAGATATGCTAATTTATATCAAAATCAAAACTAATGTAAATTTATTTAGTCATAAATTAGCTGTAATAACCAAAAGAGAATGATTAACAAAAAATTTAGTAAAACAAAAAAAACATTGCGGTAGCCGCTGATTTCGGCACCATCATGAATTTTGTTCTTGCAACTTAACTGTAAATTTCATTGTTTACATCTGAAAAAATACGCGGATTGTTAGCGTTCGTGGATTTTAGGGTTGCGGATTTAAGGGAGTCTGCTGTACCACTTTGTTCCGTACATTGTGGCCATGCTTACTTTATTTGGTTTTTTTTCGTAATGTTGGGTTTCTTGAAATGGTTGTTTTGTTGAGTAGTGTTATTTTTTTATTTTGCTGTTCGCAATGTAGTTTAAATTGATGGTAAATTTCATTAGACATGTATGACATTATCTTATAGTTGTGTATTTTAGGGCCTTTTTTGTATATTTTAAAATATACCTTCATAAGCAGTCTTATTTTAAGTGTGGACAAAATATGAGAAATAAAATTAAGTGAATTTTTATATTTATTTTATTTGATAAGTCTAGAGATTTCTGCAATGAATTTGTGCATTTTTAAAATTGTCTATAAAGAAAATTTAATGTGTTGAGCTGGCCGATTAAAACTGGAGTTCTTGATGAATTTAAAACTGGAGTTCTTGATGAATTTAAAACTGAAGTTCTTGATGAATTTAAAACTGGAGTTCTTGATGAATTTAAAACTGGAGTTCTTGATGAATTTAAAACTGGAGTTCTTGATGAATTTAAAACTGGAGTTCTTGATGAATTTAAAACTGGAGTTCTTGATGAATTTAGAACTGGAGTTCTTGATGAATTTAGAACTGGAGTTCTTGATGAATTTAGAACTGGAGTTCTTGATGAATTTAGAACTGGAGTTCTTGATGAATTTAGAACTGGAGTTCTTGATGAATTTAGAACTGGAGTTCTTGATGAATTTAGAACTGGAGTTCTTGATGAATTTAGAACTGGAGTTCTTGATGAATTTAGAACTGGAGTTCTTGATGAATTTAGAACTGGAGTTCTTGATGAATTTAGAACTGGAGTTCTTGATGAATTTAGAACTGGAGTTCTTGATGAATTTAGAACTGGAGTTCTTGATGAATTTAGAACTGGAGTTCTTGATGAATTTAGAACTGGAGTTCTTGATGAATTTAGAACTGGAGTTCTTGATGAATTTAGAACTGGAGTTCTTGATGAATTTAGAACTGGAGTTCTTGATGAATTTAGAACTGGAGTTCTTGATGAATTTAGAACTGGAGTTCTTGATGAATTTAGAACTGGAGTTCTTGATGAATTTAGAACTGGAGTTCTTGATGAATTTAGAACTGGAGTTCTTGATGAATTTAGAACTGGAGTTCTTGATGAATTTAGAACTGGAGTTCTTGATGAATTTAGAACTGGAGTTCTTGATGAATTTAGAACTGGAGTTCTTGATGAATTTAGAACTGGAGTTCTTGATGAATTTAGAACTGGAGTTCTTGATGAATTTAGAACTGGAGTTCTTGATGAATTTAGAACTGGAGTTCTTGATGAATTTAGAACTGGAGTTCTTGATGAATTTAGAACTGGAGTTCTTGATGAATTTAGAACTGGAGTTCTTGATGAATTTAGAACTGGAGTTCTTGATGAATTTAGAACTGGAGTTCTTGATGAATTTAGAACTGGAGTTCTTGATGAATTTAGAACTGGAGTTCTTGATGAATTTAGAACTGGAGTTCTTGATGAATTTAGAACTGGAGTTCTTGATGAATTTAGAACTGGAGTTCTTGATGAATTTAGAACTGGAGTTCTTGATGAATTTAGAACTGGAGTTCTTGATGAATTTAGAACTGGAGTTCTTGATGAATTTAGAACTGGAGTTCTTGATGAATTTAGAACTGGAGTTCTTGATGAATTTAGAACTGGAGTTCTTGATGAATTTAGAACTGGAGTTCTTGATGAATTTAGAACTGGAGTTCTTGATGAATTTAGAACTGGAGTTCTTGATGAATTTAGAACTGGAGTTCTTGATGAATTTAGAACTGGAGTTCTTGATGAATTTAGAACTGGAGTTCTTGATGAATTTAGAACTGGAGTTCTTGATGAATTTAGAACTGGAGTTCTTGATGAATTTAGAACTGGAGTTCTTGATGAATTTAGAACTGGAGTTCTTGATGAATTTAGAACTGGAGTTCTTGATGAATTTAGAACTGGAGTTCTTGATGAATTTAGAACTGGAGTTCTTGATGAATTTAGAACTGGAGTTCTTGATGAATTTAGAACTGGAGTTCTTGATGAATTTAGAACTGGAGTTCTTGATGAATTTAGAACTGGAGTTCTTGATGAATTTAGAACTGGAGTTCTTGATGAATTTAGAACTGGAGTTCTTGATGAATTTAGAACTGGAGTTCTTGATGAATTTAGAACTGGAGTTCTTGATGAATTTAGAACTGGAGTTCTTGATGAATTTAGAACTGGAGTTCTTGATGAATTTAGAACTGGAGTTCTTGATGAAATTAAAACTGGAGTTCTTGATGAAATTAAAACTGGAGTTCTTGATGAAATTAAAACTGGAGTTCTTGATGAAATTAAAACTGGAGTTCTTGATGAAATTAAAACTGGAGTTCTTGATGAAATTAAAACTGGAGTTCTTGATGAAATTAAAACTGGAGTTCTTGATGAAATTAAAACTGGAGTTCTTGACGAATTTAAAACTGGAGTTCTTGACGAATTTAAAATCCGAACTATTATTTACAAATTTAAAACTGAAGTTATTGTGACAAATTATGTGTACGATGGATTGTATAGTTGTTTATTTTATGGTCTTTTTTGTATATTTTGAAATACAGTAGACTCCCTTAAATCCGCGACCCTAAAATCCGCGTATTTTTTCAGATGTAAACAATGAAATTTACAGTTAAGTTGCAGGAACAAAATTCAAGATGGCGCCGAAATCGGCAACTACCGCAATGTTTTTTTTTTTACAAAATTTTTTGTTAATCATTCTCTTTTGGCTATTACAGCTGATTTATTACTAAATAAATTTACATTACTTTTGATTTTGATATAAATTAGCATATCTATATCAAAAATCCCAGGGTACGAAATGGAAAAATCCACGAACCGGAATGCTATTTTAAAATTATTGTTCGCGGATTTTTTTTTTTTTTTTAATTATAGACAAATTTATTTCTAAACATACAAAGCAGTATAAGAAAAGCATTCAGGACTCTAAATAACAATGGAAAAGGTTACAGTGAGCGCAATAAGCTATATATACTGATAATAGCATTAACACTGTTCTCCTTGCTATCACTAGATGGCAGCATAGGACTTTTGGAATCGATTTCATTCGTAATATTTTTATTTTACATAATTATTTTAATAATTACTTACTTTTAAATTAATGAATTATTTTAATATTTTACTTATTTTAATGTTTCACTTTATTGTAAGCATTCATTATAATTTCCCTTGCTTAACTACCAGTCAAATTAATGTTTAAAAAATGTAAACAAATCAATGACCAGAAATCTGCAAAATTCAAAAATCTGCACAACTTCTGGTCCCAAGCTGTGCGGATTTGAGGGAGTCTACTGTATACCTTCATAAGCAGTCTATTTTAAGTGTGGACAAAATATGAAAAATAAAAGTAAGTGAATTTTGATATTTATTTTATTTGATAAGTCTAGAGATTTCTGTGATGAATTTGTGCATTTTTAAAATTGTGAATAAAAAAAATTTAATGTATAGAGCTGGCAGATTAAAACTGGACTTCTTGGGTTGGGGAATTTAAAACCAGAGCTATTGACAAATTTAAAACCAAAGCTATTGACAAAATTAAAACCAGGGTTATTGACAAAATTAAAACCAGAGTTATTGACAAAATTAAAGCCAGAGTTATTGACAAAATTAAAGCCAGAGTTATTGACAAAATTAAAGCCAGAGTTGTTGACAAAATTAAAGCCAGAGTTGTTGACAAAATTAAAGCCAGAGTTGTTGACAAAATTAAAGCCAGAGTTGTTGACAAAATTAAAGCCAGAGTTGTTGACAAAATTAAAGCCAGAGTTGTTGACAAAATTAAAGCCAGAGTTGTTGACAAAATTAAAGCCAGAGTTGTTGACAAAATTAAAGCCAGAGTTGTTGACAAAATTAAAGCCAGAGTTGTTGACAAAATTAAAGCCAGAGTTGTTGACAAAATTAAAACTAGTGATGCAACGAATAGTAGTTTGACCGAATATTTGGCCAAGTTACAGCCGAATATTTCGGCCGCCGAATAATGAACTTATTTTTTGCCTAAAAACAAAATATAGTAGGGTCAGGTGGGGGAAAGTGGTCATAAAAACAGGCTTTTCAAACTTTCAGAGGATATAAACATCAGAATTTCTGTGATGTTTTCTAAAATTTTGGGTGTTATTTTACATTACATTACTCTAGAGTGCATCCATATCCATTTCAGAAATATTTTGGGGGAATAACACCTTTTTATAACATATTTTTCCAGGCATGTTTTTATGACCACTTTACCCCAGGGGGTGGGGTAAAGTGAGTAGTGCATGGGGTAAAGTGGTCACATTGAAAAAGTGTAATAATAAAATAAACTAATGAATAAAAAGTGGCATTTTATTATTTACAAACATTTTAAACAACCTTTATAATAAGTTATCTGCAATTTTATTTTATTAAAGTGTAAATTTGTAATGTTAAAATTGTTTGTTGTTAAAGTTTGGTTCTTCAAGGATTTTGATCACATCTGATTCTGGAAAAGTATAATGATTGCCAAATTTGGATTTTTTTAAACATATTTTAAGAAAAATAATCATGCGTTTTCTCAATAAATTGCTTTATTGATTTCTTCATTTCATATCTTTGCAACACTCAAGGTCCTATATGATATGGTTTGAGATGTCATCTTTAGCGATTATAAATGGATTCAAAAGAGAATGTTGACTAGGGATATTTTGTTGTTGTTTTTTTCCTCTTGGAAATTTAAGCAACTTTTAAGTATCCCATTCCTCTTGTTATTTTTGCAGATATAATGCAAGTGTTTTTTCTGTCAATACTACCCCGATCTTGGACTGGACACATTTCCTTTTCCTTTAAAACTATGTCTAACAATTCTATTCACATCTAAAATGAGTGTAGATAATGTTGCCAATGTAGCTTATTTTAATTTTTTTTACATATTTTGCAGTCGGCTTTCTTGATACTGTTTCTTTAAAATTCCTTTCCATTCTTTTTTAATGGAGGAAAATACACCTAGATCTAATGGTTGTAGACTATGACTAGTATGAGGTAGCAGGCAGAGTATTATAATGGGATTGTCGATAGCTATTTTTCACAGTGTCATAATTCATTTATGTCCATCACAATCATAAATAAAAGGGCAAGCTTTTGTAAGCTTTCGGTGTACTATGTACTTAATAAAATGATTCATCCAAAATTCAAGTACAGAATCCTGCATCTATCCAGATTCCATGATTCATACAATGCTCCTGCATGACCACCCTTTATCCATAATTCATATATACTCACTCATAAACTGCAAATGGAAGAATGTAATAACCACTAGCTGATATACCAAAAGGAACACTGAACAATATCTTTCCTTTGGTTTCTGAATTTTATATAATGCATTGCATTGCGTAAAATGTTTTAAACTGAACTATTTTAGCTATCATATCCATTCCAGTCTCATCAACATTAAAAATTCTTTCCGGACTTTCTTGTGGACTATTTTCTTATATAATGCAAGTATAGGTATTAGAAAAAGTAGTTAATGTATTGGTGTTAAATTAGTTGATGTAACCTTTGCAAGCAATTCGGGTTTACACTTAGTTAATTCATTCACTATTCTGAACCTATTAAAAATTAAACCTAACCTTTTTTAACCCCCATATTATAAACTATTATTAAATAATAACTATTTGCAGTTAGTTTTTAATAATTATTAGTATTTAATAAACTGGCATTGTATATAATGAATAATTTAACTCAGATCAAATATCTATAAGTTAAGCCTAACCCTATGACCACTTTACCCCATGTAACTAAAACTATTATAAAATAAAATCTGTGATAAATATAACTTATCTATAAATGAAAATATGTTCTTGAGATATGTGAAAAGCTTTCTGAACTGCCAATTTAACAAAATATGGGATAAACAAAATGCAGCAGAAAAGTTAGTTAAAGAGTTAAAAGAACAAGGTGTAACAAAGATAGACAAAATGAGTGCTCAGTGGCTCAAACATGTTACTAAAAAAGTTTTTTTGAGTGAGAAACTTTGATCAATACTTAATAAATCTAAAATTAAAAGAAAATTATTCAAATTTCTATATTAGTCAGGATTTTAGCCCTTTTTATGAATTGTGACCACTTTACCCCGCCTGACCACTTTACCCCACCTGACCCTATGCACTATATGCACAATTCTTGTATATTTCACAATTAAAATATATTGTTTTCTTTTAAAAAATTATTTGTATACAAATTTTTAATTTTTGAAAGCATTATTTTACTCTGAAAAAATGTTCGGCCTAAAAATTGCCTCAATGATATAATTTAGCCAAAAAAAGAAATTCTTGCAAAACTTCCTGATCAGGTACTGTCTAGTTACATTTTAATATATATTATGTGTGTTGTTGTTATGTTTCAAAATAATGGCAAAATTTTAAAAGTACTAGGAAACATAAGTTTCATATGAAATAAAATAAAAAATAAGATATCTTAATATCTTAAGAAAAACCACTGATAAGAAGGATGAAAGGAATATCCTCTAAAATATTGGAAAGAGATCATTGTAGACTTTATAAAGTTCACAATTAACAAAAAAATTTTTATCATTATTATTATCACTCTTTTTTTTTTCTTTGCTGTCAGCAGATAGCACTATTAAGAAGTGTATAGTGAATGTTTTCAGATTCAGAGGGAGAAAATATCTAAGGAAAAGCAAATTACATTCATTGCATTTAACAGTATCTGATGCTCTGACATACCAAAGATCAATAAATGATTCAATTATTGTAGGTAAAAAAATCATTACTACACATTTTAATCATTCACCATTAGCATGTTCAAGATTAACTGATATACAAATAATTGAGTTAAAAATTCCTAAGAAGAAATTAATTCAAAGTGTGGCAACATGCTGGAATAGCACCTATTATATGTCGGAGTGATTACTGGAACAAAACAATGCACTTTCTCTATATGCAACTAAATTTGAAAAAAAAAAATCTGACAGTAAACCAAGTGGACTATTTTACAAAAATTGCTCAACCTATTACAACTATTTGAAGAAATAACAAAACAAATTGCCTCATTGAGATCATTAATTTCTGAAGTCATCCCAATAGTTCATATCTCAATAGCATTAAAATCATATTTATCTAAATCTGGAGATTTTTTTGATGTAGGCACTATAAAAGACACTCTTCTATTAAATTTGGAGTAGCCTTTTGCATTGATTCAAGACAATGAACACTATTCCATTGCAACGGTTTTGGACCCCAGATTTAAAGTGTTCTTTTTCAACAAAGATGAAGCAAAGAATGTTGGAGTAAAGTCCAAATTAACTGCTTTAGTAAGACTAAGAAAGGCTAGTATGAAACCAGTAACAGAATGTGAACAAAATATTTCGAAAATAACCATTCCATCTTCACAAGTTCCAAATTCTTTGTGGGCATGCTTTAATGAAATTGCGAGCCAATCACAGAGTGAAGCTCTATAGAAAGTTCCTTTCAATGTGAAGAAGTAAAAGAAATTAGTAATTTTCTTTCCCAGCCACTACTAGAAAGACAACAGTGTCATTTGGAGTGGTGGATGAAAAATTCAGAAGATTTTCCAAACCTTTCACAATTAGCCAAAAAGTACCTTTCTGCACCAGGAAGTACCATACATAGTGAGAGATTATTTTCAGGAGCAGGTAACATTTACGAAAAAAAAAAAAAAAAAAGAAATAGACTATCACATGAGAATGCTGAATTATTATTATTTCTGCAGAGTTTCTCCAAGGTTTAAAAAAGGGCAGGGTGCTGCTTGTGGGAAAAGGGCACTTTTGGATTCCGAAGGGCATGTTTTGGATTCTTAAGGGCATTTCTTGAAATTTTTAAAGGTATTACTTTGATTTTTAAAACTACTTTTTAATATTTAACAGACAAAACACTATTTTAAAGACAGCAATGAGTCAGTTTTTACTATGCAAGTAAATTTTTTAATAAACAAAGGAGTAAAGGCACTTTTTTCAGGTGGGGGCAACAAGGGAGCTAATTTTTTTAATGAGGGGCAAGAGGGGTGCTATTTTGTAAACCTAAGGGCAGGCAGGGTGCAGCACCCTCCTGAAACTGTCTGGGGGAAACTCTGATTTCTGCATCCCAATCTACGTTTATTGAAAACATTTTAACTGTTTTTTAAGGCAAATATAAACATTACAATGCTATTCTCGAAAAAAATATGTAAAACGTAAATACATACTAATTAAAAGAATTTAGTACTTACATTTCTTCATTATTTAATAAGAAATAGTAACACACTTAAAAAACATCACTTAAATTATGTAGTTTAACTGTCATTATATCAACCACAACCTTGTCATATGGGGTGGCATTTTTGGGGGATTTGAGGGGGTGGGTGAAGATGCATGCGGTAGATTGTCTTGCCAAATGGCGTATCTTGTTAATGGTAATTCAACTATCCAATCATTTGTCACTTATGTTTGTTGCTTAGGTGTATTGTTCTAAATTGGTCAGAATTTACTGCATATGGTTAAGTCATTCGCGAAAAACGTTAGTGAATTGATAAAATGTGTTCATGAATCACCAGTTCTAACCTCAAAAATGGAAAGTTTGAAAGAAAAAAAAGGAGCCAGCATTAAGCGAAAGTTGAACGTGTTAACAATCGAAAAAAGGTACAGATTTTAGAGGCTGTAGATAAAGGTGGAAAAAAGGGACAAATCGCAAAGGATTTCAAAATTCCAGCATCAACTTTATCGACGATTTTGAAAGACAGAAAAAAAAATTGAGAAACTTTTCGAGCAGGAAAAGGGAGCTGCAAAGAAGATTAGGATAGCTGGATACCCCAATTTAGAAGAATGCCTCATAAATTGGTTTAAACAGTGCAGAGATTGTAATGTTCCTCTTGGAGGTAATGTGTTGAAAGAAAAGGCTGAACAGTTTGCAGAAAAACTGGGGCACAAGGATTTTAAATGCAGTAATGGATGGCTGGAGAACTTAAAAAAACGCCATAATATTGTTTTTCGAAAATTGTGTGGCGAGAGCTAATCTGTGAGCGATGAACTTTGTTCGGAATGGATTAAAAAACTTCCGGCTCTTTTGAAAGATTATTCCCCGGACAACATATGCAATGCCGATGAGACGGGGCTTTTCTTTAAAGCACTACCGGACAAAACTGCAGTTTTCAAAAGAGAAGTGTGTCACGGGAGAAAGCAGAGTAAAGAGCGAGTAACATTACTGTTACCTGCCAACATGAGTGGGACTGAGAAGTTAACCCCTTGATGATTGGAAAATCCAGAAGCTCAAAATGTTTTAAAGCAATGAAGTCCTTTCCTCTTCAGTACAAAGCGAATAAAAAGGCTTGGATGACAAGTGAATATTTTGCAGACAGGCTGAAGCAAATAAATAAGAACATGTGCAAAAAGAAGAAGAAAATCGTACTGTTCATCGACAACTGCAAAGCTCACGCCATTATCTCAGAATTGAAAGCAGTGAAAGTAGTTTTCCTCCCACCAAACACCATTTTAAAGCTTCAACCTCTCGATCAAGGGATAATCAGAAGTTTCAAAGTTGGATATAGGAAGGAGGTAGTGAAGAAGATTGTGGATGCCATTGATAGAGGCATCCACATGAAAGAGAAATTTTCGTCATTAAATATTCTTGATTGCATGAGGATGGCTGACCGTGCTTGGAGGGACGTCACTCAAAAGACTATCATAAACTGTTTTAGAAAAGCTGGCATTGTGAAAGAAGCAGAAATTGAATGGGACAGGAAAGCAGCGCTGAAACCGAAAATTAAATGCAGTGTGAAGAATGGGGGAAAATTTCAATATCACTCAATCTTTCCGAAAACATAACTTTTGAAGATTTCACTGAATTGGACGTTGAAGTCTGTGGGCTGTGGACCAATGATGAAATCCGATGATTTAAGAAAAACTTGAAGTTTTAAAAAGACTAGACAAGGAAAAAAGTGCTAACTAAATTATCACTCGAATTTGGTGTCAGAAAAGCAACGATTAGTAACTGGGGGAAAAAAATCGCTTTAAAATTGAGCAGTTTTGTTCTGTTTCAAGTGAAAAAACGCGTGAGAAAGGCAAAAAAACGACTGTGTCTTCATATAAAAAAATTTAACCATCATGCCTTATTCTTGTGATTCATTCATTCAAGAAAGAAAAGAATTCCCATTTCTGGTCCTTTGTAAAAGAAAAGGCGCTTTAACTGAACAAGCTTATGGTTAGTGAACCATAATTTTCAGCTAGCTGTGGTTTTTTGGATCATTCGAAGAAAAGACAAAAGAATTAAACAGCTCACGATTATTGGGGAGAAACTGTCAGCTGACAACAAAGCAACTGTGAAATACATAAAAGAATTTAAAGACCTTGTTTCTTCCCAAAACTACTCACCGCAGAAAGTTTACAATGCAAATGATAAAGGACTGAATTTTAAGGCTTTGCCTACCCTAAGTCTTGCTTCGCAATGAGAGAAATCTGTAACAGGTTTTAAAATGGACAAAGAACGTCTGTCTTAGCTTGTTGCAACGTCTCAGCAACAAACAAACTTCCGCTATTGGTAATAGGCAAACTGGTGAAACAGCGAGCGTTCAAAAACATTAGCATCAACTCACTTCCCGTGAATTATAAAAATTTTAAAAAATCTTTTATGGAACGCTACTTGTTTAAGGGATAGTTCAAGCTCCAATTTGTCCTTAAAGTGACTGCGTTCAATAGAGAAAATGGATTGCATAATTGTGCTCTGCTCATTATAGACAATGCTCCGTCCCACCCAGAAGAAATGGAACTTTTTTGTGGAGACATCAAAGCAGTTTTTCTGCCACCGAATGTTACTTCATTTCTTTAGCCTATGGACCAAGGTGTGTTGCAGGCCATTGAACAAAAATACAGAAAAAAGCTGTTTCGCACCTTACTTGAAGGGGATGAAAATTAACTCGAAATCCTGTAAAAACTTAAGAAAATTACAATAAAAGATGTGATTTACTGGGTAGCTGTAGCATGGTATAACATCATTAAAGGCTCAATACAAAAATTGTGGAAAAAATCTCTGGCCTACATTGTAATTTGTTGGAACAACTTTTACACCAGTGAAAGACTCACCTTCTTCCACTAGTCAAGAAAATCCCTGGCTGTGAAGACGCAGAAGAAAGCTGTTTTGAGACGTGGACAGCTGTTGACCCCCAAAGCAGAATATGCTTAAAAGTGCGATGTACGTCGCAGAACAATGAGATGTGCTGCAGAACATTTCAAGACAAATGTAACTTTTTTTTTTTTGTAAAAAAAAAAAAGTGCATATTGATGTGAAAGCAAAAATAATTCAGGGGGGGGGGGGGGTTACTACTTTCGTTGAATCTATTTAGGAAGAAATAAGAATGTGGCGCGGCAATCAATCTTTCTCCCTCCCTCCTATTTCACCTACTTCCTGAATAACTAGCGATTTCTTTCCGAATGGGAGTTTCCTTCCGTGCATGGTCAAAGAACGAAACTGGGAAAGTTTTTCACTAAAGCTTAAAAGCTGGGAATCGCGAAAAAGCGTGAATTTCGGCAAGGACCTCGTAAAAAATGCGAATTACGTCAAAACATCGCGGAAAAAACGCAAATTTCGTGAAAAGATCGCGGAGTAAACGCAACTTTCGACAAGGAATTGCGAAAAAGAATCACAAAATTCTTCAAAGTATCGCAGAAAAACGCAAATTTCGTGAAAAGATCGCGGAAAACGCAAATTTCGTGAAAAGATCGCGGAAAAACGCAAAATTCATGAAAAGATCATGTATAAAACTCAAAATTCGTGGAAAGATCGCAGAAAAAAAAAGCAAAATTCGTGAAAAGATCACGGAAAAAACGCCAAAATTCGTGAAAAGATCGCGGAAAAAACGCAAAATTCGTGAAAAGATCGCGGAAAAAACGCAAAATTCGTGAAAAGATCGCGGAAAAAACACAAATTTCGAGAAACGATCGCGAAAAAGAATCACAAAATTCTTCAAAGTATCGCGAAAAAATGCAAATTTCGTGAAAAGATCGCGGATAAAACGCAAAATTCGTGAAAAGATCGCGGAAAAAACCACAAATTTCGTCAAAAGATCGCGGAAAAACACAAATTTCGAGAGAAGATCGCGGAAAAAACGCAAATTTCAACAAAGAATCGCGAAAAAAAATCACAAAATTCTTCAAAGTATCGTGGAAAAACGCAAATTTCGTGAAAAGATCGCGTATAAAACTCAAAATTCGTGGAAAGATCGCAGAAAAAACGCAAAATTCGTGAAAAGATCGCGGAAAAACGCAAATTTCGACAAAGAATCACCAAATTCTTCAAAGTATCGCGGATAAAACGCAAATTTCGTGAAAAGATCGCGGAAAAAACGCAAAATTCGTGAAAAGATCGCGGAAAAAACGCAAATTTCGAGAAACGATCGCGGAAAAAACGCAAATTTCGTCAAAAGATCGCGTCGAAAACACAACTTTCGAGGCAAAATCGCGGAAAAAACACAAATTTCGAAAAAAAATCGCAGAAAAAACACAAATTTCGAGAAAAGATCGTGGGAAAAAACGCAAATTTTGTGAAAAAATCGCGGAGGAAACGCAACTTTCGTCAAAAGATCGTGAAAAAAAAACACAAATTTCGTGAAAAGATCGCGAAAAAAACGCAACTTTTGTCAAAAGATCGTGAAAAAACGCAAATTTCACGAAAAGATTGTGGAAAAAACACAAATTTCATCAAAAGATCGCGGAAAAAACGCAAATTTCGAGAAACGATCGCGGAAAAAGCGCAGATTTCGTCAAAAGATTGTGAAAAAACGCAGATTTTGCAAAAGGTAGCGAAAAAACGTGAATTTCGTCAAAAGATCGCGAAATTCATTGAATGGTCGCAGAAAAATGAATATTAGTTAGTGCCGAGGGGGGGGGGGGGAGGGTCCCCCTCTGCTGTAACCTTTCTGAAAATTTCCTGTGAATTTATTTCATTGCAATTAATAGTAAAAATAAAATTTTTCAGTTGAGTGTAATCATATCGAATGGTAAGTAATAAATATTAGAAAATTACAATGTTGATAGTTAGAAAAAACACAATTTTGTATGGAGCGTATATAACTTTGTTACTGGCCAGTGGTTAAAAAAAACTGGCCAGTGCGTAAAAATGTTAATTTTGACCTATACTGGTTAGAGAAGATATTCCTGTATCCTGACACCCTATGCACAGACTAGAGTTGGTTCAGGTACATTCAGATAGTATAGGTCAAAATTGGGAAATTTCATTAGTGGCCACTGGCCGGTAGGACAAATTTTTTAAGTGGACACTTTCTTTAAACTAGCGGCCACTTTTTTATTTCAAAATGCTAAACAGTAAAATTTCCATAAGTATTAATCTAAAACTGAGTAGCCCAAATAAATATGTTTATGTAAATATATTGGAACCAAAAAAGTAGAATCCTTGATGAAATGCAAGAAAATTTTATCTCCTTGTAAAAAAGTGGCCGGAAGGTGGCCGCTGATAAACAATTTCTCACTAGCCACTTTTTTTCATTTACTGGGCCGGTGGCTAGTGCTAATTTTGACCTTTATCAGATAGTAAAATTGTGGAAGATTCCTTAGCACTTATGAATACTTGCATGAAAGAATTCATGTGGGGGAAATCATTTGAAAGTCTAAATGAATGTGCAGATGAACTGCAAATGTTTCTCTGCAAGCCTAAAAATTTTAAAACTTTGAAATTTGTTTCTCATGCTTTTAATGTTTTTCAAACATTCTTAAATCACTTCAAGGCATTAGTCGCAGCCTCTGAAAAAACAGAAAATGCAAGTCTGAGGGACAAACTTTTATCAAAAAGAAATATCTTCAGTATAATAGTTATTGCTGATATAATTTCGGTACTTGCTACCATGTTAAAATGTATTCAGGTAACAGACCCTCTTCCTTGGGTGTATACAGATTTAATTAAATCTAAACTGTTATTTGCTAAACATCAAATCCCATCTGACAAGCCTTCATAATTGTGAGATTGTGCAACAATTTATTGATATTGTCAGATCATTGCCAAAATGTTTTTTCAAAAATACAATACTTTCATGGCACATGTTTTCAGAAGAAAGTACTTTCCGAGGAGTACCTCTACCAGACCTTCCAATAAGTAGCAAAATGTTAAGGTCTACTACTGATAATTCTAGTATATCGTATTTTATCAGTGACATCAAAGATATAGTGCAATATATTGATACACTGCATCAATACAGTGTCTATTTTGGACAAAGCACAGAACTTAATGAGATCATCAAAGCAACAAAATATTTATTCAATTTTGAATATCTGATTTTTCCACGTTCAGATGTGACAAACAAAATCTTTGATCTTTCCAATTTTTTAGAAATTCTGAATGTACTCCCTTGTGTTCCTCCCTCCAAAGAGGAAGGGAAGGAGCTGTATTTTGAATACACTGTATTTTGTGATTGGTTTTATGAAACTGTCAAAGAGTGTCAGGAGAGTGAAACATATTTTCAAAATAACACCATGTTAAAAAATGCTGTGAATACTTTAAAATCAGAGATCCCGAAATTAACCAGTTTTCTAACTAAAATTTTGTCTATTTCAGTATCTGAAGCTATATGCGAATCATGGGGGTCTACAATCGATAAAAAATTTTCTAAAAGGCCCAATACAGTTGATGGGAACGAAACGACCATTGGTAAAATGTACAAACGTATGTTTATTTATACGAATGGACCTCCATCTGGACATAAATCTGTTAGGAAACTTGTAAAAGCTGGCCTTATAACTATGTATGGACCAAATTTCCAAAGACATTTTCTTCATAAAAGTAATATGTCTAAATATCTCACTTCCAAAGTCAGTAACTTCTGTGTCAATGCCATGGTTCTAGAAATAAATCTTGCCTCCAGAGTATATTTCTTTTGTTTGACAGTGTTTTACGAAACACATCTTTAGCATTTTCATAAAAGATGAAATTACATCCTTACATATGTATATAAACATTGCCCCCCCCCCTTTTTCCCCCATTGCGCTTGCAGAACATTTTTGATCATCTGAAATTCCGTTGCAGAACATTGCAAAGTATTCTGCTTTGGGGCTGTTGACGACAATGACCACCAAGAATACGGAGACGAAGACATCGAAGCAGTGGTGCAGGACTCATCAGTTGAGATAGACTCAGAGGAAAACTGGGAGTAGGTGAACTCTCAAACTGAACTCATATTACACACAGACACGGCATTTGCTCTTGACCTCACCTTACGCTACATCGAACAGCACACTTCGTCAACACCACATGACGTTATGTTCATGTGGCGATGGCAGAGCATTGCATCCTCAAGTCGAACCAGTGCTCTTTGTCAGAAAAAAATAACTGACTTTACTTCTTAAGTGTGTTAATTAATTATTTTTGTGTTTAGCAGTGATTAAAAATGGTTCTATAGCCACACCAACTGCCAATTTTTTCATTTTTACTGCTTTATAAAATTAAAGAGGACAATGGTTACTTAGTTAATGTTTTATTACTTAATTTTAAGAGCTATTAATATACAAGTCTTATTTTATTTCTAATAAACATTTAAAATTATACATAGTCATATTAATATGTATAAACACCATTTCTCACTATCAAAAACATTATGAATAGCATATGCATGAATATGCTTAGCAACAAGCTTTTCAAAATTTTATTTAGAGAATTTTTTTTTCTTGTTTGATTGCTGTATTTTTTTATACGCTTATGTACCACTCTTAATCTCTCCATATGGACCCATAAGAATGTCTCCATTTTGATGTGCTACATTTTGTCATTAAATATAATCTTTAGAATGTGTTGTACATGTGGAACTATGTAATAGAGAATTTCAAAACACCAGTTTGGAGCCTAACTTATATTCTTTTCAATGTTTATATATGTATATATATATATATTTTTTTTTTTTTTTTTTTTTTTTTTTTTCAGAGATAATGCCTTCACAGTTGCCTTGTAGAAGTTAGACTTATTTATTTGATAAAATATAATAGAAATCTATAAATTTTTTTAATAGACATTTATTCTGTATTATTATTTTTATTATTAGCAAAAATACGCTAAATGTATTCTAAATGTTAATAGAATACATGATCTTAAAATGATTTCAGAGTGTTCAATTATCATACTAAAAATTTTATACTTAATGTTTACATAATTAACAAAAAAAATATTTACTTTTTCTCATTTTAGGTAGCTTTCATTACAAAAAGTAAAAAGCTACCTATTGCAGCTGTTTGGTCGAAAGCACTTCTGGAAAATTTTGGTATATTTTCATCGATCATGAGCCCCAGACCCAAAACCACCCTCCATTAAAATGTGACATATATGTATGTATATATATATCTGATTTTTGTCATGCAATAACTCTCGTATTTATAAACTGATTTGGATGAAATTAATTGTATGCATAGTACATACCAATGTCTCAACAGAGTTCGTTGGCCAGCTTCATCCGCCATCTTGTTTCAAAATGGCAGCCATTTAAAATTTTTTAAAAAGCAGTGCAAATGAATTAAAAACTGAAAAATATTATTTTCTTTAGAGTATGATCCATGCCAATTCAGGCAGCCAAAGAAAAAATCTTACCTTCATAGTCTCAGAAGTTTTTGAATTGAACATATGTTAAAATTCAGGGAAAAATAAGATACTTGTATATTTTCGTTTTGCCCAAAAAAATTCCTGGCCTGAGATACAGGCCGCCAAAGATGGCATCCCAGGCACCATTTCCAATTCGCCATTTTTGATAAACTTTTTAAAGTGCTCTATCTCTAGAACCGTGAAAGATATTTTGTTGCGGTTTTTTTTATTTTAAAGATAATATTCTTCTGTTTAAAATGATATACCCAATTTTAGGGATGCACCGGATATTGATTTTGCCGGATATCAGATACCGGATATCCGAAGCTCCTTTGCCTGCCGGATTCGGATATCCGGCACTAGATATATTTTTAGTTATATGGTGAATTATTTCTTTATATAATGCCATCTCAGAACAATAAATTACAAACATGTTTCACACATCATTAAAACATTTTAAATGTAAATATCAGGGCTTGAAATCCAAGTTTTCCCATGAAAAGAGTTTCCTACCCAACATTTATAAATGCAGGGGAGTTGAACTGTTAGAAAGGAAAAAAAATCTTTTAACCTCATTATTTTTTATGTGCCACTTTAAGTAATGCATTTATACAGTCATGACAAAATAGCATTGAAATAATTTAAATTACAAACTCAAGATAATTATTCAAAATTTTTATTTTATTAAAACAAAGGAACAGAATCAAGCTTTATATATACCATGTCTATTTTTCAACCTTCACCTAATGTTATGGGCAGTTAACAATTGGGTTGCTAAATGAATTTCTTAATTTAGATTTTATTCTATTTTGCGTGTTTTAGCCTCTTTCACAAGTTACACTTTTGACAAACAGCATAGAGCAACTTTTATAATTTTAGAAATTATCGGAAACACATGATTATGCTTTCTTAAAAAATTTTAGAAAACTTTGCAAAATCCGATGTCTATTAATTTTTAACTTACTTACATGAATAATGCATATCGGTGATTGTATTGTCAATATCCTATAGTGTTTATATGTCATTTCTGAACAAACTTGTTTTATTAGATTATAGTCAAAACTGTAATCCCTGGTATTTTCGCTAATTGAACTATGTTCTATGCATTTGAATTTTAAATCCATATCCAAAGTTTGAAAAAGGAATAGTCAATTGATTTCTTCTATTACACGAGAAAAGTTTGATTTTAAAAAGTCATGTCTTAATTTTAGTGAATTGTGAGAATCAACTAGTTTGTTGTTTCTAAATATTTTTTTTTTTTCATGTGCACCAGAAGTATCTCATTTTGTTTAGTGCTGAATATTGGCCACTTTGATAGAGCACAGTCTCCGGTGGCCGTTACTGCTCTTTTACTTATTTCCTATTTTGGGCAAATGGAAAAACCTCGCACAGTATGTAAATCGGTCATAGAAAAAAATATAGCTGATTTCATCAATCATGGTAAAAATAAATAAAATAATTTGTCGACCGGTCGCGAGAAAAAAACTGAAGTTTGTGGGAAATCGACAGCGGGAAAATATCACGAAATTGGTCAATCGATCACGGAAAAATATCATGAAATTTGCCAGTCCATCATGAGCAAATATAAATTCCTCAGCCGGCCGCAGAGAAAAAATGCGAAATTTTTCAATCTGATGCAGAAAAACAATCGTTACTTTCATCAGTATGTTGCAAGAACAAACACGGAAATTTGCCAATCGGTCACAGAATAAAATGGCTAAATTTGCCAATTGATCACGGGAAAAAAAATTATGAAATTCACCGATCGGTCTCTAGAAAAAATCATGAAATTCGTCAGTCGGTCGTGGAGAAAAATCGCAAAAATTTTTCGGTTAGATGCAGAAAAACGAACACCAATTTTGTCAATTTGTTGTAAGAAGAAACTGTGAAATATGTCAATTAATAACGGGAAATATCACGAAATTTGTCAGTTGGCCCTGAGACTTGATCGTAGTTTTACAAAGAAACATTTTCGGAAAATGATTTTTTGGAAACAAGCCTCCCGTCCCCAATATTCTTTAGGGCACGAATCCTGCCATCCCATCTCAAAATTCAAGCCCTGTATTTGCCATTCAAGCCCTGTAATGCATATTATTAATGCTGTATAAAAAATGTAATTTAAACATCAAAATATTCTGTTTATTTGTACAATGAAATGCTGATAATTGCTATTGGATTTGGATATGGGACTGACTATATTGATAATTTCTAATAATTAATTAATTTGCACAATGAAATACTGATAATTTGTATAACAAATTTTAACCAATTAATATACCTATAATTGTAGAGTATTTTCCACAAAGAAATACATACTTTCTTTTTATAATTTAAGCATGAAATATCTACTAATATACCCATGATTAAAGAGTCATTTTCTCAAAACACAGGTTTAGTTGATGCCTTTCTTTTCTGTTTTAATTATTTGATACTGTTTTGCTTTAAGTAAGTCACATTTAGTTTTATTTTAAGTTAAATTACTTTGATATTTATAAGTAAAAAGAAAATTACTTTTAATTTTAAATATTTATAATGAAGTTACAAAAATAACTAATTTGATGTGCCAATCCCAAAGCTTTCTTCTATCTCATACATCTTAATGTTTCAAAAGGTAGTTCCAAATGTTAATACTTCAATATTATACCAACTTTGACTTTCATCTAAAATTTCTGCTCCAATTAATTAACCAGAATCTCGATCATGATATTTATTAAAATCAATAACTTTTTCGTTATTCTGTTGTACATCAGCTGTTTGTGAAATAGCCAGCTTAGCAGGATACGAAGTTCCCATTGCTTCACGGGCCGCCAATATACAGTACCAAAAGTGAAAAATCGGGAAAATTTTACAAAAAAAAAGCTGTTACAGTGCCACCTTCTGGCGGAATATTTCCAAATGGAAGGAGAAACTGCTGGCCATAGCCAAAAATATACACAAAAAACTGGTTCAATTCTATGCTTAGCTTCATACACTTTTCGATGGTAAAATAATGAAAATAACACAAAAATCACTATTATAGCGCCCCCTTCCAGCAGAATATTTTCAAATTGAAGGAGGACCCTGATGGCCATAGCCTAAAATATACCCCCAAAAATTGGTTCAATTCTAAGCATAACTTGATACACTTTTCGATGGTACAAGAATGAAAGTGGCACAAAAATCGCTATTACAGCAACCCTTATGGCAGAATATTTTCAAATTAAAGGAGAACCTGCTGGACATAGCCAAAAACATACACAAAAAATTTTGTTCAATTCTATGCATAACTTCATACACTTCTCGATGATGCAATAATGAAAATGGCACAAAAATCGCAATACAGCGCCCCCTTCCAGTGGAATGTTTTCATAAGGACAAGCTGGCTATAGCCAAAAACATTCACAAAAAATTTGGTTCAATTCTATGCATAACATCATATACTTTTTGATGGTACGATGGCGACACACGGACAGATAGACATTTTGTATAACCTTGTTTTGGGATCTCGGACCCCTAAAACATCTAAATCCGTCAAAAACCGGGAATCGAAAAAATTTCAATTACAATGCTTTCTTCTATTGAAGATAGAAGAAATTTAAAATAGGCCTGTTTAATTGTTAAACTTAAAAGAAAGAAAGAAAATTAACAAAGTCATACTTTAATAAACAATTTCAAATCTTGTTTTACATTCTGAAAGTAAAGGTACAATTTTCTAAAAGATGTAAACGTAAATTCTTAAATTTATTATAAAGAGTTCAAATATCAATGTTAGGAAAGCTGGCAATTGTTTACTTTTGAGAATTTCCTTTTACCCATGAATAGTGAACTTTCTTTCATATTTTGCATTATAAACAAAAGTTTTTCGGCATCGTTTGGGTCAAACGATTTCTCTTATCGTTAGATATTAGCTTTGCTGCGTTTTGCCGGATATCCGGTGATTGTGATTCGGATATCCGATGATATTTCGGATATTGAAAAATCAGCCGGATATCCGTTGCATCCCTACCCAATTTTAAAAAATGTATTCAACTTTTCTTGTAGCAGCCTTTTGAAAAAAAAATTTTTTTTTCGAAAATGCCAATCCCAAAAATTTTGATTTTTTTGCTGTTGATCAATACCATTAGGAACTACCTTCACTGTAAAGGAGAACTTCCACTTTTGAGTTTAACAAATTTTAGAAACATTTAAAAAATTCAGAGAATTTTACAGGAACTGTATATATACAGTTCCAGTAAAAGTTGCTGAATTTTTGCTTATTTGTATCATATTTGTAAGGATAAGCCTACTATATATCTTAAACAAGTTAGAAATTGCAATATCAAATGTGGCAAATAAGGTGCGTGCATACTATAACTAGTTTTATAGGGTCAGGTGGGGTAAAATGGGTAATCAAAACATATTGTTTATTTTTTTAAATATTTTTAACATATTTATAGTTTTCAAAATTATATATGATTGCTTGAAGTTTAAGCTTTCTTCTCCTACTTTATTTTTGTTTTTATAGTTTGTTCTATTTGAGTGGCAACAGTAAAACCGTTTGAGGACAATTTCATGCCACATGTGGTCTGATTAAACTTCTTCCTGCAGCTCATAATATCTGATATAAACGGATTTATTTGACCTCATTTTGATCATTAAGCACTTCTAATACTTTTTCAAATTACAAACAAGAAAATGTCTTTTGTTTTTGGGTCATTCCCAAAAAAAGTGTAAAAACTGTGTCCAAGAAGTTAATAATTTTTATTTAAATAATAATATGCTTTTGAAAAATAGTTGTGATTATTTCTTAGTCTTCATCTTATTGTTCTTAGTTGAAAATATTTTGCAAGTTTAAAAATGAATTACAATAATTTACAAAAAAAATAATGTTTATAAACTTGGCACAGAAAACAAGCTGTCCCAGGCTCAAATTTAAGACATTTGAATATGTTTATAATGAGCTGGTTGTTAGCTATAATAATAAGTTATATACTATATAATAGAACATCTAATTAAAAAAATTACTAACAAAACACATTTTTTAATTTATTGTTATTTTTAGAGATATAAATTTTTATGTGTGTGTCCCAAATTTTATTCAATTCCATTAAGTCCACTCTGTTACATGGAGTTTTAACATAAAAAATGAAAATATATTAAAGTGGGCAATAGTACTGAACTCTTTAAAGGGCATGTGTTCACTTTGTCAGTCAAATTAGATTGAATCTCCATGAACAAAAAATAAGATGGCTTTTATTTATGTCTATGGATTACCGAAATGTAAATAGTAAATGTCCACTCTGTTACATCTTTTTAAAAAATCTAATAACTACTTTTTAACACAATAAACCATTAAGAAGAAGATCATTATTAATAGCTGTTAAATACTCCTTTGTTTTTTTACTGTGCTTGAAATTTTAAGCTACAATTCTACTTTTTGAGTTAGTTGTCCACTCTGTTACATATACTGTGTAACAGAGTGGACCAGTATTGTAACAGAGTGGACAATTTGTAACAGACATGCTATTTCTTTTACTAAAAAAATATTTTACTATTATAATTTATATTTTTACTTTTAAAAGTATTATATACATTTAATCTAACACTCGAATATCAAATATAATTTTTTAGATAATGGCAAAAAATACTTACAGAACGTCAATGTCATTAACTATGACGTCAAAACTTAGACGCTCAGAGAGTGTAAGAAATTTTTTTTAAATGACAGAAAAGCTATTGCAGATACAAAAACAATCCACAATGTAAAACAAAATTAAATTTTTAAAAAAATATAGAGATGTCAGCAGGACAACAGCTGGGAGAAATGGAACAGTAACTAAAAAGCAGAAAGCTATTTACTTAACACACTTTTTAACCTGCCATAAAAGGTATATAAGAGAAGAGGGAGAAAAATTTAGCTATCAGACATTTTCTAGATATCGTTTCTTTAAGGTTGTATTCCCAAAAATAAAAGACAAATACTTGTTTATGTTTACAATATTGCAATATCCACACAAATCTATTGCTTTATTTAAGAAAGGAATAATTGACTGTGCAGACTCAGAAAAATCAGCTAAGGATATGTTTGTAAATCAACGCAAAAATTTTGCATGTATGATATGAGTGTAAAAATTGTACTAATACAGAGGGTATTGGACTATAATATGATTTTGGAATGGCCAGAGTGGATCAGGAAAAAAGAATAAATCCTTAAGATTTGATGAACAAGAAATATTAAAACAATAACAAAGATAGTGAAGAAGACAATGATGAATCAAATTGGTGAGCTTGTTAATGTGTTTAAAAAATTATATCAAACTTTTCAAAAAACATATCTTTAACATTCAATACCGAACCTGCCTGAAGAACTTGGGAGAAGATGAAGCTGCATTTCATCTAGATTTCAGTGAGAACTTCAAAAGCAAATTGGATGGGGAATTAGAGTTACCATTTTAGAGGCTCTCGAAAGCAAGTATGCTTACATATGGGGAACATGAAATTGCAGGAGAAAACAATGATATTTTGTTCTATTTCATCTAAAGATAAAAATAAGTACTCGACGATTAAACTTTAAAAACTGGCGATTAAAAATATGGAAAGAACCGGCTAAATTCAGGATTTTCTGATTAGATCTTCCGCATTCCCTTTTTTCCCTACACCTCGGACGTTTCTGATTTCATATTGCACTGGCAATTCGATGATCTTTTTATTCTCATACCTGCTAGTCGGTGGATAAACATAACTATTTTATTATGTTGTCAGATCTTAATTCTAGACAAATTATTAAAAAAAGGTACTTATGTAGTTAACTACATAAGGATGTTGTATATAACTTTGCTGCTAACTTATTAAAATTTAAAATAGATGGGAAATTAGTATCTCAAGTTTATTCAAAATGATATAAATAAAAATATTTTATTTAGTATATAAATTATTTGTTTACTGTAAACTCATTATGTATATTTTAAAATTAAATATTCAGTGGCATAAATGTACTTACCGGCTACTAAAGAAATTATTCTTACTAGCCAGTAAACTGATAACTATAAAAGAAAACCTACCGGCCAGTGGCTACTAAGCAAAATTCCATATTTTCATCCTTAGTCTCATCTTCTTTAGCGCATGGCCTAGCAGTAATTTGGGCCCACTTGGAATGAGTATTGAAAATGACTAGCGATAATTACAAGATCATCACAGATGAACCTTTTAACCAGTACAAATGCCCCCCAAAAATGTCTACCTATTTAATAAACATGTTGATAAATTTAATTTTCAGTAGAGCACACAGAATTGTTTTGAGTCAGGCAATGGCACGGCAGCCGCTAATGGGATAGGAGGAATGCTAAAGAGCATGGCAGATGTTAATGATTTTTTTAGACAACTAAAAGACATCACCAGTGTGAAATTGTATCTTATTTCAGAGAGCTATTCCAAATGAGTAGAGCTATTCCAAATAAAATTCCCATCCTTAAAGGAACATTGTCTGTTCAGTAGTTGGTGACAACAGGTAATGGATTATTTAGGTAGAAAAGTGTATCTTGTTTTTGCCGAAAAAATAGTAAACTTTATCCATGCTTTAAAGATAAGTAATACAACTGTCAAATAACATCAAACCTTGCTTCTCATAAAAATATTCACAAAATACTCAAAGCATCAGATGTTTATTTTTCTGATTGACTCTAATGGAACATCCACAAACGAAGTGTGTGAAGTGAAAGTTGATGATTCCATGCAAAAAGTTTTGCCGGATAATATAAAAACTGGGAAATACATGTTGGCTGCATTTAAAACAGATGAAGCTATGTGTAATTTGAAATACAAGTATGTTGCAGTTATTCAAGAAGTAGAACATGAAGTTAGAGAAGTAAAAGTAATGTATTTAAAGACTATTAAGGACTGTGAGAAGTTATTTTGAGCTGATGAAAACAATATTTCATACATTCCTTTAGAAGAAATCATAACAATTCTTCCTGAACTTAAATACAAGCTGTAGGGTGGTCATCTGTACTATGAATTTCCAAATAATGTAGATGTATTCCAGAAAGTGCAAGTTTCATGTAAATCTTCTTAGATGGCAAATAAAATATTAGGTGGAAGGTAAGGATATTTTTATTTATTTATAGTATATAATACTGTTGATATTTTCCCAAGAAAATACAGTTGTCCACTCTGTTACAAAGCTGTCCACTCTGTTACATTACAGATTTTTTGCATTCTAGGATAAAATTGCTTAAATAATGTGAAGTAAAAGTATCCTCCTATTATTTTAGAAACTGTGCTACATGTTTTAACATATAAAAATAATATTTTCTAAACTAGCACAACACTTAAATAAACTTTTATCCAGTATTATTCCAAAATTTGTAACAGAGTAGACTGCAATATCATTAAAAAACATACAATTTAAGATTTTTTGTAATTTTTTTATATGTACAAGAAGTATACAGTACTTGCAAAGATATAAAGTCAAAAAGCTTAAATTGCACTGAATAATTTACACAGGAAAACGAAGTTTATTCATGTAACAGAGTGGACAAAATCTTTCATTTCTCATCACAAAACCTTATAAAAAATATAATATAATTTTTTTTACAAAATTAAAATTTATAGCATGATAAAGTTCAGAGTCTTGATTGTCATTGAAGCATAAAGTTATTGTGAAAATATAATTTTAGAAAAAAAAAGTTTCAAAAGATCAAATTTACATTTTTGGGGGGAATGACCCTTTTATGGTTTTATCTTAAATCTTATAAATGGGGTAAAATGGGTATAGTGTTAGGCTTAACATTGTAGTATTTTTAAGGTATTATATAGAACTTTTCTGAGTAAAATTCTTTATTTTACTGGAATTACAATAGAATTAGTTTTAAAAATACTTTAAAATGTTTATAAAGCGCAGTGCGTTATTCTCAAGATCAGAAAGACTTGAAATTCTCTGTAAATAATTTAGTCAAATCATTGCCCATTTCTAGATGGCATATCAGGTGCTGATTGGATTTGAAATTTTAAGAAGAGGTAATTGAAAGAGTTAGAAAATAAAAATCCAGAATTGCTGACAAAAGTAAGAGCAGTGTGGCTTTGACACATCTTTGCTTTCTCGACAAATATCAATCTGTCACATCTCCAAATAATCATAGTAAGAACTTCAAAGCTGAAACATAAGTATGTCCAAGCAAAAGCAGATAAAGTTCAAACAAATGAAAACATTATGAAACAGTTAAAAATTTATTCTGATAACCGGAACTCCAAAATAGTTTAAATGGACAAGAAGAAGAGAAAATATTAAATGAGGCTCAAATTAGACTATAATGTGTGGAAGATATCACCAAAGTAAAAATAAATGTATCTGTAGGTGCATGATTGAAGGCCCAGTATTTGGGAAAAAAAGACAAAGATTTCATTGGCAAAATGAGTAATATTGAAGAAGATGAAAAACGAATATGAAGTAAAATTCTTGGAAAAGTCAAAGATTGGTTGCATTTTATGTTTTTCCTGATACTGAAGATACAGGAGTATACATCCATTCATTACTCACTTGTGACCATTAAAGCAAATTTTCAGAACTACTTCCAATACTTCTAATTATTTTATTATTAAGATAAAAATTGATATGACTAGTTAAATATTATCATGTTTAAGTCGCATAAAATATACTAATTTGAAACCAAAAGCATTTTACTTGTCTATATAATAAATAAAAATTTTCTTACAAATTAGATATATTTTATGTTAGTGGAACACAATAGTATTTAACTGGTTATATAAATTTTATCCTAATTATATTTTATAATAAATAATTGGAAGTTTTTCCAAAACTTTGCTCTAATGCTCACAAGAGTCAATGGACATTCTCGCTCACAGATTATATTGGAAAAAAAAAAAAAAAAGCAGATAATAGAAACATTAAATGAACCAACATTTAATAATCTGGATCATTATACTTTTGATAGACTTTTAACAGTTATAATGTAACAGGGTGAAAATAAAAGTTGAAAAAAATGTAGTTAGAAAATGTTTTCATTTTCACCTAAGCTTGATTCATAGTACAGTTTCTCATTTATCAATTAACTTAAATTTCATATATTTTTTTAAATGTTGACATTTTTTAAGACATATAACATTGTTTTCAATATTACATCATTATATAATCTCTAGAAAATCTATTTGTACAGTATTTATTGTTAAACTTTTATGTACCCATTTTACCCCACACTATACCCATTTTCACCTGCATGGTGTAAAATGGGTATAGCAAACATATACCTATTAAATGTTTTGTTGTAGACATACATTTGCAGCCTAGTAGATAAAAATTATGTATTTTCATTCCAAGAATGCGCAATGTAAAGAAAATACCAAAAAAAGTTTTAATTATTTAACATTTGCCAGAAAATTTTAACTGAACATCTAAAAATAGTGAATTTTATACCCATTTTACCCCACCTGACCCTAAATATTCAGATCTTGGTCCTTGGTGCAATAAGTGTTACACTCTTGGGCAAAAAGGCATGAATACAAAATTTACTATGATTCTATATATTAATTCAGTAATGCGGAAGTAATATGAATCCATCTTAAAAGGACTTAATCGCCATGGCAACATAGAATCATAACCTATCATGGTATATCATTGAATCAATTATGTATTATAGGATTTTTAAATAGAATGAAGAAAACTTTTATTAATGTCTTTTATGTTTTAATTTGATTTTCATAGCATTTGAAGTGATACATACTTTATTTTCAATACCAAACATAGTAAAACAATCTCAATAACATATATCAATTACCTCAGCAACATATATGGTTCCATAATTCTAAAAGAATTCCATTACATAATGCAGGGTTCTGTACAGACTTTTCTCACAGGGTCCTGTTTTTGTGAAATTGTGAAGTTTTTCTTATTTTTGTGAAAATTCTAGTCATAATTTTGTGAATTTTAAATTATCGATGTCTTCATGTTCCATCCTTCATATATAAAAAGCTAAGTAATATGCTCTTTGGTGAGTTCAACTGCTTACTTGCAGGCCAGATTTTATTTCTAAATGACTAAATTTGAGAAAAGTTCAATTTGAAGGTGAAAAAATTCTGTGAAAGGTCTATTTAAGAGACAAATAATTTTGTGAAGGGTCCTGTTTTGAGATAAAATCTTTTGTGAAGGGTCCTTTTTGGGGATAAAAAATTTTGTGAAGGGTCCTGTTTTAAGATAAATTATTTTGTGAAGGGTCCTTTAAAGGACCTAAAATTTTCCTAAACATATCCCTGTAATGGTACAAGGGGAATATTGTTTGCGGCATATTTTAATTACGTTAAATTCTTTCACATATAATGAAATTGATATATGTTGCCGAGGTTTACAACAAATTACTTCCTGTGTAATAGAAAGTGCATAGTATTTACAGGGACATACAAAAGATTTCAGATATTTTACTTCATCGGAAATACTGTACATTAGCGATGATTGCTTGCTGGAAGTGCATTTTTAGTTGTGATATGAGTTTTTAAGTTTAACTAAATATTTCCATATTATGTTGTGTGTATGAAGGCTGTAGATCATATACAGGGCTACACAAAAGAAATCGTAAGGGTATTGTTGGAAATGCATTTTTAGTTGTGATTGAGTTTTTATGTTTAACTAGATTTTTCCATATTACGTTGTGTGCATAAATGCTGTAGATCGTATACAGGGCTACACAAAAGAAATCTTAAGGGTTTACTGAGTATGAATGAAAGTAGCTTAAAGGTGATTTTTAAATGAGTTATGCATTTTTACACTGAACTACATTTAGTATACTAAGATATGTTTGTAGAATATAGATAAAATGATATACAGGTCCACACAAAGAATTTGAATTAGATACATGGCTGTCTATGGATGATAATCTCTGGAAGTGTGATTTCACCGGTTTTAAGGATGTTTTAATCTTAATTAAATATTAGCTAAATAGTGGCATGTATATAAAGATAGTAGGTAAAATACAGGGTTGTATGAAAGTATTCAAGTATGCTTCCGCCTACTGACATAAATTTCTAAAAGTCAAATTCCGACCTATTTATGTGTTTTTAACAATTTCCAACATAGTTGAAAGTCTTTATGGATTCAATTTGTTTGCCCATCTGTCTAAACTCTAACTTGTATTAATATAATTTGTATTGCTGTGTAATTGATATACGTTATTGAGATTGTTTTACTATGTTTGGTATTGAAAATAAAGTATGTATCACTTCAAATGCTATGAAAATCAAATTAAAACATAAGAAATTAATAAAAGTTTTCTTCATCCTATTTAAAATTCCAATAATACATAATTGATTCAATGATATACCATGATAGGTAATGATTCTAGGTTGCCATGTCGATTAAGTCCTTTTAAGATGGATTCATATTACTTCCGTATTACTGAATTTAATATATACAATCATAGTAAATTTTGTATTCATGCTTTTTTGCCAAAGAGTGTTCAAAACTTATTGCACCAAGATCTGAATAATTATAAAACTAGTTATAGTACGCACACACCTCATTTGCCACATTTGATATTGCAATTTCTAACTTGTTTAGGATATATAGTAGGCTTATCCTTACAAATATGCAAAAATTCAGTGACTTTTACTGGAACTGTATATATGCAGTTCCTGTAAAATTCTCTGAATTTTTTAAATGTTTCTAAAATTTGTTAAACTCAAAAGTGGAAGTTCTCCTTTACAGTGAAGGTAGTTTCCAATGGTATTGATCAACAGCAAAAAAATCAAAATTTTTGGAATTGGCATTTTCGAAAAAAAAAAAAAATTTTTTTTCAAAAGTTTGCCACAAATTATACATTATTGTCAAAGGGAAGCTTGACCCACTTGTCTATGATTTTAAAAAATCCCTGCCGGCCCGGCCTACAGGCGGAGGTAGATTTCGAAGTTAAGTATACTAATTTCACCAACAAAAACTAAATCATGATTAGAGATAAACCCATTTTAACAATTTTATCTGGCTGCATTTGACGAATTTTTATTTCATTTTTATATAATAGCTGGTTTTATCAGAATCATGTTAAGGCAGTATTTAAAAAAAATACTTTTCCATGCTCAACAACTCGAAATTTTCTGGCACATTTTCAGATTTATTTTTAATAGAAAATTATGAAATGTGCTGACGTGATTTTTGAAGAGATTTATAAGCAACCTGTGTTTTTATTTTTCGTTCAATTAATTAAAACTTGATCTATAAACAATTATTTTCTCAGTAGGACAATATTTTTCGTTTCCAACACAATCTCTTCGGTAAATTTGATTCAAAATGCCCACTTTGACATCATTTTTAAAAATATATTTTGCCTCTATCAAAAAATCGATCATTACGGTACATTATATAGTTTCTGAATAAGAAAATCTACCAATTTGATGCGTTTCAGAGCAAAAATGAATTTAAAAATGAGTAAGAAAATAAGCAGTTTGAATTTGAATACACCTTTAATAAGATGATTTTTTTCTTCAACCGCTATGTATTTTTAATTTATTTTTGCTGTAAGAATTGGTCCTATCAAAAACTTGTCTATATAAATGTTTTAGACAATATTAAGAAGATACATGATAAATTCATGGGGATTTTATATCTTGTGAATTGACGGAGTTATGGATTTTTTTCTTCTTCAACCCACCTTTTTGTTTTTAATTTTTTTTTTTTTTTCGGTACGAATTGGTCCTATCAAAAACTTGTGAATATAAAAGTTGTAGGTAATATTAAGGAGATTTGATATCTTGAGAATTGACGTAGTTATGAATTTTTTTTCTCCCAAAAACCCTATTTTTGGGCGCTATTATTAGCGCCCCTTGAGCCCATTTTTAATTTTATCAAAAGTCTGTGATACATAAATTTTTGGCCCTATTTTTAGAATTAATAAAAACTTTAAACTGATTTGATATGTACAAAAATTAACAAGTTATAGGGTTTTTTCGGTTTTCTCAAAACCCCTCCTTATTTCTATAGCACAAAATTAGCACTCGCCAGGCGTCGAGTAACACTTAAAACGTGGTGATTAACTTTATTGTCCTTACTCGCTAAACGCGATGGTTGAAAGGTCGATGCCAGGGAGGAAAGGGGTGAAATTCGTTCGGAATTTACGGCGTCCAAATCGGCGATTCCAGGAAAGAAAAAAAAAAAGAGGTCATCAGTCCGAAGATTTGGACATAAAAATATCGCTAATTTTGATATGGTCGCCGAAAAAAATCATTTTCGTCAATCGTTCGTAGAAAAAAATCTCAAATTCCGTCAAAGAATTGCGAAAAAACACGAATTTTGCCCAAGGACCACGTAAAAAACGCGAATTACGTCAAAACATCGCGGAAAAAAACGCAAATTTCAAGAAAAGATCGTGGAAAAACGCAACTTTCGTGACAAGATCGTGGAAAAACGCAACTTTCGTGACAAGATCGTGGAAAAACGCAACTTTCGTGACAAGATCGTGGAAAAACGCAACTTTCGTGACAAGATCGTGGAAAAACGCAACTTTCGTGACAAGATCGTGGAAAAACGCAACTTTCGTGACAGGATCGCGAAGAAACGCAGCTTTCGTGACAGGATCGCGAAGAAACGCAGCTTTCGTGACAGGATCGCGAAGAAACGCAGCTTTCGTGACAGGATCGCGAAGAAACGCAGCTTTCGTGACAGGATCGCGAAGAAACGCAGCTTTCGTGACAGGATCGTGAAGAAATGCAGCTTTCGTGACAAGATCGGGAAGAAACGCAGCTTTCGTGACAAGATCGCGAAGAAATGCAGCTTTCGTGACAAGATCGCGGAGAAACGCAAATTTCGTCAAAAAATCACGGAAAAACACATTTCTTGAAAAAATCGCGGAAAAAACGCAAATTTCGACAAAGATTCGCGAAAAATAATCACTAAATTCTTCAAAGTATTCTTCAAAGTATCGCAGAAATACGCAAATTTCGTGAAAAGATCACGGAAATACGCAAATTTCGTGAAAAGATCACGGAAATACGCAAATTTCGTGAAAAGATCGCGGGAAAAACGCAAATTTCGTGAAAAGATCGCGAAAAAACGCAACTTTTGTCAAAAGTTCATGAAAAAAATGCAAATTTCACGAAAAGATTGCAGAAAAAACACAAATTTCATCAAAAGATCGCGGAAAAAACGCAAATTTCGTCAAAAGATCGTGGAAAAAACTCAAATTTCGTGAAAAGATCGCGGAAAAAATGCAACTTTTGTCAAAAGATTGTGAAAAAAATGCAAATTTCACGAAAAGATTGCGGAAAAGACACAAATGTCATCAAAAGATCGTGGAAAAAATGCAAATTTCGTCAAAAGATCGCCTAAAAACGCAAATTTCGTCAAAAAATCTTGAAAAAAATGCAAATATTTTCAAAGAATGGCGAAAAAACCCACAAATTTTGTTAAAATATTACAAAAGAACGCAATTTTGTGAAAAGATCGCGGGAAAAAACGCAGATTTTGTGAAAAGATCGCGAAAAAAGCAGATTTTGCGAAAGGTCACGAAAAAACGTGAAATTCGTCAAAAGATCGTGAAAAAAACGCGAAATTCGTTAAATGGTCGCAGAAAAATGCATATTAGTTTGTGCCGTGGGGGTGGGGTACCCCTCTACTGTAACCTTTCTGAAAATTTCCTGTGAATTTATTTCATTGCAGTTAATAGTAAAAATAAAATTTTTCAGTTGAGTGTAATTATATCGAATGGTAAGTAATATATATTAGTAAATTACAATGTTGATAGCTAGAAAAAACACAATTTTGTATAGAACGTACATAACTTTGTTACTGGCCAGTGGTTAAAAAAAACTGGCCAGTGAAAAAAATCAGTGTACTGGCCAGTGGCTAGTAGATAAAAATGTTAATTTTGACCTATACCTATTTCCATCCCCTTGGTCTGATTTTGCCCATTAATGAACTTGACCGAGCTTTTATGCTCTTTATTTTATGTATCAGTTTGGAAGAGATTTGAGCAGAATCAGGGGCGTAGCTACCGTGGAGCAGTTGGAGCAACCTGCTCCAGGCGCACGAATTCTAAGGGCACAAAATTAGGAAGAACAAAATGAAAAATTTTTTAAATATTTACATATTTTTATCATTATTAATCATATGTAATGGAGGAATCTTGTTACAATCAGCTTATTCCTATATGATATTTTACTTAGTGTTTAACCTATGCTATTTCTGTTTAAAATATATTTTTATACACAGTAAAAAGAAATTATTTTTATTCGCGAAGTTTTAATTAATTTCATAAGTAACCTTCCTTAAGTAACTTCCCCAACACCGTTTCAGCATGTCTGATTTTTTTTCTGTAACTTTTAAGTAGGCGACAGTTGAAGATTTTCAAATCTTAAAGTAATTGAAACTTATTTATAGGGCTATCCCCGGTCACCTTATTGGCTACCACTGTTTCTGAACTATAATCCTCCTGGTACATTTATATTGAAAATGATTTAGAAATTTATCATGATGATTACTGTACGGGAAAAAATGGTAGCCAAAGAAGTCACCGCTGCTAAACATATATTTACGATTGCAACAGCAATGCCTTAGCTATTTTAAGATTTAATTAGATATTATTATTTTAAGATTTCCCCAAAAAAGACAAACAATAGTTTGACAAGTTAAAGAAAATTATTGGCCATTTTACCAAAAAAAAAAAAAAAAATTGAAGGGGTTTTTGTGTGTGTGTGTGGAAACTAAACATGCATCAATATAGATTACAAAACAATAAGAATTAGGCATATTTCGCATCAGTCCACAGCTACAAAATATAAAGGGGGGGGGGGGAGGGGGCAGCGGTCAAATTATTTTTGAGATTTTGAAAAAAAAAGTAAATCTCAAATGCGGAATTGATAAGCATCTTCTTTTAAAGAGAGAGAGAGAAAGTTAAGTATCAAATTCAGTGTTCCTTAGGACCTGATTATCGCCCATGCAAATTTACACAACTTTTTTCTAAATGTATTTTTCCGCATTAAATCTTATTTCATCGTAGAATTTTAGGATTAAATAAGCCAAAGGGTGTTTTTCGAAAATAGTAATGTGAGATTTGCTTAGGCCGTAATCACAGGCTCTGATCCATCCGATATCGCATATTAGTGGACAATGAATTTTTGAATTATAAAATGAAAAAAAAAAATCTTGAGTAACTCCATTCAACTTTCCGAACAGCTTTCAAAATACTGTGTGTTCAAAACAGTATGATAATGAATAAAAACTTAGATTTTAGTTTTATAGACAGGTGAAATATTTCCACTGGTGATAAAGAAAACGTGCACTTCAAAGAGATAATTTTCAACAAATTTTCATTTCGCCCGTACTGAAACAAGACCCATAAATAAATAAAAAGAAGGATTTATTTTACATTTCACAGTCTGGTAGGCTCAGGCTGGCCCGCTGGACAATTGATCTGCAGGTCGGTGTGCCCTAAATCAGGTAAAGTTGCGCACCCCTTTAGGTGAAGTTAATCGTTACAAAATATGCTACAAGTATTAGATTTAAACAGCCTTAAGTTATTTAATAATTTTAAAAAAATTCACTTTTTAGAAGCTTTTTATTATTGATCATTTTTTTTCCTTGCAAAGCAGAAGAATTTAATTTTTTTTCTTGAAAGTTTCTTTGTTTCAGAGGACCATTTAAATCTTTTAAAACCTAATGTATATTCTATAATTCTGTCCGTTACCAATGGCGACATGATCTGTCCCAACAATTTTCAGCCTGTCTAGCACCAAAGAGCTCTATTTCAAAAAAACTTTTTATTAGTTTTTTGTAAAATCATTTATGAAGTATTTGTTTGAAATGTTTAGGCTTTGTGTATTCGTACATTGCTGTGATTGTAATTTCCCCTAAATGTTTATTATGCTGATTTTTGGGATTGTTGTACAAAAAAATATTTATAAAGAATATTTTCTGCAAAGAAAAGATAAGTCAAACGTAATTTATGTTAAGAATTACATTTTAATATGAAAATGAGACTGTTTGAATATTATATATAAATGTGATAATCAGAATGGCGGTCAGCTATTTTCTTACGTTAAAACAGGACTGCCCAACGTGGCACCTTTTCAAGGTTCTGTTTGCGCCCCTGTTGTTAGGGGTATTTTTATACATTCTGCCTAAAGTGGATTCTGCATAAGACGGAAATATGTCTAACACAGAGCTTTAGACAGAGTTTATTGCATAAAAATCTATTTTAAAGATACTTTGCTTTAAAATCAAATTAATAATATTTACGCGTTTTATTAGCATCATTAAGAGTTTTTATCCTGACCGCTCCAGAAAAGGTTTAAAATAGGTTTTATTAATAATAACATTCCTATTTAGTACTATAAATTCTGTACACTTAGAATCCTAAACCAGCCACTCGCAAGCTAATGTTAAACAATGACAGCGCTCATTACAAATTTCTCATTTACATTTCAATATTTTTTAAAGATATTTTTCAATAGAAAGTTGAGGTTGACGTTTAAATGGTTATGTGTATACTGTTTCGATTTTTTTTTTCTAAGGGCACTTTCAATTTCGGATTCAATTCAGAAGTTGAAAAAGCATCCCCCACCCCGCAAAAAAACTGGAATGATAATGGGTATTATTGGTTTCTACTAGCAAGTTGATAAAACAACGAGTTTCTAAAATGTTGCACCCAGCACCGTGCGAAAGGGGGGGGCGGTCGCCCCGGGCGCGGAAATTTAGGGGCGCCAAATTTGTGCTACCAAATTCCGTTTTTTTTTTTTTTTTATTGTCGTCGATCATTTTCATTGGAATTTTTTTTTCACTCTTCGATATTCTATATTTTTGTAACACTAAATGTATATATTTACATATCGGGAATATTTTTCCCAATGGAAGTATATGTACATTTTTCATTTCAAAAGTATTGCGTTGTTCACATTTACTTTTCATTGAGCTCTTTAGATCTTATGATTTCCTAATATGCTTTTGTGATATTTTATTGCAGTGTTTCTTAAACATTTGCACTCTGCGGGCCCTTTACATTGTATACGAAAGTTTCTGCCACCTGCCACACTCAGTGAATATGAATTGCTAATCTATTCTGATTCAACTGTGGGATCATTCTTATAGTCATTCGGTCATTACTTTGCTGTTAAAAAAAGGTCCAGCACAAGATGAAAATGCTGATTACATGAAATCTGCGATTGCATAAGGACTACAATTTTCCAAACTAACGTTCACGAAAATTATACCTAGTGGAGAAATTATTAACGGTGATTGCGGCTTATTGGATAACTTAATTAAGGGATTCACTATATTTTGATTTCTCTTTTTACTATTCACTAATTATCATGATCGCCCTCCGCAGTTAGCCCATCCAGATTATGGGTTTTTCATGTAGAAGAAATTAAATCCTAAAATTCCTGAGCATAAAAATGCTCTAGAACACAGGAATGCATGCATTCGCTAAAAGAAACTTGAGAGACGTTTAAAATTAAATCATATAATCGACGGCAAATTTGAAAAGAGCTAAAGTGAAAATTATTGAAAGTGAAAAAGGTAAATGGCAAAATATATTCAGGATGAAATTATGAACTTTCTTGCCAATGAAGTAAGGAAAACGATTGTAGAAGAAATTAATAGAGCAAGGTATTTTTCAATTTCGTTCGATCGCGCTCCATATACCGAGTGTCCTAAAATGGACTGACTGTTTTTAAAATTCAATAACCTGTAAATGGTGACAGCTATATAAAAAAAAAATTGCGGGAAGGTAATGTAAAATGTCAGTATTTTTTTACCTCGATTCCCGACTTTAGTTCCAAATAGCAACATTTTCTTATAGATGGCACTGCAAGCAGTGATGACCACCTCGAGAACTCAGCTTACGCTTTAGAGTGATAGTGCAATGCCGAGGGGCAGACCAAATCCACTAGCTGCTCGCGTTACAGATGACTTTTTCAATTCTTATACTGCAGTTTTACAATCACATTACAACATAAATATCGATGATTTGTTGAAGAATTAAACAGGTTTATAGTCAATTCAGGTTACAGCAGTATACTTTATTAAAACATATTCGTGAAAATCAATCAAGTTTATACTGAATTGACAATTATGCCAGCAATGTATAACCACACAAGCACTATAAAGACAACATCTAGCGCCATAGGTGCTCAATCAAGGCCAAAACCGAAATCGCCCAACAGTGATGCGAAAAGAGGAGGATAAATGTATGGAGTGGGTCTCATTCTCCAATACAATCTTATTTTTAGAGCCCTATTCTGTATATTTAACCTTCTTCCTTCGCATGATGCTAGGGGATTTCAATTTAGACCTCTATTGAGTGCTTATTGCTTGCCATCTATCTCTGCTATTTGGAACTAAAACCGAGAACCGCAGTAAAAATACTTCTAATATCTTACATAACTCTCCTACAAGAATTTCTTTTAATAATTGTAACCATTTGCAAGTTACTGAATTTTAAACACAATCCAGTTTAGGAATGTGGTACACCTCACAATGGACAAATGATGCAAATTATACGATACCGAAAATAGAAAATTTTCATTCGTGGAAATGTTTCTTGACTACATCAAGTCAAAAAAAAGAAGAAGAAAAAAAAGGAAAAAAATTAGCATAAGAAATTTAAGATAACCTAATGTCCGTCAATCTCGACATTCACAGCTGCACGAGAGGTTCTGTTCTCAAAGACGGTAGACGGGAGGTGCTGAGTTCGACCCAATCGCGCACGTCAGCCTAATCGTTCAAAATTGTCCGTAGATTTCTTCGGACCTTGCATAAATACGGGTTAGGTTCCTTTAGAAAGACCTTACAGAGGACACTCCCATTCCACTCCGGCCTACTATATCCAACTTGTAGATAATCGGCCGTCATAAACAATACCAATATCAACCCTTCAGAGTTCAATGTTGTGATATGGTGCAATTATGGCTTCCCAATATAATGCTCGTACATATAATTCCCAATATATGTAAGCTCGAATCGTCGAAGTAAATAAATTCGTCTATTTTTTACCATTTTCTGCACATTCTCTAAACTTTGAGTTCGTGCTGCTGGTGTATGACCAAAAATGCCCGGAACTGTATAAAATGTGTTTGCTTTTTCGTCTCTTGTACTGAAAGATGGGATATACTTACGTCCCACTTATCAGTTTATTTAAAGAAACATTGCGATACTCTGTGGTCATGAAAAAATAAAGCTATATCTGCAGTTAACAAACAATTGCCACAGATTTTAAAAGCTCTGGAAGACCTTATAGAAATGAAGTAAAATGAGTAAACTTACTCAGGAGCAAAAAGCTTAATAAAGCAAATAAAGAAATTCCCCTATATTTACGGCCTATTAGTTTGACACAGAATCTATACTAATATTATAAAGAGGTAAAAATTGTTTATTTGTAGGAGGTAAGCTCTGGAACTACTGAACTGATTCCAAAAGTATTGGTATCAAAATGGTGGTGTTAGTCCAACTTAGAACATAGGCTATATTTTATGTCGGTGCCACTACCCCAAAGGGGGTGCAGGAGCAAAAAACGCTCTAAAAATGCGATTTATGTGTTACTGAATGGCCTAGAAATATGAAATTTAAAATATTTGCTACTTATTAGATATAAAGGATTTCTAAGAACAGTTCTTAAAAAATTCAAAATTTAAAAGGGGTGAAAATGCGCGAAAAGCATTCTAAAAAACGTTCTACATGGTGGTTTCTACATAATCTCAGGAAATACCAAACCGATCTAAAAAATAATAGCGTCAAAATGATGGTGACACACCTTGCTCCAACATAGGCTACATTTTATGTCGGTGCCACTACCCCAAAGGGGTGCAGAGAAAAACGTTATAAATTGCGGGTTTTGCGTTACGGAAGGGTCTAGAATCGTGAAATTTCGAATGGCAGTTAGTTATAAGATATCAATGATCTCTAAGGACATTTCCTAAAAAAATCAAAATTTAAAAGGAGGTCAAAATGCGCAAAAAGCGTTGTAAAAAACGTTCTAAATTGCGATTTCTATGCAATCTCAGGAAGTACTGAACCGATTTCAAATATAATGGTGTAAAAATGATGGTGACAGATCTTGCTCCAAGATAGGCTATATTTTATATCTGTTTCCACTACCCCAGAGGAGATGAAGGAGCAAAATGCGCGAAAAGCGTTCTAAAAACGTTCTAAATGCCGATTTGTCAGCAATATCTCAGGAAGAATCAAACTGATTTCAAAAGTAATGGTAGGAAATTGAGTTTGATGCTGACAGCCTCTGCTCTAACATAGACACTATTTTATGTCGGTATCACTATCACCTAGACGTTGCAGGAGCAAAAAAGCATTCTAAATTTCGATTTTTGTAATCGATAGGGGCTAGCAACTTAAAATTAGGCAAGGTACATATTTCTTAAATATAAATGATCTTTAAGAACAGTTTCAAAAAAATTTGAAATTTAAAAAGGGGTAAAATGCGCAAAAAGCGTTCTAAATTGCGATTTCTACTCAATCTCAGAAATACCAAAGCTATTTCAAAAGTAATGGTTGCAAATCAATGGTGACAGTCCCTGCTGTAACATAGGTTATATTTTATGTTGTTGTCACTACCATCTGAGAGTTGCAAAAGCAAAACATGATCTAATTTGCGTTTTTTGCACAACTGGGGGGTCTAACACTTTGAAGTGTGGCATGGTATTTACTTACAAGATGCAACTGCTTTCTAAGGGCAGTCGAAAGAAAATTCTAAATTTAAAAAGATGAAGTGAGAGAAAAGCGTCATAAATTACAATTTTTATGGAATATTATCAAATACCAGACCGATTAAAAAAATAATGATAACAAATTGTTGGTGATAGAACCTGCTCAAGCATAAGCTATATTTTATGTCTGTGCCACTACCACCAGAGGGTTGCAGGAGCTAAAAACTTCCTAAATTGCGAATTCTGTGATACTGAAGAGGTTAGAAACTTTAAATATGTCATGGTAGTTACTTATAAAATATAAATGCCCTCGAAGGACGGTCGAAAATAAATTTGAATTAAAAAGGGGTGAAGCGAAGGGGAGGCATTCTAAAAAAGTCCTAAATTACGATTTCTATGCAATTTCAGGGAATATAAACCGAATATAAAAGTAATAGTCGCGAATCAATGGTAACAGTCTCTGATCCGACACAGGCTATATTTTATGCCGATGATTCTACCACCTGGGGTTCACAGGAACAACAAACGTTCTAAAAAAGGCCTTTAAAAGCTTTCTAAATTACGTTTCTGTGGAATATCTGGAAAAAAACAAACCGATTTCAAAATTAATGTTGGCAAATTAATGGTGACAGTTCATGTTTCAACATAGCCCTTTATGTTGAGAGAGGTGGTAGGACTTGGAATTTGAGATGATAGTTAATTTTAAGATGTAAGAAGATGGTTTCTAAAAAATACAAGACTTCAAATGAATACTGAAATGAGCGTATTAATTGAGCTTAAAAGTTTTAAAATATTTTCTAAATTATCATTTATTTAGTTTCATTTCATTTTATTAATTTAAGACTCATTTGTGACTAATGCAGTGTAATAAGGATGTTTAATCAAACTGTGTTTTAAATAGTAATTTTTGAATTATTCCTAAAAGTAATAAGTACCTTTTAATAAAAAAATCTTTTAATAAAATAAAAATTTAGTTAGTACCTTTTAATAAAAATTAGACATATAAATATCACTTGACATATTTCAAATATTACGCGAGCAAAGCCACGGGGTTTGCTAGTTTTAAATAAAATAGAAAAAGTTAATATTATTCTCACGAAAAAAAGAAGAAAAAAAAACTGTCAATGTTTTGATCGCCAGCAAACTGATTGAAACACTAAAAAACACATTTCAGACAATAAGAGAGGAAATTTTTGAACAAGAAAGCGAAGAATTGGTTATGTCTGTAAATGTAGAGTCCTTATTTGAGCAAAACAGAAAACGCTTCTGATGAAAGTGGAAATTTATATGAATGTGAAGGATTTCGTGTTACGTAGAGACACTATAACCGTGCAACTGAACTGGAGGTTTTAGGAACTGAGAAATGTAAAACAAGAATTTGAGTTTCTGGCTGGTGCGAATCTAAAACCAGTTATCGAAAATCTGTTAATATTGCCTGGACCTTGCCCCTTATTGCTGACTTGAATGGACTTGAATTGTCAAGCGAGGTTTTAAATGCGAAAATCTTATTTCCACCATTAGATAAGAACTTTTATAAAATGGATCATTTAGAAATCCTTTAGTTGCTCCATAATTTTAACTTTGGGAAAACAAGGAATTACAAAAACATGGAGACAGTGTACATAATTTATAAGTATTCCAGTAACAATAAAATAGTAAAAAACTACTTAAGATCTACTATGAGTCGAGAGATTAAGCAACCTGAATTTACTTTCTATAAAATTCAGTGTGTCACAATCATTACACATAAAATAATAAACGATTTTGTTACCCTAAATGTAAGAAAATGTATTTGCCTAATATTATATTTTATATTAATTAAAACATTGCTTCAGTTATCTTTCTTAATTAATGTACTGAAATTATAATTTATTCTTATCTTTTACATTATGTTCTGCAGGTTTTTTGTTTGTTTTGTTTTTTTAGTACTTATTGGTTGAAGGCACCGCTTGTTTCCAATCTGGTTGTTAGCGATTTTTACCCATTTTCTGCAGCTTAAAGACTAACAAGAACTAAAAATGGCTAGAAAAATACGTGAGAAAGGTTAAGAAAAATCTGTCGCAAAGCATCATGATTTCATTAACAAAGAAATGCAATTTTCTTTTCTGTTATTTAGTTATTTGGAATTTCTGAATTAAAATTAAATCTTTTAAAGTTCTAAAATAAACGCAAAATACTTATTCAATATAATTTATTTCTGTTTCTGCCCTTTATCATTTTGAAGGAGAGAGGGGGGGGGGCGCCAAATTGACACGCTGCCCCGGGCGCAGTTTTCTCTTCGCACGGCCCTGGTTGCACCTCCAAAAATCCAACGTCTGCGTATTTGGCAATGACCTAGTCCGACCCTTCGTACACTAGCGGCTCTTCAAGGGTTCACAATCACTTTTATACCAGAATTTGTAAATAAAATGTGTTCTGTTTTTAATCGGGGAATTTTCAACGATTAAAAAATGAGAAATTTTTTTCTGAAATAACTGGTAGTGAGGTGATTGTGAACCTGTTGTCGAGCTACCACTGTCTGCATGGTTAAACGTTGCCTGTATAGATATAAGATGAACGTGAGCAATAAAAAAAATTTAATTGAGGTATAAGAGAAAGTGTCCATCAGTTATCGTCACTCAATGGTTCAAAAATAGTTTAGATACCAAAACCATCCGCCGATTTTTTCGAAAATATTACAATTCTTACAGATTTATAACATAACCGCTCACATCTTTAAAAACACACCAAATCAAGCTCTGGGAATCTAAAAACATGAGGAAATTTTAACATACACGCATACATACACACATACATCTTGAATGGTTATAAAAATTGTGAGAACAGATTCAAGTATTTGAAAATGCAAAAATATACCATTATTTTCATTTATTTTTATTATGATTACAATACTTTCCCATTTCCTTCTTTCCATTGCATACACTTTCCTATTTCCTTCTTTGCATTGTATGTGTATAGAAAGTAAAAACTGCAGTCGTGAATAATTGGTGTCAATCAGGGTTCTCGCTGCCGATCGTCACTGCGCCAAAATGATTCATTTGGCGAGAAAACTAAAGACTGAAATCGCCAAATTGTAAGAGATGTTTTTTTTTCTTTCGGTGACAATCTCAATGATGTTATTGTACGATTAAACTTTTTCTGTGTCATTTGAATTTAGCTGGTTCAAAAGCCAGTGAGAAGCCCGGTGTCAACTTTTACCGTTGCCCATTGGCTAATTTTCTAAACCATTAGTTGTAGAAATATAGTTCTAATAGTAAAAGAGTTTCAATGTTGTTCTCAGTGCTGAATTCAGGGGTGGCTCGGGAGAGGGGACACTCCACTCGGAGCAATGAGATGGTCCTTGGAAGATCTGAGATTTTGTGTTTCAATGGTCAAAAAGTGCAATCCCCCTGCCCCCTTCAGAGCCACAGAAATGCTTCCTGGAGAAAAGTGTCTTCATCCTTTTAAAAGTAATTTATGTCAAAATAGTTATTTTTAAAAACTTACGAGATTTACATTTTTTTCGGTCCCTTGGCTCCATACGTTATACCTAAAAAATTTTCTCTGTACTTTAGCAGATAAAATAATAAAGAATTCTCTTTTGTACAACCAAAACTTACTGAGTTATTACATTTTGAATTTTATGAAATTTTAGTATTTTCTGGTACTAAAAATAGAAAACGTACTTCATCCCCCCCCCCCCCCCCCACGCTGATTCACAGAAAATATTGGTAGGTACCCCGGACTTAAACGTTTCATTTTTTTTACTTTTAATTATTTGTATTTAATACGTTGTTAAAATACTTTGACTTTCAAATAAAAGTAAATTTTAAATCGAATTAAGAATAGTATATGAATTTTAAATTTCAACACAAAATTACGCAGAACTTTTTTATGTGACAAAAGGGCGCACAAACTTAACTTGCTCCAGGGTGCTGAATCTGTAGCTACGCCACTGAGCAGAATTGTGGAAGTTATCGTGTCCAGAAGAAAGTGATATATATACCGGGTGTCCCAAAAAGGACTGACTGATTTTAAAATTCAATAACTTGCAAACGGTGACAGATATTTAAAAAATTCTTGCAGGAGGGTTATGCATAAGGTCAAAAGTTTTATTACAGTGATTTTCAATTTTAGTTCGATTTACAAACAATAGATGGCGCTGTAAGCAATAGTCGCTAAATACAGGCTCGATTTTTGGTCCTTTATCTTGTTCCACGCAGAAAAAGGAGATGGAAAAGGAAAAGGAAATGTATTATCCGGGCCACGAAGTACCAAAAATCGAGCCTGAATTTAGCGACTATTGCTTACAGCGCCATCTGTTGTTTGTAAATCGAACTAAAATTGAAAATCACTGTAATAAAACTTTTGACCTTATGCATAACCCTCCTGCAAGAATTTTTTAAATATCTGTCACCGTTTGCAAGTTATTGAATTTTAAAATCAGTCAGTCCTTTTTGGGACACCCGGTATATATATATATATATATATATACCGTATTCCCCCGCATTAGCCGGCATGCCGCAAAATTTGAGGGGGACCAGATTTTTGAATAATAGTCCCTGGTCTTTCCTGGCATGCCGGAAAAAGCGAGGATCTTCAAAATTGGAAAGGAACCAGGTTCATTAGCTGTATTTAGTAGCAGCGATTGGTGTGGGGGATAAGGGGTGCAATATAGAGTTTGTCCCTACTTTTCTAATTATTTAGTTTACTTTTTTTAAATATTCAAGATAATAAAAACGTGTTTCATATACCATTTCACACAAAGCTCTCTGCCTAGCACCCATCCGATATTTCCATTGTAGAAACGGATTATCTCATAAATTATTACATGAACAGAAATATTCTTAATCTATATAAAATAAGAAAAGAATATAATAATTATCTAAATATATAAAGAGAGAAATATGTGCTTACATTATATCAAAAATGTAATTTTACATGATAATTTAAAAAACTGAAATTTAACTGAAATACGGGGTTTTGAAATAAGAAAGATCAGCGAACTAAGAACGAAAACGCTTGAAGTGCTAACCCTAGCAGTAATAGGCCAAACAAGTAGAAAATTGCTACAAAATTGCTCATCAAATGTGGCAAATGAGGTGCCTTCTTTTTTTCGCTTTTTTGAAAAATTTCCTCTTTTGGACTTTCAGCGTTTTCCATTCTTAATCCTAAATTAGAAATACAAAATTTGCTGTATATTTAATCATTCATTATCACCATACTTGCTTTCTTCCTCTGTTAGACCGAAAGTCTCATCTTTGGCATTGGAATCAGTAATAGCATTTTTTTTGAATAAGTTCTTTCAAACGATTGTGTAAAAAGTCTATGTTTCTTTTCTTAGTTAAACTGCATTAATTTAACCCCACCCGTTTAATTAAGTTCTCAGAAACTTTTTCCCATACTGTCTTTACCCAGAGAGCTATAGTAAGATACGAAGCAGATCGACGTTTACCAGACTTCGTGAATTCCTGTTCTCCATTTCTTAACCAATCACTCCAACGCCTAATTTATGTTTTAAGTTAATTTATGTTTAAAAGTTTTATTCCAATGCGCATCCGCGGGCTGTAACAATAGTGTCAAACCTCCAGGAATTATTACAAGCTCTGTTTTCTAATGTTGTTATTTAACAGTTGTTTTTAGATAAGGTTTTGAACTGCCCAATACTTAGATGGATTTTTGTTTAAAGAAAAAAATTAGGTTGATTACCCCAAACTTTTGCTTATATATTTTCATCAAGTACATAGAACCTTTCATGGACATAGTGACTACAACATCCTGACTTTGGAATATTTTTTAAGCCTTTAAAAATTAAAATTGGTTTCAGTTTTGCTCCATCGGCTATTGCGCTCAATATAACCGTGTATCGTAGTTTTGCTTACCAGTCGTTCTGCATAATATGGATTCCATACCTTTAAAGTCATAAGTTTTTTACTGCGGCAGATCAAACCACATATCAGATATATAGTCGTTGTCATATATATAGACAGAGACAGAGAGAAAAATAAGTATTGATGTTTTTCCTTAAAATGAAAAATGTTGTTAGAAAAACCAAAAAAATCAGTCGTCCGTCCTCCAGTAGCAAAACCTCATATTTTCCGGCATGCCGGTAAATACGAGTTTTTCTGGCATGCTGGTGTACCTCGATTTTTTCCAACATGCCGGCTAATGCGGGGGAATACGGTATATATATATAAAGTTTCTTACTGAGGGTGGTTTTGGGTTCTAGGGGTCATAATCGGTGTAGATCTGCAAAAATTTTTCAGAAATTCCAACATAGGGGAGAATGTAATCGGTAGTAGGGTCAGGTGGGGGAAAGTGGTGGTAAAATCAAGCTTTTTTTAGAAAAGGCCCTAAAATCAAACTATTAAATTTATTTTAATGAAACTTTTGATGCATTTTATATACATTGGATTCATATAGATTAAACATGAAGCATAACCACTCAATTTTATTCGATTGTTTTCTGACAGTGATACATTTAAAAGAGCATGTTTTGATACCACCACTTTACCCCATGGTGGGGGAAAGTGGGGGTAGTTCCGAAATTAGTGTATATTTAAATAAAAATGTGTAAATATTGTTTTTTAAATAAAAATACACTGAAATAAATGCATCTTAATTATTTTTAAAGGTACAAATGCACACAAAAAAAAATATTTTTCAGATATTATTTAATTAAAGAAATAATGTCCATGGCTATCAAAATTAGGTTCACTTAGTATGTAGCATATATTGCTGAAATTCTATATAATCTTCACCACCAAATAGCCAGAAAAGTCTAATAGTTCGCCAATGGTGACTTATTCAAATGCTTTATGTGATATAATGTATTAATTTTTATCACTTGGGCGACTATTTTAGCTGATCGACTTTTTGACGGTATGCAATGAGCATAAGCAAGATAGTTTGTAAACATTAAATTTGTTTCCAGTTTCTAAAACTAAAATAAGAGTAGTTGCCATAATCTCAATATATGTCTCTAAAAAAGAATTAACAAAATATCTTAATTTAAAAGAGAAAATAGGATTTTTTCAGTATACCCCCACTTTACCCCATGGGCCCACTTTCCCCCACCTGACCCTATGTAAAAAATAACTTTTAATTTAATTGTATTATCATATTAAGATTAAAATTTATAAATAAAGCCTATTTTTTTTTAGATCAATACTTTTATTACAGCCCATTTTTTTAAATTAATCACATCTACTGTCTAAAATTGAATCATCATACAACATTGAGCTAAGCCTAACTATACCACCACTTTCCCTCACCTCAGAAAAAAAATCATAAAAAATTGAAATAATAAAATAATTCTTACCTTGATGCATGAATCTTTTTAAGAAGTTCTTCTACTGAAATGTATCAAAATATACTAATTTTTTCAAGTGAGAAAGGATCAAGAACAAAGTTTATCAATACCATGTGTTAAGAACAATCTGCACATATATGTAAACAAGAAGATAAACAACAGTAAGCTTGTTGCCAGATTTACAAATCTTAATAGAAATATTTGTCAGAAACTCCAATTATGTATTAATTGAAAAAAAAAAAAAATATGTACATTTATTGTGAAAAAAAGTGCATTTTTTTAGATTACCACCACTTTCCCCACCTGACCTTATTTCATACGAAATCTACCTAAAAATAATAAATTTGGTAAAGAAAAAACACATTACTTACATGTCACAAATATATATTTTTTGACAATAAAATTTTCTTCAATATGTACTACTATATGTTTCTTTTATTGTCAAAATAAAATTTATAAAATGTTTTTCTGAAAATGTGGTCAACGCTCCTCAGGTTCCCCTATATTATAGATATAGATGAGTGAATGGAACGGCAATTAATGAAAATTTTCCCTGACAAAAGTTGCAGATGCAGACTGAAAGTACTCAGAAATTTAAATAAAATAACTATTTTAAACTTTTGAAATCTGTATTATTATTTGTCACCTTTTAAGTAAACAGAGAACTTTTAAGGTTCATATTGTGTAGTTTGAGATATATCACATTTCATGTTTTAAATCGCAAGCGAATTTTTTACCCACAAGTTTGTTGCAGCATAATTTATTTACACCAAGATTATTTCAGGAGACATATCACTGATTATGTGGAGGAGTATAAGCATTATGAGTCCTATTAACATTGAATGTAAGCAGTGCAAACCAACCCAGTGTGCAATGTGTATGACACACACAGGCACTAGGCTATACTCCCTATAGAAAAAATTGGCTTTTCAAGGACAAACATTCTCTTTTTTATTATCCCTTCATTGGTCACTCCTCAGCCCTTATCTTAGGTTAGTAACTATGGTAACGAAGGGAAAATGAAAAGAGGACGTTTGCCCTTGAAAAGTCGATTTTTCCTATAGGGAGTGTAGTAAAGGCACCAAAGATTTCAGGCAAGAAGGAACATTAAAAAATTCCCTAATTTAATTATATTTAAATAATTTACACTTTCTTGAAATTTTAGGACATTTTAAAAAGTTGCTTCAAACAAATTTATAGTAGTTTATTTGTTGTTATTTAAAAAATATATTATTTTATTCTGATCTTAATTTTAATAAGACTTCCATAAGTAGTTTAGACCTGGCTTGTTCACCCTTTCAGTAAGCAGAGTGCATCGCAGCTGCTGGCAAACAATGAATCCTGCTATTAGTCGTATTGGAAAAATCCTGATTTCACTATAGTAATGGTAGTGATACACAACCATGTTTACTAAAATTGTAGGACTGGGTCTCATTTTCACAGTTTTAGAACAGGCCAAGACGGATCGATACAGTAATTTTCATACAGGCTGGGTCAAGACCTGGTCTAAAAAGTTCAACCTGTGCTGACCTCTATGAAGAATAATGGAGATATGTCCAGAAAAAATAAATGTGGACCGACCCGAGTTTACAGAAGAAAATAAGGCCTGGACCCAGCTTAGAAAGAGTGATGATCAGGCCTGGCCCGAGCTAGAAAAAAAAAAAAATGTAAGGCCTGACCCTGAAAAGATTGAAGACCAGGCCCAGCCAAAGTTATGTGAAGGAAAGTTGTCTTGAGCCTGTGCAGACTTTTATTTCTATCTTCAACAGCAGTGTTCTCGAAAAACCATCAAGTGAAGTCCATGCACAATAATAATAATAATAATTAAGGATCCACTGAAAGAGGTTTTTAAGACCGAAATTGAATTTCGGTAATCGTCCTATTTTCGGTTAAAAACGAAAATGTCCCCCCCTTTTTTACTTTCTTCTATCTTCAATAGAAGAAAGTATTGTAATCGAAATTTTTTTCGACTTCCGGTTTTCGACGGATTTGCATGTTTTAGGGGTCAGAGATTCCAAAAAACATGTTTATAGAAAATGTCTGTCTGTCTGTGTGTCCGTCTGTCCGTCGCCATTGTACCATCAAAAAGTGTATGAAGTTATGTATAGAATTAAACCAAAATTTTATTATAAGTTTTTGGATATGACAAGCAGGTCCTCCCTGAATTTGGAAAAAATTCGCCGGTAGGGGGCGCTGTAATAGCGATTTTTGTGCGATTTTGAATATTTTACCGTCCAAAAGTGTATGAAGTTATGCATAGAATTAAACCAAATTTTTATTTTAAGTTTTTGGCTATGGCAAGCAAGTCCTCCCTGAATTTGGAAAAAATTCGCCGGTAGGGGGCGCTGTAATAGCGATTTGTGTGCGATTTTGAATATTGTACCGTCCAAAAGTGTATAAAGTTATGCATAGAATTAAACCAAATTTTATGTGTTTATTTTTGGTCATGTCACGAAGGTCCTCCCTGAATTTGGAAAAATTCTGCCGGAAGGGGGCACTATAATTGCGATGTCTGTACCATTTTCATTATTGTACCATCGAAAAGTGTATGAAGTTATCCATATAATTGAACCAAATTTTTTGTGCATGTTTCTGGCTATGGCAAACAAGTCCTCCCTGAACTTGAAAAAATTCTGAAAGAAGGGGGCGCTATAATTCTGATCTCTGTGCCATTTTCATTATTGTACCATCGAACAGCGTATAAAATTATGCATACAATTGAACCAAAATGTTTGTGCTTGTTTTTGGCTTTGGCCAACAGGTTCTCCTTGAATTTGGAAATATTGCGCGGTAAAGGGGCTCCGTGCTAGCGATTTTTGTATACTTTTCTTGATTTTTCGTAGTTCTATTGTGCATCGGCGGCTCATGCAGCGGCGGGAACTCGCTTCCTGCTATGCCGGCTATTCGCAAACAGCTGATAACGACAGAATAAGGAAAAATTAATAATTTTAACAAATATCATGATATAGATTAACTCGTTTTTAGTCCGTTTAATTGACTTGAGCAGAAATTTAAGATGAAAATCAAAGTTGGTATAGTATTGAACTAATAATATTGAAGTATTAACATGTGTAACTAGGTTTTGAAATATTAAGATGTACTATAAGATAGAAGAAAGTTTTGAGATTGGCACATCCAACTAGTTTTTAAATAGTTATATACACATAATTATTTATTAATTATATGTGTGACCCAGGTTGACTCTTTGCCTCTGATCAAAACTTTTTATTTAAATATAAAATAAAATCAATTTATATTCATTGATTAATATCAATGACACAAAATGATTTTCTAATTAAAAAATGTTTTAGGTGTAGATATCTCAATTTATCTTTCATTATGATTTTTGTAAATTATTATCTGTTATAATAGAACTTTCTCAAAGAGTATTCAAAACACTTCTCTTCTGCATTTTCAAACTAAAAATTTTCTATTACTGTTAAGACTGCAGTTTTTAATGTGCATGTGAAAAACGTCATTAAAGTTTAGTCATATATGTATTTCTTGCTTTATAATTTGCACTTATATCTTGAGTCAATCATAGTAGTGATAATTATAAACAATGAAGTTCATGGCAATAAATAAATTGAGCAATTAAAAATAATTGAGCTGATACAGCTCAAATCAGTGAGTAATGTTTAATATTTCTGAATGAAGAAACAAGCTTTTTTTAATGCAGATAGTTACGGTCTGGCTGAATTTTCAGCAGCATTTTTACAGAAACTCAGATTTTGGGCCGAAAATGAAACCAAACTTTCGATCTATCTCTAATAATAATAATAATAAAAGATAGATATTAGTGGCATTCAAATTATTTTTATTTACTGTTGTATTGTTGTACTTAATAAAAATGACTAACAAAACTTAATTTTTGTTATATTGTCATTTATATTTATTACTGATTACTGCTAAATCCCAATAAAACCTATAAAAAAAATATTTGTTCATAATGGAAAAATGTCACAATTCCACCAGAAGGAAATACTATGCAATTACACCTGCTAAGACGGAAAACTTTCTAAAACTGAATGTTGCCCTGAGCTCCTGTAATTCCAATTTAGCATGTTTTATTGTATTTGTTGCTTATTAAAATTATTTAGTGCTGTTTATCTCCCATTTATTAGTTAAATTTTGCATATAAATGTGTCATTTATTAGTTAAATGCTGTGTATAAATGTGTCATTTATTAGTTAAATTATTTTCTTGATAAGAACTTTTATATTTTATTTTTGAAGATTTTATTTTTATTTTTTAGTTTGATCTTAGTGGAATAAAATGGAGACGATTTTGCTCTGATTCTATGTATGTAGATATTTTGGATGATCCTGTTTTGCAAACATATAGTGAATGCATTTTATCTGGAGTTCTTGCTGCCTGGCGTAGAATTCCAAATGCCCATGAAGAAAACAATAGTTTATCTGGCTATAAAGAGTTATGGATATTTTGGTGTGGAGATGACCCAGATTTTCCCAGACTGCTCAAATCTAACTTGCAAGGTAATTATTATGCTATATCACTAATATATCTTAATTTTTTTAATTTATATCATCACCAGTATTGTGGTAAAAAGAACTTACTGATCATATTTGAACTGCAGGAAAGATAATGGAGGTAATTATCCCTCCTATATCTTTGAAATTCCTTGTAGATTTTCTTATTTCATGTTTAAAAATATAGATCTGGCAAAATTATTTCTGAAAGCTGAAAACTTTTAATCTTTTATCCTTCCCAGGTTATCTCTCTGGAACCAACTTTGATTTTTATCCTAATTTTTAAAAAGTGCATTTAAAAATCTTGTTATGACTTTGTCTTTCATATATGTCAAACTTTATTATGCCAAATTGTATCACTTCCTGATAATCACAGTGGTGTAATTACAAAAAATTAAAAAGAAAATTTTCTGTTAATTCTATTATAGATATTCAAATCAAAAATGATGAAATCTTATTTCAACTTTTTCTCAACATACTATCACAGGAGAAATGGAATGTGTAACATGATTTTCAATAGAATTCTCAAAATTGTGCTATTCTGAAGCTTTTGGTATTTGAAGTCCACCAAAGTGGGGATTGCTTTGGTTTGGGCCTATAGCTACAATGGCTGTCACCTTGAATGATCCTTTATTTTATACACTAAATAATTACACAAATCACACGTAACAATTTTCGTCAATATTTAAGAACAAGATAGCACAAGGAAATTTACAATACCAGAGAAATACTGCCGGAAGCTCTGCAAACAGTGTGCAATGGAGCCAGCGGGAGTCGAACCCACAGATCTCCTACGCTCTGAAGCAATTAGCAGTGTGGTGCCTTAACCACTCGGCCACTGAGGCCCCTTCTGAAGCATAAAATAAAACATTTGTTTTATGAGCCAAATGAGAGAATCGAGATTTAGAATTGACACTTTGTTCATAAAATCAAAACATACAGCACTGCTCCGCAGAAAAATACTACTGCAGAAGAAAATAAAATTATCTAATAGAGAAATAAAAAATAAGATTATTATACATATATACAGGAAAGAAACATAAGAGGATTTTAGAAATTAAAAATTTATTATGATAATGGGAATTATAATTAACAGATATTTATAAAACAGTAAATTCTTTGATAAAAAATCAGAGGTCCAAATTGGTTAGTGCTGCTCTCTATCGTCTTATGTCGCTACTAAAAACTATGCAACAATACAACGTAAACCGACATATGATTCAGTCCCTTTTAAAATTCATTTTTAAGGGTGTTCCCGTGTTCGGATTTTGTCTGATTTTGGTAATATTTCTCAGTAATGGTTACTGATTCAAAATCAGTTAACAGAGCTTCTATTGCAATTTTGCCTGAGTTGAAGGCATATTTATCTTAATTTGCCTGGACTATTATACCTACTTTTTATAAGCAGTAGACTGTCATTAGTGCATATCTTAAATCATATCTCTAGTTAATGGAGACAAAAAAAAAAAAAAAAAAAAAAAAAAAAAATCATAAATGGACCAGACTAAACCAAAAGAAATTGCACTAGATTAATTTTAACACAATTATTCTAATTAGTGAATTAATCATATCAGATGTAAATTTCCAACTGGACGAAAAATGACCAGACCAGGATTCGAACCATTGGTCTCTTGGCTGAAGCCGCCAATGCTCTACCATCTGAGCTATCCCGGACGAAACTTTTTTACCCAGTAACCTTATTGATCACCAACATCTGATTCAGCTCAACAGAATAAATCACAGGTAATAGAACTCCAGAAATTGCTGTATACGTAATTACACTAGATTAATTTTAACACAATTATTCTAATTGGTAAATAAATCATATCAGATGTAAATTTCCTACTGGGCGAAGAATGTCTGGACCAGGATTCGAACCAGGGTTCTCTTGACTGAAGCTGCCAATGCTCTTGGTGCATTGCGAGAGCATATAGCAGGATTCCACTGCCAGGGGTGCATTCTGTCCCGAACAAACCTCGGGCATGGGTCCCTGCTGCTTAGGGCACCTTATACCAGGCGCACATGCTAGAAAATGTAGATCTCCCTCCGATCTCTTTGTTAAAATAAAAATTTCTTAGAAATTCTAACGTATATCATAAGAAGTTGATGCAGTGTTTTTTTTTTTTTGTTGTTGTTGTTTTTTTAAAGTCCCATTTTGTGAAAAATAAAAGTTATTTTTGTGAAATTTGTTATATTTTTATGAAAAATAACAGTTTGTAATAATAGATGAAATCTAGTTACTCAAATTAAACATTTATTAACAACTTCTTTAAGTCCTTTTGCTAGTTTTCCTTTCTGGTGAACCTATTTTGTTTGTAAATTACACACTTTAAAACCTAACAAAATAAAAATAATTAATAAAGATTGTTTTTATAGAATGCAATTTTGTGAAGAAGACTATTTTATTAAAGAAGAATTTTGTGAAGGTGCTTATTTTATTAAAAAGAATTTTCTGAAGGGCCCTGTTTTATTAAAAGGATTTTTGTGAAGGGGGCCTATTTAATTAAGAGGAATTTTGTGAAGGTGGCTGGCATATTTTATTAAGAACAATTTTGTGAAAACTGCTTGTTTTATAAAATACATTTTTGTAAAGGGGCCTGTTTTATTAATTGGATTTTGTAAAGTGAGCCCTAATTGTGCACCAAATTTTGCTTGAGTCTACTCCTGAATATCAATCTTTATAATTTAAAATTTTTGCTCTTTGAAAGGCTTAAAATTGTGTAAGTAATTGCTGGTGTTAATTGATAAAGCATTTTTGTAACATTTGTTTTTAAAATGTGTTTAATTAAATGACAATAAAATTAAATGTTTTAATTGTAGAAGGAGAACAAGGATCTTGGGAAAATGGATTATCATATGAAGGTCGCACTTTGTTCTTTAAGGCCCTTCATAATGCTATTGAAAGGTCTGTATTACATTACTTTATTGATCAATACTCATCTATTGAAATATAAATGACTAAACTTATTTTTAAAATCAAATGTAATTAAGATTATTAAATTTTTTTAAATCTTTAGGGTCTACTTTTTTTTTTTTTTTTTTTTTTTTTTTTTTTTTTTTTTTTTTTTTAAGGAGAAATTACTTTTAGTTTTTTTAAATTAAAATAGTTATCCAAATAACAAAAATTAAGATTTATTACTAAAATTTAACAATCTGTCTGTTGAAATATAATGAATTTTGTTATTTTATATGTTATTTAAATAATGACAAAAGGCAACAGAATTTTTTTAAAGACATTTGAGAAAGTGCCGTATTACAACAGGAATAAAGACACCAAACAATTTTCCATTTTTTTTTCATAAATTATTAATTCTGACAAGCCCCTATTTGTAAGTTTAAAGATGAAATAAAAGTATCAGGTATGATCCATGTCAATTCAGGCAGCCAAAGAAAAAATCTTACCTTCATAGTCTCAGAAGTTTTTGAATTGAACATATGTTAAAATTCAATAAAAAAATAAGATACTTGTATATTTTGGTTTTGCCCAAAAAAATTCCTGGCCCGAGATACAGGCTGCCAAAGATGGCATTCATGGCACCATTTCCAATTCGCCATTTTCGATAAAAATTTTAAAGTGCTCTATCTCTAGAACGGTGCAAGATATTTTGTTGCGTTTTTTTTTATTTTAAAGATAATATTCTTCTGTTTAAAATGATATACCCAATTTTGAAAAATGTATTCAACTTTTCTTGTGGCAACCTTTTGAAAAAAAATTTTTTTTTTTTCAAAAAAAATTTTTTTTTTTCGAAAATGCCAATCCTAAAAATTTTGATTTTTTTGCTGTTGATCAATACCATTGGGAACTATCTTCACTGTAAAGGAGAACTTCCACTTTTGAGTTTAACAAATTTTAGAAACATTTAAAAAAATCAGAGAATTTTACAGGAACTGTATATATACAGTTCCAATAAAAGTCACTGAATTTTTGCTTATTTGTATCATATTTGTAAGGATAAGCCTACTATATATCCTAAACAAGTTAGAAATTGCAATATCAAATGTGGCAAATGAGGTGCGTGCATAGTATTAACTAGTTTTATAAATATTCAGATCTTGGTGCAATAAGTATTACACTCTTGGGCAAAAAGGCATAAATACAAAATTTACTGTAATTCCATATATTAAATTCAGTAATACAGAAGTAATATGAATCCATCTTAAAAGGACTTAATCGCCATGGCAGCCTGGAATCATTGCCTATCATGGTATATCATTGAATCAATTATGTATTATAGGATTTTTAAATAGAATGAAGAAAACTTTTATTAATGTCTTTTATGTTTTAATTTGAAGTGATACATACTTTATTGCAGAGGTTTACAAAAAATTACTTCCTGTGTCATAGAAAGTGCATAGTGTTTACAGGGACAGACAAAAGATTTTGGATACTTTACCTTATTGGAAATACTGTACATTAGCAATGATTGCTAGAGGTGCATATTTAGTTGCGATACAAGTTTTTAAGTTTAATTAAATATTTCCATATTACGTTGTGTGTATAAAGGCTATAGATCATATACAGGGCTACACAAAAGAATCATAAGGGTTTACTGAGTATGAATGAAAGTAGCTTAAAGGTGATTTTTAAATGAGTTATGCATTTTTACACTGAACTACATTTAGTATACTAAGATATGTTTGGAGAATATAGATAAAATGATATACAGGTCCATGCAAAGAATTAGATACATGGCCGTCTATGGTTGATAATCTCTGGAAGTGTGATTTCACTGGTTTTAAGGATGTTTTAATCTTAATTTAATATTAGCTAAATATTGGCATGTATATAAAGATAGTAGGTAAAATACAGGGTTGTATGAAAGTATTCAAGTATGCTTCCGTCTATTGACATAAATTTCTAAAAGTCAAATTCTGACCTATTTATGTGCTTTTAACAATTTCCAACATAGTTGAAAGTCTTTATGGATTCGATTTGTCTGCCCATCTGTCTGAACTCTAACTTGTATTAATATAATTTGTATTGCTGTGTAATTGATATACGTTATTGAGATTGTTTTACTATGTCCGGTATTGAAAATAAAGTATGTATCACTTCAAAGGCTATGAAAATCAAATTAAAACATAAAAGACATTAATAAAAGTTTCCTTCATTCTATTTAAAAATCCTATAATACATAATTGATTCAATGATATACCATGATAGGTAATGATTCTAGATTGCCATGGTGATTAAGTCCTTTTAAGATGAATTCATATTACTTCCGTATTACTGAATTTAATATGTAGAATCATAATAAATTTTGTATTCATGCCCTTTTTGCCCAAGAGTGTAACTTATTGCACCAAGATCTGAATATTTATAAAACCAGTTATAGTACGCACACACCTCATTTGCCACATTTGATATTGCAATTTCTAACTTGTTTAGGATATATAGTAGGCTTATCCTTTCAAATATGATACAAATAAGCAAAAATTCAGCGACTAATACTGGAACTGTATATATACAGTTCCTGTAAACTTCTCTGATTTTTTTAAACGTTTCTAAAATTTGTTAAACTCAAAAGTGGAAGTTCTCCTTTACAGTGAAGGTAGTTCCCAATGGTATTGATCAACAGCAAAAAAAATCAAAATTTTTGGGATTGGCATTTCCAAAAAAAAAATTTTTTTTGAAAAAAATTTTTTTTTTTTTCAAAAGGCTGTCACAAGAAAAGTTGAATACATTTTTCAAAATTGGGTATATCCTTTTAAACAGAAGAACATTATCTTTAAAATAAAATAAACCGCAACAAAATATCTTGTACCGTTCTAGAGATAGAGCACTTTAAAATTTTTATCGAAAATCGCGAATGAGAAAGGATGCCGGGGATGTCATCTTTGGCGGCCTGTATCTCGGGCCAGGAATTTTTTTGGGCAAAATGAAAATATACAAATATCTTACTTTTTCTTAAATTTTAACATATGTTCAATTCAAAAACTTCTGAGACTATGAAGGTAACCCCCCTGCCTGAGTTGCCTACTGATTCAGCCATCAGTAACTGTGTATAGAGCTTTAAGCAAGCTTATTTGTACTTTCTTCTATATACATTAGAATAAAGTATTGGAAAATTTTCGACTTCTGTTTTTTGATGTATTTACATGTTTTGCAATGTCCTGAGCACAATTTGATTATTTTTGGAAAATGTCTTTCTGTCTGTGACACAAATTTTGTAGATTCCCTATCTCAAGAACAAATGCACATAATCAGAACTTCAAATTCAGTTAGACTGTCAAATAAATTGATTCTGGTTAGGTTTGGGTGTATATCACCCAACAGGTGGCATTGCTATGCTGCAATTTTTATTATTTTCGTTATAGCTAGAGAGATGAGACAGGCTTGGGCTCGATTTTTGTACCAGTCTCTGGCTTGAGTGGGCTCAGTTTCATTTTTTCTGAAACTGATAATTTTATTTATTCATGTGTGGAAAATATAAAAATGCCTTTTTTTTTTTTTTTTTCCCTTAAAACTACTTATTCCATGTCAATTCATTTTAATGCTGTTTTGACCAGAATGAAGAGCAAACAGAAATTGTGTTTTCTATTCTAGTATTAGAATGCTATTTTAAAAGAAAATTTGTAATCTTTGCTGATTTATATTTATATCTGGCATTGACAGCAATGGACTGTTGATATGTTGCCAATCGGGAATTTTTTTTTTTTTGAAGCCATGAAAACAGAATTAATGCTAAAAGAGTAAAATTTGTCTTTAGTTTTCTTGCTGTAATACCCCAAATTTAGTGTAAGATCGGTAGCGTGAATTTAAGACGTCTACGGCCGAACACAATTTAATTCAGAAATATGTTTATTAAATAAACAGGTTATTTTACTTCTTGATTAAATATAACACTTAATTTGATGAGTTCGTCACAACTTTTAAAGAATTCATTGATTCTGAGGAAATGATAGTTTTTTTGGTGAGGCAAAGTCTTTCATAGCACTGAGAAAGTTTATAATTCCGATCCGTGATGGATCCCAAAGTCTACAGATTCCAAGCTATGAAAATAATAAATTCAGTTCGTGTTTCCTTGCAATGAGCAGATTGAAGTCTAAGCCTGACTTCAATAAAGATGCCTTCAAAGATTTGACGTAATTTTTCCGGTGATAATCACCTTGTTCCATTCACCAAGAGATAAGTCTTAACCGACTATCTCTCTGAAATTTTTTTGGACCCCCCTGAACTGGTCTCCCAGCCTAGGTTGTAAAACTTTTTCTCCTCCCTTCTCAACAAAGGAGTATCCTTTTGACCATTTAACAGACCTCAGCTGTTTGTATCATCAACAAACTTTGTTTGGATAGGCTCCGCTTAATTTTTCCACGCACATGAGCCTCCTACTCTCTATGGCTTTCGCTTTTACTCTGGGAGGTTGATCGGATCAGATCACAGGTAAAAACCATTAGCGGGAAAGCTATTTTCTTTGGCACTCTTTAGAAATGTTTGACGCTAATTTCAACTAGGAAAATTGATCCAAATGTATCGTTCCTTTAGACTCCATCCAAAATATATGGGTACTTTGAAATAAAATGAGGTTAAGTTTCTAACACATGGAGATGTCAATGGGAGAGTTTTTCTTGTGAGAGTGAAGTTCTCACATTGCGTACTCCCAATTGCATAATTTTTCAGACCTGTTGGACCCCAAATGATGCCTAAATTGTGTAATTTCTGCCTTCTATTTTTCATGTCCAGGAAATAGAAGCTTCCCGCCCATCCTCCAAGAGTCCACAGGATCCGAAATAATGCTGAATTAGTAAAATTTAGTCTCCATCTTTAATGAATTTGCACAAAAAATTTCCTATAGTGCATAAACTCAAGCATTGCTGCATCTGACCAGGACTGACACGGGTAAAATTTATTTTAATTTTTATGTTGTGGAACAGTTTGCAGATCTAAATGTAAGCATTCTACATAAACGTACCAGTGAGGGTAAATAATTCTGTTTTGGTGGAAAATAATTAAATATTTAAGTTTGGAAAGCAGATATCCCAGTTGTCATACAAAGCAATTGTGTCCTAGTTCTAGTGATTTCATTACCAGGCCTACTAATTCAATTGCTTCAAAAGTAGGGGGGGGGGAGGAAAGTACATTGAAAAACAAGCTTTTGAGACTCTTAAAGAAAAACTAGTTAACTCCCAAGTATTGCATACATTCCGACGAGACGCTAGACTAGAATTGCACACCGATGCAAGTGCCATAGGTTTTGGTAGTGTCCGACTACAAGAAGATGAGAACAAAAACTTACATCCCTTCATTACATGAGTTGTAAAACCACACCTACTCAAGCAAAATATTCGAGTTACGAATTGGAAACACTCACGGTAATAGAATCGGTTAAAAAATTCCGAAACTACTTATTAGGCACGAAATTTAAAATTGTGACAGATTGTTCTGCGTTTCAAAAGACAATGGACAAAAAAGACAGTATGCCAGAAGTAGCCAGATGGGCCCTATTCTTACAGGAATTTGATTATGAAATTGACCACCGATCAGGATCCCAAATGAAACGCGTAGATGCATTGAGTAGAAATGCAGTACTAATAGTTACCCGATCGCATGATGAATTAACATTGAAAATAAAGAATGCACAACAAGAAAGCGAACACATACAAGCAATAAAAAAAATTAATTGAAGAAAATGAAAGTTCAGAATATTTTATAAGAAACGACATCGTATAGAAATATGAAAATGACAGAGAACTTCTGATGATTCCTACCAATATGCAAAAGGAAATAATACGCGACATTCATAACAAAGGTCATTACGCAGTGGCTAAAACTGAAATTATTTTAAAGGAAAATTATTGTATACCCCAATTAAGAAAGCAAATTGAAAGCATCATTGCCAACTGCATAGAGTGTATACTTTGTAATAAAAAGCAAGGAAAAGGAGAAGGTCTGTTAAGCCCGATTCCCAAACAAAATATGCCCCTTGAGACCTATCACATAGATCACATTGGTCCCCTTCTACAAATAAAAATTACAATCATATTTTTACTGTTGTGGACACATTTACTAAATTCATTTGGCTATACCCTGTCAAAATTACAGCCGCTAAAGAAGCCATTGATAAGTTAACCCGACAACATGATATCTTCGGAAATCTGTCGCGAATCATTACCGACAAAGTACTGGCATTAACATCTGCTGATTTTGAGAAAAATTGTAGGGAAGAGAACATAGAGCATATTCCCATAACAACAGGCATACATAGAGGAAATGGTCAAATAGAGCGAATGCACTGAATTCTTATCCCAATTTTAGCAAAACTTAGCGTAGAAGACCCCACTAAATGGTACAAATTTGTCGTGCCCATACAACGCATCATGAATAGTACCGTATCGAGAAGTACAAAATTTACACCCTTTGAATTACTGAGAGGAACGAAACTGCGACAGAAAACCGACCTGCATATCAAAACACTGTTAGACGATGAGGAATTAAATTAGTTCATATCAGAAAGAAATTCGAATAGAGAAATAGCTAAGCAAAACATATTAAAAATACAACAGGAAAACATGAAAATGTATAACAAAAAGCGAAAAAAGGGCAACACATATAAACTCGGTGATTTGGTGACCATTCAAAAAACACAGTTTGGGACAGGTACCAAACTAAAGCCTAAGTTTCTTGGTCCCTATGAGATTACTGCAGTATAAAGAAACGATCGCTACAATGTGAGAAAAGTTGGACACCTTTAGGGTCCAAATGCGACCTCAAGCGCTGCAGATCACATGAAGCCTTGGACTTCTACTGTCTAAGACGAAATATTTGTGCTTTTAAGTGATTTTGTTGTTGTTTTTTTTATTTTTTTTTTTTTATTTGTGTGTTATTGATATTTTTTTTTTACTATTATGGATAAACTGAGAAAAGAACTGCGTCCAAGTGACAAGCAGAAAAACTTTACTATTTATCAAACTCTAAAAATATTGGTTAAGGACTGAAAACTTTTGATCATCAGTATTTAGTGGTTGATTTTACTATTATTTTGTTTTATATTGTTTGTGTGGGGGTTTTTTTGTGTATATTATATGTTCTGGAAAAAGTAGTCCAGTACCAGTCTGGTATGTAAAGTAGATGGTGACTGGGAGGATCCAGCGCTGTCAGGTAGGCCGAATTTGTGGTGATAGAATTTGAACTCTGCACTGCAAAGACTAGCAAATTCTTTGATGAGGCTCTGGACGATCCTCAACCTCTGAGCCTACGAAAAACTGCTGAACCTACAATTAAAATTTGTGAAAAAGAAGGAGACGACTGTTGATTGCTCTTGTGAGCAGACGTGCTGAAACGTCGTCGTTCCACGGAAAACTGAGTCAGATGGACCTGGGTTAAGCAGAATGTCTCCGGCCAGTTATTTTTCATGTTTAATCTGAATGTAAATACCCCATATGTAAATATGTTCATCCACATATCCAAGAACATTAAAGTGTCAAGATTTCGTTAAAAATCTGCCTGGATTAATTACTTCTAGACACCGACCCAGAGTCGAAGTACATTTATTCTACAAAGTGAATGTGCATTCATTCTACATTTATATAAACTATCAAATTAGATTCCAAGTCACACCATGTTTAACTCTGTTTTTTGTTTATTCTTTCATGTATAAAATTTTCACTATATATTTGTTATTTTATTTTCTAGGGGTCTTCTTTCACATGGCTATGCTAGGTTTGGAAAGTACTTCATTATACCCCAAAAGCTGAACCACATTGACTCAAATAGGTATTTGAGAAAGTTTTTATACATTCTCTAAAGAGTTAAATTGATTAAAACATAATCTTGCTTTATGTTTCTTATTATATTTTGGACTGATTTTCCGTTTCTTTCTTTCTTAGGAAAATTAAAGCCATTTCATTTCATTTCTTTATTCATGGTGAAAGTACTGTGTGTTCGAGTATTGATATTCGCTTAATGCCACCAATATATTTTTTGAATAAATGTCATATTTCTGCTGCACAATCTGGCCACCAAGGCATTAAAGGTATGATATTTAGTTAATTTTTCTATATTTAGAAGTTTTCAGAAGTCAGTAAATTTCCTGTAAAAGCATGTAGTCATCCAGGTCATCTGGGAAAGTTTATTGGCAGTTTTTTTTTATTTTAACCCATTTATGCCTAGCGTCCCATTTATGCCTAGCGTCCCATTTTTGGGACATTTCAAATTTTAATGCATTTGTATAATTTTCTTCTTCTTTATAACATGAAAATTGCATGAAATCATTATTTATAAATGTCTTTACCTATAACCGAGAGATGACAGCACAAGGTGGATATTTATTTGCTTAAATTAAGGCTTTTTTCAGTGTTTATAGATTTTTAATTTTTCAAGAGGGCGAAATGTAAAAAGTAAGTTTATTTGTATTTTTTCTATCATGGACCCAAAATCGCAAGTTATAATCTTAGCTTGTGGACTTTTTTGAAATATGTATTTTTTTTAAATGCGAAATTAAATGTTCAAGCCTATTTTTTATGCATTTTTGTAATGTACAAAATATAGGGTTCTAGGCACAAATGGACACATACTTTTGTTAGAAATTTAGGGGACAGTTATTTATGCAATCTCCTTTCGAAGATATTTATGAAATAAATTGTTATTAAGGCTGCAATACGATTATTCTTATTTTATTATTAATAATAGTTATAACGTTATTAGTATCTGCAAAGAAATAAATATATTTTTTTTGCAGTTCATTAAAATACTAATTATAGTACATAATACACAATTTAAAAACATTTTAAATATAAATATAGGCAAAATATATAATTATGCATATTATTCTACTAGAAATACTCATATTTAGTTCTTTTACATTTTATCAAATAAATACAAAAAAAATTAAGCTTAATTTTTTTTTAGTATTTTTCCAGTTCATTTTGCAACATTTTAAAGTGATTTTACCAAAAAATTTGAGAAAAAAAAAAATTCAGGCACAAATGGGTTAATGTTGGCATATGTCTATTAATTTTATTTGTATGTTTAACATGAACAGGGTCCACAGTGATAGTATACGGGCCCCAGTAATAATTTGAATTTGGGGCTCTCCTATAGTATAAGGAAACAAACCTTTTGAATGATTGTTTTTTTATAATTTGATTTGTTTTTTAATATTTCAATTTGCTTGAAATATCAAAATTCACAAAATATAGAAAAAAAATTAGTTTCTGTGGTCAAAAGTTTCATGATCATGTATCTATTAGCTACCACTGGGCCTTTTAAAGTTTCTTGATATTTTGCCAGCTGTTTTTTTTTTTTTTTTAATGTATAATTACACCATCACTGATGATTTATCAGTAGACAATTTTTTTTAATATGAAAAATGTACTTGAGTCTCTTTTTTTGCTATTTTATTTTAATTTTTTAAGGACCTAAGCCAGGATTGCCAAGCCAAAAAAAGCCAGCTGGCTTTTTTTTTTGTTTTAACCACTTTAAAAAAGCCGGCTTTTATTTTTCACAAAGATGGTTTATAGATAATTCATATAAAATTTGGATTAATTTATTTTTAATACACTTAAAATATTTTCTACTAAAAAAATATAAACTTCTATTAAATTTTGTCAAATAAATAAGTCCTTATAACTGCTAGATGCAACTGTGAAGGCATTATGTAAGAAAAAAAATTATAAATATTCAGAATAATATATTAAATTCGGCTCTAATGTATTGGTTTGGAATTCTTTATTATAGATCTACACATACCACACATTTTAAAGATTATATAAAAGAATAAGAAAATGTCACACATCAAAATAGAAACTATCTTACAATCTGATATTTACTTTTAAAATTGATTAAAACTAAATAGCATATATGTATTTAATAACTGAAATCATCTTATATAATACTTGAGAATAAACACCCAGTAATAAGCAATTGATATTCTAACTTATAAAAATATATATGTAAAAGGTTTTTCTGCTACTAAGCTGTTATGTAACTTATTCCAGATATGTCCATACGGACAGATTAAAATCGTAGAATGAACAAAGTTGAAAGAGAAATTAGAAAGAATATAACATTTGAGGAAATTTTTAGTACATGTAAGTGCATAAAATAAAGAGAACAACTTAAAAAAAAAAAAAAAAAAAAAAATCTCCACATAAAACTTGTTGAATTAGAGTTTTGAAAAGCTAGTTGTTGTTTAAAATAGTGCATATATTCATGCATAAATTAATGTATATGGTATTCATAATACTGTTTTAATAGAGAGAAATGATGTTCTTATTAAATGACTTTATGGATGATTTTAAATAAGTGTTTATGAGAAATATAATAAGACTTGTATATTAATATCCCTTAAAATTAGTTAATAAAATATATAGCTAAGCAACCATTGTCCTTTTTAATTATATAAAGCAGTAAAAATTTAAAAAAAAAAATGGTGTTACGGTCAGTGTAAACCAGAGAAAGCATTTGGTATGGCCTGTTATTCCAATATTAATGTCTTAATTATGGAAAAATTGGGTTATATTGATTTCCACCGAAATTAAATATCTTTAAAACTAATTAAAATACACATAAAAATGTGTCATTTTTAATTAAAATGCTTCACTATATAAAAGCCAATTTTGGCCAAAAAAAGCCGGTTAAAACCAATAAAAGCCACTGCCGTGGATTTTTTAATTTTTAGCCGGCTTTTAAGCAACTTTGACCTGACCTGAGCCCCAATAATTTGTATCAGATTCACTCTCCCCACTTCTGCGCGCCTGAACATGAATATTTTATAAAAACACTTATATCCTTTTAGTGACTTTTTTTTTTTTTGTTATTGTTGCTGTTGCAGTTATTTTATGTCCATTTGGTTTGATGGGTAAATTGACTGGTGTTGGCTATAAAAAGAGTGACCCAAATATGGCTCAATTTCTGAAGGAATGGAATAAGTTTTTTCCTTATCTTTTGAAGAGTGACCAGTGGAAAATGGATGGTGAATATCCTCACATAGTTGAAGTATCAACATGTAAGATATGATAATTTTATTTTAATTAAAAATAAATTTGTGTATTGTTTAAATTAGTAAACTTATATATATTTAATGCTACTTATGCAAACATGTGATTTTTTCTTATGTCTATTTATCAACATATGTCCTGTATACCTGTTAAAGATACAATGAACTATTATGGTGGATGTCATGGCTAATAACAGATGTTAATCATCAAAATATAAGAAATTACTGCAAAATTGCAGGAATTCTAAGCCGCCTTCTTCTTTCTACATAAAATTTATTCATATTTTTCTTTAAAATGAGTTATTTGTATTTTTAAATGACAATCAAACCTCGGTATTGAGTTATCCTGATATATGACCACCTTATTTGTCATTTATAATGCCGTGTTTCATAATACCTTCAGAATTTCAACCGAGCAGTTTTAGCCTGTTTTTAACCTCATGCCACATATTAGGTCATTTTTGGGTATTTCCCTTTCATAATGACCTTGGTGAGGAAAAGAAAATTTTTGTTGTTATCTTCTGGCACCCTATCTATTTTTCTGCACAAACAATCAATTTGTTCATTTTTTAAAAAATATGTATGCATTTTGATTAAGGGTATTGATGTGATATGTCAGCAAAACTAAATGTAGTACCATATTCTTCTTACAGGTTATATTCAAAATAACAGAGTGCTTAATTATGCTAGGAAGCTTGGCTGGTTAGATTGAATATCAGATCGTTAAAATAGGCAGAAGGTGTAATGGGCCATTCCATGAAAAACTGAAAAAATATCCAGCATCTGACACTTGCATAAATCCCTATATCTATTAACTTATAAGTTGTTAAAATATAAACTATGCATTAAAAATAACAAAAAAACACTAGTTTTTCAGTTTAGCATATTTGAGGATACAATAACATTGTCAAAATCGCAAAAATACATGTTTAGAAAAGCTGTCCCACACATGACATGGAATGCCCCTGATATGTTTAGCTAAAATATATTATTTTATAAAAAATATAAATATATTTCTTTTTCCCTTTCATTTTTGATAATAGAACAATTGTAAAATTTAACTGTTAAACGTAACTACAGTAAAACCTCCCTAAAGCGACCACGTTCCATTCCAATAAAAATTGGTCGCTCTGAGAAGTGGTCTCTTAATGTAGGTCATGTTTGAATCTAGATTTTGATTGTTGAAAAAAGGTAACAATTAATGTTACTAAAATTTATTTTCACATTAGGAAAAAATATGAAAATTTAAGTATCAAAACAAAAGTTAACTAGTGCAAAGAGTTTAAAAAAATGAATACATTGACGTTTGCTTTGATTTTACGGTTTTATCTTCTGTAACTTTTATTTCCAAGTCCTTTTAAAGTTCAGTATAAATGCAATTTTTTTTGGATGGGAACAAATGATGACGATTTCATTAATTTATCTATTTCTTTGAGAGTTTCCTGACAGAATATGGAAGGGGAGTTTATTGAATGTCATCCTTACTTTGTCATCAGAGTTAAATTCATTGCCTAAAAAGGCACAAAGGGGTTTAAACACTTAAAAGTTACCGGAATAAATAAAAATTCTAAACTTAGTTTAGAAGTTTGATGAATAATGCGCTCTCTGGAATTATTATTCTAATAAAACCTTCTTCAAGCGACCAGGAAAAAGCAGAATATGTTTCATTTTCTTCAAAGAAATTAGTCGCTCATAGAGGGAGTTCAACTGGGGTGGTCTCTGAATAGAGGTAAAATTTGTATTGAGCCTATGGGAATAAATTTCATTCCATGAAAAAATGGTCGTTTAGTGAATTGGTCGCACAGGGAGGCTTTACTGTATATTATATCCCCATGTGCTAGTAAGTTTCAAAGCTTCACATTGTTCAATTAGGTGTAAGCCAAAGTCAGTTTTAATGTGGAGGCTTATCATCATTTTAATATTAAAGGAAAATAGTAAAAGAAATTCATATATCAGAATTCACTTGTAATTTTCCAACCAGGTGAAAAAATTTCCAGACCAGGATTTGAACCAAAGACCTTTTTGGCTGAAGTTACCAATGCTCTACCAACTGAGCTATCTTGGATAAATCTGTTGGACACACAATTCTCCCAGAAACCTCATTGATTATAACATCTTATCTGATATCTGAATCAGCTCAACAGAATAAATCTCCAAAATGGTAATGAAACTCCAAGAAATCTTGTATACATAATTACACTTGATTAATTTTAATACAATTATTCTAATTGGCAAATAAATCACACATTGTGATTTTCTAACTGGATGACTTATGCGTCTGCTAGATTTTTCCAGGATAGCTTATTTCGTAAAAAATTGGCAGCTTCATCCAAAAGCTCCCTGGTTTGAATCCTGGCCTGGACAGTTTTTCACCCAGTTGGAAAATTACAACTTGTGTGATTTATTTTCTAAAGAGAATAACTGTGTTAAAATAAATCAAATGCAATTACGTATCCAAAGTTTCTTGGAGTTTATTCTGTGATTTATTCTGTTGAGCTGATTCAGATCTTGGAGTAGATGTCATAATCATTAAGGTTTCTGGGTAAATTGTGTGTCCACCAGATTTGTCCAGGATAGCTCAGTTGGTAGAGCATTGGCAGCTTGAGCCAAAAGGTCCCTGGTTCAAATCCTAGACTGGACACTTTTCCACCCACTTGAAAAGTACAACTTGTGTGATTTACAGTGGAACCCGGTTAAGACGCGTTTCAAGGGAGTGGTCAAAAGTCGCGTATTAAGCGGGATCGCGTATTAAACGTGATTTGTATAATGTTCCAGGAAATGGGCTTATTTACACAGATAATCGTCTAAATGAACTTGAGAGCTTTCATTTATACGTTTACAGTCGAAAATTGTGTCTTTTACATATCTTCCGATTGAAATTTAATTGTATTCCACTTTAACTCATTGTTTCTTTTTATAGGACAAACTGGAATAATAACGGAAAATAAATATGACTTTATTGCCGATTAATACGTTGCAACCTAAAATAATTTTCCTACTACACTCATTTTTTTAACAGAAAGAAAAAAATATTAAATCTTTGAAGCACAACCCAGTTTTTAAATTCCTATTTAGTACTTGTAATAATGAGTACCATTATAATATGTTCTTCATTATTAATATAATAAGAAAAACTATCCGTATAAAATATTGTTATAGAAAAAAGTTAAGTATACATAAAAGAATTATCCAATCGGAGTCGTATTTAATCTTTACGAGATTCCTTTTTTGCTGTCTATAATATGCATTATAAAAGTAGCGATATAAAGTACATTTAAAATCTCTCTAACAATAGGTATGAACATCTCTAATCGCAATAATTTTTATGACGCATCTGAGTGACCTGATTTCGTCCATTTCTCTCTACTATAGAAAAGACATACACGAAGCGAGAGACGAAGAATGCTAGGAGGTGGGATCGAAGAAGAATTGCAGTTTTGCTAATTTAGAGGGATTTTTTTAATTCAAATGTCTACCACTATTTCCGTTTAGTAATTTTCGCCTTAAGTAATCTGTTGTTAAATACATTAAATACTATTCGAAAACAGTGTTTTTTTTAATCTGAATAATAAAAATCCGCTACATTGGTAACACTCGAGAAGAAACAAGGAATTCGCATCTTGATCAATGAATTCGCGTCTTAAGCGTGATTTTTTTCCCTCGAAGAAGAGAAAATTTATCGCGTATTAAGCGGGATCGCGTCATAACCGTTCGCATATTAAACGTGATCTTTTTAAATTGTCCTTATGGGCGATGTTCAAGGGATCGGACAAAATCTGCGTATTAAGCGGGGTCGCATATTAACCGTGAGCGTCTTAACCGGGTTCGACTGTATTTACCAATTAGAACGATTGTGTTAAAATTAATCAAGTAGAATTAACAAAACGCCGATCACTGAACTCCAAACTTTATTTAAATCAGGGTTGGCATGGTTTAAACCAAGTGGTTTTAACCATGGTTTAAACCAATTGGGTTTTTTTTTTGGTCAAAAAAACATTTTTTTTTTTTTTTTTTTTAGAACAAATCTAATTTCTCTTTCTTGTAATTTAAGTGATTTAAGTTAGTGATAGAAGTAAATTCTACTTTTAACACTTCATCTCAGAAATCAACCTGCAACATAATGACAATGAGCCTAGGTCATGTTTCTATGCATGTAAAATGAAAATTAGCATGTGCTAATGAACGTGTCTGGTACCCTAAAGATTTATCTTAAAACATGTGAAATTAGAAAAGATAAAATAATATTCAATAGTTAGCATAAAGTATTTTCATTTAAAAAATGCAGATTATTTACAGCAGTTAATAACAAAATACAATTATCTTTAAGAGTTTGGTCAAGTTGTAAAAGAAAAATGTTTGGATTGGAGAAGATTATCATTAAAGAATTTAAAAGAGTACTTTAAGATACGAAGTATTGAAGTTGAATAACACAGCTTGCAAAAATTGAGTGCTAGCTATAGCATTTCAATAATACCAATCAATCTTTTATGTTATTTGCTGAATCTAATGGCCAAAACTGTTGACTTCGACACTTGGAGTTATCACTCAGAAAACAAAATAACCAGAAGTATTTAGATATTTAAGAGAAAAAAAATAATAATAATGTCAACCTCAGAATAATATATCATATTCGCGAAACTGCATCAAATATTTATTGATTATTATGTTATTAATCAAAAGATTCTTCATACGATTTTCAAGGTATTAATGTTTCACTGATTAGAGCAGTTTACTTTGAACATAAGATATAGCTGTTACTAATAATGTTTAAATTAGAAATTATTTCAATTTTCTACATAATTGACTGTAACTGTTTAATTAGAATATTCTCAAATGAAGTTATATTACTGATATAATATCCAACAATGTTTATTTTATCAACAGATATGCATCTGTAAGTATTAGGAAATTATATTAAAAAAAAAAAAACAAGGTTTAAACCAAAAAAACCTGGTTTAAACCAAATAAACTGTTTTTTTTCTATTTTTCTTTTACAAAAAACCCCCGTTTTTTTGCAAACCTTGATTTAAATATCCACAACACAAGGTGTTAATCCATTGTAGTATGATGATTTGATCCAAAGTCACTTACATGCAATATTCCACACATCTAATTAAAAATTGCATTTTATGTCAAAGTTGAAAGGGAAAAAATTCTGGTTAACTAGAAAATTAAGTTAACCTTACAGACCATTACTTATTAATTTTTTAGCCTCCACTAAAACATTAAGTCTGTACCTAACGATGGTCTGTTTCAAGGTTTTTTAATGCAGACGACACATTAATAAAAGTTCTAATGCATCGTACTCAGTCCTTTTAGAGAAGATCTTCACTATCCAACTGTATCATGAATCCATTGATTTTCATATTGAGACATCCTCACAATGCTCCATAACAATTCTGTCCACTCATGGTAAAAATATGAGTTTAAATGCATTGCCAACAACTACACATGCCATCTAGACAGGAAGTAAATGCCTCCATCTAGAAGAAACCTTGGAACTGACAACTGCCACTATATAAAATTTCAAAACCTTTTTAGTCACTTCTAGTACCAAGGCTGCTATTTAAAAATATATCTACTTTTGTATAGTTCCATTGACTTTATATTGAGTTGTGACTGTGATATTTAGGATGAGCGAAGCGAATCCTCTATGAGGCTACACAAATTAAATTTTGTTGTACACTTTACAAAAAAACAATTCAGTATCTTGACTTGAAATTAAACATAAAAATAAATTATAATCTGTAGATTTGCACAATATTATTTTTTTACAGAATAACTGTAAAAAATTTATTATTTTAATTTATTTTACATATTTTTCCATTGTGGGCGTATTTTTGCAAATAAAAAGTGAAACACGTATATTTTCAGAAGAAAAAATAAATCATGGAGTTAGTCATTATAGATAGAATCATGATTAATTAAATAGTTTCACAATTTCTATTATGAAATTTGTAAAATACCCTTTTTATAAAAATATAGCGTGTTTTTCAGTGTTAAGAATCCCAATACACAATTTATTCTTATTATGTGAAATTACGCAGACGATACTTACGCATTTTAAAAGAAATGTATTATGAATTTTTTTTTGTAAGGTGGCAACAAAAGAATTGTAAACAAATAAAATTAATTGTTAAATTCGTTATATCATAAATAAAAAATTCCTAGTTATTTGGCTGAATTTACATTTCTAAAATTAAAATCCGCCAAAACATAAAATAACATTTTTTTCTTAATAAAGATGCAAAAATAATATAAAAAATATTGTTACTTTCAAATATTTATCTTATTAAATAATGTTTCGCGAATCCAAACAAAGCATGGCTTTTGTTAGTTTTTAAGTAATTAAGTGAAAAAAGAATAGTCCAACTATATAAGGATTTTTGGACTCTAGTTATTATTAAATAAGCATATATTCTGTGGAAAGATGATTAAAGTGTAAAAAAGTGATAAAGCAGGAAGACAATGGGTTACACAACTAAAATAAATTTTTTGTGTGGTTCCATTTGACCTTACCTTGAGATTTGGCTGTGATTTTTAAAAGTAATTAAACCCTTTTCTTCCAGATGAAATAACTATACAGAGCATCTATCTACTAAAGTAATACTGATAATAAATAATAATAGTTCGAATATATATTATTCTTTGGACTCTAGTTACTGTTAAATAAGCATATTTTGATGATTAAAAAGTAAAAGTGATAAAAGAGGAAGACATAAAAAATTTAAAATATATCTAAAACCATTTATTTAATTTAGAAAGAAATTCACCATAAGAGATACAAATCCTTTTTTTTTTTAGAGTTCCATAATTTAATCTGTTTAAAAATTAGTAAATATATTTAATTAATATTTTGTAAACATCTTTCAATCATTTCAGATATACCACATGTCTATAAAATTTTAGAGATGAATGACATCCCTTATTATTTATTCATTTATGCTGGTTCTAAAAATTTATAGTCCATTTAATGCATCATTATAAAAAATGATGTATGAATTTATAATTTTTAGGTGGTGCTCGAATGAAATATCCGATATCATATGTATTTGTAACAGAAGAAGATCATCATGAAGCATTTTCTCATCATCAAACACCATCATCTGGGTCTTATCCTTCACAAACAGTTCATCCTAAAACTAATCCTTTATATTCAAGTTTATTAACACCACCTATGTCTCCTAATGATGACCATATTCCAAAGGACAAGAGTAATAAATCACCTGTATCTAATTCTATTCTTGCTGACAATGATTCTTCTCCAAATATAAAAATACCAAATTGTGCTTCATCAGTAACTCAGTCAGTTTGTCTTGAATGCTGTACTTCTGTACCTTCTGATAAATTTGATGAGAATTCGGTATTATGGGATTTTCAAGATCCATCTACTGTATTTAAATGTGTTTGTTCTAGGTAAATATTTTAAAATAATTCATATTAGTCATAAAAGAAATTTTCTGAAAAAATTTGTTGGAATTCTTGTATTTGTTTATTTTGTGTATGTTATTTATACAATTTTTGAAAATGTGTATCATTTTAATAGAATCATTTTGTATTTTTTTTTTAAATTCTGTATTTGTTATTATATTCTTATTCTACTTTTTAAAGGATTATGAGCTGTCCAATATGAATTGCTTATAGATAATGTGATCTAAATGTATTTTCAACGCACTGTATTTGCATTATATATGCACGTGTGACTAACAAACCTAAGCTTCATAATCATGTCTTCACTCTGAAAGTGCACTTACTGAAATGACATTAATTGCACTTGACAAAGCATGAGGTCTATTTAAGAGCTGACTTAGCTAGTATCTTTCATTTTGCTAAATAATGTTTTTCTAAATATTTCTGTTTTATTATTTGTTTACAAGTTACTTGTGGCTTGTATATGTAGTATATGTGCTTGTATATGTGGCTTGTACACACTTTTTCAATATTATGATTCAGATTGTATTCAAGACTTGAGTCATCAGCTTCCCCATTCGCTTAATTTCAGAAAGCTGGCAAGCAAGAAAATTTAATAGCTATATTGTCAGTTATGTTAGTTACTGTGAGCTGAATAATGGTGCAAAACTAAGAATAAAAAATATGAATAAATCTCAGTATGTTGGGAAACATATTTTGAGTCATAAAGTAAATTCAAAACAGCTTTATTCAAGTCCACTCAATTTGTGTAAAATGACACATATTCTTCATGTGATCTCTTACATTTGGTTGTTTTTCATACACACATCTGCTTGTCACAAAAATAAAAGAAAAAGATGTTCTCCTGTTTTCGACATCATTGCAACTTTTAAATATTTTTGCTAAGTTCATTCAAAGTTAATAGTTAAAAAACATTGTATAGTATGCATTAAATTTGTTTAATTTTAGTTTGACTGAAAATGAATGCTTTATTACAAATTTTAATTGAGAGAAGTATTACTTTTTTAAATAATTTATATATCATTTACCTATTATAAAATAAATTGCTTATTCAGTGTGCATCCTTTTCTTTTTCTTTAATTTACATTTAAAATGCTTTTTAATAAAAATATTTATTCTTGTTCAGAACTTGGTTTTCCTGAATTGTTTATTTTAATGTATTACACATGGTGGTCATAAAAAAATTTTGCCGATATATGGACCTCTAGCAGCCGGTCCGTTCAACTGATCAAGGTGAGATTTCAGATATAGTTATTCAGAAGTATGAGCTCGGGATTCTGTGAATGGCAACAAAGTGGCACTCACTGTTATGGGTATAGGTACAGAAACTCGAAATTTTTGACTGGCAATGCATATTCTGCATGCCCAAAAAACAGCACTGTGAATGGCCAAAAAAAAAAAAAAAATATCAGGGTGCACGGAAGAAAATTGCATATGACAGACGCAAGAAACCAATCGCAGAATTTCCTTTTGGCAGATATTCAGGCTCTCACAATACTGTCATGCTACAAAATTATGTCATACTCGAATTGCTGCAGCAAAATGCACTGAATGACATTGTTTGGATGCCTCCACATATAGCGAAGTCTGTTCGCATGTTCCTGGAACAGCATTTTGGTGACTGCATCATCTCACACCATTTTCTATTTCTCTGACCTCACTCCTATGGATTTCTGGTTCTCGGAATATCTCAAATCTGGAGTGTACATTTGCAATCTGCAAACTTTGTCCAATTTTAAAGACTCTATCAAATGTGAGATTGCAAACATCCCTCATGCTATGTTGCGTTCGGTCCACAGTCTCCCACATGCAGTGCGTAATTGCCTGTGATGGCACCCATGTGGAAAATGTGTAATCCAAATAAAAGTTTTCTTTTCTCCGTTCTGTGTTCAAATCAGTGGTTGGTGTCTTGCCTCTCTGTCATATGCGAATTTCCTGCGTGTGCCTCAATTGTGTTTTTTTCCATTTGCAGATCTGTTTTTTGTGTGTGCATAACATTTTTTTTTTTTTTGCGATACACGTATCGTTCCAACGCCCTTTAGGGTTTTCGCATGTGCGAAGCATTTTGAGGCAAGAAATAATTGTCATTGTCATTCAAAAGTTTCACGTTTCTGTACCTATAACTGTAAACAAGAGTGCCACTTTGTTGCCGTTCACAGAATCCTAAGCTCCATACCTCTGAATAACTATATCTGAAATCTCATCTCGATTGGTTGAACAGACTGGCCGCTAGAGCTCCATAAGTTTTTTCATGACCCTCCTGTAGATTGATTTTTGTATAAAAAATTTATTAAAAGTAATCTGTTGGAAAAAATTAGTTTAATATATTCATTTGTACACAATCTTGTAAGAAACCTAATTTTGATCATCAGCATCAATTACTAAACTGTTAAATGAGAAATATTTCAATTTACCTGTTCACTTATAATAATAATAATATTATAATTATATTGATGTTTGTAATCATTTTGTTTTTACTAACAGAAAATTATAATAAAATATTTTATCCACTAAAATAAATGCAAAAAAATTACTTCTTCCATTATTTAATATATTAACTTAAGATTTGTTTCCTCTTCTATTACAGGCTATCCAAAAGATTCAAGAAAAGTGGTATTGATGGCTCCATGCATAGCAATTCTAGTCAAAAAAATTCGAAGAATGAAAAATTTAGTTCTCATTCAGCAATTCCTTTTCACAGACAGAAGCCAAATGATTTGTCAGATGAATCCTTTTGTTGTACTTTTAAATCAACTAAACACAGATTGAATTCTGACCAAGTTTCTTTGAATTATTCCAGTTCTAATCTGCCTCAGCTTCAAACTTCTGTTAGTCATTGCAAAACAGAATCTCTGCCTAACACTCCTTCTGATGCCTTTTATACTCAAGCATCAGTTGATCCAGTCATGCCAACATTGTCACCTCAACCACCTGTTATTAAAGATGAAAACAGTTCTCATTTTTTACAGTCATCTCAGAGTAACATATCTAACTCTGGTGCTGAATCACCACAAAACATTTCTTTAAAACTAAAAATATCTGATGAGGTTTGTTTAAAATTCTTGTATTATTTTTTACTTGTTATTACTGATTCCAAAGATTTTTTTTTCTTCCGTGTTAAAAATATCATAATTTAATAACTTTACAGCTAGTTCGATAACTTCAGTGATTTTTTTACCATTTTTTTATTATTTGGGTTTTCTTCAGGAGATTTTGGTCAGAATTGAAAGTGTAATGTATCTAAATGTCAGAAATTAAATCAACAATTGCTGTAACAGATGCCCCATAGTTAGTTTCAAAAGATTTTTACCCCCAGCTGTAGGTTCATTTGGATAGAGTTTCTTTTAAAAATATTAACTCATATAGAGAGTGTGTGCTGCTGAAGGCAGTGGGGCCCTCAACTCCAAACTCCTCCCGAAGAAAAATGTCTAAATTCAAGATAGTTAAAAATGTTTAAATTCTAGGTTTTAGGAATATTTAATGTTGTTATCCTGGGACTGGGCAACATCGGATGGATCAGCTAGTTTTTTATTAATAAAAAGTTAGAATTTTCGTATCTACAGTAAAATGCTTTTAACAAAATTAATCATTCTTTATTATATGTAAAAAAAAATTCTTGCTTTTGTATTTTGTTAGAGTGCTAACAATTTCAGATAATTAAAGCCCCGATTTTAATCAGACTCTTTTTTTTAAATCATTGATTAAAGTTTAAAAAAAAGAAAATAATATTTAAAATGATGCAAAAAAGTATTAACATCTAAAATGAACATAATTTGCAATGTTTCTAAAACCACTTTGCCTTTAAAATAATGAAAAAGGTTTCATTGAACTTTAAACAATGAAGTACAATAAACTTTTAAATAGCAAGTTTTTATTAGGCATAAAAAAATTTTATTTGAGATTATTTTGTCAAATTATATATTCACTCTTTTATATAAAATAAGCACAACTAGCATAATGAATGTAAATATCTCTAGATAAAATATTTTGTGTTAAGTGAGATTCCGAGATATGTAAATTGAAACGAAAATTCGAAAAGAAAATCTGATCGAAAAAAATTCAATTCACATTCCCCGAAATCACACTATGGCTTTGATCGTATAGTGGCCAGTGCAATAGCGATGTAAACAAATTTAAATAAATCTGAAAAGGAAAAACAAATAATAATACTCACCCCTCTTTAGTAGAAAATTCATATAAATAATAAAACCACTCTTGTAATGACTCGGACAGATTTGACATAAATATTATTTATTATATGATAAGAAATATTATACCGGATCCGGGTACAAAACATTATTAAATAGAAAATATCATTTTAAATCATTTAAGTGAATACTATATTATTATAACAGGAATTAATCTATGTATTTATTTATAAAGATGTATAGTTTTTATACTATGTCACTGTATTGGAAAGTTCGGATATATAAAAATAGTTCTTATTATGTACAGTCCGTTGATATTCCTTTCGAAATATTAAGATGATGGTATTTTATTACAACATATAAACTCAGGATTTTACGATAATGATGTAAGAAAAAGTAGCTTATCAGTTATAACTTTATCTGTAGTGGATAATCATTAAACAAGGTGATCATTTTAATAATCAGTAAATTGGTGAGCAGTTGCAATATTTCAACACGAATTTCACCAACCGGTAAGATGATATCGTTGAGGGAGCATCTAGTGAAATACGAAATTGAGTTAGAAGATGGGCATTATAGGAAACTCAACTTGAATTGTACTGGACAAACGGGAGTGGTATTTGGAACAAATATGCCAGCCAGTGGAGAAAATCAGGAGAGCATCCTTCATATCTTTAAATTCAAGCAAAACGGAAAACATCCTTATTTAAACAGTATAAATTGCGATGAACTGTCTTAGCTGAAATGACGAGATGGAATGAACAGGATGATGTTATAACGAATTAATCTTAGTTGAAGTTGAGCACTTGAAATGGGCAATTAATGCTGAATAAAATGATGAATTGAAGAATCGCCATCAATGGAAAAGTAAACGTCTGTTGGGCCCAAGGCCCAACGGCTTAAAAAAAAGGCCAAATATCAAATCGGTGTTTTCTCTTCCGACAAAAATAACGAACTCAAAACTTTTTCAAATGCCTGCCGAAATCTGGAAACGATCTCGGCAACGTCAGCCAATCAGAATATTTCTAAAGATGGCCTGTCGCTAGCACTTCCGGCGAAAAAGATTTTGTAGTAGGATTATCGCCATGGAATGGCAACGCACTTAAGAAGCGGGGAGAAAGGAATGTTTGCTATGTGGGAGTTTCTCTGACGTCAAAAGGAATTTCCTGTCCGTTTTGAGATAAGGGACAAAACCTTCTTAAAACTTGCATCTTTTGGTGTGCGAGGTGAATGGAAAGCAATAAAATTAAGGGAAACTATAGGAGTTAGAATTTCGTTTCTCTGGCAAACGATTTCAGTAATTTTATAAAAGTTTACCAGAGAAATGGAAAAAGAAAATAGAATACAATAAATGTAATTTTAAATGAAATAATTAAAAATAAAGATTTAGGATTTAATATTTAAAACTTAATAAAATTTGCTGTCAAAATTGAAAGATGGTAAAAGGAAGTAGATTATTAAAATTAACAGAATATACAAAATTAAGTTTATGTAAATTTAAGAAAGATGAATGTTATGTAAAGCTTTTACAACATAACATTTTGCTTATTTTCTCATTCTACTTTTACAAATGAATATATAGCAATAAATTGGAAATAAAAGAAAATCAAAGAATGATAACATCTGCTAAAAAGCTATTTTGAAAAAATAGGAGAAAAAATAAGAACTATTATCAAAATATTAAGCATAGCAAAAACTACTTCAATAGAAGTTGGTGCAATATTTTCTACTTTTGGATATTTGCACAGCAAATAAAGAAATCAGTTAGGGTTTTTTAAAAAATGCAGCCAAACATTTTGTTTAACCCTCCAAGTGTATTGAGGGCTTCCCTGCATTTTCATAAAAATGCTTATAAAAATAATTTTTATTTAAAATTTCTTTCCCTGTTTGTTTCTAAAATATCATTCATGTCCCTTTATTTGACATACATTTTAAAATACAATTCTGTTTAAAATATTTTTTTCTACAACAGATTTAAATTGTTTTTGGGAAACAAAAAAAATACACGCAAACCGCTCAGTAAGGTCTCAAATTTCCTCCACTAATGTTAAACCTATGGGCGTTTGATGCATTCATATTTTAAAAATATCTCCCCAGGAAATTAATATTTTTAACTTCTTTTTGAAGGATGACTCTTAATTTTATTTGAAATGTTAAAATCTTGCTCAGTTTGTCTAAGATTTTAACACATAAAAGTATAAATTAAGTTTATATATTAAAAATATTTCATAACTAAAAATATATATATGTAGATATCCTTTAAGAACAATACATAGAAAAAACAGTATTTTAAAAATGCAAACACAGCACATGCCCATAGGTTTAACATTAGTGAGGGGAGTTTGAGATCTCACTGACCAACAGCTTTATTCGAAGCACTAAATGCCTACTGAATAGGTAAGATAATAATGCTGATATGTAACATTTTGAGAAGTTAATGTGAATTATAGATATGACTGGTTATTCTTTTGATCATATTTATTCTGTGAGTATCTTTTGAAATAAATTTTCATAAATTTTGGGTAGCATGTAAGTTTAGATTTATGTGATGGCAGTAATTTTGCAAAATACAAGTGCAAGGACATAAAAATATAGATTATGTTCCCTAATATAATCTATTAGGACTTTAGAGGTTTATTTGTTTCAGAAACCTGCAATTTTTGGTAGCCATGTAATACTCAGGCAAAAAAAAAAAAAAAAAAAAAAAAAAAATCTGGTTTAAATTTTAAAAAATCAGAATTTTATTTATTTATATATTATTACATTACATTTTTAATGATTTTTTTTTTTTTTTTGTGTAAATATTTTTTTTATCAAATAGGTTTTTATTGATTGTGAGTAAGATTGAACTAGTTTTGCATGATTTGCAGTTGAATGAATTCCAACACACAGTAAATCCATTGTTGGAATGTGAATTATTGTTAGAGTTAATCTTTTGACTCTTATTATAAAGATAAATTTATTTGGTGTACTCTCAAAATCGGCATTGTTTGGGTTAAGGTTAAGAGGTTTTGTAGATTTTTAATCATCATCATAAAAAATAACTTTTATTCTTTTAAAAAGGTATTTAAATAAGTAATAAATTATGCCCCCTCCCCCCGTGCCTTTAAAAAAAAAAGGTGGGGGAGACGAAGCACTTCAACAAACAAAATAAAATGAATTATGCATGGATGTAATACTTTTATTTAAATCTCTACTTCCATGTGTTCTAACTTTGACTGAAAATAATTCAACTTTAAAACCTACTTAAAATCTCATTTTGCTTTTTGAAATGTTTTATTAATTTCAAAATTATTTTTTTATTAATTTAATTTAATATTTTGCCTCATAAATATAGTAACTTTTTTTGGAGGATGGGGGGGGGGGGGGGACATCGTAATTTCATAAACAGCTTGTTTGAATTTTAGAAAATCTGTATATATATTTTAAACAAGGGTTCAACCATAAGTGAAAGATCAATTTATTGTATTTTGCAGATTTTATCGCCTTTTCATGCTTCATTATTAAATATGTTTGAAAATGTCAAGAGTGATACAAAAACGCCCCAGATAAAATCTGAATTCCTGCATGATGTTGAACAACCACAGAATACTACAAATACCTTTAATAATGTGACCAGTGTACCTCAAGTCCTAGAAAGACCTGTTCTTCCTAAGCGACAGTTTGAAGATAATGATGGAGTTCAGCAACCTATGACTGGGATGTTATATGATTACCAGTATTTAAATTCTTCTTTATGGTAATTTTCATATTTTCTAATTTTTTAATAATTTTTTTCTGTGTCATAAGCTGTTGTCAGCCAGTTGACATCAACCTTTTTTGCCTATGTTATTTACAAATCAACAGTTTAACTTCCCTACTGTCTGTAGAAATAATTTTTTTATAGAAATAATTTTTTTCCAAAGCATATTAACTTCTAATGGCTAGCTATAAGCGTCTTGGATTTGGTATTTTTCTACTAAAAAAATTCAGCTGAAGAGAACTATTGTTTTTAATGGTAAATATAAAACATAAAATTTGAATTTGTGGTACATTTTGGGGCATTCCATAGAAAAAAGAACGTCCTACATACAGGGTTGAAAGATTTTAGCCAGGCCTAAAAAAAAAAAAAAAAAGAGAGCCCAGCCTTTTTTTTTTTTTAACCGTTTAAAAAAAAGACCAATTAAAAAAAAAAAAAAAAAAGGTTTACAGTTAATACACATTAAATTTGCATTTATCATGGAAGACGGTAGTATTCCAAGTGACGCATCCTTAAGCCTAAAATCGTATCATAGAATTCGTAGATGGCAGAACTCATGTATACGGCTAACTCAACATCAAAGAAAACGCAAAAAGCTGCCATTTAATAACTCAGCAGATATAGGTCCTATTGTTCTGATTTTTTTAGAACAGTATAATATCTGCAGTCTAATCTTATTCTGAAATTTTTACAGTTCTAAGTGACGCAGCCTTAAGCCTAAAATCGTATCATAGAATTCGTAGATGGCGGAACTCATGTATACGGCTAACTCGACATCAAAGAAAACGCGAAAAGCTGCCATTTAATAACTCAGCAGATATAGGTCCTATTGTTCTGATTTTTTTAGAACAGTATAATATCTGCAGTCTAATCTTATTCTGAAATTTTTACAGTTCTACGTGCAGTATATTTTGAGATCTAAATACCTATTTTTAAAGCAAAAGCGATGGAACGCGATGGAACAAATTCCTAATGTCAAATTCTGGAAAACGGCTGGGGCGATTTTCTTTAAATTGATACATAATATGAATCTAATTAAGATGAAGTGAATAACACTTTTCTTTTTTCTGGGAAAACTCGTTTTATTTTTGACATTTTCGTTTAAAGTTAATGCAACAGTCAGCCATCTCTCTGATACTTTTCTCGTCTGTGATTAGTGAGTAGGTTTGACGTCACTTGGTAAGTGGGAGGAGTCTTAATCTGACCAATTAGTGCAAAGTGCTGTGGGTATAATCAGAAACAAAATTTGAAAAGTCATTTTAGGTATTCTAGGTTACAGTTAAAAATCTGAATATAGGCAGTAAATCTTTTTTTCAATATTAAAATGTTAATTATTATGTGTTTTAAAATATTAAATATATTAAATCAAATTTCGATTCATATTATCTTCTTTTTTGTTATGAAGAAATTATTATTTCACATTTCTGCTTTTTGTCGAAAAAATATTTAGATTCATTTTTAAAAATGGGGAAATTTTTTTTTTAATTATATGTATTCAATATATTTGTTATTTATAATTTTTTTTTCAGTTTTCAAAAAAAGTTATTTTTAATTTCTTGTTTATGAGCGTAGCTCACAGTTGCGACTTGCGACCCGACGATTGCTTTGATTGCATCATAGAAGTACCAATAATGTTGTAATTCTATGGATGAATATTATTATATATTATATGTAATGAAGTACCAAATTGTTTGTAATTCTATGGATTGCATCAATAGCAACCTTTTGAATTGTTTACCCCTTCAAGACCCGATGTATTTGTAAACAAAGATAGTCATGCCTGTAGAAAGTAAAACATGGACTGCAATTGCTATCTGTTGATAAAAAATGATACTTTACACTATCTGCAAACCAGAACTATCGTTCATTTCAAGTTTTTATTACATACGACTCAGAAGTAAAAATTTAAATGAATGTCTAACCCGCACGATCATGCGGGTTGGGTCTTAAAGGGTTATTGAATCTTGAATCCTAATCCACATTTGTTTGTTTACTTGTTAGCGAGCAGAAATTCCCTATAATAATGGATTTAGTATTTAAATTCATCGTTTCCTTATCGATTTGCAGGTGCCGTAGCGACAGATATTTATTGGGGGGGGGGGGTTAAAAAATTTCCCAACTCGAATGATATGTGCAATGTATGTTCAATTTACTTGAATGCTATTTGAGATCAAAATGAAGGGAAAGAGACGTCGTGTTTTTCTTTTGTAGTATTAGAATAGAATGCTATTTTAAAAGAAAATTTGTGATATTTGCAGATTATGTCTGGCAGGGAAAGACCTATTGCTATAGCGCCAATCGGAAGACACATGAATAACTTGTTCAGAACACACAATTAGCTCAAAATGAATCATATTGTCTTGACTGGTTCGATCCTTCAAAGTTTGTTTTTTACAATCATGTTGTCAAAATCACTCTGAGGGGGGGGGGGGGGGAGAGCTTGATATGTTTGTTTTATATCAAAAAATAAATTGTTGATATTGTCTTGCCAACCTAATTGGGTATGTTGATTTGATTTTGAAGGGGATGAGAGGGGGGGGGGGTAATCTAAGGTTACATGCTAAAATGCCTTTCCCTTCAAAATCAGTTACTTTTTTTAGGAGATTATAGGCCACAGATTATCTTCCTACTTTGTAATGGAAGTTTGTTTATGTTACTCGCTGGCTTTTAACTAGCCAAACGTTGTATATCAAGGCCAAAACTAGCTTTTTTTGCACCCAGGGAGAACATGGATTTTGGCACCACCACCTTCCTTGCACGCAATTAAAGTTTTAAACCACAGGTATCCTATGCAAAAAAAAAAAAAAAAAAAAAAAAAATCCTTAAAAGATAAAAGTCCTTAAAAGATAAAAATCATTTTAATAATAATTAAAATGCTAGCAAGAAATATGTAAACAACGCTCTCATAGAATTAACATTAACTTGAATGTTAGGAATTTGCACTAGTCATGAGAAGAAACTGGAATTGCCAATGTTAAACCTATGGGAGTGTACTTTTAAAAATTTCCCCCTTGCATATTAATAGTTTTAAATGATTATTTTTCTTGCTTAGAATAGCTGAGATTGAATTCTAACCGGGTTAGTATTTACTTTTTCGATTTTGGTTGCAGATTTTTTTTTTTAAAGTTACTCTCAATTTCACAAATTTGAAAAGAACGCTCCCATAAGTTTAACATGAGCTTGTGTTTATCTTGTTACTTCATATATACATACATTTTTATATGAAACTATAAACAATCAATATCTTCTTTTGGCAACCCCCCCCCCTCCCCACCACCACCACCACCCCTTGAAGTATGTGCTGGGTAGTATTGTTTTGAGTAAAGGGCATGTTTTATTCACTTTTATATAATAATATAAATTTTGCTTAAAATTTCATGAACATTCTATTTTTGGGTATAATTCTACTTCTGGGCCGTTCTGTCAAGCTTGTCAATAAATGTATAAGCAATTTGGCAAACACATATAATTTTGGATTGACAGCCCTGGCGTAGAAAGTGATTGCATGCCAAATCGGCACCAACTGGCTTTTATACAGAAGGCAAACTCTATTTTTTTTCATTATTTACCTCTAAAATTGTATAATGAACAAACATTAAATTAAAAGATATTGAATAAACCACAAACAATACAAGTCACTTAAAACTGAAGAATATGGTGTTTTCAATAAACGGTTTTATGATGCAGCTTCGATGCGAAACATCATCTTTTTCTTTGTTCAAAAACTGGGAGTGGAGGGGCAGAATATGATCTTCTAGAATAGGGATGCACAACCTGTGGCCCACGATGGGTTACCATGTGGCCCGAGAATTTTGTCAATTTATAACTGAAAAAAATTGAGATTTTTATCCGTAGGTCGCAGGAGAAAATCTTGAATTTCGTCAATTTGCGTGGGGAAAATTGAAAACTTTCTCAGTTAGTTAAGAATAAAGAATTTTGTTGATCGGGCATGGAAAAATCCCGAATTTCATTGATCAGCCATGGAAAAATAGATAATTTTGTTGATCGGGTGTGAAAAAATAGTGAATTTTGTTGATCAAATGTAGAAAAATAGCGAATTTTATTGATTTGCACAGCTTTTTTTGCAAAGGTAAGATACTTGTTTTTATTTAATTCTAAAGTTAATATTCTTAAAAGAAAGCTTTAAATATCTTTTGATTTTTTTTCTCATACCCTACTTCAAAGTTCGTTTTTAGTGTTTCGTTCATCTGACAAAACTCTATTCGTCTCGCTCCTCTGTCTGTCTGTCTGTCTGTCCGTCACAGAGCCCGTTCTCAGAAACTATACATGTTAGAGACATGAAATTTTGGGTACTTATAGCTGAACACCTCACATCATATGACAAATGATAAAATTTTGAAAAAGTCGTACATTTAACCCTTTGGGCTCCCGCATGTGTATTTTAAACAATTCTTTCTAAGTGAGCTCCTAACTAATTTGGAGGCGTGAAATTTTGCATACTTATAGCTGAACACCTCACATCAAATGACAAATCATAAAATTTCGAAAATGTCGTAAGTTTAACCCTTTGGGGTCCCACATGTGCATTTTAAACAATTCTTTCTAAGTGAGCCCCTAATTATGTTAGAGACATGAAATTTTGGGTACTTATAGCTGAACACCTCACATCATACGACAAATGATAAGATTTTGAAAAGGTCGTACATTTAACCCTTTGGGCTCCCGCATGTGTATTTTAAACAATTATTTCTAAGTGACTTCCTAATTAGTTTGGAGACGTGAAATTTTGCATACTTATAGCTGAACATCTCACATCAAACGACAAATCATAAAATTTTGAAAAAGTCGTGCATTTAACCCTTTGGAGTCCCACATGTGCATTTTAAACAATTCTTTCTAAGTGAGCCCCTAATTATGTTGGAGACATGAAATTTTGGGTACATATAGCTGAACACCTCACATCATACGACAAATGATAAAATTTTGAAAAAGTCGTACATTTAACCCTTTGGGCTCCCGCATGTGTATTTTAAACAATTCTTTCTAAGTGAGCTCCTAATTAGTTTGGAGACGTGAAATTTTGCATACTTATAGCTGAACACCTCACATCAAATGACAAATCATAAAATTTTGTAATTATAGCTGAACACCTCAGATCTCACGTCAAATAATAAATTTTGAAAAAGTTCTATGTTTAATCCTTTCAACTCCAGCTTGTATTTTAAGCCATTCTTTCTAACTGAGCCCCTAATTAAATTGGAGATTTGAAATTTTGCATACTTATTGCAGAACACCTGAGGCCTGGCGACAAATTATAAAATCTTACGTTTAACCCTTTGAGCTACCACATATGTATTTGAACAATTCTTTCTAAGAGAGCCCCTAATTAAGTTGGTGACATGAAATTTTGCATACGTATAGCTGAATGCCTCAGACCACACGACAAATCATAAAATTTTCAAAAAGTCTTTTATTACAGTAGACTCTCTTGAATCCGCAACCCTAAAATCTGCAACTCTCTAAAATCCACACATAATTTACAGATGTAAACAATGAAACTTTCAGTTCAGATGTAGGGACAAAATTTGACTTTCTTAATTTTATATCAATTCTATATATATTTTAATTTCTATTTTTTGTTAATATTGCTGAATTTGTGTTTTTTCAAGAAGGAAGAATAAATTTACTTCTGAAAAAAATCAAGATATTGCCGGCATCACTGGTAATCACAATCTTTTTGCCAAACGTATTTATGCATCAATCAAGCTTTTTTGATTATTAACTCTGGATAAATCTGAAATAAAACTTCCTTATTTTATAATTTTGATTTGAATTAGTAGTGTACCTTTATGAGGAAAGTTTCATTCAATAATTTAGGAAAAATGCATCCTATCTTTATAATGAATATTTAATTATACATTATTGATTATTAACTTGACCTTTGCTTTTAATATTTTAATCATTTTAAAAAATTATCTAATTTTTTATTATTTAATTATTTTAATATTTTACTATAGTGTAAGCATTCATCATAATTTCAATTGCATTATTAATTACATTCAAATTACTGTTTAAAAAATGTAAACAAAGCAATGACCAGAAATCCGGAAAATTCTAAAATTCGCACAACCTCTGGTCCCAAGCTGTGCGGATTTGAGGGAGTCTACTTATTTACCCCTCTGGGCTCTAACTTGTGTATTTTAAGCAATTTTTCTAACCTCTGCTCTTTTAACTCGGAGAGAAATTTTCCAACTTTTGCCGACATCCCTTTGACCATTCTTTCATATTATGCACCATAACCTTACATATTTTAGTTCCATTTTTTTCCGCCAGGTGCGCCTACTTATCTCGGGTGCTATGGGCCCAATCCCCTCGACTAATATATCTACGGATAGTATGTAAAACGGATTTTCGTTCGGATACAGGTTTGCTTAGAATCAAGTGTGCCCCCTGGTTATGAAATGTGGAACTAACAGATTTTTCAAAAGGATAAAGTGTTTTGAAAGGAATATTAAACGAAACCCTCTGTGCGATCTGTGATCACACTTACCCACTTGTTTACAATCATGTTGTCAAAATGTATTTTCACTCTGAGGGAAAAAAAAAAAAAAGAGCTTAAGAACATGGAACGCTTAAATTTCCAAATATTGCTTGTTTTACACTTAATGATTGAAATGCTGGCTAAAACAGTTTCATTTAGATAATTTATTTCTATTAGTATCATGTTTATGAGTAATCTATAGTGTTAAAAAAAGTTCACATTTTAAAAGATTTCTTTAACTCGATTTTAGTTGTGAAATCTTGGAATATACACACACAAATTGTTTTCATAAATTCTTGTGACACTTTGAGTCGTTTTATTTATTTAAAGTGGTTTAATGAACCAAAGGTGGATCTTAATGTGAAAAAATATTATTTTACATGCATTTATAAGGAAAAAATAAGATTTTCATGTCGTCAGTTTCAACATACCTATTTGATACAATGTTGAAAAATATTGAGACTTTTGGTGTATTACAATGCAAGAATTCAAACCATTAAGAATATAATCCAAACATGAAATTATCTTTATAATAACTGCTTTTTTCATAGAAACATGTAAAAAGGGAATGTAAAGGGTTAAGAACATGGAACGCTTACATTTCCAAATATCGCTTGTTTTACCCTTAATGATTTATGTTGGCTAAAACAGTTTCATTTAGATAAATTACTTCTATTAGTATCATGTTTATGATTAACCTATAGTGTTAAAAAGTTCATTTTAAAAGATTTCTTTAACTCGATTTTAGTTGTGAAATCTTAGAATATACACACACAAATTGTTTTCATAAATTCTTGTGACACTTTGAGTCGTTTTATTTATTTAAAACGGTTTAATGAATGTTAAAAAATATTGAGACTTTTGGTGTATTACAATGCAAGAATTCAAACCATTAAGAATATAATCCAAACATGAAATTATCTTTATAATAACTGTCTGCTTTTTCATAGAAACATGTAAAAAGGGAATGTAAAGTCTTAAGAATATGGAATGCTTAAATTTCCAAATATCGCTTGTTTTACACTTAATGATTGACATGTTGGCTAAAACAGTTTCATTTTGATAAATTATTTCTATTAGTATCATGTTTATGGTTAGCCTATAGTGTTAAAAAGTTCACATTTTAAAAGATTTCTTTAACTCAATTATAGTTAATTAAATCTTTGAATAATGTTTGAATATGCACACACAGTTTGTTTTCATAAGTTCTTGTGACACTTTGTGAGTTGTTTTATTTATTTGTAGCAATTTAATAAACCAAAGGTGGATCTTAATGTGAAAAAATATTATTTTACATGCATTTATGAGGAAAAACTAAAAGATTTTCTGTCGTCAATTTCAACATACCTATTTGATACAATGTTGAAAAATTTTAAGACTTTTGGTGTATTACAATGCAAGAATTTTAACCATTAAGAATATAAACCAAACATGCAGAAAAATACTGGCTTGGTACTGACAGGAGTCCCACAAAGTAAAATAAGATTTTGCAATATAAATTACACATTATCAGATGCAATATTTCATCATGGTAAATTTACATCAAGGGATCATTACACAGCTGTAGTTCAAAAAGACAAACATTGGTTTAAAGCAGATGATACTAAAATCTATCAGTGTTCATGGCCAAGGTACAGTAAAGAAATATTTTATTTTATAAAAAAAAAGCCTAATCTTTTTTTGTACAGTTGACTCCCTCAAATCTGCAACCCTAAAATCCACAAATCTTTACATATGTAAACAATGAAACTTTCAGATGTAAGGTCACAATTACAGAATTTTTTAGCTTTATTTCACCCTGTGTGCATTTTAATATTTAATTCTTAATAGCGTGATTGAACTCATGTTTTTTCATGAAAGGAATATAAATTTACTATTTTTTTAAAATCAAGATATTGTTGATACCACTGGTAATCACAATCTTTTTACCAAATATATTTATGTATTAATCAAGCTTTTTTAGTTCTTATTATGATGATTTTGATGTGAATTAACGGAAAATGTATCTCATCATTTTTATGCATATTCAAATATGCATTATTAATTATTTACTTAACCTTTACTTTTAATATTTTATTCAGTTTTTAAATTATCTTTTTATCCTTTTAGTTTATTACTTTGCTTAATTATTTTAATATTTTACTTTATTACAATCATTCATTATAATTTTTATTGCATTATTGCTTCAAATTACCATTTAAAAAAATGTAAACAAAGCAATGACCAGAAATCCGCAAAATTCTAAAATCTGCACAACATCTGGCCCCAAGCTGTCCGGATTTGAGGGAGTCTACTCTATAACAGACTCAAAATGTTATATATCAGCAATACATGGCTTGTACAAAATGGCAGAGATGAAAATGCGAGTTAGAATTGTTTGCCAACTATGTTATATAGGGGAGAGTGGTAATGAATGGGCCAATTTTTGGTTTTTAATTTTTGTAATTATAATTTTTTTTTTTTGTCTCAGAATTGGCTCTTCAGTTACTTTACTTATTTGGTTATATAAAAAAGTCATAAAAAGTGGATTAGAAAATGTCTATAATGAATGATAATAGAAAATAAAAATATAGAAATGTGGCCCATTCATCCCCACTCATGGGGCTGAATGAGCCATTGAAGGTAATGAATGGACCACTAAATAAATTCAATGGAAAAGTGTGGAATTAATCTTTTATTCGCCAAATATGACAAAATGAATGGTACTTGACATGATATGATCAAAGCATACTGAAATAGTAAGTAATACACGATGCTTATCAAAATTTATGAACATCAAAAGCGATATTATTAAATCACATAATTGTAGCAGAAAAATGACAAAATAATGAGATTATAACAAAGAAAGAACATATATACATAAAAATAATAGATGATACACATTATGATTTAACAAAATTTATATTTTTCAAAATTAATATTAAACGACATGGTTGTAACTGGGATGAAACTGCCTGTTAATGGACTATTTAGTGTAAATTTCTGGTATTATTTATTCTATTCATCAGATTCAAAATATAAATAATTATTCTAGTTTTATATCAAATGGAAAAATACTGGTAAGTGTCTTCAACAACTGGATAGTTCACCTTAATCATTTATACAATTTAACTTATGTTTCTAATAAATAACTAATATTTCTTAGGGTAAAAATGTGCAAATTATTTTTTAGACATCACTATAAACCTATTCTAATTAGACAGTAATTTAATCTAAATCTGTTACAGCCAGTTATGTTTCATATTAAAGAGAAAATTGGAAAAACAGAAAGAAAAACCACATTTTCATGATCAGAGCTAAGGTGGCCCATTCATGACCATGATATAGTGGCCCATTCAGCCCCACCTATACTTCTGGAATATATTCAGGTTTTTTTAGTACATTAAATTCAAATAACATCTAAATACATCCTAAAGTTAGTTTACAGATATGCAAAGACTTGATAATACACATATCTGCAATAAAATAATAGATACTTTTTAGCATATTTATTTTACTGAAAAGCGAAAAAATTTACTTTTCAATCAGATTCTTGACCATCCTACTCTAGTGGGAAAATGGCTTCTCCCAAACAATGGAAATTTTGATGAGTTTGATACAACAAATAGCTTCATATATTGGTGACATCTAAAATAATTTTATGCAAATACTTTTCATATTTTGTTAATAGCCCATTCATTCCCATGGTCCATTCATTACCACTCTCCCCCATGCATTGTTAATTTTCATAAATATTTCTAAATTTTTAATATTTTATTCCTGAATGAAGTGGGCAACAATGAGCCATTCCATTGGTGATGGTGACACCCCCACCTTGTTTTGTTGATAATAAGGAGATAATATATTCTTTATATATATATGTTTTTGCTCCCAAATGAGATATTAGCAAGCTGGATAAGTGGATAATATGGTAACAGCATATATTAAAAAACACCATATGTGTATTGTTAATATTGGAATTAGGGAAGTTTAATAAAGACAGTCGGGGGGAAAATCAGGGAACTTTTTCTTTAAATTTCTGTAGACATCATATTATAACAATATTTATTTTAAATAAGATTAATTTTTAATTATTTCCCGGGGACCCACTTACTTATCATATGTTCAGGTGTTTATTATGTTATAAAATAAATAAATAAATAAAATGTTACATCTTGCCTTTGTCATGATTTTTCTGTTTTTTTTTTCAATAATTTTTATAGTAAAATTTAAGTTTCTAAGCATTCAAGTCTTAACTTTTGGATTATAATTCATGATATGATACAGATTTTAATTTCTTTAATTCCATATTGAACTTGCGCTGTATATTTGAGGAATTTTTGTATAATATAGGGCGATTCCATGCGGAGAGTCACACACGTAATGCAGGTTTTAATTTGCATTTATTCAATTATTTATTAAATTTTAATGTTAATTCTGATTTTAGGTGGTATGGTAAATACGTTATTAACATATTTTTTAGTTTAAATGTGTATAAGTAAAACTCACAGAAATATATCATTTAATTTCATACTCAAAATGTGCTTTTTTTCTGAAGTAGAAAAAAAGCACATTTTGAGTAATGAAATTAAATGATATACTTCTGCAAGTTTTATTGCCACACATTTAAATTAAAAAATATGGTAATAACTTATTTACTATACCACTTAAAATCAGAATTAACATTAAAATTTAATAAATAATTGAATAAATGCAAATTAAAGCCTGCGTTGCGTGTGTGACTCTCTCCACGGAATCGTCCTATAGCTGGTGAAAATTTTGACTGTTTTTAATTTTGATTTTTTATTTATATAAATATCTTTTTAATTTGAATACGATGAATTTTTTTATTATGTGAATAAATAAATAAAAAATTATAATGCTTATTTCATTTCTAATATTTACTTGTTATGTATTTTGACATTTTTCGTAGAAATGTGTGTCAATAAAAAGTATTGTATATTTTAAATAGCTTTTTTTTTTCTAATATGTTTTTGTAAAGTTTTGGGTTTTAGTTCCTGAAAAAAGTATTCTGTTTCTCATGCACTTTTTATAAAATTTTGGCATTTCATTAAGTTTATTTTGTTTCTAGGAAAATTTAATCCAATTTTATCCATGAAGATGTACTTTTTTAATCTTTTGATCCTAAACCTCCAAAAAGTAATGATATCAACACAAAAACCCTTAACCGGTTAAAAGTTTGACGCAGCACTTTACTTTATGGCTATACAAATCTGAAATATGGGTCTTAAAAATTCTGATATCAAATCATCTGACCACAGATCAATCAAAACTTAATGAACCAATTAAATTAGATGTTCCTCCCAAATTAACAATTCTGCCCTCTGCTTGAAAATATTAGAATCTTCAGCATATTACCCAGAACACGCGCGAAAAAGAAGGAATTTGGTTATTTGAGAGCCTAGCTAAACTTACGGCCATGTAACCTCCCAAAATCTATGCTGTTGGCTCCGGGACCGGCGATCGGCTCGCAAATTTGATGTATGATGAGCAGCCTACTAAATGAGTTCGATTCGCATAAAGGTTCCCGAGTCAATTTCTCATCCCATCCCAGCTTAACCATCATCTAGGACCAATACCACCTGGAAATCATTACTTATTTATTACATATATAATTTTTCTTTTTTGTTGTATTTATTTTAATCAGTGATGTTTTTTCATTCAAAATATGAGTTTTAAAAGATATGATATCAAAATTCAAGTGACGCTGTGATCTGACTTAAAGATTTGTTAAAAAATTACTTTACACATACTTATGTTTTGTCTTCTGAAATATATTTAGGCATTGAAACATTTTTTTTTTTCAATACACTATCAAATATGTCATACTTTTTCTTAGCTGATGTTATGTATTAAATGTATTTAATTCAATAAATTCATTTATCTTTTGCGTCACGATATCCAGAACCATCGGTAACATTTGTGTAAATGTTTTCTTTGTGTCACACTATCTATTTGCATGCAACTTACTTAATTTGGATACTATGACGCAAAATAAATGTTTACACAAATTTTACGGATGGTTCTGGATATTGTGATGCAAAAGATAAATGAATTTATTTAATTAAATACATTTAATACATAACATCAGCTGAGAAAAAGTATGACATATTTGATAGTGTATTGAAAAAAAAAATGTTTCAATGTCAAAATATATTTCAGAAGACAAAACATAAGTATGTGTAAAGTAATTTTTTAACAAATCTTTAAGTCAGATCACAGCGTCCCTTGAATTTTGATATCATATCTTTTAAAACTCATATTTTGAATGAAAAAGCATCACTGATTAAAAATAAATACAACAAAAAAGAAAAATTAAATATATATATATATGTATATATATATATGTATACATATATATATAAATTCATTTTAATAGTGTCCTCAAAATTTGATATCAGAATTTTTAAGACCCATATTTCAGATTTGCATAGCCATAAAGTAAAGTGCTGAGTCAAACTTTTAACCAGTTAAGCAGAGTCAGATAATATAGACGAACACGCGAACGCCATTCGCAGAAAATTTTCAAAGTTTGCAGACAGTTTTGATGGGGGGTTTTTTACAAGTTTCTTTATTTAAAAAAAGAAATTAACAAGACCCCAGGTGGAGAATCGGTGTAACGCACGTTGCAGACTATTGACAAGGTCTGTAGACTATTTTTCAACTGGAGAAAAAAAAAAGTTTGCTAGAAAGTATTTGCCATGTACCATAGCACAGTATTTTTTGGAAGAAGAGCCGCGGCTCATACGAGTTAAAAACTTAAAAATATTGTACATGCGGTGCTTATGCTAGAACAGCGGGTACAATTCCTTTTTTTTTTCCCCCCTCCTGCCAGGGCCGGTAGCAGAAACAGTGCAGCACCGACGCAGGTGCTGCAGATTATGTTAGGCTTTGCAGTTTAATTTAACAGATTAAAAATAAATTTTGAGTTAAAAAATAAATGTTAAATGTTGATCTCTTTTTAAATAAAGTTTATTTGGTTGGAAATTTTAGCGAATGTTTATGTGCTTGTATATAACTTTTCATTTTTGCTGTTGGCGGCAATATAGGACTCGGGAGGAGCGCAGCGTTTTTTTTTTTTTTTTCAGAAAATTTTAAAGAAATTATTTGAGTTCACAGACAGTTTTACATTTTATCTAAGTCTGCCGTTAAGGGTATTGATTTTTAATACACACATAAATGTACTATTAAAAATTTATAAACTTCTATTAAATATTATGAAATACAGTCGAGTCTCTCTATAATGAAACTCCATACATGGAATTTCTCTGTATAACAAATTTTTAGTAGAAACGGTCCCTTTTTCCCATGGTCTCATTAAAAACAGTCTCCATATAGCGAAATGTCTATCTCCATATAACGAATTTTTTCATAAAATGTTCTTTATTTATTGTTTTAAAAAAGCTTCCAAATCACATGGAAACAATTTTCCACCACTGATTAGTGATTTATCGTTCAGTGCTGAGTTTTTTATCTTACTTTTCTACCTTGAATCTCCTTGTTCTTTATGCCCAACGAATTCCCCCCCCCCCTTCCAACATACTTCTTAAAACAGTGTCAATTGGATTGTTACACATAGAAGAGCAGGATCAGAGAGGTAATTGAAGTTTAAGGTGAATGAGAATTCAAATGGAGGAAAATGTTCCCGATACAACTTTTCATTCCTTGCTAAAATGTGACATTTTTTCGAGAGTGTAACATTTTTGAAATCAAAATGGCGAAAAATTACAGATTTCTTTGTCTAAAATTAATGTAAGTTTTCCTTATGTGATTTTTATTATGCTTTCAAATAAATGTCTGTTTTCTTTTTTGAAACTGTTTAAATAATTCAGAAATACAATATTAGGTTAATATTTATAGTTAAACATTTCAAATTCTTAATTAAACACCTAAAAAGTAGTTTTTGTTCAAAATTTACTCATTCTCTATATAATGAATTTCTCTATATAACGAATTTTTTACTGGAACAATGGATTTCGTTATATAGAGACTCGATTGTATGTCTTTATAACTTCTAGAAGGTAACCATGAAGGCAATATGTCCAAAAGAAAAAAAATATATATATGTACACAACACACTGAAGAGAATGCATTTTATATAGGTGCAGATTCATGGTCGCCTAAATTTTTTGTTTTGGCCACTAATTTTTTATGTCTATATTGCCATGTGTTTTACAGGGATGCTCTGTTTATTTGCAGAACGGTGGATTCTTGCTTTTATTTCTTTTTTTAATCAAATCAGTGGATTCTTCCCCATAATTCTGTAATATTTACTGCTTTTCCTTTTTTTTTATTGCCCATAATTAAAAAAGTATTATGATTAAGTATGGATATAACATTTTGCAGATCCGTAAATTTGTAGTTTTCTTTAAAGAAAGAAGAAAAGTCTGCAATGCCCACAGAGCCAGAAAAAAAAAATCGTGTTATGTGTATCTTGAATGAACTCTGCAATGGCGGCATACTGCAATTAACCCTCTCATTAAATTTGTAGTGCTGGGTTTATTCAGATATGTTCTTACAGGTAGAGACTAGATATCGGCATGCCATTCTTTCATGAATTTGCGGAATTCCTCAAATTATTATCATTTATATATTTTTTTAACAGATTTCCACAAAATCAGCTCGTCAATCGATTATAAAAAGAAATTGGGAATTTCCTCAATCAGTCGCGAACTTCCGTTCACCAAATAAAACCCCGAATTTCACTAATCACTCTCAAAATAAAGCTGCGAATTTCCTCAAATAGTCGAAAAAGAAAAATGAGTTGTTAACCAGCCAAGGAAAAAAAAAAATCACAAAATTTATCAATCTATTGCAGACTCAATCTGTTGCAAATCTCATCAATCAATAGCCAAAAAAAAAAAAAAAAAATGTGAATTTTGGCAATTGGTCGTGAGAAAAATTGCGAGTTTCGTTAAACGATCATGAAAGAAAGCCGGGAATTTTGTCAGTTACTCATGGATTAATAGTGGGAATCTCATCAAATGATTGTGAAGAAAACATGAATTTCATCAATTGGTTTCAGAAAAAAATTACAAATTAAACTTCAGCATTTTCCTGCTATAGTTCTTTGCATCAGCTATCTTAATAAATAGCATTGCAAAATGTCTTATAATACACACTTATAAGAACTTCAGTCTTGTCAAATAATGTTTTGAATTTTTTTTCTGTGTCTCTCTCTGCTGTCACTTTATCACTTAACTGTTTTCGTAAGCTACATACATAGGGTTAAATGTATGTTTTAAATTGATGGGATGAGTTTCAAAACAAAGCATTTTTTTAATTTAAAAAATTATTTTTCTTTTTTATTCAAATTAATAACATTTCAAAAATTTTTATCCCTCATTTGCAAATAAAATATTTATTTATTTATTTATTTTATTTATTTATTTATTTATTTATTTTTTTAATTACAGGGTGAACTGCATACCAGACACTGATTTTAAAGGGATTTTTATTGCTGGAAATAATAAAAATAATTTAACATTATATTGAACAGCATAAAATTGTAGCTATAATTTTCTATGTAGAAGTTTGATAATTATTTGGTATTACCATGTGTCATTAGTTGATGCAAGTATTATTATTATTATTATTATTTTTTTTTTTACAGATTTTTTAATTGAAAATTGAACTAAGTTTGTGGGGGTTTTGTGTTGAAATTTGCACCTTTCAAATGATTTTAGTAGCTCAGTTTTTATTTTATACCATTGTTACTTAGATGTTTGTACATATTAATACAGGCAAACCGCAATTTAAGAGTCATTTTGTTAAAAATACTACTTTATTTACAGTGCCATGTTTAAAACATATATAAAAGGGAAAGGAGGAGGCTTTTTTCTTCGTAAAGATAATTATTAGGATGAGCGAAGCGAATCCTTTACTAGGCTACACAAATTACATTTTGTCGTACACTTTAAAAAAAACTATTCAGTATTTTGGCTTGAAATTAAACATAAAAATAAATTATGATCCGTTGATTTGCACAATATTATTTTTTTACAGAATAATCTTAAAAAATTATTAATTTATTTTACAATGTTTTACCACTACGAATGCATTTTTGCAAATAAAAAATGAAACACGTGTATTTTCAGAAGAAAGAATAAATCATGGAGTTAGTAATAATAGATAGAATCATGATTAATTAAATAAATAAAATATATTTTCATTATTCCACCACAATATCATGAAAACTGTTTTTTAAATTTAATTAAGGAAATAAATGTTTTTGGACTTGATAGAAATAAAATGTGATCTGTACGCAGACAATACTTATGCATTCGAAAAGAATTATATTATGTTGTTTTTTTTTTTGTTTTTTTTTTTTTTTTTTTGTAATGTGGCAACAAAAGAATTGTAAACAAATAAAATTAATTGTTAAATTTGTTATATAAAGTGTTATTCGAATTCGAAGGTTGAATAATAACAATAATATAATAAGTTAATAATTCATAATATCAACGAGAGCAGATTTCAAATGTTTTTCCAGAAAATAGGATTTTGAAGAAGCAACTTTCTACAAGCTCTCTTCGAATATATTATTCTACGATTGCTATCAACGATTATTTGATGGGAATTACAAAGATTGAAAACATACCTATTTCAAACAATTTGAGATAACACCAGAGTCTATTAGAAAATGTAAAAACATATTTAAAAGAGCTTTTAGTTGAAAATTTAAAAACATTTTGTAAAATTTTGCTTTGAAAATATTTTTATTTATACCAATCTTATAAACAAAAAATTCAGAGGAAATTCTTAGTTATTTAACTGAATTTATATTTCTAAAATTAAAATGCGTCAAAACATAAAATAAAGTTTTTGCTTAATAAAGATGCTAAAATAATATAAAAAATATTGTTATTTTCAAATATTTCTCTCTTATTAAATAATGCTTCATGAATCCAAACAAAGCATGGCTTTTGCTAGTATTATACAAAATAATTGCATTAGAAGAAAAAAAAAAGATTAAACTGATATTGCACTACATTATTTACAATAAAAGTATTGCTAACTAATGTGTAATATAAAGCAACATAAAATGTAGTAATTTTGTACTTAGAAATGTATATCATATTAAATATCGTCAACAAAAATACTTACATTTCAGTTACTCAGTAATTAAAAATGTAAATCCAAATGTAATGCAAATGTATTGAACAAATGCCCTAAAATATTTAAATGCTTTCAAAAAAAAAAATTTAGCAGTTTTAATGGATTTTTTTTTTTTTCTTCACCAATAAAGTATATGGTAGATATGAATAATCTAAATTTACACTTGAAAAGGAGAAGAAAAAGATTGTTTAAAATAAGAATTATTCTATATATAAAATTGATGCAAACATTGAAGATTGTGAGCTACCTATCAATGAAATTCTATCAGAATAAGTCAAATTCCAGTTTAAATCAGAATAATATACAAAAATTCTGATGTAATCTGCATTCAAACATTTCTGTTATAATCTTTGCAAGTTTTCATACAGTGAATTATATTATCACCCTGAGTATCAAGTTGCTTTTGCATAATTTTCTTATCTAAATTCTATATTCAAGTTTGACTTTTTTTAAAATATATCTACCTCTATTATTGTTTTTTTATATTTACATTTTTAGGCCTCCTTCAAACACGAAAAAAGGCATATATGCTCAAAAATATTTTGAAAAGTGTGATGTTGAATCTTGCTGTGATGAAAATATTTTAGTTGGTAGTCAAGAAGCAAAGAAACCAGTGCCTTCTGTTCCCAAAGATCCTTATGAGTTTACTGATGTGGATGAAACAGCCCCATCTGAGAAAGGCTTTAGACCCATTGCTGATTCTTTCTGCAAAGTAATTTTGAGTTTTCTTTCCCTGCCTTATTTTGAATAGATAATTGTAATGAATGGAATAATTTTACTTTGCTTAAATTATCTTTAAAGGTATAATGGACTTAATTTTAACACTAAAAAATAGTTGGAGAAGTGCTCTAAATATCTTATATTTGTTTTTTGTCATTGTTTTCTTGCATAGTTTTAAAAGTTTAATTTTGAAGAAATATTCTAAAATAGTTACATAATACACGTGTATTCTTATCATTGAATCTCTCATGTATTTTTTTTAGTCAATGTTAAAAGATCTGATATACAATCAGATGTTACAGACTTTTAAATTCTGTTGTAAGAAATACAGTAGACTGTCGATAATTCAAACTCTCAGGCACAATGAAAATAGTTTGAATTATCCAAATTTCAAATTAGTGAAAGTGGTTAGAGAAACCAAAATTACAAGGAGAAGCATTGTGCATGATTTCATCTCCAGATGTTTTTTAATAAATAAAAAAATTTTCTTTCAATATTGTTATTAATAATAATAAAAATTAAATTAGCCATTCTCTAACAACTTAATTATTTTTTAATCGATTACACAAAAGAAACATAAGAAGTGCCATTACATACCACTATGAAAAATATTTATTTAGAGTCATTTGCTTAGGTTTATTGCAGGAGATACTTGTCCTGAAATTCGTAAAATTTCTGAAAAAACCTCTCTTGAAATTCCTGAAATTTCGAGAGTTTTGCAGTATATGTTTTCATGATATGTAGTCATGATTTTTCTGCGAATATATATATATATATATATATATATATATATATATACAGTAAAACCTCTGAATAGCAGCCACCACTGGGAGCACGGTGAAGTGACCATACTTCGGAGGTTGCCGTTATTCAGAGGTTCCACATTTTAAAACCTCAAAATTACATTGCATTAAAATAACAATAACTGACCAAAATTATTTTATTTTTACAGTTAAAAGATACATACTATTATTTTACACTAAAGAAATTACAGAGAAACCTCCCTGTGCGACCACCTCCATGAACGACCATATTTTTCAAGGAACGAAATTTATTGCCATAAGCTCAATACTAATTTTACCTCTACCACCCCAGTTGAACTCCCTCCATGAGCAACCCATTTCTTTGAAGAAAATGAAACAAATTCCATTTTTTCCTGGTCGCTTGAAGAAGGTTTTATTAGAATAATAATTCTAGAGAGCACATTATTCATCAAACTTCTAAACTAAGTTTAGAATTTTTATTTATTCCAGTAACTTTAAAGTTTTTAAACCCCTTTGTGTATTTTATGCAATGAATTTAATTCTAATGACAAAGTAAGGATGGTGGTCAATAAACTCCCCTGCCCTATTCTGTCAGGAAACTCTCAAAGAAATAGGTAAATTAATAAAATCGTCATTATTTGTTCCCGTCCAAAAAAATTGCATTTATGTACTGAACTTCGAAAGGAGTTGGAAATAAAAGTTAGAGGAGATAAAACCGTAAAATCAAATCTAAGTCAGTTTTTTAAATTCTGCAATAATTAACTTACGAAATTAACTTTTGTTCTGATAATTACATTTTCATATTTTTTCCTAATGTGGAAAATAAATTTAAGTAACATTAATTGTTAGCCTTTTTTAACAATTCAAATCTATATTTAAACATGACCTCTATTAAGAGATCACCTCTCGGAGCAACCAATTTTTATTGGAACGGAACGTGGTCGCTTTAGGGAGGTTTTACTCTAGTTATTCGCACTCTTTTTATTTTAAAGCGTATCTCTTTCTCTAAAGGCATAATCATTTCTACAGATTTGTTGTAGAATTCGTTATCATTTTGAGTGAGTGCAAAATTTTTAATTTCCCAGTTTCTCTGCAATGTCTCGGGCACTTTCATGCAACAATAGTTCAGAAATTGGGAGATTTTTCTTTCGAGAGTTCGAAAGCCATTCCAAAAGCAACTTATCAATCTCATCATAACTAGTTTTTTTGACGCTTAGTTTTAGATTCCAAATTTACACCTTGAAATGTTTTTTCTAAATAAGTCACTTTTTTTCAAAATGTCATCTGTTTGGGTCCTTCCGCAAATGTCATTTCAGCTAATTTTCATGCACTTACACCTTTTTTGCTGTCCTGGATAACTTTCAACTTATCACTTAAAGTTAAAAATTTTTCACTTTGAACTCATTCTTTTAGTGAAAAACACGTGCTACACATAGACAAGAAATATCATCACGCGATTCAAAAGAGTACATTTGATAGTAGTCATTTGACTACTGCTTCCTCACACAAAAACTTAAATTTCATCACCCTCACCCCCTCTCGCAACACCTATTTATAAACGAGATTTTGCTAAGCAACCACTAGAAATTAGTAAGGAAATTATAAGGACGTCAAATAAAAAAATCCACCTCCACATTCTTTTCAATTTCAGTTATAACGAAAAAAAAAAAAAAAAAAGCTGTGGGGTGGCCGTTATTCGGAATTTGTTGTTCGGAGGTTTAGTGTAATGTTATTTCTATGGAAGAGATTCGGTAATACTAAAACATGGCCTGTATTCGGAGGTGACCGTTGTTCGGAGTGACCATTGTAGGTTTCACTGTATATGTAACCATTATACATATAAATCGTCATCGATTTCTAATTACTAAAATTAAATTTATAAATTAGCTAATATTCATAACACTGACATTATACAGAATAAAGATGGAATATGTAACTAGTAATACAGAATCATGCTAAATTCCATTAATGCACTAGCATATTGCGGGCGATAAATCTATATAAAACATATGAAAAAAACCCACCAAATTTTGATAAAATCCTATTAAAGACAAAAGATACAAGATCCAGCTAAATATTGTTGAACCAGAAAAAGCTGTATCAAAAACATACAAAAGATCAAATGGATGAATGATGCCGGAAGCTTATAAAGTATTTCACTTGTTCACAGGAACATAAAATACATTTATAAGCAAAAAACATAGTCGATTTCTGTAACGGAATTCAGCAATAAGCAAAAATTGAATTCTGTTATGTATCCGATCGACTAATTACCAGAAATTATTAAACCACCATGTAGAATATTAATCAATGCGATAACCACAACAATGAAAAACATTGAAATATGAAACAAATTAAATAAATTAAATCATAGACAGACCGATATCCCAGCGAGAGAACAGCCAAAACAAATTGACCATGACACAAACATATAACGGAATTTGGCATAGTATAAAAATCCCGCTTAAATAACTTGCACAGTTAAAATATATGCCATGGTTGCCACAGTAAATAATCACAAGCATAAAATATAACAGTTATAATTAACATATAGTCCATGTAATTATTATTACATGCTATTAAAATGATCCTGGAATAATTTAATACTGCAAGTACATGAACAAGAAATTGTTTAAAATTAAACAATTAATAATTAAGAGATAATAACTAATATAAGAGTTCATGGCAACATTATAATATTAGAACAAAATAAATAATTATTTAATGCTGGCGTCTAGTGGAACAACAAGAAATTAAATTTAAGAGAGTCAATATATGATTAAGATCAGGACTAAAAACAGAAGTAATAGTGTTTAGTGCTGCCATCTACGTTAAAAAAATATATATTTTTTTTAATTGCAAATAATTTAACCTATAATATCACTGAGACAGCACAAATATATCATTCTAAAACAGTGCATTAGAATATTGATAATAATCAATTAACATTTTATTATAATGTGCTAAAATTAGTTATAATTATTTTTTTTTTACATTTAAAATTAAGTAAATTAATAATAATTTTGAATAAGTAACTTCATTAATAATATAAAAGTTTACATTAATCACTTAATAAAATTAATGTATCATACTTTTTTTTTGGGGGGGGGGGGGGGCTAATATACCATCAAAATACAACATCTCTACAAACTTATAAATTCATATCATATACTGTGTAAGCGTATATCATTAGAAAGCAAAATAAATTGAAATAAATCAATGATAGTAAATTAAAATGATGCAAATTAATTTAATTTAAACATTGTTATACAGTACATAGGACATCAACCTCACAAGGACCAAAACAAAACATATAACCACGAATATTCAATGTACCAATCCTACAGGGTTTTTTTTTCTTTTAATATAATAAATTTATATATAATCAACATTTGCGTATAAATTATCCAGACAACACTACCCTCCTCCTTAATTTAACATCTACCCACCCAGCAATCTTATCTAATTTTTTTTTTATATTTTTATTTTTTTTTGTTTATTTCTAATTTTTTTGTAATTTTTTTATATATTTTTTTATATATGCAAAATGTGAATAGTAACATACAAGAAATCACCCTACAATACATTGTTTAGATCATAAATTAATTGTAGATTAATGAATATATGAATTTCTTAGGAAAACCATGATTTAAATCATCAAAAATTAATTGTTTAATGTTTTTATTTATAAGATGTGATGAAGATAAACTTTTGATTCTATACAAATGATTAATTAGTATATTACGGTAAACTGAAATGTCTAGACAGGATTTAAAATGAGTAAATGTATTAACTTTGAAATGAAAGTCTTTACGTTTGTCATAAGGATCAGTAATTATTTTGTTTTTTGCTATTATGATTTTTAGATCTAAAAAGTTAATAGTATTTATTTGTTAAAAGGTTTTCTGCCAATTCTAAATTAGTTGGATAATCAACTGGAAATTGAGCACAATTTGAATGTTTAGCATCTGTAATGAACGACCTGATGGTCGCGTGTGGGCTTTTCTATAAAGATTGGCCAATTATCAAAACAACACAAACGTTTATTACAACACGGAGGACATCACGATGAACAACACTAGTAACATACAAAGAACACTTATAATTATCCCATTCATCGTGGGGTTTCGTTCGTTACTTTACGACCGGGAGTGTCCGCGGCCGTTCACAGGTTTTTCTTAGCTCACCTTCCTAGGTGAAGCTATCCCAGGTTCTGCCTGATTCTCATCTTTTGGCCACAGATGGCGCTTCTATAGGCGAGAGGGCTTGTACAAACATCACACCTCCCCCATTCAAAGTTTTGATTTAGTCTTTAAAGACTAATCAAAATCTAATGGAATCTCTCTATAAACATTTTAGTATACACACTATTAATAAAAATCAAAATTACAATACTTACTTAACATAAAGATATATAAAAAGGATAACTAAGATACTATGCAATATGAGATTATGATACTAGTATTGATGCGTTAAAGTTCTAGAATAAATATTTTAAAGTTCAAGTAATAATGTTCAATCAATTAATGTCCAAACAAAATCACATTCAGAAGAGTCTTGGAGGTAGCATATAGTCACAAACAAAATAAATCAAAAGTTTATCGTGAGTTTTTTTTTTTTTTTTTTTAAAGGCAAAGTTTCTTTCATTTAAGTCCAATGTGAGGCATATAGTCTACTTAATGAGTCCGCATTAGTGTGGAGTTTTCCACGTCGATAGGCTATGTGGGCTTGAAATCGCTGCAATGCCAGAGCCCACCTTTGAAGGCGCGCACTTTGGGATGCACAATTGGTCAAGAATTTCAAAGGGTTGTGGTCACTCACAACAGTCACTTGCGAGCCATATATATAATGTTCAAATTTTTTTAGAGCGAAAATAACCGCGTAGGCTTCCTTCTCTCTATTCTGGCATAACGTGCTTGGCATTTCGATAGTTTTTTGCTGATGAAAGCAATGGGATGTTCTTGGTCACTTTCATCTTTTTGAGATAGGCAAGCACCTATCGCGTACGATGAAGCATCTGCATGTATGATGAAGAGTTTTGTAAAGTTCGGTGAATAACAAATTGGCGTTTGGCTGATTGCCTGCTTCAGATCACGGAAAGCTGTTTCACACTGCCCAGTCCAGGTAATTTCATTAGGAGCATGTTTTTTTGTAAGTTCAATCAATGGTCGGGCTATTTCAGAGAATGTCGGGATATAGGACCTATAATAGGACAGAAGGCCTAATAAACTTCTGACATCTTTCTTGGATTTCGGCACTTCTAAATTTTGGATGGCTGCTACTTTCTCTGGATCAGGAGCATGTCTGCCTGATCCTACCACATGTCCTAGGAACTTTATCTGGGATCGTGCAAACACACATTTCTGAAAATTTACTGTCAGGTTTGCTTCTTCGAGAGCTGTCAGAACAGCATCTAGGTGCTTGAGGTGATCAGTTCAGTTATCAGAAAAAACTACCACGTCATCTATGTATGTTTCATCATATTCTTTATGTTGGACTACAGTGCGATTCACGGATCTTTTGAAACGTGGCTGCCGCGTTACGTAGCCCGAACGGCATGACTACGAAGGAATACTGTCCTCGGTGTGTGACGAAAGACATTAAATGTTTAGAGTCTTCACTTAATCTTATCTGCCAGTACCCTTTCAGTAAGTTCAACAGGCTGATGAATTTCGCTGTAGCGACCTTGTAGAGCAAGTCCGTAGCGTTAGGCATAGGGAATGAGTCGACTTCCGTCTGGGAGTTAAGGTATCGGTAATCCACGCATAATCTAACTGAGGAGTCTTTTTTGGCTACACATATGATCGGGTGAGCATATTCACTCTCCGAGTGCTCGATTAGTCCTAAACTTAATAATTCTTCGATTTGTCTGTCGACTTCACTTTTGAGTGCTTCTGGGATTCTGTAGGGCTTCTGACGTTTTGGTTGGTTATCAGGTTTTAATTTAATTTTATGTTCTCCTACATTTGCAATTTTAGGGATTCCCGACTGAAGGTTGGAGTGTCTACATAATATGTTGATCAGTTGCTCCCTCTCATCTTCTGTTAAATGGTCCACGTGTAATTTTTGGTGGAGGTTATTCGGATCGTCTTTAGTAATCTGCGGGATGTTTTCGATCTCGCCAAAATCGATATCATCATCATAGATGACGCCTATGTGTGTTGTCTGAGCTTTTAATTCTCTGATTTTATTCGCGTGTAAATGCTTTATACTGTTATCTGGCAATTGTACTAAATAACTATAGGGAGATTTCTTTTCAAGTATCGTAGCTGGTGCTGTCCACCTAGCGTATATTTTGTGATTACTGTCCGGAATTAAATACAATAACTTGATCATTCGGCTTAAATTCTTTATGTCTAGCTTTCCTGTTGTGATAATAAGCGTAAGCCTGCTGCTGATCCTTGCAAGAAATTCCGACATGCTCGGCTGCTTTTTCTAACTTTATTTTCAGGTCATTTAAATAGTTGGTAACTGAGCCTAACTGGTCAATTGGTAGAGGTGTTTCGTTGGTCCATGATGACTTTAATATGGAAAGAGGACCAGTTGGACGCCTACCATATAACATTTGGAATGGACTAACGTTCGTTGTCGCATTTGGTACCTCCCTGTATGCCCACAACAAAAAGGGTATGTATTTATGCCAACTTCTGGCATTTTCTCTTATAACATGGTGTATCATCCCTTTAAGTACCCCATTCCATCGTTCCACTAATCCATTTGACTGTGCGTACCCTGGAACGGAAAAACGCAGGGACGTCCCTAAACGTTTCATAAATTCTTTCGTGAGGGCCGAAGTGAAGTTTTTACCCTGATCGCTAGCTATTAATTTGGGAATTCCGGTCCGTGAAAATATCTGTAAAAGGGCATCGCATGTAAATTTAGCAAAAAGATTTCGTAAACAGACCGCTTCTGGCCAACGCGTGCACTGGTCTACCGCGGTTAGTACGTACTTGTATCCTCCACTAGCCGGTTCTATTGGGCTTATTATGTCTATATTTACAATCTGCATTGCCTCATCAGGACGAGTAACTGGGGTTATTGGTACATTATCAAACTTATTTGCTTTCGCTCGAAGCTGACAGGACAAACATTTGTTGCAAAACTCGCTCACATCTGTCTTAATCCCAGGCCAAAAAAAAAAAGAATATTTTAATCTTTCAATGGTCTTTCGTTTTCTTAAATGTCCACCCCAGGGGCTTGAATGAGCGAGCTCTAGCAACTGCTTTCTACGTGGCTCGGGCATGAGCAATTGATGTACCGTTTCCCCTAATATTTTGTCACGATGGTATAACAGATCGTCCTGAACAAAATAATTATTACGCTCATTTTCGGCATCCGTCCAACACTGATTTAGTGATGCATCCATCTTTTGTTCCCATTTAAATTTTTCCGAGTCGTTCGTGAAATTTCTGGTATTTTCATTACCATCGTTATCAATATTCTCTTTTGCATTTCCTATTTTAACCTGCTCGGCCTCCGTAGCAGCGCAAGGCAAATCTAAATCTACCGCGTTGTTTTCTCTCGTACGGGGCAAATTTATAGTACTAAAATCATTTATTGTGGTGTTGGGTTCGTTACTTTCGCTTATTGTGTTTAATTCCTTATGAGCATTTAAAGATAACAGTAAATCATTAATTAAATTATCAACCATCGCGCACGTTATTACTATTTTTGGGAACACCCTGCAATGTACTCTATCAGCTGCTATACTTAGTGGAACGTTTATTAACGGTGCTCTTAACTCGTGTCCGAAAGCTGGTTTAAGTATAATTGAACTGTATGGTACTTTAAAATGCTCCGGTATACAATCGCTCTTTATAATTGAAATCTGAGTACCGGTGTCAATGACCCCTCGCAAAATTTTATTCTCAAATTCTAAGTCTATAAATTGGAGTGGTTCAATTAACTTTCTCTTTTCTCGCACCCGTTCTAAATCAAATACATTCCGCGACATTACTCGGGCTGACAGCGCATTTTCATTCGTATTTTTTTCTGATTTATTATCCTTCCCAACTAAAGAATTACAAATTGACATGTGGTGTAATTTGAAACACAGCCTACATTTAGTTTTTTCCATACAATATTTAATTACGTGTTTTCGTTTCAAGCACGTGAAACATCTACCCTCAGCTTTCAATTTATTAATTCTTTCCTGAATTGAATATTTGTCACAATCTTCAGTTAGATGCTGATTTACTGCCTTGCAGAATAAACAAACACTCTTTCTGCCAGTCGTTTCATATGCACTGATGCCAAATGTTTTGTTAATTTGTTTACATTCGGGTAATATTTCTGGTAAGTGCTTTGGCCTTGAATAATCAGAAGATAAATTTATAACTTGCGTCTCGAGCCTCCAAATCATTTCGGATAAATGATAATAATCTGTAATTCTCTTCAGAATTTTTGACACTTTCTCTATTGAACTCAGGCGATAAATTATACGGTAATGCTTTTAAAATTATGGGAGTCAGAAGTGCATCGAAACTGTCTGATTCCATTTCTAATGACTTGAGGCTATGAATCTGGGTTTGAATGATATCATACAATGTACGTAACGACGTGACGTCATGCGGTTTCGCAACCGGTTTTAAAGTCAACAATGTATTAATATGACTTGTAATAATTAAATCTTTTCTACCAAATTGTTTTTTAAGTAAGTCGACTGCTTCTATGTAATTTTTATCAGATAACGCAAAACCCGGTATAGAATTATACACGCTCCCTCCTAAATAACTGAATAAATAATTCATTTTCTCAATATTTGAGAGGTGTTCATTGTCATGTACCGCTGTTTTAAATGAGTTCCAGAAATTCTGGAAAAGTTTGATGTCTCCATAATATTTCTCAATTTTAAGTGTCGGTAGTTTGACCGTGTTAGGAAATTCTACGCACCTATTTGCGAGGCATACAGGGGGGGGGGATCTTTTTGTTTTAGTTTTTTATTCTCTCTGAACTTCCAGAGCGTAATTTTTTCCTGGTACTCTGCCGACGCCTTGGCATCTTTTTCAACTTCAGATAAATCATCAATTAATGATAAGATCTCATTATCCTCTTGTTTCAAATCGCTAGCTTTCTGTTCTAACATCGGCAAATTTTCTTCAAGATCGTCTAAGTTTGGCGTGTCGGATACGCAATTGTCTTCAATTTTTTTAATTATTGACGTAATAGAACTTTTAGTTACGGCGCGAGCTTTTTTAAATTTAGACAGCTTGTCTGCCATACTTAAAGTAATCTAATAAGATCTTACCTCCGTAAAAAGATAATCCAATAGGGATAATATAGGGAAAAGATAATCCGCACATTAATATTTCTTATTGGCCAAATCCCACAATACTTCTGACGCCAGTGTAATGAACGACCTGATGGTCGCGTGTGGGCTTTTCTATAAAGATTGGCCAATTATCAAAACAACACAAACATTTATTGCAACACGGAGGACATCACGATGAACAACACTAGTAACATACAAAGGACACTTATAATTATCCCATTCCTCATGGGGTTTCGTTCGTTACTTTACGACCGGGAGTGTCCGTGGCCGTTCACAGGTTTTTCTTAGCTCACCTTCCTAGGTGAAGCTATCCAGGGTTTTGCCTGATTCTCATCTTTTGGCCACAGATGGCGCTTCTATAGGCGAGAGGGCGTGTACAAACATCACAGCATCAATTTGTCATCAATATAGCGATACATTAATTAGTATATTATAATTACAAAAATTACGTTCATATTGATATAAATATAAATCAGACATCAGACTGGATGTAGATCCACTTTGTGGAATTCCTTCTATTTGTAGATAAATAATATTATCTTGTAAGATATAGTTATTGCATATTATAAAATTAGTTAAAGTACGAAAATATTTTATATCCATAAATGTAGGTAGAGTTAATTTATTTTTATATGTTTTTAAAAGTGTTTTAATTATATTATGCAGATCTTTAAGATTTATATTATTAAATAGATCTTTGAAATCATATGTACGTATATTTTTTACACATTTAATGTCTTTAAGTACATTAACCAATTGATAACTGTTTTTTATACAATGTATGTTATCTGTTTCTGTTGTTAGAGCATAAATTTGATTCAGAATTTTTAATAAAATATTGTTAGCATAATTATTATAACTGTTGTAACTGTTCTGAATTGAATCTGTATGCAAGTGGTGTCTTATGAAATTTAGGAATGCGTACTAAATATGGATAGTTAAAGTTAGTAGAAATAAAATTTAGTAGTTTATAATAAGCAATAATTTTACAATAGTTAATAATATCATCATTAGTTTTTTGAAAAGACTTATTTGATGAAATGTAAGATGTAAGAAGATGGTGATAATAAGATTTGCATATAATTACATAATTATTAGGGGATTTGTCAATATATGTGATTACATAGTCCCTTTGAATATTTTTAACTTGTTGGAAAATATGTTTGGTATTGACTTTAACAAGATTAGATACATTTGCCTGAAGAGCATCTGTTAACTTTTCACTTACCAAAATTTTCCATTGATTAAAATATGCAACAGGTTTATTGTAATAAATAGATATTTTATATATAAAAAAATCAATATCAAAAGTAAATTGCTTTATAATTGTATTTATATTAAGTTTTGATGGAAGTCTATATTTAGTCCCATATCCTACTAATTTTCTTAATGTAAAATCATTAACTATATTAAGATTACCAGTGATTATATGACCATGATCTTTATTAATGTATTGCTGTAGTGAGGGGTCATTGCAGTTACAAGGGAAAGTACTTGTAGCTAATGTATTTTTTGAAAAAGAATTATAATTAAAAATCTTTCTACCTAATGGTATTGGATATTTAAATGTTCTAGATAATTGAATATTATGAATAGGAAATTGACATTTTTTATCATTAATAATAGAATTAATATTAACATTATTGAATATTTGATTTGTATAAGTACAGCCAGTACTGGATATATGGTCACCCGCTTATAAGGTCACTTTTCGTAAGTCCGAACTGACTGAATAGGTATTACGTGTTAAAATACACCTCCTATATGGTCTGTTTCCAATGGCTACTATCAGATACATGGTCATCTTCTGTCTCCCTTTTTATTGCAAAATATCTGATAGTTTTATGCTTTTTCCTCCCCCTTTTTTAGGGTGTAAAGTGCGGAATAGACGTATCATTCACATTCAAGTATATTTAACTGTCGGCCTCTTTGTATTGGTCACGCGTAGGGTGTCAACGATTTAAATCAGTTGATTTAAATCAGTGATTTTAATCAAGTGATTTTTTTTTTTTAAATCATTGATTAAAATCAAAAATTTTCTAAATGTTTAAAATGACATAAAAAAGTATTCAAATCTAAGATTAACATAATTTGGAAAGTTTCTACAGGTATTGTGACTTATGAATACACAAAACAAAGCTTTAAATGATTGTTTCTAAGTGTAATTCCTGAGTATTGTGAAAAATTTAAGTACCTAGTAAGTTTGTAAAAAGCATGGTTTTTATCTAACAAACATAAAAAGCATTTAATTTAAAAATATTTAAATCTAATATAGCTTACAATGTCATAATTTCCTTTTAATAATCAAGTTATTCAATCTTTTATATACAATAAACATAGCATGATTTAAATCAAATGATAAAATCACATATTTTCTGATTTTTTAAAATGGTGTGAAAAAGCATTATAATCAGTAATGAAAACGATCACTAAATCACTTGTAAAAAATGTAATATTTGTTATTGTTAATTATAACAATATTAAACTGTGTAAAAAGATGTATTATACATTTAAAAAACATCTAACTAAATGTTAAATAATTTAAAAACATTATAATATTTAGTAGCTATTCAAATATTTTAATGTTGTGGGGAAAAAAATCTGATTTAAACTTCAAAAATACAATTTTTGTAATCTATTTATAAATTATGTGTGAGTTTGCTATATACATTGCTACAATTTTTGATGAATTTGATATACACATACGCTCTAGAACCTGTGTAAAATTACTGGCTGCTTTATGAATTTATCAAACTATTATTACCTGTTTTCAACCACTTCTTCAAAAATGTAGATTGTGTTCTTAATTAAATAGTAAATTGTTTAATAATTACAAAATTTAATCTGTATCATCAATTTAAAATTAAATGCAATTTATCAATAGCTTTAAAATATAAGCAGTATTTAATATTGGTTTACATAATTATTACAAAATATTAATGCACATAATATTGTATGTTACTAAAGAAATTTTTAATTGGAGTTTTTTGTAATTTCTATTATTACATAATTAAAATTTTATTAATTAAAGCAAAAAAACATAGATTATGTTAGTAATTGGAGGATTATTCATTTTAGAAATGCTTAATTCTTGGTATATGTTTAATATTTTAACACAGGGAAAAAAATCAAAAAAATTTGATTTGAATCAAAAAAATCCGATTTTTTTTATTTTTTTTAAAAAATCGTGATATTTTTACACCCTAGTCACGCGGTGCTTTTCATTTTTAGTAGCTTTAGAAAAAAGTGGATGGACATCCTGAAAGAGGAACTTCTTTCTTTCTAGTCAATCTTCCCCCTTTTTCCATCCTTGAATCTCCCGTGCTTTTGCTAAAATCCACAAGTACGAACTTCTGTATGGTAAAGAAAGGCCAGTTGACATTTTTATAGCTTTAGAATGAGAGGAACACCTGTTCCTTTTTAAACGGAGCCTTAGAGATCGCAATAACATTGCATACCACGTGACTAGATGCGCGTCGACACTCGGGGATTGGGGGGGGGGGGTCTCCTCTTCCCAGCTGCAGCCTATAAGAGAAACTCTTTCTTGTCGGTAACAGTTTCCAAAGCTCTTGAGATTTCTCCCTCAATTGTCACATTAGATACCGATTCTTGAAAAATATTCCATCACCCCTTGCGACTGAATGAAATTGTCCTCCTTGTAGAGAAAAGTTAAATCACACATTTTTAGTATTTTTTTATTACTTGTCGCTGCGTGTAAAGTCTTCATTCATTTGTTAATTGTCATGTGTGCATACAAGATGTTAGTAAAACGAAAAATTTGACAATTGCTAAAAAAAAAAAAGGTACAAAATTTTGAAAAATCGAATGTATCGAAAGCAGCTTTCGCAAAGACTCGTGGATTAGAGAGAGCGACACTGAATAACGCCTTAGGGTTCAAATCTTGTTAAACAGAAGATGTGATCAACAAAAAGAGAAAGCGAGAACATGTTTCAAAATTTGAGAATGTTGAGAAAGATCTTTTCACTTGGTTAAAATGTGCCAGATTGCAGAATGTTCCAATACATGGATTATCGTAAAAGAAAAATCTCTGAAAATTGCTGCTTAACTAGGGAAACCAAATTTTACTGTCAAAGAATCGAAGGAATGGTTGTTAACTTGTTAAGTAACATTCTCAATAGATACAGTCTTTGTGATGCTTTTAATTTTGATAAACTTGGGCTATTTTTTTCATGTTTTGCCAGATAAAACTGCTACTTTTAAGAACAAAAAATGAAGTGGTGGGAAGGTAAACAATAAAAGATCGGCCGTTTTATTAGTTACCATTAGTTATTGGTACTCCATTAGTTATTGGTAAATTTCTCAAGCCTCGTTGTTTCAAAAACTGCAAATCTTTGCATGTATCTTACGATGCGAACCGAAAGGCCTTGATGACAATAAACATTTGGAAAAAAGGAATTTGGGGTTTAGATAAATTTTACACAGAGAAGTGGTTATATCCCGAGAGAAACTGTACTGCTCATTGCATGGTTCCCAGTTTAAATCCGATTGAACATGTTTTCTTGCCTCCAAACTAAACCAGTATGGCACAACAGTTAGATCAAAGGATTATTAAAATTATTAAGATAAATTATCGAAAGCTGCTTCTAAAAGACGTCATTGCTGCCATTGATCAAAAAAAGAAGTTTCGTGCGACTGTGTTAGATGCCATGTGTTACGTAGACAAGAGTTGGAATATGGTATCAAAGAAGACCATTGAAAATTGTTTTTGACATCCTTGGCTTCCAGAATGTGAAGAATTATCGTTCGAAGACAACGACAATGATGATGATGGTGATGATGTGTCCCTATTTGAAGTTGCACAAGAACTACGGAATGTCGTTTGCACAATACATGACGAACTGACATATGCAGTTGTTGACAATGAGATCGCCACTAATGGACTTTATCCACGAGTGGCAACAGTCAAGCCTTTGCGGGTATGTTCCTTCCGAAAAAAGATTGCTTATTGGTCGAAGGGGAAGCCGTGTTAAAATGTTCTTCACGCCTATTGGTGTTTTTCTTCTCGATATCTGCAGCTGACGTGACATCGGTAAAGTCCATGGTGAAGCTTCTATATTGGAAATAGTTTCTGAAATGTTAAATATAAACACTGATGGAAACGATGACAATGACAGTGAATTCGAAGTTGAACCGACAACGCGAGCAGAAGCTCTGAAAGCACTAAATACATTCAGATATTTTTTTATGAATCCCAAAGGCACAGAGGAACATTTTAAAACTGTTCGTGAATAAGAAAAAGTAGTTTTAACAACTACGATAAAAAACAAACAAACCTGCATAAAAGATTTTTTTACTACTACGAGTATACTCATCAATTTGAAATTTTAAGTGTAAAGCAATTCTTGTTTATACCTCTTGTTTTATAAATTATGTGTCCATAGCTTCTTTGTACATTGTTGTACTAATATCACTAACTTATTAATAATATTTTATTGTCTAAAATAAAATTCCTGCTTACACCGCGTATAAGGTCACCCCGCTTATAAGGTCATATTTTTCTGGACCGCATGGGTGACCATATAACCGATACTGACTGTAATTAACATTTGTGAATTTGTATTTTTAAGTTTAGGTTTTTTTTTTTTTTTTGTAAATTAATGTTGAATTGATTTACTCTTGTCATAATAAGATCAAAAAATATATCTGAGAAATGTATCGAAGTTTTTACCAAGAAATATATTTAAATATTGTGCGAGCTTTTTCTTTTTTATTGCATAGATATATTTAAGAACTAATTTCCAATTGTAATAAATTAAATATTTATTATGCAGGTTATTTAATTGTTTAATTATAGTATTTTTAGAGATAAATATTGAAGAACATCTATCATGTTTATTATGTGTTGTTTGGTGATTTAAATTATGATTTAATGTAGGATAAATTGGATTATAATCAGTAATAGTGTTAATAGATGAAAAAACTTTAATATTTCTATTGAATACTTCAGTATTAAGTCCATATGGAAAACTGTATTATAATACTGCATGAATGAAGACTCCAGAAATAAGCGTTCTGATATTTTTTTTTTAATTTGTAAGATTAATGTTGTAGTACTTTAAATTTATGTTTGTGGAAATGTTGAATTTCAGCAGTGGATTGTTTATTCTTAGCCTTATTTATATATATATAACCATTAATTAAACATCACTGACCATCATCAAAAACTGCAATATTGTGAATGATTGACTATACGCCATAAACCAACAATATAGAACTGCATGTATAAAATAAAGTACCTTATATCTAATTACAAGAATTAACATGGAAGAAAAAAAAAATGGATTCCGAAAAAATTGAAAAACTTATATATTGAATTACGTTTTCAAGAGTACAGAATTCAATGATATAAGCAAATTGGTTGTTTTCTGTGGGAAAAAAGCCATAAGCTGAAAAAAATTTTTTCCCTGTACTCAAACAACCAATATAACCAAAAAAATAGTTTCAAGATGAATACAGAACATTATCAAATGGCATGAAATGGAAAAAACTACAACCTATTAAATATTTAATTTATAGTAGTAGAAATCTTACAAAACATACCGAATTAATTCCCAGTAGATTTTCAAAATATATCCGCACATGGAATCCAAAAAGCATAAGATTAAGGTGAATAAAACAGTTAAGTTAACACAGAAATTAAAACCCATGGAGTCAGTTAATTCATGTTAAAATATTGTGATAAATATAATTAATGTAATATAAATAAAAAATAATTACATTATTTATAATACCCCAAAACAATTTAAAATTGTATAATAACAATTTTATAACACTGCCAATATTCAGCATTTATTACCACCTAGTGTAAAAAATTAAAATTATGACTTTAATAGTGGCTTTAAAAATACAAAATTTATGGTGCTGCCATCTATTATTTTATTTTAGAAACTATTATTATTATACAAATGTTACAATAAGAAGAACCTAATACATGCTATTGAATTAAAATGTATCAACTGCATTCCTACACACATCCTAATATAAACAATACCATACTGTATATCATTATTCAGAAATTTTTTTTAAATAAATTAAATGTTAGTAAAATGCTTACAATATATTATATGTATATATATATACATATACAGTTGTACCCAAAATTGTGGGCACTTTTAGATAGCTTTCATTACAAAAAGTAAAAAATTACCTATTGCAGCTGTCTGAAGGAAAACACTTTGGGAAATTTTGCTATATTTTTGTCGATAATGACCCCCCAGATACCAAAACCACCCTCTGTTGAAATACTGACTTACAGTAGTTGCCAAAATTGTGGCCATTTTTTTAAATTTTCATGTTTTATAACTTTGTGTGCTTTAAGAATATAATACGAGGGTCACTCTGAAATTTTTGAGATACAACTAGGTTTTTAAAGTTATACTTACAAAATTTTAGGTGTGTTCAAAGTAGTCTCCTCCAGCATCAATGCACTTTTGTAGACAAATTTTCCACAAATTAAATGCCTCAAGCCATTCATTTCTTGAAATAGATGAAAAAAATGCATTTATAGCCACATCAATCTTCTCTTCTGAATGAAAACGACGTCCATGTAAGTTCTTTTTTAGATTAAAGAATAATCAAAAGTCACACATAGGTAGATCAGGTGAATACGGCAGATGTTCTATCACTTTAATTCGTTTTTGTTAAGAAACTCAACTGTTAATCCAGCTGTATGTGAAGATGCATTGTCATGGTGAAGCATTAGTCCCCTAACATTCACTTCTTGTAGAATTTCTGGAAGACATTTAGTGGTATACCACCAGTTTTCTGTTACTGTCTTCTGTCCTTCCAACTTGATGGCTTTGACTAATCCCGTACTTCTGAAGAAAACGGCATACATCACTTTTTTCAGTGCGTGTTGTCTTTTCACTATTGTCGGCATGGGATCATCTTCAAAGACCCATACTTTGCTTTCTTGACGTGTTGGAATGTCAAAAAACGGTATGCACGTTTCATCACCCGTTACAATTTTAGAAATGATGCGGTGGCCACCATCATTTAGCAATTTAAGAGTTTCTTTACTGATTCTGACATGCTCCTCTTTTTGGTGCTCAGTTAGATTATGGGGAACCCAACGGCAAACTACTTTTTTCATATGCAATTCTTCATGAATAATTTTGTGTATGGCTGCGGATCCAATGTTAAGTTCCTTCTGTATCATTTGATAGATACAGCGATTATCATCCATTAACATTTTTCGTATGGCAGACACATTATCCGGGATTACTGCCAACGGCGGCCTTCCTGTGTGTTCTTCATTTTGAAGAAAATTGCGACCTCTGCTAAATTCTTTAACCATCTGAATACAATAGCACGAGCTGGAGATTCATCACCAAATGCTAATTTCAACTGTCGAACGCATTCTTCTTGATTTAATCCTGCTTTAAAATCGTAGAAAATCATAGCGCGAAAATGTTCTCGCGTCAACTCCATTTTCTCTTCTGTTTAAAATTTATTCTACGCTAAACAAGTTGAAGTAAGTCAGTAAAAAATCGTCTGCTGTGTTAAAATACTTTGTATTTTAAAATTAAACTGTTATTTTTATTTTGTAAATTCTCATCTGCGCGTATCTCAATAATTTCAGAGTAACCCTCGTATATTTCACTTAAATACAAATGTCTATATATCAAAATAAAGGAAATTTAATATAGAGTTTAATAAATAAAAACATAATTAAAATATCCGCATTACAAAAAAAGTTACGCTTACAAAAATAAAGATATATCTTAGATTTCATTATATTTTAAAGTTACACTTACACATTCAATATTTAGTAGGATAACCCTTGTTTTTTATTACAGCTTCACAGCATCTTTTCATTGAGAGGACTAGTGTTTGGGGTTCATCCTTTTTAATCACATGATGCCAAGAATCAATTATAGCTTCACTAAGTTGCGTTTTATTAGATGGACACTTTTTTTGTACAAGGATTTTCAAACGTCGGCACACATTTTCTATAGGATTCAGATCAGGGCTGTTTCCTGGCCAGAGTAAAAATTGTATGCTCTTATTTTTAAACCATTCTTTGCATATTTTTGCCGTATGGCATGGAGCTGAATCCTGCTGAAAGATGAATGGTGCTTTATTGGGGAAGAGATCCCAGATGGAAGGTATCAATTTTGGTTCCAGGACAGTTTCAATGTATTTTTTTGCATTCAGAATGCTATCAATCACTTGAATGCGGCCCACATCATCAACAAACATACAGGCCCAAATCATGACACTTGTTTGGTTCTTTGTAGTTGCTTCAATGCAATCAGGATGCAGCTCTTCCCCTACTCTGTCTCACATATTTTCGTTCATCACTACCAAAGAGTGATATTTTACTCTGTTCGCTCCAGATTATTTGCTTCCACTGATTTTCTGACCAATTAATGTGTTCTTTTGCCCACTGAACTCATTTATTGCGTTGCTGAAGATTTAAAAATTGTTTTTTTCCTCGGAATTCTACCTTTCAGTCCAGAACCTGCTAATCTTCTCCTTATTGTTCTTGAACTAACTGAAATACCCATTGCATTCATTTCACATCTAACAGCATGTGATGAAATTCTTCTTTCTTTGAGGTATATACTTTTTATCGTCAGAAGCACTTGTGCTTCTTTTACGGCCTGATCTTGCCTTATTTATCACTGATTTAGTTTCTTCATAACATAAGCACAACTTTCTTACGTCAGATAAAGTGACTGATCCACCAACCTGTCTTGCAATTTCAGCATAAGAGAGACCATTTTCTCTCAATATGATAATTCTGCTTCCTTTTGTAGATGTCTAATCATTTCTTGTTGTTAATGACATTGTTTTAAATTATTTGAATTAAGAAAAAAATATATATATATTAAAAAAATATATATTCTATTTAGTTACACTAGTATTCACCTTTCTGCAAAATTTGTTCCAGCAAAATACCGCTTTTACAAATCAAAATATACTGTCATGAGCACACGTTGAACAGTGGACTATGATTATTTTACCATAGATGTTTATTTATTATTGCCAAGGGGCAATTAATGTTGAAATGAGCTTTTGATTTGAGAGCGAGGGCACTCTTTTACAGACATGCTGTTCAGGTGACAACGAAGCTCGACTGCAAGACATAATTGATCAGCTAGGTGGCGCTGATCTTTTAATCAAACTTCGGGAGCGCACATACCAGCCCCCATTGAAGTATTCTGATAGTTCAATGATATACAACAAGTAAATATACAATAACATACAGATGATATTATTAATTGATGGTTACACATAATACACTAAATATAAATATAATAATAAGAAATAATAAATTCAATAGATGGAGGTTAAGCTTAATTGATATTTTCACTATTTACAATAGGTAAAACACAAATGTTAGAGATACTTCTTTTGTAAGTTCCGGATGGAGTCCAGACTATTATTACTCTAACATTGTCATCATTTCCCTTGATGATTTCTAAAATGTGACCTACTATCCATTTACAAACTGATATGTCTCCATCCTTTACCGGAACCATCATACCTGGTGAAACATTTTGTTTTTTATAGAGCGATTTGGACCTCTGCTGCAAATGGCTTAAATAAGAATTGGTCTAATTTTTCCATATTGTTTGCATGATTTTTCGAGTTTTCTGCCATCGGTTGAAGCAAGTTTTCTCTTTCATTAATCAAATTTGGTTCAGGAAGAGCATTGATTGGCCTTCCAATCAAGAAATGACCTGGGGTCAAAACTTCATAGTCTTCTAATTCAGAAGATAATGGGGAAAGAGGATGCGAACTGAGAATACCTTCCATTTGAGTAGTAATAGTTAAAAATTCTTCAAGAGTTAATTTCATAACACCAATAGTTCTTTTTAAGTAGTATTTGAACTGTCCGACACCTCTCTCCCAGAGTCCTCCAAAATTTGGGGAACGAGGGGGAAGAAATTTCCAGAGAACTTAATCGGATGACAGAAAATTTGATACATCATCATTTTTTTTATTTATAGAATTTAATAATCTCTTTAACTCTGCACATGCTCCAACAAAGTTGGTTGCATTGTCACAAGAGATTGTACTACTTTTTCCTCTATGAGCAAAAAATCTTTTAAGTGTTGCAACTAATGCATTAGAAGTTAAGTCAAACAGTAGTTCTAAATGCACTGCTTTAGTAACCATGCATATGAAAATGGCTACATAAACTTTATTAAATATCTCTTTTCTCTGGTTGTGATAGTTAATAAAAAATGGACTGCATAGGTCAAGACCTGCATTGAAAAATGGCTGCCCTTGTATTACTCTCAGGGGGTAAGAAGTTTCTGGCAACCCTTAGTTCCTCTAAAGTTAAGGAACCTTTAAGTTTGTCCTATTTTTACAGTTGTGGACAAACCTGAAAATAAATGCTAACACTCTCATTAATTTGATATAACTATTTGAAATATTAAGAGAAGAGTTATTAAAGTCACAATTTATAACTGACTTTAGTTCCTTTAAGAATTGTTCATCTTTTCCTTTTGTAGACCAAAATTACCAATGTCTGGTTTCAGGAAATCAGGGCCTTCCCACTATAGCTTATTGGTAGAAAAGGCTTTGGCATCCTGACCTCTGGATAACACATCAGACGGATTTAGTTTTTACGGGACATATCTCCACTTGTAGTGTTTGGTAAGTTCTTGAATCTTGGACACTCTGTTCCCGACAAATGTCTGAAGAAGATGTGGCGATATGTCTGTCCATGCTAGGGAAATAGTGGAGTTCGATCAAAGTATTACTTTGTCAATTTGAATTTTTAGAGCTCTAATTACCTTTTGAGTGAGTTGGCCGAACAATAAACATGCTGTGAGCTCCAGTCTAGGTATGCTGACTGTTTTAAGGGGGAACCTTACTTTTGCTGCAAATGAGGTGACAGACAGGCGGATTGGAGTCAGAGTTTGTTTGAAGATAAAGGGAAGCTCCAAAAGCTTTCTCGCTAGCATCAGCAAACCCATGTAAGAGGGTAGTTAATGCATCCTTGATGATAATACATCGTGGAATTTTGAATGTTTCTATCATAACTAGTGAATTAAGAAACTTGTCCCACTCTTGAGCAACATGAAGTGGAATTTTATCATTCCAGTCACACTTTAGCAACCATAGTTGTTGCATGAAGATTTTAGCACGGCAAATTACGGGTCCGAGCAAGCCAAGGGGGTCAAAGAGTCTTGCAATTTGACTCAGAATTTCGCGTTTTGTGTAGTCAGAACTTCTGTTGACAGTAACTTTAAAGTTAAATGTATCACTAGTGCAGTCCCATAGTATTCCGAGAGTTTTCGTTGAAACCTCTTCGGCATTTTGATTAAAGGGAAAAATTTGACAATCAGGATTTATTTCTTCAACAACATTAGGACGCCATTTATGCAAGGCCATCTGACCTCTTTTGAAGATATCTGTTAGTTGTTTTTTAATATAAAAAATTTCAGAAATGTCTGATGCACCTGACAGGCAATCGTCCATGTACGTATCGTTCTTTACAACTTTGATGGCTAATGGGAAATTGTTTGCTTCATCTTCCACTAACTGCTATAGCACTGTAGTGGCAAGGTATGGACTATTTGCGCAGCCACAGGTGACCATTTTCAGAGTGTAGATTTTGTCAGGATCCTCCCTCCCTTCTCTCCGCAATATTTTTTGGTATCTAGCATGCGACGGATTTATTTCGATTTGTGGAAAACATTTTATTTACATCAACTGTAAATGCGAAAATATTTTTTCTAAAACAAATCATAATCGAAAAAAGATCATCTTGTATTATCCCCCCTTTAAACAGTAAGTCATTTAAAGACTTCCCATTAGTAGTTTTACAACTTCCATCAAAAACAACCCTCGGTTTAGTTGTAGTACTTGACGGTCGCAAAACACCGTGATGAGGGAAAAAATATCCTTTATCAGGATTTATGTCATCGGAGCTTTCTTCCATGTGTCCTAAAGTAGCATATTCTTTCTGAGTATAATTCCCTTAATTTGGGATCCCGCTCTAAATGGTTCTATAACTGATTTAATATTTTAGAGGCAATTTGTTTTGAATCTCCCAGAGAATTATTTAACATTTGAATCTAAAAGGGTAATTCAACAACATATCTGCCATCCAGTTTTCGATAGTGAGTCTTTAAAAAATATTCGTTACAGTAATTTAACTCCTCACTAACTAAGAGTTTTAACTCACTTACTTGCTCCAATTCCCAAAAAGAACTTATTTCTTTTTCCAAATTTTTATAATCTGTTACTAAAAAACAAGAATCAGAAGATTCCCTTAAATTCGAGATAGAATTGCATACAGTGCCTGATATAACATGCCCGAAAAATGTTTCTACTAACATTAGTTGAGAGTCATTAATTTTAATTTTATTCGATCCTATTAATTCATAAAATAGTTCGGCTCTAATCAGCGCATGTACGCATTTTGGTTTATTCCAATTATTATCCGCTAATTCTGTATTCGACGGCAATTTTAATTTTGACGTATTTACATATTTCGGCAGAAGGTCAGCGATTTTAGGAACTACGAACATATCTGATAAGATTTAGCTTGGTTTTCATTCCTTAATTCTGTACTAATAAATGATTTAGCGTATAAACATAAATCATTAAGTCTGGAAATGGGAATATGAGTTTTTTGTTTATGCAACTCTAACAGATTTGCAGCATGCAAACTTAATAAATGTGAGTTTGAGCAACTGTCTAATGCAGCAATTAAAGGTTGAAATTCCCCAGAACTGTCCTTCAAATGTATCACAGCTGTGTTTAAAATTACACAAGATTTATTTATTTTACTTTCCTTAGTGAAAAATGTTTGATTATCAGGAGAGGGGGAGAGGGAAGAATCCAGTTTGCTCCTATCTGTCTAGTTGTAATATTATGTGGCCGTACATCGCCGTAGTGGAGTATGTCTGAAACAAAAAACTATGAAATGGCAACCAAAGAAGATATTAAGATTTTAAAATTAAATATTCAAAATAATTAATTTAGAAAATGTTGCCTTTGAAATATTCCATGTCGGAAGCTGAAAAATAAAAAGAGTAAAATAACTCACTCGGAGATGACAGGTACTGTAAACAAGATTCTTTATTAAAACAATTTTGATAGCACTGCATGAATAATAATTTTAATGACTATTATTGGTGTGACGGTAATTAAATGATCATTTAAGTGGTTTAGTACAAATTGCGAAGGTCTTTTAATAAATACTATTGATCGTTAAAGAAATGATAAAAAACTAGAAAATTCTTACTTGAAATGTAGACAATGAAGAGGCAATTTGATGAAAACAAATAATATTTTTTATTCCATACGTTAGTTGAATAGAAGGTTATGAAAATTCTTGCTTCGGGTCACCATTTTAAAATAAAAGAACTGAAAGAATGGAATCTCTTAATTAGAATTCTTCCGTGGGATTCCTTTAGATGAGTGCAGCACATCGTTAAACATTAAATCTTGAGAAAGAACATATCCACATAACAAAAATATGACCCATAGTACGGCAAACTTATTCGGCCAAAAAAAAGCGGCACGGCATTCGAACGGCCGGCCGGCGGGCTGGCGCTCCGCTAAAACTACGTTAAAAGACTACATCTTTTTCACACAACATCAAACCAAATTCTGAATTAAAAATTTACGAGTTTTAGTATTTAAATGATGAATACGGGGTTGACAAAGTAATTAAAAGGCAGACTTTAAATTGATTAGCTAAATTAACATTTACGGGAAATTAATGAGAATCGAATTACAAGCTGCAGAATTCAAATGTTTTCACTGATTGGAAAAGCGAAACTGAAATTTCTTCCTGTCAGCGAACAGCATCAAAAGAGGGTGGCGCAACATTTTAATGACGTCATCATAAAGCAAGTTGACTTCCTCGATACGAGAGCTCCAAGAGATGTGCTCCTAAAATAGCGGAGTGCGCATGCGCAAGCTGCCAATTTGCCTGAAGGCCGAGAGAAACAGATCGGCGGCGATAACTGAGCTTGCCTTACGGTGAGAGAATAAAAACGTCAAAATCGCGGCGTAAAGATTGAGTTCAAATAGACATTGATGCAAAAAAATAGCTGAAAGGAAATAAAAATAAACCAAATTTAAATACTGTGAGAAGTATTCTCACAATTGGAAGAAAAATAAGACTTTCCTGGCCAGGAATAAGACATTCTTATGTGAAGAGGAAAATACATTTAAATGATATTGCACTATGTAAACAATCCTTCAAAATTGCTGAAATTGTTGCAAATCTGAGAGTTCACTATTGCAAACTACTTTTATACCGTCCGAAGTATTATGTCCATAGTCCAGACTAAAGTCCTGTATATAGGAATCTTTTAGTAGATGACAGTTTGAAGATAAACTGGAGGTTGTATATTTTTTACTATTGAAGATTCATGACGATAAGCAGTAACTGTAAAATTGATGAAGGCACAAAGGATCACAGTGTTGAAATAGTCATCACAATAGGTTAGATGCAGACCCGTACTGAAGTGCTATAATTAGGAACATTCTGTAAAAGATGATTTGGAGATAAACTGGAGATTATATTTTTTACTATTGAAGATTCATGACGATAAGCAGTAACTGTAAAATTGATGACGGCACATTATCGGTGGAGCTCGGCATGGCAGATGTTATTATGAACGGTAAAGGACGCTCAGTTATTGGTGCAAGTCCTTTGAGGGCTATTATTAATCTCGAAGAAATGAACACATTAAAGTAAAATTGATGATGAAGTTTCAGCTGCTGGGAGTACAGAAAATTGGCATGGGAGAGCTTACAATTCGTAAAAATAAAAAGGAAGACGCTATCTTTCAAAGAACATCTCTTTGTCTGGCTCCAAAAACTTAAAAATCGCTTCCAAAATGCAGTAATGCTACTTCTTCCTGAACAATTCTCCGTCTGGGGCCAGAGCCCCAAACACACGTGTGTCCTCCTCGTTACATTGTTGACAAGTGCCAGAGACGAAGCGCACATGGCCCCCCAAAAGATCGTTGGGCCGACGCTGAACTCAAATTTAACCAATGAGCGACCGGCACGCACGCTTCTGAGTCATATCGATAACGATTTTCTTCGCAATCGAAATATCGATAACGATTTTCATCTCAATCGAAATATCGATAACCATTTATTTCATAATCGAAGTTGCATTCCCCCTACATTCCTGAGTACTGCCGATGTCACCTCCTGATACTGAAACAAGATGGAGGACAGAGTAATGTCACGATGCTCTTTCCTGTGAGGAAGAAACACGAAAAAAATGTCTAACTGCATCAGGAAAAAAATGGATCGCGCATCTTTTAAAACTGATAGAAGTTATTAAATATTGTAATGCAGATATCTTGCTAAATTACGGTTTAAAATTAATGAAATTTTGGCAATCGCTTAGAAATAAATAGTAGCATCCAATAAAAATAGTTTGGGAATAAAATAATTAATATTAAATAACTTTTTTAATTTATATTTTCGGATGTTAGCGATTGTTAGAAAAGCATTGTAAGTTACTTTAACAAATGATATTCCGTAATGTTTATATTCTAAAAGATCCGTACATTATTAGAATGATATTTAATTGCATATTATAATATTTATTACTTTGAATAATCATTAATTATAAGGTTATTAACGGAATATAAATTATTTAAAATGCTTTTTATTTATTTACTTACCACGTTTTTAAAAGTTGTTTTTGTACTAAAATATTTAAATTTAAGTAGAGAAATAATGCGGATGATAAATTAATAATCTGAAATATTGAAAATGTAACACTGGTCTTCAACTCTGAATTGCTTATTGATATTATTTTCATGTAATGAATGCAATAAGTTATTATGTTCTCTGCTGTTACAAGAAAAGCACTTATTTTTAGATAAACCAGGATTAGGGTAAACACACCGGTAGTGGGCCATTTAAGGACATTTATCTTATTATTATTAAAGTATTTATGAATTCTAAATGATATATATTTTTTAACGTAGTCCTAACCTTCATGTATCGGAATAAACATTCAAAGTTTCAAAATATATTATTTGGAAAAAATGAAAAATAAAAAAAGTTGCCTTCCTCGATGCTCCAGTAGTGGGCATAGTAAATTTTTGATGCACCAGTAGTGGACCCCCCAGAAGTGGGCCACTCCAGTTTTGAGTTTAGTGTGAAAATACTGAAGTTATACTTTTTATTACAGTTCTAGAATAGGATGTTCACAATAATGGAATCATACATAGAAGTTTAGATGATTACGTAAAATAACCTCACTAGTAAATCTGCAGATCAGGGGCCTCAACTTCAGTTCTGTAAATTAATTTTAATTTTATCTCACTTTACATAAAAAAAAGCTAATGTCCTACAAGCTGCAAAGTAATTTTTTTAGGTTATATACAGGGTGCCCTTTCGTATCGTTTAAATATAGCTAATTCCCAAGAAGCTTAGTTTTAGAGGTATAATTTAAATTGCTGAAATATTTCACATGTTTTTCATCATGTGAAAATCCATTTCCATCAAAATAGTAGTTTTTAATGTTACGAAATTTAATTTTTGTACAGTTTTTGTGATCTATCTATAAGTTATATTTAGAAAATCTGCTTATATGCTTTCACTTGTTAAACAGTAAATATTCCCATATTCTGTGATCAAGATTTTCTGAATTGTGCTACAATGAATTTTATGAATTTTCAGCGATTTCTGACATTAAAATTCATTTTCTGTGTTTTGTACCAGAATGATACAAATGGTAGAAAAAAAAATTATCAGTTTTTATCCACAATAATAGTAGACAATTTAGCAACTTTTTTAAAAATCAAAATGCATAGTTTTTGTTTTCTCTAAATAACAGTCTGTTGTACTTTGTAACTTAAAAAAAAAAAAATCTGCCCAATTTGTTATTTCACAGTGGTGATAAATAATAAGACAAATATAATAAACAGGATAATTAAAAGCTGAAATGACTGCAAAACAAAATGATTTATCCAAAAATGAAAAAGATCTCAAAATGGGAGAGGGGATTATAGTCAATTTATTACAAAGAGTACTTTAGGTTGAAACTTACAATGAAAGAGAGGCATCAGACTGGGGCGATTATTTCCTGACTCTCCTTTTTTCCCATCGGCTATTTTTTTAACTCTTCCTTTTGAATTATTCTCTTTCAGTTTTTTATTTTTTTATTTTTCCGCATCTTTAGAATTTTTAAGGCCTTCTCTATTCTTATAATATTGAAGCAATTAGGGAGAAGCCACAATTGCAGGAATTTTCTCTCTTTTTCTCTATTTCTTTGTGTTATCTCCCCCTTCTGGCCAAAATAGAATTCTTTTGAAGGGATATGGTACATTTCTAGATGGCCCACCATTTGAAAGCACTGAATGGCTCCTAGTCTCAGATGATCCTTCTTGAATGAAAAGGTTCACCTCAGCATCTTCAACAATTGCTCTTTGCTCCTGATCAGTAGTTTCAGTATCAACAGTGTCAATTGGCTATTCAGTGTACGCCGCCTCAACAGATATGACTGGTGTACCCTATAGCAAGTAAAATGCAAAAATGGAATAAATAATAGTAAAAAATATATACTCCAGTGTTTTATACCCAAATTGTTTTGCGATAGATTGCCTAAGAAATTGGTTCCATGTTCAAGTCTCCTTCATCTCCAACCATAAGTAGTAAAGATCTGTTTGCTCCACAGAACCTTTCAATTTGCCTTTATTTTCTGAGAAAGATTTTATTTTTCTTCTCCAGTTTTATCTTCAAGAACTTCCAAGAAAAAAGCCATTTCTCTCTCCTTTATTGGTGATATTATCATATTCTTTGATGTTAGTGTGGATTCAACATTTACTTTCTTTAGATCCCATGGAACTAGTCCACTTTCTTTGAATCCATTCACAATGGTTGCAGGAGTTAAACGATCTAGTGCTGATTTTAGGACTGGTGGAAACTCATGTTTCTGCATCTGTTTGCCTTCATAAGTTATTCTGAAGTGCACTACTTCCTGTTGCGAAGCACTTTTAAGAATATAGAAAACAGAAATGTTCATTGGTTGCATTAGGTATGTGGAATTTGGGGCAAAGCTACCATTTCAACTCCTTCAGCCGAACAGATGATTCTTAGATTCAAAGACATGTTAGAAGTATGTCCATCCATAAATAACACTACAGGTTTTTCTATGCAATGTTTATTTAAATATGGCTCAAATAATTGAACCTTTTTTTAGTATTGAACCTTTGAAGTATAAATTATTTTAGATATTAATTTCTTTTAATAATCATATGTCTGATAGCTTAGTGAAGTTGTATTTTTGCTGCTCCAGAAGTGGGCCACTTGTGCACCAGTAGTGGGCCCCTGGCCCACTACTGGTTCTGATGAACAAAATACTAAATAAGTTATATACAAAGTCTTAGAACCTCAAAAAATACCTAATTAAAATAATTTAAACATAAAAAAAAACTTGGCATGTGCTCTAGTAGTGGGCCACTATGCCCACTATTGGTACAATTTAAGAAATTGTGATCCAGAAGTGGGCCACCTCTTAAAATCAATATAATTTTCAATTTTTAAGTTTTCAGCTAATCTAACAAATTATTTACAATGTAATCGAGTATATCAACGGCACTTTAACTCAAAATAAATCATAATATTAAAGAAACAACGCTTTAGATAAAACCTTATCTCTTAATGAAATCACTAAGAATTTGCCAAAAATTCTGTGTTTGAAGACATTCGAGAAGATAAACAAATATATCTACAGGAAAATAACAATTATTCCAAACTGCTTATGGAAAGTTGACATTTAAGGACTTTAACTAATCAGATTTCTTTCAGTCGTTTTTCTGAAATGGATTGTGAGCTTGAAAGTTAGTGGCCCACTACAGGTACGTGCCCCACTACCGGTGCGTTTACCCTAGGTAGATTATTATTTAGACAAGACTGGCATAAATTATTAATTTTAACAAATTCTGATCTTTTCATCACATTCATTTGTTTAAATTTCTCACATCTATATAAAGAATGTGAATTTATGCATCCTAAAATACATCCTTTTCTCTGTTTTGATTTTGTTAAAAGGGATTTTTCAATCTTTGGCTTAGTGCTAGATTTCCAGTTATTATAAGGGAACTTTTTTTGTTCCTTTGATATAACAGTATTCTGAAGAATGCGACTTCTTTCTTCCAAAAAGCTTAAAAAATTAGCTAATTTAGGAATTTCATTTTTAATTCATTTCATTTCAAAAGACTTTTTTATTTCAGGATCCAATTTTTGAAACAAGATGTGCATTATTAAAGCATCCGAGAGTTCGTTAGATTCAAACTCTAGTAATTTTAATGTACGCAAATTACATTTTGTATTATCAATTAATTGCATTAAATGGTTAGGGGAATCTGGTACTTTTGAAAAATTAAGTAATTTAATAATATGACAATCAATGACAGCTCTTTTGGTTTCATATCTTTCTTCTAAAGACTGCCAAAGAGATTCGTAGGTATCTTGGGCTGATTCAAGCCTTTTAGACAGCCTTTTAAGTAGCAGTTGAGTTCAGATTCTTATTGTTTCCGATAATGGACATAAATTGAGCTTTAAAATTTTGAAATTCATCATATTTACCATAGAAATTGGGTAGAGGTAAGTCTGGTATTTTAAAGTTAGTAGTAACAGTAGGATTTTTTTTTTTAATATTAGAACATTCATATATATATGTGGGAGGAAAATTCACACAGGTTACAACAGGAACTACTACTGTTTAACTCGTTAAAATGTTTAATTGAAACTTTTAAACTTCTAGATTACATGATACTAAACTACTAACATTTATCTGACATACAAAAAACAGCACGACATTTAACGTTTAATTGAATGATATCTCTAGCACGGATCTACAGCGATCCCGTCTAAAAAAAAGTAAAAGCGGGCAGCGCCCAATTTAAAATCAGCTAGGAGAGAGCACTGCTCTCCTCCAACGCAGAAAACCATCTCCCCGTTCGGCCTTCCGTTTTCGTTAGCTCATCAACTTCTCGTGAGAAATGGACTTCGCCTTCTTCCGACATCTGGTCTGGGCTATTGTTCGCCACTACATTCGTCCATCCTGACCATTCTGTGTCCTCACAGATCATCCACCATATAGACTGGACCGGTACCGTCCGACTTTCCTGGAACCTAAAAAATACTGGAAAAACACACACAAAAACAAACAACATGACAAATATGCAACATCAAACTACGTATACAGACGAACAGTCTTTCCATCAAAAAAAAGAAAAAACACAGTTTCAGTTCTTTTTTGCTAGATAAATTAAAAAAAAAAAAAAACACAATGTGCAGGTGAGTTCATCACGTGGATACAGTCCTATGAACAGTTTTTAAACAGAGAGTTTTTTTTTCTTTTTGTATAAAACAGTCAAAAAAAAAAAAAAAATATGTTCAGATGACAGCACAGTCACTTTTGATAAACACAGTAAAAAAAAAAAAAAAAAGATGAGACGATGCAAAAAAAAAACACATAATTATATCAACTTGAATTAGCACTGTATTTTTTAGGTTGAAGAAGCCCACGGCTTCATGTGATCGGCTGCAGTAGAGGTCACTCTTGGACCCTCTTGAAAGCCCACTTTTTCGACATCGTATCGATCATTGCGCTTCACTTTGATCACTTTGTATGGACCAAGGAATTTCTGTCGTAGCTTCATACCGACTCCAAATTGGGTTCGTTGGATTGCAACTAAATCACCGATTTTATAACATTTCGCTTTTTTGCGTTTACGGTTGAAAGTTTTGCGATTTTCCTCCTGAATTTTTAATATATGTTGTTTCGCGATATTTCTGCTATTCAGTCTTTCCTCGACAAATGCGTTTTCATGTTCCTCATCAAGAATTTGTTTTATTCTTAAATCTTCCCTATTTCTGGTTTTTACTCCCATTAAAAGCTCAAAGGGTGTGTATTGAGTGCTTCGGGAAATCGTACTATTCATTATTCGTTGAACAGCCGGTACGTATTTGTACCACTTTGATGGATCGTCGATACTTAATTTAGCAAGGATTGATATGAGTGTTTCCTGTTGTCGTTCTACCTGTCCGTTTCCTCTGGGTATTCCCGTTGTAATTAGAACATGCTCAATATTTTCGTCTTCGAGATACTTTTTAAACTCACTAGAAGTGAAGGCGGCACCTCGGTCGCTGATTATTCGCTCTGGGTTCCCGAATGTAGCTTGTTGAATTTTTAATTTAGAAATTGCTTCCTTTGCAGATGTAGTCTTGACTGAATAGAACCACACGAATTTAGTAAAAGCGTCCACTACAGAGAATATAAAATTGTAGTTTTTGTTGGTCGAGGGCATTGGACCTAAGTGGTCGACGTGATAAGTTTGGAGAGGGGAATCATGTTTAGGAATGGGATTTAGCAATCCTTCACCTTTCCCTCGCTTTCGGTTGTACAGGATGCATTCTACACAATTTCCTATAACACTTTCGATTTGTTTTCGAAGATTAGGGATATAATAATCCTGCTTTATTATCGCTTCGGTCTTCGCTACAGCGTAATGTCCTTTATTATGAATTTCGCGAATAATTTCTTTCTGCATAATTTCCGGTACCATAATTAGTTCTCTACCATCTTCATATTTGTACACCATATTTTTCCTAACAAAATAATCTTTACTTTCATTTTTCTCAACTAGTGTTTTGATAGTTTTAATGTAATCGTCTTCGTTTTGTGCTTTGGTTAATTTTGTTGTAATTTCATCATGCGAACGTGTTGTGACTAATACGGTGTTATGACTCAACGCATCAACGTGTTTCATTTGACTTCCGGGCCTGTGGACAATTTGATAATCGAATTCTTGTAGGAATAATGCCCACCTTGCTACTTTTGGCGTAAGATCTTTCTTCTCTAATGTTTTTTGAAAAGCGGAACAGTCAGTTACTATTTTAAATTTATTCCCTAACAGATATGTCCGGAATTTCTGTAATGCTTCAATAACAGCCAGCGCTTCAAGCTTGTAACTACTATATTTGGCTTGGGCGGGTGTTGTTTTCTTACTCATGAAATGAACGGGGTGTAAGTTTCCATAATCGTCTTTTTGTAACAAGACTGCTCCAAAACCTAAGCTGCTAGCATCCGTGTGTAACTCTGTCTCTGCCCCTTGTCTAAATATGTGCAACACCGGTTTATCCGATAATTTATTTTTCAATGTTTGGAAAGCTTCCTTTTGACTCGCTCCAAAATTAAATTCGTTCTCTGTTTTCAGGAGATCACTTAAGGGTTTAGCGATTCTAGCATAATTCGCTATATATTTTCTAAAATATCCAGTTAACCCTAGGAAACTCTGGAGTTGTTTCTTATTTTGTGGCTCAGGGAATTTCTCAACAGCTAATGTTTGTGTTTCTGAAGGGCGAATTGTTCCATTTTCCACTATGTATCCTAAAAATTCGATCCTTCTTTTCAAAAACTGGCATTTAGAAAAATTGAATTCGAGACCATACTCTGATGCTACCTGAAACACGCGTTTCAGTTTAGAAAGGGCCTCTTCTTCAGTCTTCTCAGGGACGATTATATCGTCTAAGTACACGGAAATCGTTTTATCTCTTATTAACTCTCTGAGGCATGCATATATGTAGCGTTGGAAAAACTGCGGGGCGGAGCTTAAACCAAAAGGCATTACATTATACTCAAACTGGGAATTATTTGCAACAAACGAAGTAAATTGTTTACTGTCCTCATCGACTTCTACGTGGAAAAAACCATTCTTTAAGTCCAATGTGCTAAAAATTTTATTTTGCCCGATCTCGTCTAAAATATAATCTATTACCGGAAGGGGGTAATTATTCCTAATTATCTTTCGGTTAAGCTTTCTGTAATCAACGCATAATCTGTAATCGCCATTTTTCTTTTTGGCTAAAACAATAGGCACGGAGTAACTCGAACAACTTTCTCATATAATGCCTTTATCAAGCCATTCCTGGACTTGTTTATTAACAAACGCTTGTTCTGCAAATGCTAATCGCCTAGGTCGGTGCGTAATCGGTATTTCATTGCTCAATATTATTTTAACTTTCAAGTTAGCACTTTTTATTTTCTCAGGCTTGTAATTCTCAACTAAGTTAATTAATTCCTTTTTTAAACTGCAGTCAATTATGTGAGTAAGATCAATTTCGTTTATATTAACCGAATTTACCATTTCTGCTAAGTAAACAGATTCATACTTAGGAGTGTCAGTTAAGCATTCTTCAATCATGGGAGTGTCTATGGAATTTGACCGCAAGCCTGGGATGGTCATGGAAATGTTTACAACATCCGACTGCGAGACTGACTTGGCCATGGGAATGTTTACAACATCTGAAGGAGTGTCTAACTTCGGAATTTTTAAGGAAACCGCAGTTATCATATTAACAGTATAATTTTTCTCCCTATTTCGCTTACTCATAACTTTAAGGCCATTACCAGATATTTCAAAATTTAATTTACTTAAACAATTATTTCCGAGGATCATATCATATTGTAAATCATTTAAAACGTAAATATCACAATAGATACTAATATTATCAATTGAAATGTCGGTATTGAAAAAACCCTTCGGACTCGCTCCTTTTCCGCTAATTCCTGTCAGTTTCACATCGTTTTCATTTAATTTAGGGCATCCTAAACTCTTATAGATGTCATCATTAACCATTGTTACGTCAGATCCGGAATCTACGACACAGCTGACCTTTTTCCCCATAATTTCAATAATTTTGAGGATTTTATCCGATGGGCAGGAATTTTTATTTGCAGTGTTTACTGATTTATTATTATGGAAGTTACTTTGCTCAGCCCTATGTTCGGTTTCTTTGCCTCTAAAATAAGTTGGCCCTTCTTTTCTTCTGGGACATTGATTTGATTTATGGGAGGCGTATTCATTACAATAAAAGCATCTAATTTTGAAAGGGTTAGCGTTATTCCTCGTGTTAAGATAATTTTTTTCATATTTGCTACTCTGCAGAATGTTATTTCTGTTAAAACTTTTGTTTTCAACATTTTGAGTAAAACGCTTTTTAACATCGTTATTCGAACTTCTCGGTTCGGAGTTTTTCCTGATAATATTGCGAGCTGCCTCATAATCATCAAGCTTACTTATAAAATCTGAGACCTTCGTAAACTTAGGCAAGTCATCAATAAAATGTTCCCTTATCTCAAGCGGTAATCTCTTCCTTATTTGGTCAATAACCAAAATGTTTTTTAAATCATCAAAAGACGAAATGTCAAGACCCGTAAGCCACTGTTCCAAAAAATTAGTAATTTCAAATGAAAAATCTCGCCACGAGGCCGAATTTTCCTTTCTATGGGAAAAATTTTTTTGTCTAAATTGTTCTGGACTCAGTTTGAATCTGTTCAGTAATAACTGTTTCACGTAATCATAATCATTGGAGAGTTCCTCCTTTTCGCGACCTATTATGTTGACTATTTCCAACGGTAACAGACCTAACAAATAAGTTACCCAATTTTCCTTTTCTATGCCCAAATGCTTGATTTGGCGCTCAAACAATGTAAGGTAAATACTAATTTCTTCTTGGTGGTTGTACTTTGTAATTAATTTCAAAACATCGAGGCTTTTAATCCCGCTACTCAATGTTGGTATTTCAATTTTATTTTTCGCGGCTATTTCGAGTTCAAGTCTTTTGAGTTCGAATTCGCGTTTGCTCTCTTCTTCTAATAATATTTTTTTGTCGGCTTCTTCCCTTTCAGCAACAATTCCGGCTAGAAGATTTTTTATAACATCTTCATTATAATCGCTCGATTTAATGATCATGTCCGAGAGTTGTGGCTTAGTAGAGCTTTCTGGAGCTTCTAGCCCCAATTCCCGCACTACCCCTAAAAGGTCTACCTTCTTGGCACGTACTAAATGCGCCATTATTTTTATTTCCAGTTTAATATCAATTTTTTTATAGCAACACAAACATATAAAAAGGAACTCACTTACTTTTAAAGGGAAAATCCTTTCTTGAAAATATAAAACACAATAATAAAATAAAAAATGGTTTGTGCGAGCTTGTACCACCACCGGTACATTCGCTGTGTGTAAAATGAATATATTTTTTCACATGCGTAAGGGAAAAAAAGACGAATCAAAGCTCACGAAAAAAAAACACAGTCAGCCAAAAATTAGCCAAAACAGCCTACAAAAAATAAATCACTAGGCTGAGTATATCGCACTAAAAACACATAAAAAACAACAGCCCACAAAAAATAAATCACTAGGCTGCTTAAAAATGATTTAGTCACAGAAAAGCTCACTAAAAAAAAACACACCGTGAGCCAGTAACTATCACATCACTCGCAAGAAAAAAAAACACAGACTCACACAAAAAAAAAACCACTGTGAGTCGTTCACACACGCAATCCTTGGACCCGTGAAAATAAAAAAAACTACGGGCATTCGTTGCACACAGGTTTTTTGAAGCGGCGAACCAACCTTTTCTTTCTTCCTTTTCCGAAAAACCCGAAGTTCTTTTCCAGAATCTTTCGTCAGCAGCTTAAAACAAATCCTTCAGATCCGAGTCGAGATTCAGATTCCGTTCAGGTTGTAGGATGTCCAAATGTCCAGGGGATTGATTTCAAATTTCAAATCGTAAAAAAAAACTTGTTGAGTCCGGTAATTCAGTTCATATCCAGGCCGGGCCCACAAAAATTTGTGGGAGGAAAATTCACACAGGTTACAACAGGAACTACTACTGTTTAACTCGTTAAAATGTTTAATTGAAACTTTTAAACTTCTAGATTACATGATACTAAACTACTAACATTTATCTGACATACAAAAAACAGCACGACATTTAACGTTTAATTGAATGATATCTCTAGCACGGGTCTACAGCGATCCCGTCTAAAAAAAAGTAAAAGCGGGCAGCGCCCAATTTAAAATCAGCTAGGAGAGAGCACTGCTCTCCTCCAACGCAGAAAACCATCTCCCCGAACTCCAGCGTTCGGCCTTCCGTTTTCGTTAGCTCATCAACTTCTCGTGAGAAATGGACTTCGCCTTCTTCCGACATCTGGTCTGGGCTGTTGTTCGCCACTACATATACAAAGAAAAATGTTAAGTTTTACCTCTGAATCTTCCAGTTGTTCTAGCTCAGTTGCTATTTCCAAAGAGTCTGTTATGTGGACATCTTCCGGAAGAGTTGTATGGGACTCAATAAGATTACGGAGTGACGTTTTAATTTCCAAAATTGAAACTTTTTTGCTTTCTAAGCGCAGTTGTTCTTCTTGCTGCTCTTCTTGCGATTCTTTTAGATGGGTGCACTCATATTCATTAATGAATTTCGTGATTTTGTTTAGGTTAGTTTTTAAGACGCCGCGTTGGCGATTTAACGTTATTAAGGTGGTCTTTTTTTTTTTTTTTACTGTGCTTCGGTCGGCTAGGACCATATGTCGTGAGCACACAGAGAACAGTGGACTGTAATTATTTTACCGTAGGTTTTTATTTATTATTGCCAAGAAGCAATTAACGTTGAAATGAGCTTCTGATTTAAGAGGAGAGCTGAAGAGCGAGGACGCTCTTTTACAGACGTGTTGTTCAGGTGACAACGAAGCTTGACTGCAAGGTTACATAACTGATCAGTTAGGTAGAGCTGATCTCTTAATTAAACTTCGGGAGCGTACATATACTATAGTTCACTTACTGGCATTTGATTAGTTCTCAGAACAGTCATTGTCATTGGGTAGGAAGCTTTTATTACAATGCACTTCAGCATTCATGACTAATTGTGTTTGTATTTTAGACTAAAGTAAGCGTAACTTTTTTAATAATGCAGATTTTTAATTGTTTTTTTTTTTATTACATTCTACATTAAATGTCCTTGTAATCGTTATATAAACATTTGTATTTAAGTGAAAATTAATATATTCTATAAACACATAACGTTATAAAACATGAAAATTTCAAAAAATGACCACAATTTTGGCCACCACTGTATATATATATATATAATAATATGAAAGCACAAATATATGAAAAAATTTGTAAAATAAATATATATATATGTATATGTAACGGTAACGTACGTGGCACAGAAATCGCGATTATTTGTTATTGTTTAATGGTAACGCCCGAGAAACGCATCTCATTAGTTATTGTGTAAAAGTCCTTTGGCAGGATATTTAAAGCGATCAGGTTTATTTACTTTTCGCTCTTTCGCTGGTATTATTGAGCTTCAAAATATTATTTGAAATGCCTGTAAAAGATCTCAGCGAATGCTTGAAAGTGAAGAAGAAGCCGAATTAAGAAGAGAAAATCGAAATAGATTGGATGGAAAATGCCGTCAAACAGGGCATCAAGGGATCGTCAAAATAGGCTTATTAATCATAGCATCCACGCATTGCTTCTGAAGTCCAAATTGGTCGTTTAAACATTCTGGGGCATAACTGTCGGACTTTGAGTGAAACGTGCAATTTCTGCAAAGCACTGTATTGGAAATGCGAATTAAACAGCTTCAAGAAGTTTACAAAATGTTGTCATTTCATGACGTTGCACTCTGCCAACCCCCCTCTGTACAGATCTGCGATACAAATTTAAGGTTCATTTACAAACATTATTACGGACCCACTAGAAGTAAGATACAATAAAACCTGCAGAACAAAAATGACTTTTGATAAATTTCATTTTATGCAGGTTATTTAAAGTGAACAAAGCATAATAGCATTTTTGGGGGAAGGGAGGGCTGGAACTTTTTTTTTTCGTTTATTGCAGGATTCCGTTATAAACAGGATTTACTGTATTAGAAAATAAATTTCCTGGATGGTACGTTAAAAAAAAAAATCTGTATAGTAATATTTGCTTACAATTTTACTATTTCCTTTTCAGTACAGTAAAAGCTCTGTTATCCGGCATTCAAGTAACCGAAAGCTCAACTAACCGGAAAAATTCGGAGAAATCGGTTTTTTTCCCCCCATAAACAGTTGAAAATTTTTTACTACTATTTTAGGAAATTTACTGTTAGCATTCTCAAATTATCTCAGCGACTAATTCAGCGTAAAACAAATCTGTGTGTATGTTCATAACAGTGAACGTTATAAAATAAAAATATAGCATAAAGAACTGTCTATAGCTCATTAGCACAGAATAACTTCATGTTGCATCATAGTCCGCCGCGCCAGCTGTTTTTCCTTGCGAAAGAGAGAAGGAGGGGGTGGAAAATGAAGACAAGAGAAGAGATGCTTGATCTTTTCTGCTCTTTGCGAAACTAGATGGGGAGGGGGGGAAGGCCTGATAAACGGTAGAAAGCTACATCTTTTCCGAAAACTGAACTGCTAAGTGAGGAAGCCAGGAGCATGAAGGAAAACTGTTTTCTAAGAATTGGGATGGGGATATGGTCATTTCAGATGTCGTATTTTTTTCCCCAGATGCACAGTAGCCCCCCACCCCCCACCCCCCCTGGAATTACTAGAAAATTCCATCTGTCTGTAGAGCTTTCCATATGTCCTGCCCATTTGGGTCTACACATTCAGTTTGACCAATTAGAATTTGACTTAAATCACGCTGTTGCTTTTTTTTTTTTTTTTTCCCCGTTTTGGCACATTTTTACTGCCATCCGCGTGTGCTTAATCAGCTAGCCTAGTAAATTGCTCTCAACCTTTATTAATCGTGTTCTGTCATATTTTTTGTCAAATTAAAAAGTGGCAGATCAGTAAAATCCTAATAAAAGGAAACGAGTTGTTTTAACCATAACTCAGAAGCTAGACATTATTAGACGTTTAGAAAGAGGGGAAAATAAACAACAATTGATGCGTATATTCAACATTGGATCCTCAACGATTTATGATATTAAATCGCAGAAAGAAAAGTTGATGGCATTTGCTTCCTCTGCAGAGTCAAGCAAAGCAACGGATGAAAGAAAAACACTGCAGCAACCTCAGCATGAAAAACTGGATAAAAGTTTATATCAGTGGTTTCTATTAAAACGAGAAGGAGGAGTTCCTATTTCTGGGCCTATGCTGATTGAAAAAGCAAGAGATTTTTCAGAAAAATTAAATATTGTGACAGAATGCAAGTTTTCAGATGGGTGGCTTTCTTGCTTCAAAAAACGCCATGGAATTAGAAAATTTGACATATCTGGAGGACAAAAATCAGCAGCTAATGAAAGTGCAGAGGAATATTCTACTTTTTTTTATTATTTTATTAAAAAAAATAATATTGATCTAAACCACATCTACAATGCTGATGAAACCGGAATCTATTTCCGTTGCCTTCCGACCTCAACATTAGCTGGTCCTAATGAAACGTCAGAAGATGGTTTTAAGAAAAACAAAGACAGACTAACGATTCTGACTTGCGCTAATGCAATTGGCTCTCATAAATTAAAACTGTAATAGGAAAGTCGAAGAATCCAAGAGCACTTACAGGAATTAAACATCTCCCTGTAGTTTACACCAATCATAAAAGTGCTTGGATGGATAAAGATATTTTTACCTACTGGTTTAAAAAAGTTTTTGTGACATCTGTAATTAGCGAGCTTGAAGCTAAGGGAAAAAAACTGGAAGAAAATAAAATAATTTTTCTAATTGACAACTGCCAAGTGCATCCCAGCGAGGAAGAATTGAAATATGGCAATCAAGGGATCATACAAAACGTAAAAATGATTTATTGAAAACATTTCATGCATTAGCTCATAAATGCACAGATAACGGTGGCAGAATTTCAATCAGCTTTCACAATAAAAGATGCCATTTATGATCTTGTCAGTGCATGGAATGCCGTAAAACTGAAAACTCTTCGAAGGGGATGGAAAAAATTATTATTTACAGTAGACTTTTGTTCTGATTCATCATATGAAGAATTTGAAGGATTTAAACCCAAGAAAGGGAACGAATTGCATGAAATTATGGAAACATTAAAAAATGGGCCTAATACTAACTTATCTTTATCACAACTGGAAATGCCAGAAATTGAAAATTGGATAGCTATAGATAAAAATATTCTTGTCACCAAAACTTTAACAGAAGAGCAGTTAATTAAAAAAATGACAGCTCCAGAGGAAGTAACAAATGATATTTCCTCAGAATCCGAAAATGAAATCGAGGAGAAAATTTCGTGGAGTGAAGCTGAGAAAAGTTTATCTACTTTTTTAAAGTTTTGTGAAAAAAATTCGCAGTATTCGGCTCAAGAAGTTTTAGAACTGCATCTCATAAAAGAACGCTTCATGAAAAAAGAGAACTTTCTTTCAAACAGACGGACATCAGACATGCGTTTCGTAGTATTCCTGGCACATAAAAAGAAACGCAATCAAATGCACAGTAACTGCTGAGAAATTATATCCCAAGCTATTTTTTTTTCTTTATTTACACAAGAACAAGAAATTATTATTTTAAAAGAATTATGTAACAAAGATCTTTATACCCAGTTGTATTTTAAATATATTTACTCAAGAATATTTTTTATTGGATGTGTTTGGACCAACTACACTGAACTGGAAATTAAAAAAAGAAAAGACGCTGCTAGGTAAGTTTCTTTTTGCTTTGTTTTATTGTTGGGTTTTTATCAGTTCAAACTTTTTCTCCTCAGCCGGGAGATTGCATCAATATTTTGTGTTGTTGAATTAGCGAGAAAAATATTTTTCAGCAACCTAAACAGTAAACAGAAATAATAATAATATTATTCTAGATTTTAAAAAAAGAACAAAACAGTACTGTGTTTTTTTTTTTTCTCTCTTACTTATTATATTAAAAAAAATTGCTTTCTCCATTGCTAATTGCCATTTGAATTGCCATAATTGAATTGCCATATTTGAACATTTAGTATGTTCAAATCTTCACCGAATTCAAATAATAATAAATTAGGCCGCTTACCTAATTTATATTAATTTACAATAAGTTTTCAGAAATTTAGAAATCTCCCCCCCCCCCCCCCCCAAAAAAAAAAAAAGACCCCACTATCTGAGCCACTCCAGCAAGAAAAACAAAAAAGCTAACGACTGTGTTGTTTGTTTTTATCGTGATCAAAGAAGTCAGGCGTTATCAGTTTGCATCTAATAATGTTTTTAGCTGTTATGTTGTATTTGTTTTGCTATCTAAACTTAATATATAAATGATGTATATTAAATTCTTAAAGTTAAATGATAAGTTATGTCCTTGGATCTTTAATAAATAAATACATTGATTTATTAATACACAAATATTTTAGCCTTACAATTTATTAATACTTGACTCTGTAAATGTCTAAAACTTCTATTAAATTCCAATATAGATTCCACCTTTTATTTAAATCATAAACTAAATGTGTCCATCGCGTTGTGTTCCATACGGTGCTCTAAAAGCCGTCCAATCCAATAATGATTATAGATTTTACAGTTTAGCACTGGAAGAAACATACTTACGTTAAGTTAATCTTGGAACTAAACTTTTATGAATAAGAGACAATTATTAAAAATTCAAATAAACCTCTTTATACGTTTCCTATAATTAACACTTTATTTTACTAAATTTACATTTAAAATTTATAGATTGTCACTTTATCTTATAAAGTTTTCAAATCCCTAAACATAACATTATAGCAACACAGTTAATATAATTCAGAATGACAATATTAACAATGATGTAACTTGTGCAATAAGTTTAAAACCAAAGGATTACATAAACTGTATAAAATTATCAAAACTCAATGTTCAAACAAAAAAAATGCAACACTTACCCTAAGTGAGCAACTGGCTGTTACAGTTATCCAAAATTAATGAAAATATAAAGTCTCACATAGGTCCTTTTTAAAACACTTTGCTCATACCACAAAACTGTTATTCCTCCTTATATTAATGTAAAAATATAAGTCACAGCATAGGTCCTTTTTAAAACACTTTGCTCATATCACAAAAACTGTTATTCCTCCTTATTTATACTGGTTACCCAAAAACCATGGTCGAACCACTCGGCCGCCGCGGAGAAACAGTCTCTAACGGATATCCACAACTCTCCAGTAACATCGGGTAAAATACCTCTTGATCAGCATCGGGCATTCTTCAATCAATGCTATAAGATCAGCATCGAACCTCTCGGCCGCCGCAGAGAAACAGTCTCTAATGGATATCCACAACTCTCCAGTAACATCGGGTAAAATACCTCTTGATCGGCATCGAGCATTCTTCAATCAATGCTATAAGATCAGCGTCGAACCTCTCGGCCGCCGCGGAGAAAACAGTCTCTACCGTATTTCAGACAATTACATTAGATCCGTCATCATAAAGTTCCGCTCCAACAGCATAGACAAAAGTACTAACTAAGGACCCTCAGAAATTAAATAAACATTCTCGACATTTCACTAGAAGGGCCCCCTCCTATTTTCAGGTGAATCTTTTAGCTTCGAGCGTCAACTACGGGAGTCAGGCGACAATTCCTCCTTCTTCGGACTTCGTGAACGATCCTCATTTTTAGCCGGACAAGACCGCTTTCTTCCAACCACTGCGTGCCTCTGCCCCTCAAGAAAATCCCCCTACTGTCCTCTTTTTCTATTTTGTTTTTTGTATATTTTTATTATTAAAGACGGGAGGTACCCAGACACAATCCAGGTTTAATTGGCTAAAATTCTATACGCCCCCTCTGACGCCATGAGAACACTTGAATTTTTAAGTAACGCTAACCTCTTTAACCCCCTTAAGCTGCACAAATATCCCAGACATTCGCCGCCAAATTTATAGTTTTTTAAAGGATTAACGAACGTCAAACCTAGATCTCCCTTCCTCAGTTTATTGCTGCTCGGGTCAAAAGTCCAGCCGAAAAGAGCGGAAATATCGTTCTCATCCGTTGAAATTCAATATTTTCATCCATCCTATACCCAACTGTAAACACATATCTAACGACCGCGCTTTCTCTGTAATGAGAAAAACAGAAAACTCAGACCCCTCTATTTATCTAAACATGGACCCTCAAAAGAGAAAATAACATATTGTAGCTGTGTTAAATTCCTTTCCCAGTGTAAATTTTCTAATATTCCCAAACCCCTTCAAACACATCATAACAACATCCCCTCTCTTTACTGAAAATTTTTACGCAGACAAAAATTTTCTCAAAAAACAATTTTTTACTATATGCAAAATCTAATAAATTAACCAGGAAATCATCGGACGTGCCTCGTCAACTGAAACCTCACATCCTCGCCCGAAACAAAACTCCTGCCCCAGACTAGGAAATAAAATTCCAGCAACAAAAACACAATACTCAGCTTTGCGCACCTAAGAGAGTACCCCCGAAATGACCACCACTCTATAAAGTATACGCAAATTAGTTTGTACCAGAATAAATGGAAAAGGGAAAAGAAAAAATCTTGTTAAATTCAACGATTTACCTACCAGCAGCAGTTGCTCAACCCAAACTTATTAAATTAAGCGTCCCAATGAAATTTTTAATTAATATATATGTATTTTAATTTAAACCAACCACACGAGCTGTAACAATATGTATCCATTAATTCAATACAGTTCTAAAAAAAAGAACCCACACAATGTAATAGCATAATTTACAATAGTACACAAAACCTATACATATATAAATAAATCCTAAATAGAGAATCATAAAATATTTTCAATGAAGTATGTGTACAATGATACAGTACATCAAATATTTTACATCTCACTTCACAAAAAAAAAACAAGAAAAAACTGTAAATAGCTTAGCACGATACTACTTCTGCATGATGTATACAAAATATCATTACACCAATGTATATTCACCGTAAACAACCAAAGAAAATATATGTATTACAAATATTGCATATCATCACTAAAAATCTATTTTTTTTTTTTAAAAAGTCCATAGCTTATTATTTATTTAGCGATGTATATGTATATATATATATTTTTTTCTTTTTTTTTTTTTTAACAAATTTAAATACACACATAAATGACGTCTAACAGTAATGCTTGACCAATTTCTTATAAACAATCATTTATATATTCCTGACACAATACCACTGCGGTACCACATCAACCCACTTAAAACTATTCTCCACTTTTACACAATATTCAATACTCTTCTGCAACTAAAATACTCCATGTAAAACCCTAATAAAATATTTCCTCTACTCTAAAATTAATTTCAAAATGTGCAAAAGAATACCCGATTCCACAGTTTTAAAAATAAATTTGAGTATCCGTCTTCCATTAAAAACTTAACCAGTCCGCTTCATATCTAGCATTGGTCAAACATACTTTACAAACTCTCCCTTAATTATACTCTGCCAAAATTTTCATTACCTTTACATCAATACGCAAAAAAAAAAAATGAACCTCCAAATTTCTACAATTAATTGCTTTATAACCCATACATAATAAAACAAAATACTAGTTCATAAAAAGTGAGGAAGGATTGTACTTTGTGCCAATATATTAAGAAAAAGAAGAAACAACGTATAAAGGCACAAATAAAATGTGTTTAAAAGCATACAGCTGTTTCAAAACCTCTAAGGTTTCCTCATCAGTGCTTAAAATAAAAGTTAAAACTAAGACATTGTGTAAAAAGAGGGGGGTGGGGGAAGAGGTGGACAGAGAGTCAGAAAAGCATACCTTTCAGCTCTACTGCCAACGGTGAAATGCGACCTACGGCTGACAAACAGTTACGGAGTTGATCTCACGCACATATTCAGGGAGACCAATCAAAATACCCAATTGCTCTGGAAGAGTCCAAACCCAGAAGGAGAAAAAGGGGGGAGGGAGTGGAGGGAATTATAGAAAATTAAACCATACCTTTGAAAAATTGGGCGTACTAGATAAATCATTAACTAAACTGTTTGAATTTTTCCATATGTGGTAAGCCTCCCAGAAGTCCAGGTCATAGATTGAAGTACATTTCTGTATTATGGAGGCTTCGGAAAATTTAAAATTATGGTTGTTGGACCAGCAGTGGTTGGCAATAGCGGAACGTTTGATATCACAATTTTTAACGCAAGTTTTATGCTCCCCCAAACGGATCTTAAAGGCACGCTTCGTTTGACCAATGTACATTTTGTTGCATTCGCAAGATATCCTGTAAATACCCCAATTTGAAAAACTGTCAATTGGATGTTTCAGATTTGTGAATTGAATTTTATTAAAAGGAGTATAAACTACTTTAAAGTCAAATTTTGACAAGATTTTAGAAATTTGATGGCTTATTTTCAGAAAATATGGGAGTATAATTAAATTTTCATTACCGACAGTATTAGCCCTGGATTTTGTACGTTTACTTAGTTTGTTATGAATGGAATCGACGATTTCAGCTGTAAAACCTCGATCAATGGCAATAGATTTAATGTAGTCTAATTCTGTTTTTAGTAAACTGTCGGAAGAACAAATATTTAAAGCCCTGTAAACATAACTGTTAAAGGCAGCCAACTTTTGATTAGGTGGATGGGATGAAAGGCGATGTGGGGGTAAGGATACTGCGAATGGTTTACGGTAAACAGTAGTGTGAAACAAATTATTTTCGCGGAAAACCATAACATCAAGAAAGGGCAAACGACTGTTATTTTTGAGTTCGAAAGTGAACTGAATATGTTCATCTATAGAATTCATAATATCGAGAATATTAGTAAGATTAAGATCATCAGAGTTTAATAATGCAAAGCAGTCATCAGCATAGCGGATGTAAAATGGAAAGGATAATATCTTGAAAAGGTTTGATTTGTAATAGTGCATGTAAATATCACTGAGGATGGGGCTGAGGGGGGAGCCCATGGACAAACCATCAGTCATGCAATAAAAATTACCATTAAAAATGAATGTGTTTTGCGATAAACAAATGCTAGTAAGATGTATAAGCTCATCAATTTCGTAATCTGAATAATGAAATTCTTGTAGGCGTAATTTAAGACAATTTAAAGCACCTTGAACCGGTACGTTAGTAAATAGTGATTTAACGTCGAATGAAACCATACTATTGTTTTGAGTACCACTGAAGCTACGAAGTTTATTAACAAACTCATAAGAGTTCCTGCAAGTGTAGATATTGTTAGAGAGCAGGGGGGAGAAAATAGAGGTCAAATATTTCGCTAATTTATAGGAAGAGGTACCAATGTTCGAAACTATTGGTCTGAAAGGAATGCCTTGTTTATGGACTTTTGGGAGCGCATAAAATCTTGCGCAGTGTGACACTGAAGGAATGAGGGATAATTTAACGTTGTTGGAAATGAGTGGAGAGTGCTCGATAGCCGATTTTATAGTTTTCAATTCTTTTTGAGAAGGATCAGATTTAATCTTTTTATAAGGACCCTCGTCTATCAAGTCTTGTGTTTTGGATAGGTAATCAGACTTGTCCATAACAACAATCTGGCCACCCTTATCAGCCTTGCTGATAACTATGTCAGTATTCATAGGGTATAGTCAGTATTCATTCTATGTCAGTGTTCAACGGGCCATTGGATTGCTTGTTTTATCCTTTTGATTTTATCTTTTGATTTTATGACATGTCGGACTGCAATAGATTTACCACCCTACGCTTGAAAAAAAATTCAGATACCTCAACCACCTTGCTTTCCTTCTGAACTGTAAACGCAATAGAGTAATTCCGAATTTTATTTCTGTCAATTGTAATTTAACTTATTCAAACAAAATTGAAAAAATTATTTTCCGTACGAAACTCGCACTGTTAAGATCTGTAATACAGGAGACCCGTCGAAAAATTGCCCTTATTGAACAGGAATTGTATGATCTACATCTTAATCTATCCAACTCACATCACGATTTCACTTCCATTGACAACCAGTCTTGGTTTAGTGCAAGAAGCAAGTCTACCAAACATATAGCTACTTTGAAAACGAAATTTAATTTACTCTCTAGTAAACATAACAATAGTTTACCCAATACCTTACCGTTGGTTAACCAGAATGCCGTTGTCAATCTTTCAAGTGCTAACCTTACTCAGGATGAAATCCATTATCTTAAATTAAATAATAATTTTGCACTTACTACTAAACCGTCTTTTCCTCATGTGATTGCCCCCATCGAAAGAGCGTTCAAGTTCAGTGCTTTAAACCCTTCTCAGAAGGATTCAATTAGACACTTAATCGCCAATAATGTGAATTTCAATAATAACCTTCCTAAATCCAATATCAGCAAAGCTGCATCAAGTTGCATAAAAAATCTAAAATCTAATACTGACATAGTTATCAGCAAGGCTGATAAGGGTGGCCAGATTGTTGTTATGGACAAGTCTGATTACCTATCCAAAACACAAGACTTGATAGACGAGGGTCCTTATAAAAAGATTAAATCTGGTCCTTCTCAAAAAGAATTGAAAACTATAAAATCGGCTATTGAGCACTCTCCACTCATTTCCAACAACGTTAAATTATCCCTCATTCCTTCAGTGTCACACTGCGCAAGATTTTATGCGCTCCCAAAAGTCCATAAACAAGGCATTCCTTTCAGACCAATAGTTTCGAACATTGGTACCTCTTCCTATAAATTAGCGAAATATTTGACCTCTATTTTCTCCCCCCTGCTCTCTAACAATATCTACACTTGCAGGAACTCTTATGAGTTTGTTAATAAACTTCGTAGCTTCAGTGGTACTCAAAACAATAGTATGGTTTCATTCGACGTTAAATCACTATTTACTAACGTACCGGTTCAAGGTGCTTTAAATTGTCTTAAATTACGCCTACAAGAATTTCATTATTCAGATTACGAAATTGATGAGCTTATACATCTTACTAGCATTTGTTTATCGCAAAACACATTCATTTTTAATGGTAATTTTTATTGCATGACTGATGGTTTGTCCATGGGCTCCCCCCTCAGCCCCATCCTCAGTGATATTTACATGCACTATTACGAATCAAACCTTTTCAAGATATTATCCTTTCCATTTTACATCCGCTATGTCGATGACTGCTTTGCATTATTAAACTCTGATGATCTTAATCTTACTAATATTCTCGATATTATGAATTCTATAGATGAACATATTCAGTTCACTTTCGAACTCGAAAATAACAGTCGTTTGCCCTTTCTTGATGTTATGGTTTTCCGCGAAAATAATTTGTTTCACACTACTGTTTACCGTAAACCATTCGCAGTATCCTTACCCCCACATCGCCTTTCATCCCATCCACCTAATCAAAAGTTGGCTGCCTTTAACAGTTATGTTTACAGGGCTTTAAATATTTGTTCTTCCGACAGTTTACTAAAAACAGAATTAGACTACATTAAATCTATTGCCATTGATCGAGGTTTTACAGCTGAAATCGTCGATTCCATTCATAACAAACTAAGTAAACGTACAAAATCCAGGGCTAATACTGTCGGTAATGAAAATTTAATTATACTCCCATATTTTCCGAAAATAAGCCATCAAATTTCTAAAATCTTGTCAAAATTTGACTTTAAAGTAGTTTATACTCCTTTGAATAAAATTCAATTCACAAATCTGAAACATCCAATTGACAGTTTTTCAAATTGGGGTATTTACAGGATATCTTGCGAATGCAACAAAATGTACATTGGTCAAACGAAGCGTGCCTTTAAGATCCGTTTGGGGGAGCATAAAACTTGCATTAAAAATTGTGATATCAAACATTCCGCTATTGCCAACCACTGCTGGTCCAACAACCATAATTTTAAATTTTCCGAAGCCTCCATAATACAGAAATGTACTTCAATCTATGACCTGGACTTCTGGGAGGCTTACCACATAAGGAAAAATTCAAACAGTTTAGTTAATGATTTATCTAGTACGCCCAATTTTTCAAAGGTATGGTTTAATTTTCTATAATTCCCTCCACTCCCTCCCCCCTTTTTCTCCTTCTGGGTTTGGACTCTTCCAGAGCAATTGGGTATTTTGATTGGTCTCCCTGAATATGCGCGTGAGATCAACTCCGTAACTGTTTGTCAGCCGTAGGTCGCATTTCACCGTTGGCAGTAGAGCTGAAAGGTACGCTTTTCTGACTCTCTGTCCACCTCTTCCCCCCCACCCCCCCACCCCCTCTTTTTACACAATGTCTTAGTTTTAACTTTTATTTTAAGCACTGATGAGGAAACCTTAGAGGTTTTGAAACAGCTGTATGCTTTTAAACACATTTTATTTGTGCCTTTATACGTTGTTTCTTCTTTTTCTTAAAATACTAGTTACTTAAAATTAAATAGTCAAAGCAATACCACAAATATTATATATAAAGGAATATGAAAAATAGCACAAAAGAAAAAAAAATAGTTCAGACATAAACTGAATTTAAAAAAATTCACATTTGTCTCAAAAACCACTTTAGCATTCACCAAACCAAAATATGTAATGGTCTGTTTAATAATGTTATACATAAGTAAATATATGTGTAATATGTATAGCATTCAAGACATTTACTTAAAAGTATCTATCTTTTTACTAAGTAAGATAGAAAAGTGAAACAAACAAACAAACAAACGAGAAAAAAAAAACTATATACAAGAGAATTTATTTACACACAAAATTACCTCCTCTAGTACCGTTTTCGTAACGAGTACGAATGAGTTGCAACATTCCCCGTTTTAACATTCGGCCCGTGAAGAGGTCGCTGACCTCTCCAATTCTTCCCCTGTCTAACGCACTTTGACCTCCGTCTCTTTTCCCGGTTATCGGAAGATGGGCCAGCAGGATCTCTGAAAACTGCATCAGTCAATGTATTATGTGTAGTCGAATTCCCCGCAGTATTTTGAGAGACCCCTCTGCTTTCTAAATTCTGAATCTGCATTTGAGCACTAATTTCCGTGTGCCGATTTAAATTCAATAAATATTTTTTTGAGCTTCGTGAAAAAATTCTTGTGGGATATAATTTGACTTCACGATCAATGCTAGCATACTGTTCATTAGAATGAAAACTTTCTTCTGTTGGAGCATCATTCTGACATTGTAATGCAGGAAAAACTGGTTTGATTCCAATTTTTCTAAGTTGATTAACGTGAACCGTCTTCATCTTTGAAGTATCTGACACTAGCTGAATTTTATAATTGACTTTCCCTACTTTTTCTATGACCCTGTAAGGCCCGGTATTGAGTTTTGCGAATTTTCGAGACAAACCTATCTTAATGGCGGGACAATACCATAACACTAAATCACCAATTATAATTTTTTTATCAACTGCATTTTTATTTTTAATCCTTTCTTGATTTTCCGCAGCTTTCTCTAGATTACTCCTGATTTGATTAAAAACTGTTTGCAAAGAAGGAATTAAAGTCTCACAATAAGAACGACTATCTGCATAAGAGAATTCAGGTTTCTGAGTTAATAAATTATATGGAAGTAGCATATCTCTCCCCGTTAGTACAAAGTGTGGCGATTCATTAGTTGCGACATGAGTTGCTGATCGCAAAGCTAGAAGTGCAAATTTTAGTTGCTTGTCCCAATCTGTATGTGTGATGTTTATGAGGTGTGCTAAATGAGCAGCGATTGAAGCGTGTTGTCGTTCGATTTTAGCATTCGTTTGGGGACGGTAGGGTGTTGTCGTACGATGATCAATCCCCAGTTGCTTATAGACGACCTTCTTAATGGCATCACCTACCAGCTGACTACCAAGATCTGTGATCAGTGTTCTAGGCACACCATATCGAGATATAAATTCGCCCAAAACGTCAGCAATAGTATCTGAATCAATTGAAGGCACTGGCCATGCATCAGGCCACTTTGAAAAGGCACAAACAAAGGATACAATGAATTTATTTACCTGAAATGTTTGAGTGTAAGGACCAGAAATATCAAGATGAATAATTTGCATTACGTGATTTGCTATAGGTAACCTTTGTAACTCTGCGTCCTTTTTTGGTTTATGACCCCGGTATTGCAAACACGAGTGACAAGCGCCTATTAATTTCTTAATATGAGCATACATTTTTGGCCAGAAATAAAAGTGCTTGATCCTCTCTAATGTTTTATAAATACCCGCATGACAAGCAACAACTGAGTTATGCGTTAACTCGAAAATTTTCGGGACTAGGGACAACGGTAAGACAAATTTACATTGCGCATCCCTTCTAGTCCTGTTACGTATATCCTTACATTTCAAAATACCGTCCTCTAAGAAAAATAATATATGTTCGGGTTTAGGATTAACTTTATCGGACAAATTCTGTATAATCGACAAGCAAAATTTATCGCTTTTCTGTTCCATTTTAAGCTCGTTAAGAAAATTAGAAGGGTCATAACTATGCATCAAAGGAGTATCAACAAGGTTATTTACAAGATGCATATTTTCGTTCTCTTTAATCTTAACTTCTGTAATATCATTTTTCTCAGTATTTACGATTTCATGATCCACAAAACGAGATAAGAAATCCGCAATCGAATTACATTTCCCTTTAATAAATCTAGTCTCAAAATCAAAGTCTGCGAGCGAACATAACCAACGCGCAATTCTCGAAGTTGGATCCTTTAATTTTAATGCGTAAGTAAGAGCTGCATGATCAGTATACACTATGAACCTACGATTGTAAAGGTAGCATTTAAAATAATTGACAGCCCATACTATAGCTAATAATTCCCGTTCCGATGTTGAATAACGCACTTCTACGTCTTTAAGTTTTCGACTTGCAAAAGCAATAGGGGCCGGGAAATTATTTTCATCAAACTGGGCTAACACAGCACCGAGTGCGAAATTTGAAGCGCCCGTAAACAATACGAAATCTTTATTAAGATCCGGTAGATTTAATGTCGGAATTTCTGCCAAAGCATTTTTCAAATCCTCGAATTCTTCTTGTGCCTTTTCCGTCCAAATAAATTTAGATTTACCTTTTAATAAATTACTTAAAGTAATAGCCCTTTTTGAAAAATCACCCAAAAATTTTCTATAAAAATTTATCGTCCCACAAAATTGACGCAATTGTTTCTTACTATTAGGCGCCTTAAATTGTTTAATTACTTCCACATTCTTTGTAGTGGGCGAGATTTTTCCGTCTTTTACAGTAAATCCCAAAAATGTAATTTCAGACTTTAAAAAATGGCATTTAGAGGGTTTTAATCTGAGATTGTGCTCACGCAATCTATCAAAAACTAAAGATAGTTTTTCAAAGTGAGATTGAATGTCTTTAGAAGCCACACATATGTCATCGATATAAATTAAAATACTGAGGTCCGCAACATCTCCAAAAATAAAATTCATTAATCTCTGAAAAGCAGGAGGAGAACCAGTACATCCAAATGGGCTTCTTGTATACATAAATAATCCTTTATGTGTAGTAATTGATGTATATTTTTGATCCTCCTCATTAATCAGCTGCTGATAAAAACCAGAAGTCAAGTCCATAGTTGAAAAATATTTGGAACCTGCCAAAGAATCAATAGTTTCAGTTATGTTTGGTAAGGGGTAGCTGTCTTTTATTAATTGTGAATTTAATTTTCGAAAATCGGCATATAACCTATGGCCACCATCCGCTTTTTTAACCAGCATTACTGGGCTAGCAAACTCACTATTTGACGGTACCAAAATTCCCGCTTCTAACAACATGTCTAATTGACTCTCCATTTCCCTTCTTAAATTATAAGCAACCCTATAAGGCATGCATTTAACAGGTTTATCGTCGAATTTCGTGTTTTAAAGTATCGCACCCTGGTAGCTCAAGAACTGATGAAGCAAAGATGTCTGAATTTTTGTTAAGAAAATCACGAACTTCCGTTCTTAGAGGTTCATCTAAATGATCTAAATTAACTTTACTATCCCAGCTTAAATCAGCATGATCCATGGATCCCATATTTACGTCGTCAATATGACCCGTAAACTCGTCCTGCCTTTTGGGATAATTTGACATCACAGGTACTAACACTCCTAATTTAGTCCCTTTATTTAAATGCACTGCATTATCACTAAAATTAGCTATTTTAATAAATAACCTATTTACATCATTTTCACAAACAGAAGTCCCCACTAATAAATCCCTCTTAAATGGGAGAATACACAGTTTAATTAAGACATCTTTTGTATCAATAAAGTTTGTTTTTCTAATCCTAACCTTAATGATTCTTTCCGAATTTGGTGGAATGTACTCTTTGTGTTTAGAAAAGACTGGCAAAGGCTTTGGATTTAGTTCGATTGAATTAACATTATTACTCGGGCCCTTTAATAATAAAAAACCTGTATTGTCATAAAATAATGTATTGTTTTTTAAATCAATGAGCAAATCAAATTTCTTTATAAAAGGCACGCCTAGAATCATATGGAAGTGCGACGATAACGAACTGCTAGTTACATAAAAGTTATCAGTAAACTCCCGATTCTCAATTCGAAAAGTTAGATCAACAGAACTTTAAATTTTAAACTCTCCCCCCAAAATTGTATTCATAGAAATTGAAGCTTTTTTAAATTTATTCAGTTTTAATTTATTTACAACTTCCTGTGAAACAAAATTACAGGTCGAACCCGAGTCAATTAACGCTTTACATATTTTACCCTCAATATTAACTTCCATTAATGGTAATTTAGTTTCTATACTTTGATTAAAAACATTAAAATTATGACACTGAGATTTCTCCAATACCGACTGTATATTAGACAAAGAGGAATTACTCGCCGGTTTAGAATCCACCATTAATAGTTTAAATTATTCTCTCTAAAACCACGATTTGCATATTGCAAAATCCCCTGCCCGCGGATCTGCCTCTGTTTGTGGGATAAAAGGTGCGCTCTCCATTCATACCCCTTGTCTGCGGATCACGGGAAACCTGAAACTGTCCTCTTTCCTCCAAAGTATTTTCCCTATTCTCATTCCTGAGTCTGGAGTTGTTTTCTATTGGCGCATCATTAAATCTCCGTCGGTTGTTCTCTAATTGGGGGCAAAAACGTTGTATATGGCCGTTTAATTTACACCTGAAACAAACAATATCATCTTGTTTCCTTTTTTGGAAATCATTTTCAAGCTTCGAAATCTTATCTGACATAAAATTTAATTGTTCTTTGAGTTCCTTAGCGAAATTTCGGAAATAGTCAATTTCCGTTAGATTATTTCTATCCGTTTTATTATTTCGATCCGCTTGATTATTTCTATTAGCGGTAATTGCACAAGCCAAATTAGAATTATCAATTTGCATAGTCGTATCTATTGGAACTGATTTATATGCGCGCTCTTCTAATAACGCAATTTCTTCCAATTCTTTTAAACTTTTTGGATTCCTGGTGATTACCCCTTTCCTAATTTGAGGGAGTAAATTTTTTTGTAACATGGAAACTAACCATTCCTCTTTTGTTTTTTCTTTGCAATCCTTCGGTAAATTATGTGCCGAAATTGCCGCTGTAGCCTTAACATTTGCTTTCGCGATAAATTCAGCTACAGAGTGATCCTGTTGCTGTTTAAATAACCAAAAATCATTTAAAAGATCCCCTTGATCTCTTTTAGAACCGAATTTTTCCTGCAATACGTCAAATAGATCCTCCACAGTTTTAATGTTATGCTTGAAATTTATGAATGTTTGTAAAGCCAATCCGGCTAGACGCTGTTGAATTGCAAATAATTGATCTTCTGCTGGCCAAAGCAAGAAGTTTGCTACTGCAGAAAATTTGGTCCTAAATTGTTCTAATGTCCATGTTAAATCCTGCCCGGTAAAAACTGATATAATATTCAAAGAATCTAAAATTAATGCGCGTCTTTTCATGGTAGCTTCTATTTCTGCCATCTTTTTGGCTTCCTGAGTATCTGTTTCCGTCATTATGATCCCACTCTAATAAAAACAAACTATAACTCGTATGTACCTTAAAATATCTCAGAATACCTCCAAATATGAAAAAAAAATTATACCGAATTACAAACCAAAATCATGCATGAAAATATAAAACAAGCAATATAAAATTCAATAAGGATTCTTATACATATACTCGAAAGTATATAACTTACCAATAATTTCACACAAAACATAAAACATTCATTATGGCAGAGACGGGAGAAAGAGAAAGTTATAATAAAAAACCAACTTTTAACATATTATTCCAGCACAAAATAAATAAATTTATCTTAGGACATTTTATTACACATTATTTTCATAATTTTTCAACAGTAATAATATTTTAAGTAACACACACAAAAAAAAAAGGTGTAAAGTTAAATTTAATAGATTTTTTTTTTTTATATATATATAAAACCGAGTTAGAGCACCAAAACCCAGCAAAGGTCAAAATTGTAACAAAAATCAAATTGTTACCTAACGGCACCAGTGTTATGTTGTATTTTATTTTGTTATCTTTTCTTAGTATATAAATGATGTATATTAAATTCTTAAAGTTAAATGATAAGTTACGTCCTTGGATCTTTAATAAATAAATACATTGATTTATTAATACACAAATATTTTAGCCTTACAATTTATTAATACTTGACTCTGTAAATGTCTAAAACTTCTATTAAATTCCAATATAGATTCCACCTTTTATTTAAATCATAAACTAAATGTGTCCATCGCGTTGTGTTCCATACGGTGCTCTAAAAGCCGTCCAATCCAATAATGATTATAGATTTTACAGTTTAGCACTGGAAGAAACATACTTACGTTAAGTTAATCTTGGAACTAAACTTTTATGAATAAGAGACAATTATTAAAAATTCAAATAAACCTCTTTATACGTTTCCTATAATTAACACTTTATTTTACTAAATTTACATTTAAAATTTATAGATTGTCACTTTATCTTATAAAGTTTTCAAATCCCTAAACATAACATTATAGCAACACAGTTAATATAATTCAGAATGACAATATTAACAATGATGTAACTCATGCGATAAGTTTAAAACCAAAGGATTACATAAACTGTATAAAATTATCAAAACTCAATGTTCAAACAAAAAAAATGCAACACTTACCCTAAGTGAGCAACTGGCTGTTACAGTTATCCAAAATTAATGAAAATATAAAGTCTCACATAGGTCCTTTTTAAAACACTTTGCTCATACCACAAAACTGTTATTCCTCCTTATATTAATGTAAAAATATAAGTCACAGCATAGGTCCTTTTTAAAACACTTTGCTCATATCACAAAAACTGTTATTCTTCCTTATTTATACTGGTTACCCAAAAACCATGGTCGAACCACTCGGCCGCCGCGGAGAAACAGTCTCTAACGGATATCCACAACTCTCCAGTAACATCGGGTAAAATACCTCTTGATCGGCATCGGGCATTCTTCAATCAATGCTATAAGATCAGCGTCGAACCTCTCGGCCGCCGCGGAGAAACAGTCTCTAACGGATATCCACAACTCTCCAGTAACATCGGGTAAAATACCTCTTGATCGGCATCGAGCATTCTTCAATCAATGCTATAAGATCAGCGTCGAACCTCTCGGCCGCCGCGGAGAAAACAGTCTGTACCGTATTCCAGACAATTACATTAGATCCGTCATCATAAAGTTCTGTTCCAACAGCATAGACAAAAGTACTAACTAAGGACCCTCAGAAATTAAATAAACATTCTCGACATTTCACTAGAAGGGCCCCCTCCTATTTTCAGGTGAATCTTCTTTCAGCTTCGAGCGTCAACTACGGGAGTCAGGCGACAATTCCTCCTTCTTCGGACTTCGTGAACGATCCTCATTTTTAGCCGGACAAGACCGCTTTCTTCCTACCACTGCGTGCCTCTGCCCCTCAAGAAAATCCCCCTACTGTCCTCTTTTTCTATTTTGTTTTTTGTATATTTTTTATTATTAAAGACGGGAGGTACCCAGACACAATCCAGCTTTAATTGGCTAAAATTCTCTACGCCCCCTCTGACGCCATGAGAACACTTGAATTTTTAAGTAACGCTAACCTCTTTAACCCCCTTAAGCTGCACAAATATCCCAGACATTCGCCGCCAAATTTATAGTTTTTGGAAGGATTAACGAACGTCAAACCTAGATCTCCCTTCCTCAGTTTATTGCTGCTCGGGTCAAAAGTCCAGCCGAAAAGAGCGGAAATATCTTTCTCATCTGTTGAAATTCAATATTTTCATCCGTCCTATACCCAACTGTAAACACATATCTAACGACCGCGCTTTCTCTGTAATGAGAAAAACAGAAAACTCAGACCCGTCTATTTATCTAAACATGGACCCTCAAAAGAGAAAATAACATATATTGCAGCTGTGTTAAATTCCTTTCCCAGTGTAAATTTTCTAATATTCCCAAACCCCTTCAAACACATCATATCAACAGCTATGCAGAAAAGATTCATTATTACTGTGAGGTTAGTTGAGGTAACACAAGTTGATCATACCAAAGTTAATTTTCCAAGCTTCCATGTGCTTTTTCCGGAAAGAGGAGATGTCAAATTATAAATAATACAACTTTACAAAAGATTAATAAATAAATATAGAAATTTGTTTACTTTTATTTTTTATTCGGAAAGAATAACATTATCAAATGCAAATTCATTAATAATAATAATAATAATAATAAGAGTTATTTGATCGACTTCCTAATGGCAGGAAAATAGTCTAAAAATCATTTTCCTGCTTCATTGTTTTGTCGATGCCCCCCCCCCCCCCCCCCCCACCACCACCCGTTCCTTCTTTCATGACAGATTTTGTAGCACTCAACTATCCGGCAATCGGCGTTTCCCGAGCATGCCAGTTAGTTGAGCTGTATTACTGTTGTTAGTGTATTACAGTTTATGTTGTATTTGTGCCTGCTTTTTCATCTAAAGATTTTAAATAAAAAATTAAATTATTGAAAATATAATTAAATATTAAATGAATTCATCAATTAATTTGGGATAAAAAAGTTTAAAGTATGAGACATATAAAAATTAAACTTAACCTGTGACTTTACACAACTTTAGAACTGAACAAGAGTCTGGCCCTGGTAATTTGCACTGTCTCCCCCCCCCCCCCCTCTGTACGGACCTGCGATAAAAATTTCAGATTCATTTAAGAACATTATTATGGGTTCAGGCAATGGCGGGCGGGTCAGCTAGTTCATATATATATATCTGAATTTTGTCATGCTGTAACTCAAATTTTTGAACCGATTTGGATGAAATTTTTCATATGCATAGTACATACTAATGTCTCGACCGAGTTTGTTGGCCAGCTTCATCCGCCATCTTGTTTCAAAATGGCAGCCATTTGAATTTTGTGGACACTTTTGGAAATTTTTAGGTTTTGTAACTTTAAAATGACCTATGTTGTTAACTTACACTGTGTGTATCTTTTAATGTTTCTAACATTCTGTTTAAAAGGATATATAAGAGTTTGCATTTTGTGAAACATAACAATTTGTATAAGTATACAATGTTAGAAAACATAAAAAAATTTCAAGAATTCAAATGGCTGCCATTTTGAAACAAGGTGGCAGATGAAGTTGACCAACGAACTTGGTCGAGACATTAGTATGTACTTATACACATGAAAAATTTCATTCAAATCAGCTAAAAAATTTCAGAGTTACAGCATGACAAAATTGAGATATATATGTAGCATATATATATATGGGGCTGTGCATATATAACGTTATCATTTTAGGGGAGAGGGGGGGGGGGGGGGTCTGGCTCATGATATCGTAAGATATCTCTAGGGGGAGGGGGGATATGTCTTTTGATATTGTTATCATTTTAGATCCAACCAAAATTTTCTCTTTTTATTTGTAATTAGTTCTTTACATCAAAATTGTCTGTTATCTTTTTTAGTCTGTTACCTATATTTATGAAAAAGCAAAATTAGTATTAAAATCTTTAAATGATTATAAAATTATTTAATTCCAAAATACGGAATACTGCAAAATTTGGCATTCCTCTTCTTCTGTCATATATGTATGAATACATAATCCGCTATTCGAGAAAGTAGGTCCGAAGTATGTTTGAAATGTTGTGTATACTAGTAAAGAAAAGAGAAAGAATCTGTTTATCCATCTGTTTAGCTGAAAAGTTCTGCCTCCATGTGGGGGCAAGTACAATAAGACCTTATTATTGTTGAATGTATTATATAGCAAAAAGCTATTATTAAATACGTTTAAATATTAGTTGTTTCTTTTAAGTGTTATTTTATATAAAATCATTTTATATACATATAATAGTGTTATTTTACTGATTTATATTCATTTGAATCAACAAAGTACTATACGAATAATAAATGTATAACCATATCTGTTTCTGTATGTCACTGCAAACAAAATAAAGAAAATTGCAAAAATCAAAATATTTTTTTTGATATTGATAACGATATCATAAGGGGGGGGGGGGGGGTCAAGGAATGATAACGAATGATATCGTAAGGGAGGGAGGGGGTCCAAAATTTCCAAAAAGTTGATAACGTTATATATGCACAGCCCCTAAGTCAACATTTCAATGGAGTGTGGTTTTAGGATCTGAGGGTCATGATCAGCGAAAACATAGCAAAATTTCGAGAAGTGTTTTCCTTCGGATGGCTACAATAGGTAGTTTTTTACATTTTGTAATGAAAGCTACCTAAAAGTGTCCACAATTTTGGCCACCACTGTATATATAATATATATTTTCCTGTTGAATCATTTATTGTTTCAAAATCCCACAAAATCATTGGGATTAATAGGTGCATAGGAGAGAAAAAAAAATATAAGCTAGAAAATAGTGCAACATTTTGTCATCTGATGATGAAAAACTCACTAAATTTCATCAAGTAGTCGCAGAAAAAAAAAATCGCTCATTTGTTAGTCAGACAGGAAGGAAAATCGTGAATTTCATTGTTTGGTCATTAAAAAAAATTGCGATAGTCTTCAATCAATCTAAAAAAGAATCGGGAATGTCCTCAATCATTTGCTGAAATTCGCAGGGATGTCACTTTTCTGCTTTTTTAAAAATCAATTAACAATTTATGACCATGCTGCATAAAAAACAGAGAAATTCATCAAACTGTCCATGAATAAAATCTCAAATTCTGGCTAATCATTCAAGCAAAAAATCTTGACTTTCCTGAAACAATCACAGAAAAATTCTCAAATTTCATCAAGATGTTGCATAACAAACACAAATTTTATCATTCGGTCACGGGGGAAAAAAATCGTGAATTTCATCAAACAATTGCAGTAATTAATTGCGAATTTCGTCAAACAATCGTTGAATAAAACTGTGAATTTTGTTGAATGATTGTAGGAAATATCACGATTTTGTCAAGTGGTCACGTAAAAAAATTCAAAATTTCTTTGAACAAGCACAGAAATTAATCGCAAATTTCATAAAACGATTGCAAAATAAAGTCATGAATTCATGGTGAAAAAAATCTCGAATTTCAGCAAATGATCACGGACAAATATTGTGAATTTCAACAAACGATCACAGAAAAAAATCACACGGTAAATGATCACAGAAAAAAATCGCAAATTTCAGCAAGCAGTCGCGTAAAAAATTTACAATTTTCAGGGTTGATCATGGAGGAAATTGTAAATTTCGTCAAAAAATTGAAGAAATTAATCTTGAATTTTGTCAAAATTTCATGTTGAAAAGAAAGTAATATGCCGGGTAAATGTGTCCTGAAACATCACTTAGAACCAGTACTACCGCTGTTTTTGTCTTTAGCTTTTTACCTTTAATTACTAGCTTTTCTATTTCCAACAAACTGTGACCTTTTCTGAAGATGATTACATTTGTATGAATTTGCGTAAAAATTCAATCGAGTGAGTTGCAGACTTTTCTGTTGTAAGTGAGAATGGAAAATTTTTCTTTGCTTGATCTTCATGATCCGAATCTTCGTTACACGTATCACAAATGGATTTTGCTATTTCTGAATTGCTAAGGCTTTCACAAACTTCTAAGTTATTATCATCAGCCACATAATTTGAAAATAATACATTTTCACAAACATTTTCGAAACATCACAACAACGCAAAAATTCCACATGCTTTTTCAGAATATTCGATCTGCTTTGTGTAAATCCAGTGTGTTTAAAATATCTTGCTGTTGTTGACTCTTTAACAACATCCCAAGCAACATACAGATCATTTATGACAGTCAGTACAGTAACATAACTTTTCTTACAGTCAATTTCAAGCAACATTAGCTGTAAAATGTTTTACTATAGTGAAATTTTTAAATTCTGTATTATTCCCTGATCCATGGGTTGTAGTTTAGATGTGATGTTTGGCGGCAAGTGTTATACTCGAATAGATTTTAGTTCAGGAAGTTTGCTGTGACTAGGGGCGTTATCCAAAAGAAAAAGGGAATTTTGCATTTTTGGAGTGAAATTTTTTTATCTAGTCCTGTCAGCCAATTGATGTCATCCAGATATTTCTTGTGTCATCCACACTTTAGGATTTGACACGCGTTCAACAGATAATGTCATAATTCCTTTAAAACACCCTGGATTTCGAAATTTGACAATAACATGTAGTTTTAGCATTTCACTCCCATCCATTAATCCTCTATTTACTGCATTTACCAGGCTGTACACATCTCACTTTTAAATGTCATTGTCTTATTTGACAAAAGTTTATAAAAGAAGACTGTCTCATCTGCATAAGCAAGTAAAGAGAAAGTAATTCCGGTAACTTTTTGTTATATTTACTGCAAATTCCGGGATTTACATCAGCACTTTCGCCACATACAGCTTTAAAAGCTAAATCATTCAGATTTTGAAATGCGATACCATCTGTCGCTGTATTTAAAGTCCTCTATGTTTAAAACACTGACTAGTTCTTTTGCTTTGGCACTCAATATGAGACCACTTATAGGTATACTTCTTGATTGTGCATCTTTTAGCCACAACAGTAATACTTCCTCTAAGTCCTGTGCGGTGGTTCTCATCCCCTTTCTTCCTTTTCTGAACTTTTCGTTCTCTCAAGATTGAATAATAGAATCTTTACTTTACAAATTCAGGTTGAAAGTGTACTCTTTTTAATGCCATATTCATTAACAATGTAACTTTTTCAGTATCTCAACTTTCATTTCAAGAGAGAGAGATTTATATTTCCGTAGATTAGATTTATATTCTGCATACCTAGCAGAGGACCTGGACCTAGCAGCACAAATTTTTACTGATTACACACCGAACAAGAGAAAGGAACACAATGTCACACCTTCAGTCACAGTGCTACTGCAACTTTCTTATCTGTCGCACATGATCAGCCTGCATTACTAATGGACAGACTGCAATACTTTTCTGAAATTCCCTAAGCAAAGTTAGGTCAATGGATCCGAGTTTAGTACATCTGCTAACGATGCAACTTACTAGAAGCAATGTAAAAAATCGAGTCTTAGAAACTGAACCATTGAAACTGCCAATTGTGTATTTGATCTTATAGGATTTCTTTATTTTTTTTTTAATTTTTTTTTTTTTTATGAGATAGAAAGTAAAATAAAAAGAGGAAAAAACCTATAAATCAGTTCGAATTATCCAAAGACATAGAAATTAAGTTTGAATAAATGAATGTAATTTGACATTATTTTCTTATAGGAATTTTCGGGGCCTTTTCCATTTGTTCAAATCATCCGAAAATTCGAATTAACAGAGTTTGAATTATCACAAGTCCACTGTAATTAAAAACTTAGGCTGTTTAGTTTAAGTTTGAAATTAATTTATTTGATGGGTCAAGATAATTGAAATAAATCAAAGACATATTAAATGTAATTAAATCTACTCTTTGTAATGCAATTTTGAAATATTATAAGACAAATTTAATTTTAAACAAACCACAAACTCAATATCAGTAGAAAAGAAATATTTTACTTAAACTTGTGCCTCAATACTTTTTTGAGCCACTGTATGATCATTTATTAGTTTTATCCTCATACCTATATTTAAAATCTTTCAAGGTTTGTTTCAAGGCATAATTTTTCTTGCTTCAAAATGTAAAAAGTTCAAACCTATGGAACCCTGAAACAGATTTAAGCAATTAACATTTCCATAATGTGAAAATGTGTATGAAGCCAGTATTTAAATATGTATTATCCTGTCCTTGATAAAAGTTGGTGCAAATCTTTATAAACTTCCACTGAACCTTAAACTGGTAAGAGATGTTATTAGGGCATAAGTTTGTGTCCACCATCTGCCACAGTGCGTCATGCATTTTGCATGCATCTTATTGGTGGACATATTGAGCATACTTGACTTGATTTTCATATTAAAATAACTTGTATCTTGCTTGCATGTCTTAGTGTTATTTGTAAATGTGCATCTGCCTTATAATGATTAACAAAATTATGTATCAGGGCTTCTAATAAAGTTATTTGTAGTACATGCAAGACTACTATCATACTAAATCAAGGGCGCTGTACTACTTTAATTAACATTTTTAACATGTATTATTTTCGAGATAAGAATACTAACTCTGCAGTTTTATAATAGGGATTTTGCTAGGTTCCTCATAAGGTAGCACATACTCGCACATACATTTTACCATACCTAGACAACAAGTACATGGCTCTAGCTAACTCGGTTCACCAGGTATTTCAGGTGAAGTGAATTAATTCCCTGTATATTTCTTTTCATTGTTTCCACTGGAGCATGTTCTCACATAGAAGGGTGCTAATTTTTATCAAAAAATTGAAATAATTGATATAATAAGCAGAGAAAGATCGGTTAGCTTAATCAACACAAAAGATTACTATGAAGGTTATTATATTTAGAATTTTTTGTAGAATTGTCACTGTTCAATATTTTAGCTGAAGTTAGAAAAATTTTATGTCAAATTTTTGGAGCAATAGAATAATATGCAAGCATCCATTACATAATGTAGCAAAAAGGTAAAAACTTGCAGCTTTTTTCTTTTTTTTTTTTTATTAAAGAAAACTTTAGCACAGTGGTTTTATATTATACCTACCGGGTGTCCCAAAAAGGACTGACTGATTTTAAAATTCAGTAACTTGCAAACGATGACAGATATTTAAAAAATTCTTGCAGGAGGGTTATGCATAAGGTCAAAAGTTTTATTACAGTGATTTTCGATTTTAGTTCGAATTACAAACAACAGATGGCGTTGTAAGCAATAGTCGCTAAATACAGGCTCGATTTCTGGTCCTTTCTCTTGTTCCATGCTGAAAAAGGAGATGGAAATGTATTATCCGGGCCACGAAGTACCAAAAATCGAGCCTGAATTAAGCGTCTATTGATCGCAGCGCCATCTATTGTTTGTAATTCGAACTAAAATTGAAAATCACTGTAAAAAAACTTTTGACCTTATGCATAACCCTCCTGTAAGAATTTTTTAAATATCTGTCACCGTTTGCAAGTTATTGAATTTTAAAATCAGTCAGTCCTTTTTGGGACACCCGGTAAATAAATATGTATTTTTTTTATTATTAAAGAAAACTTTAGCACAGTGTTTTTATATTACTTATACCTAAATAAATATGTATCTACATATATTCTTTCTTCTTAGGAGGAGGAAGTATTCATGCCATTTAACATGCCATCTCCTGCAGAAAATTCACCTGCCATTCTTTCTCAGGAAGTTGTTCTTAAAAGTTTAAATGATACATCTGGAAAAGTGCATTCTCCTCCAACTAAAAATTTTTGCCCTAAGTTTATTAGAGAAGAAGATCTTGCTGTGTCTCTGAATGATTTAGAAAATATTTTTGATACTTCATCATCTGAGGAGGATAATGTAAGAATATCATCATTTAATGTTCTAGTTCCTTAGATTCTCTCCCTCCTCCCCTCCCTCTAAATAACGAAGAGACATTTCATGTATAGTAGTGAAATGTTCTATATCATAGATATTTGTTATGTTATGTCATATAATAAAAAATGTGTTGAATTTTTTTCAAAATTAAAACTGTGTATATTTAAAAAAAACCTTCAGTTTTTAAAGACAAGGAGAAAAAAAGTGTGTATTAAAATAAAATGCAAAAGTTTTATGTTAAAAAGTGTTCAGTAAAAAACAAAAAAAAGTTTAGAAATAGTTGTAAAAATAATTTAAAGTTTTTATGATGTTTTAAGTGTATAGTAATTATTTTTTGCTCTGTGAAAATTAATATAAATATACCAAGTTAAAAAAAATAAAAGAATAATTGTTATTTTTCAAAAAATTGTTATTTCAGAATTTTTATTTATTTATCTATTTATTTTTTTGTGAGAAAATTAAAAGTATATTGACAGTCCTAGAAATTGTTAAAGAAATCTGCAAACCAGAAAATAATTCCCAAGTAACTTCTTACTGCTTAGATTTTCATTCTAGATCTTTATTCACTATCAGTTATTGAATTGTGTATGAAATTCAGACCTATCTAAAAAAAAATTGATATTTTGGTGCATTGGCCATTTAAAGTCTAATGACGAACCTTGTTTCGATACTATATTATATATGGATCTCCGAAGGGAGGTAACATTGTAATACTCATTTTTAGGGTTTCGTTCATCTCACGAAACCCTATTCGTCTCGCTCCTCTGTCTGTCTGTCTGTCTGTCTGTCTGTCTGTCCATCACAGAGCCCGTTCTCAGAAACTATACATGTTAGAGACTTGAAATTTTGGGTGCTTATAGCTGAGCACCTCACATCAAACAACAAATCATAAAATTTTGAAAAAGTTGGTAATTAACCGAATTACGGGCTAATTAACTTCTAAAATTAACCAATCCACCTTTTTAACGCAAATTCAAACGGACTTTCTCGAAATCATCCGTGTTTCTCCTAAGGGTTGCCAGTAAAATCAGCCGAATGCACGGTTACCACGGAGGAAATTAAGCCGAAAAATGAAGTGGAGATTTTAAAGCGAAATCGTATATCAGAAAATATTGGTGCGAGAAATTTGTAAATGGAATAGACAGACGCAGGAAAAAATCTACTTTCATTTGGTATAAAGTTCACATTTCTGCGATCTGTATAAGTTAAAATATCCACTAAAAATCGATCGATAAAAATTTAATTTCTTTAATTGGAAAGACAAGGAAATAAAAAGATTTCAATTCGGCGGGAAAGCAGGTAGACATGACGACGCTGCGGTTTTCCATAATAGCATATTTTAATACGAAATTTTAACTTTTTAAATATTAAATTTTTTGATTAAATTTTTTGGCATCCCGATGTCAAATTTCTCGCTGATTTCATTGATACCCATATCTAAGTCCTATCTTAATTACAAGCTGAAATATTAATTATTATTTAATTAATCGGTTTATTCCTATCAAATGCATCGATTAAAATGAAGAGACGCTTATTTAACCACGAATTAACTTAAATTAGGAAATCTAATAATTTGCCTGGGCTTTTTGAACAGCGATATGAGATAAGTATAACTCATTCATCATCAGAAAGTTTACTTCATACCACTATTTTCTAATAGTAATTTCAGGAAATATTTTGAATTATTGGTTAAGACCGCCACTCAGTCTGTTTGAAACTTTAAGATAGTTTATAACACATAGAAAAAAGTGTAAAAAAGAATGGAGTGTGATATTTCGAGGAGGGGGGGGGAGGGGAGCTAGAATTATTTTTAAAATCTTAGCGTTTGTTACCGCAGCAAATATTTTAAATTCTTGTTTAAGACCGCCACCATCCCGACCCATCTATCTACGGAAAGATTGCGTAAAGGAGTTTCGTTCAGATATGCTTTTGTTAAGAATAGAGTGCATTCCCTGGTGGTGGAATGTGGGACTAACATAACGCGATTTTGTTAAAATTAGGAAATCTAACAAGTCGATCTGCTTGAAACTTTAAGATATTTTATAACACATAAGATAAAGTGTAAGAAAGAATGACACGCGAAATTCCGGGGAGGGGGGGGGGGCGCTAGATTTCTATTTAAAAAATTAGCGTTTCTGACCGCTTTAGGTGACTTTTTGAGGGAGTCCTGAGATATATGCTACTTATTTAATATAAAATTGTCTAAAGTTTAGTTACCACTATTTCCTAATAGTAATTTCAGCAAATATCTTAATTTCTTATTAAGACCGCCACCACCTCGAGTAACATATCTACTTATAGGTTGTTTATCGGAGTTTCCTTCCGATACAGTTTTGTTAAGAATAGAGTGCGCTCCCTGGTGGTGGAATATGGAACTAAAATTTTTGTTAAAATTAGGAAATATAACAAGGCGATCTGTTTGAAATTTTACGATAGTTTATAACACATTAGAAAAAGTTTATAAAAAATGGCCCGTGAAATTTCGGGAAGGTGGGGAGAGGGGGAGGGGCAAAATATTTCTTTTTTGTTTCATACCGTTTCAGGTGCGTTTTTTGATGGAGTCCTCAGATACATGCTACTTATACTTATTAAATATAAATATGTCAAAAGTTAAATTACCACTATTTCCGAATAGTAATTTCAACAATTATCTTAAATTCTTGCTGAAGACCGCCACCCCCTCGAGTAACATATCTACTAATGGGTTGTGTAAAGGAGTTTCGTTCAGATATGCTTTTGTTAAGAATGCAGTGCGCTCCCTGGTGGTGGAATGTGGAATTAACAGACCGCGATTTCATTTAAAGTAGGAAATCTAACAATTCAATCTGTTTTAAACTTTAAGATACTTTATAACATACGATAATAAATTATAAAGAAGAAGGGCACGTCGCATTTCGAGGAGGGGGGGGGGTGAGGGAGGTGCGTGAACAAAATTAGGAAATATAACTGGACGATCTGTTTGAAACTTTAATATGGCTTATAAAACATAACATAAATTTTTAAAATCAGGCCGCGTCAAAAATCATGGTGACCATCTGCCCACTTCCCCCCCCCCCAAGGGGGGCACTTTTCTAAATTTGGCAGATACCCGTCATTTGATATATCGTAGCATTTGGGGGGGGGGGGGGGCGAACAAAATTAGGAAATATAACAAGGCGAATATGTTTGAAACTTTAACATAGTTTAGAATGTGTTTGCCAAAATTTAGAAGGTATTCCATGGCGATAAATGTACTGGACGTTTTGAAAGAAAGTGTTTTGAAAGGAATATTAAACGAAACCCTTTGTGCGATGTATGATCACACTTACCCACTTGTTGGTTGTTAAAAATAACATTTTTTTTTCTCTTTTGTTTTTAGGTAGAAAATAACTTTGTTCCAACTAAACTTCCCAATTACGAGGAATTTTCTGGTAAGATAGGTAATTAGATTTCTATTAGTCTAACTAAGTCACATTGCTGGTGTAGTTATAGAAATTGTAATTTTTAAGTAATTTTTACTTTTGTACTTATGTAATTTATTTGCCTAAGAAAGGGATTTTGTGACTAAATTTTTATAAGCCTGAAACTTAATTTTTTTTTTAGAGTTTTCTAATATAAAATTTGTGTTTTCTCAAAAACTTTTAGCTCCTGTAACTTTTTACAATTTCTATCATCATTTTTCGTGTGATGCTAAAACAAGTTCTCATATTATTATTATTGTACTTTATAAAAAGAAAAATATATTATACCTCACATTCAAATAAGAAAGATTTCTTCCTTCATTCCCATATCAACTGAGATCGAAATTAAGATACCTTTTCCATGATTCTGGTACTAAATAATGTTTTTATGACATATTATTTATAGATATTTTGTAGAGAGAGGGGAAATGAGGGAAAAACTGTAAAAATAGTCATTGAACATATGTATTTCTTTCTTTCATTTTTATCAAAATCATGGTTATCAATTTTCACACACTAGATCAGCGTTTCTTAAACTTTGGAATCTCACGGGATCCTCTTTCATAGGATAGGCATTTCATGGACTCTCAACAATTTTTTTATTAATGTAAGATAAAAGAAAAATAATAATTTAATGGTATAGATCTTATTTATATAAAACACTTGTTTAGAAAACTAAATCACTGAAAAGTCAAGGTTTGAACACACACTATATGCAAATCAAGCACTATGAAAATGAACAGAAGTGAGTACTGGGACTCGCACCTTCAGTGTATAAAATAAAATCAACATTTCCCCAAACACATGAAATTGAAAGACCCAAATGTCAGTAAACGATGAACCGAAAGACCACACTGTTCCAGCAACCAATGAGATGAAAGCGGAAGTGAAACATCGTGACATAACAAATCCACCAGAAAGGTGAGATGTAAGGTACACTGGAAAAATCATTGACCAGGGAGTTCCTAAATCTATGAATAGGAACAGCTTCAAAAAATCTAAATCTGAAAGATTATTAATAGTGGTCGAATCAAAGTTGAAATTACGTCCTCCCCCAACAAAGAGAAACAATAGAGGATTTTTGTAATTATTTTTTCTTAACATAGTTTATGTGTTCATAAATTCAGTAACGAAGTTGTCATTTAGTTTGTCCAATTTAGGGCAAACCAGATTGGCATTGTATAATATATAAATACCCCAAAAGTCTTAAGGAGGAATTTTATCAATCTTATAAAATTCCTTCCCCAGCATTGGAATTTCTCCTTCGAAAGATTTAGATGTAGGTGTTTATTTTATGTTTATTAATGCTCTTATGATTAGAATTCTAGTCGTGTATTGATTGTGGTCAACACTGAGCTTGAGGACTCCCGTCTGTAAGCTTGCGGACCCCTGGGGTCCACGAACCACAGTTTAAGAAACGCTGCACTAGATTATAAAAATTGTTGTGCCAAATTGAAATTTCTATGCACAGTGATAACTCGGCTAGCAAAGGCAATTCATTCTGGTATCATATTTGCTTGCCAAAACTGTAACATGATCGCCCATCTAATCAATATGCAGCATGGCCACATTATATACAGGCACATATTCCAAAACTGAAATCATGTTTGCTAGCCAAGTAGAAAAACTTTTTTTTTTTAGTTTGCCATAATTTTTTGACACTCATAAAAGGAATCCAGTTTCAATCTTTTAGCCCAATATAGTATGTTTTATCCTGTTCAATTTTTGAATTTTCACTGAAATTTTTATGAGATTATGCATTTTTTCACATTCCGCAGCAATTTTTTACCAATTTTTCTCTGAAATGGAAAGTAAATTTTGCTACTGCCATGATTGAATTCAAGTTAGAAGATTGTTAAACCAGCTTCTATAACAATGTGAACAGCAATGCTCAAATTTTTAATTTAATCTGGGTCGAAATGAAAATTTGCAATAATTCGGAGTTTGCTCGATTCAAGATCGGAGTGGGTATAACCCACATAGGTGCATGCTGCTTGCTATCAAAGGCAGTGGACATCCAACCTCAGGTTTGTTTGGAAAAAACTAACCAGCAAGGCAGGCGAAGCTCTGCTAGTGAAATTTATAGTTAAGATTTTGAAGAAATTCAGTAGTGGCAACTGTTTTTAAAGTTTTTGTTTTTTCTTCATTAATTTAATCCGATTTTCAATTTAATACTGGATTCTTTCTGAACCTTAAATTAAGCAATTTCATTAAACTAATAATTTAAAAAAGTATATTAACATTTTATCAATTCAGTCTTTTATTTTTGAATAGAAATATTTTTGCATAAATTGTGAGAAATTTTTTTAAAACTAAATCTGAAATTTTGAAGCTGTTACATCAATTTTTCAAAAATTTAAACTGATACGCGAGTTTGGAGAAAGGGATTTAAAGTTAATGAAATAAATTTTTTAAGTTGGCAATATTTAAGAAATTAAAATTATTGAATTAATAGAGTTAAGTTAAAAGCTTAAGGTATGAAATCCCTCTATCCAAAGACGCATACCGACCTGAAAGTAAAGTGGATAGACATTGCGTTGAAATGAAAATAGAATTAAAGCCATCTAAAAATCATTAATTATATAACATTTAATTGTTGAGAAATGATAAATAAAGAAAACATAAATTACTCACCCAACTCTTGTATGTGTGAAAATGGAATAAATAATCACTAAAATATAGATGACATCATCAAACATTTATTTAAACATGAATTAAAGATATTCGAATTCCGGAATTAAAAAAAACAAGGGGGGGGGGGGAGGAGGATATGGATCGAGGTAATCACTATTGTTTAATACATAAAAATCATATTTTCATATTCACTTATTGAGATGTACTCAATAGATATATGGCTATTTTTTCAATTAATATTTTGTTAGTTTTAAAGAGGATATCCAACAGAAATAAAGTTCTTTCAATGTTCAAAGTTCGGAATTTAACGTTAGTATTACATTCGTTGAGTCTTTAACACTTTGGTAGTTTCGAAAGGAAATTTAGCTGGAACCACAAATCTTTCAATGTTCAAGTCCGGAATTACCGTTAGCACTTAGTCCGTCGAATATTTCTATTTTAGATGTATGAGATGAAGGCAGTAGAATCGAGCGTACAAAATTATATTTCACTATGATAACGTAAATTAAGATGAAGTAAAAATAATCAGGTTAGCACAGAGAATCAATAAATATATTTCACAATGTTGGAATTAAATAACATTGAGATGGATCTCCTGTCGGAACTTGGGATGAGCTATTTTGTTGAATCCATGTACATGATGTTCCCCGGCTGCTCTTGGATTATCGATGTCCAGAGAATTAAGTTTGAGCATTAGTCATTGAATGTGTAAATTCTTAGCCGTAGTTAATTTCATCTAAATTACGAACAATTTCATTTTCTTGAATTGATGGTAATCTTCAAATAAAATGTCACTCCTTCTTCCAGCACACTTAACTCTCCTTCTGCCCGGTCGCAGCCGAAGCTACGCCGCGCTCACACACCAACGACTGTCTGCCTAATCCTCAGAATGACAGACTCAAAACAGATCTTAGCCTGAAAGAATGTGTAAGATTTTGAAAATGACCAATCCGATGCATTCAAGTACTGCGCGTGCATCCGGGCACGCATGAGTTGAATGAACTATCCGCGTGGGTGTCTCGCGATGTCACCGAATTGTACGAAAGAAATGGCGCAGAAATGCATCCTTTTATCGATGGCGGACAGAAAGCATCGCGCCAATATTTAAAAATAGAAAAATGCAGAAACCGTTAAATTAAATATCTCCAATAATTGTTGACGGATTTTGCTGCAACTTGTATCAAATTAATCAGAAAAATATACTCTATCTATTGACTATAGATTGAGCACGCAATATTAAAAAATAAATTATTTTTATTTTCGTTGTATTAAACTTATAAAGAATGTAGAATCGCGATCTTTTCTGAAAAGTAAACACGAACATGAAACTTTGTTTACACATATTATTGTTATTGTTTAGTTTAATATATTTTAATAAATGATTGAAAGATAGAATTTAAGTTTGATTGAAAAAAATAAATAAAATTTAGAATAACTTTATTAAGAGGAAACTTAAATATTTTGAAGAGAATTTTCTAGATTTGAAGTTGAGTTTAAAATGAATAAATATTAATTTAAGATTGAGGAAGATAAATAAATAATAAAATTGAGATTATTTACTACTAGAGATGTTGCATTTTATAACATAAACTAATTAATGATGAATGTATATTTGGATTTGTATATTTAAATATATATGCTTGTTTTATTGATATGTATTGTTTGATTATGGCTACAATTATTTACTTTATGAAATAGATAAACTATGCTGGTTGTTTTTTCCAAATTGAACTCAAATTATTCTGGTTTTTTATATTTTTAATGAACCTCCTTCCAAACGAGTCTGGAATCAAGTGAAACTAGAGTTTGGAGAATTATTTACTGCCTTTGGCAGGATACACTAGAATTGGGCAATATAAAAATTGATCAAATTGATTTATCATCCATCTAATATTACAATTTAGTGATAGATTGATTTAATACCCTGAATTTATAGAATATAGGACCTATTTAATTGGAAAAAGTCAAAATCAGGTCTTTATGAAGCCCCCTCCTGTTTTATATAGTGTGCTGTTTTTTATTTTCCAAATATTTTGAAAATATGTATCTTTTACCTATAGAAAAAAGTCATACCCCTCCCCTCCATCAATCCCTTTCTGTATACACAAGTTCTTAAATCAATATATTGATTATCTTTTTTAACACTGACAATATCAATAAATCGATTTTATCCTGAGAGGAGTACATAATTTAATTTGAAGTGTAAACACCAAATTGAAATAACAATTATGCTCTCTCAAATGACAAATTAATTAAAATAATTTTATTATAGTTCTTTATTGTTGAATAGTGAGTTCTATATGAGGGGTTTCCAAACTTTTAGACCAACATACCACTAAATTAAAGTTCCTACTTCCGCATACCACCATTTGACAAACCTAATGCTAATATAGAAAAGACAGTAAAAATAGTTTCTCATATTTTTTTTTTTATTACAAATCACTATTTTGAATAATTTTACTGCCTTAAAACGAATTTCCATGAAACAGAAAAAACTCACACATTTGATACAGAAGAGAAAAATTTCACTCCACAAACTTATATAAATAATGAATTATATTTCAAATACAACTCAACGCTGAAATAAAATTTCAACTTCTCCTACCAGATCTTCCTGTACAAAAAAAAGGGGGGGCGGGGGTTGAGGGCTTTATAAAGTAAACTTGGGAAAAATAGTTTTAATTATTCCTATTCGAACAGGCTCATCCTATTTCCACTTATTCAGACTTTATCGTCAGATATTTCAATTTAAAAAGTTTAAAAAATGTTTTTCTGCTTAAAAGATTGTTTTTCATAGATTAATTTTAAAATTAGGTCTTTATTTACCAATTTTAATTTTTCCTATATTAATTCAATTTTTACATGTGTTTAATTTTATAAAACTGATTCTATCATAAGCAATGCATGTAGATTTAAGAGTGGACTAATAACACAAATTTCTAGTAATACATGAAAAAAAAAGTTTACAATCTCTTATTTGCGTTTGAAATTTTCTAAGAAAAGAAAAGCGTTTGCAGCTTCTTATTTGCATTCGGCAATAAATATGCATATGCAATAAATTCACACTTTTTTTGTCTTATAGTAGCATGCTATATTTCATTTTATATACTATTATATGACTTTAGCGTACAAGTAGCCAAAGCTTCACATACCAATACTGCTCTCTTTGTGTGCAATGGCTAGAAAAATCTACAGCACGTATGAGGCTGAAAATTTGTGTGAAGTTAGTCCAAGCCCTCTCCTAATGCACCTGAGACTCGGGATTTTGATATTTTGATAATTAATTGAGATATATATTACCGTATATACTTGTGAATAAGTCAAAGAATTTTAGACAAAATTTGGGAGTTTAATGTAGGGGATCAACTTATACATGAGGTAGTAAAAAAAAAAAAAAAATTTTTTGCAGATAATCGGCAAATGACATGTATTTTAAGTAATCACATATGGATCTAGGTTGGAGAGAGAGATAAAAGCATACAATGGTAATTTTCCTGTAATTTTCAAAAAAGGCTCAACAATAATGTCCCTGTAATTGTTCTACATCCATTTTCTCGTGGGATAGAATTCCTTTCATTACAGTGGAGAAAAAAAATAAATTACCCTTTTTAAAAAGAGTTCATCTTCAGAATATTTCTAGATATCTCTCCTAAAAGTCCTGCAATAGAGAAGCAATATATTTGAGCAGTCTAAGAAGTTGTTTACCCTTGTAAATAAGGCTTGAATAGATTTTTGAAAGAATTTTTCTTTTTAAGTATCATTGAATTGATTAGTTTAAGCTTCTTTGGTTTTACATAATTGTACAGTTTTAAAACGTTGAATTAAAAAAAAAGTCGGATTAGAAATGTAAAAAAAGAAAATTTTACTAATTTAATGAAGATTTGTTAATTTTTTTAATCCTTGATAACAAATCATTTTTCAACATACTACCCAAAATGTAATTCAACTTATACACGTGTAACATTGAAGTTCGGCAATAACCCATTATTGTATGAAGATGATGGAATTGTTGATAAAATTTTGATTACCTTCTTAAAGGTAAATTTACACATATTAAATAAAATAATCTAAACAATTTACCAACAAAGAATTTACTTATAAATATTTTCATAATTGCCTTTCCAAAATTTTCTTAGATTGCTAAAATTTAATTTCACTAAGTAAGAAATATTTACATTAACCAAGAAATATTATATTTTAATGAAGACATCATTTACTAGATATAAATTTAAGAATATTCCATCCAAATGTCTTATATGGTTCCAAAGTATCGATATCTCACTAATAGCACAATGTTATTAGAATAAAAGTTACCTTTGCTCTTTTGCTATAAAAAAAAAAAAAAAAAAAAAAAAAAAAAAACGAAGTAAGAAAAACTGAAATTAAAAAAAATGTGAAGAAAAAGAAAATAAGAAATAGGTTGTTAAACAGAGTCTTTTATTTAAGAAGTAAAATTTAAGGATAGTGAGGAAAACCAGAAATTATAATGTTATGGATAAATAGAAAATAAAAAGGTGACATTAAATTTAAAAGAAGGAAATTTTTCTTTTAAGATAAAATTGAATGAAAACAAAATCGGGATTAAGGAAAAGTTAAAAGAAAAAGATGTGGCATTGTGTCACTTTGAAAATACATCTTAAAGATGTATCAAAATAAAAAAGACGAAAAATGGCACGTCCTTCAGACGTGTGTGTTTAGCACCCAACTGCCTAAATTAGCGCGAAACTTCACCTCCCCAAAAACGCAAACGGCCACCAAACCAATAACTAAAGTTGCTATCTGGCACTCTCTCGGACATGTGCAATGCCTGCACACCCCTAGCTCTAAACAGCTCCAAATGGTGGAACGGCGAAAACTGAGATCGCGCCAAGCGAAGCTGTTGTCCTGGTCCGTCTATATATCGAACCAGGGTCTGAAACAAGTCTAAAATTGAGTAGTAGAGTAAAAAATGATAAAGCTGAGCAAAATATGACATAGACCTAAACTAAAAGTAAATGACAAGATGTGTAAAGGTAGATGAGAACAGAGAAGAAACTGTATTTAAGTTTTTCAGTAAACTAACGTTTATTTATCAGAAATAAACACAAAAAAATAAAATAAACAAGTACATATATCAAAAGTAAAATCAAAGTTAAAGTTTAAAGATATGTTAAATGATAAATGACAATGACACCATAATTCAGGGTGTTGCTTTTATACTGGAGTAAGTATACTATATCATTCAGTATTCAAGTTGTGATATGCAGTAAAAAGAAATAAACAGATAAATATCAACTCACGTTCTTGCTGAGACAAATCATCACATCAATGTAGAATTTGCATAAAGTCTGCAAAATAAATTCATATATATATTCAACACAAGTAACGTTAATGATACTGCATTAATTATTCATAACATAAGTCCGAAGACAACATTTCAATATTTTTGAAGACCGATGTCTTAAAAGATGACTTGAATGCTCAAATATTTAAACTTAACAACTGGCATAAAGTTTCTCTAAAACTACGATTCAAGAAATTGGTCGAAACCATATTAAGAAGCTGCTAAAATATATCACAATGCAAATTCAACTTAAACGAAACGAATGCTAACGAAAAACTAATATGAAAAATAAACACACATATCTCCAGCTAACGAGGGAGCTATACCAGCCAGCCACGCTCTCCTCCTTCTCCAAGCTAAGCTACGCTATGCTAAAATCAAAAGCACCAAAAACCAACACCCCTAAGTGCAGAGACAAACGTCCCTTTAAATACCATCCAAACTACAAGCACGTGTAACGGCGAAAATGCCTATCTCTTCCAAAACACACGATCGGCGTAGTTGAGTAGAACACATACTGCTGTACGGAAGAAACGATTTTTTCGACTCCGGAACGGGAGATGCGATCGCATTGCATTCGAGTTGTGTGGAAGAACGAAGTGAAAAATGGAGATATGATCGAAAATGAAAGAGGTTGGATGACGTGGATTGATTCTCAATCGAATCGTAAAACGAATAAACAAACCCCGTTTACGGCAGAAAAGAAAACAGGTAAGTGAAATATAAATAGCTATTTGAATAATAGAAATAAAGATAACGAAACGTAAGTAGAATATTAGAACAAACTTATTTGAAAAGTAAAAATATGAAATGATTGAAATAAAGTTTTTAAATCAACAATGTATAAACGTCAAGGAAAAAATAGGGCTAACAAAAGCGTCCACGGCAAACCTGTGCGTGTCTCTTCCGGACAGAAGGGAGAAATGAAACGATGTGTCTTCTATTCAAAATGGCCAGGCAAATTCAAATTTTCGTTTTGAAAACAGAAAAAATGTAAGCTTAAATTAAAGTTTGTGCTTGTGTTAAATAAGTTAAAAATGACTATTAAGTTTAAGAAACAGATGCTAAAATACTGACTTTAGTTTTAGAAGAAGGATTTTAAGGATAAAATTAATTTTTAAATATTATTTCTTAATTTTAAAATACTTAGAAAACCGTTGCAAACACCTCCATTATTATGATGTACTCTGGAGCTAACGAACTTTTAGTGTGATCGTAACTATAAATTAAATAATGCGTTGTTTTTTTAAAGAATGGAAAAGAACAAATAAAGTTAAATTAATATTGTCTTTTAAGGTTGTTTTTATAAAAAAAAACAATCCTAATTAAATTACGAAATTTATACAAATTGATTTGCAAAATTAAAATTGGGATTTTTAAGGTGAATTGTGTAGACTATTAACGTAAATGATGCTTACTACTTAAATTTAAAGCATAATTAACGATTTTATAATGAAATTCCCCAAAATAAAATGGTAATAATTTTAATTAAGGGATTAAGAAAAAAATGTCATAATTCATTATGACATTACTCCCGAAAAACAAGGAGAATTTTTTTTTTAAACTATTAATACTTTAGCAGCTAAAAAAAAAATTCTGGTTATTCCTCGTTACATGGGGTTTACTGGCATGGTGTACAATAATACAATGTTTTTTATCCATATACAGATGTTGAATTCCTTGTGAATGTCCCCTAACATAATCTTACCCTTGGTAAGTGAACATTCAAATGTTCCTGTTTACAATTACTTTTCTGAAAGAAAAATACGTATCATACACATGTATCAATAAGTAAACAAATTAACTTTCGAAAAAAAAAAAAAAAAAATGCAACCTAGCATTTTTAATGAAATAAGTATGAAGTCGACTTCTGAAAAGAGTTAAGACTAAAATTTGGAAGTTTTTGGATATATCCGTATACATTACATGAATAACATCACTGATAATAACCCAAAAAAATGTATAAATGTGACATAACCAGAGACAAGTATTGTACACATACTGTCCCTGGAGCATGGGAAATTTTCTCATCTCAAATTCAGAGGGTGTTTTACATAGATTCAAACAGCTGAAATGCATTCTACTTACACCTCTGATAAATGTGCATATAAATGAAAAAAAAAAAAAAAAAATCTCTATCTCCACCATTCTAACATTGAAGTTCGGCAATAACCCATTATTGTATGAAGATGAATGAATTGTTGATAAAATTTTGATTACCTTCTTAAAGGTAAATTTACACATTAAATAAAATAATCTAAACAATTTAACAACAAAGAATTTACTTATAAATATTTTCATAATTGCCTTTCCAAAATTTGTCTTAGATTGCTAAAATTTAATTTCACAAAGTAAGAAATATTTACATTAACCAAGGAATGTCATATTTTAATGAAGACACCATTTACTAGATATAAATTTAAGAATATTCTATCCAAATATCTTATATGGTTCCAAAGTATCGATATCTCACTAATAGCACAATGTTATTAGAATAAAAGTTACCTTTGCTCTTTTGCTATAAAAAAAAAAAAAAAAAAAAAAAACGAAGTAAGAAAAACTGAAATAAAAAAAAAATGTGAAGAAAAAGAAAATAAGAAATAGGTTGTTAAACCGAGTCTTTTATTTAAGAAGTAAAATTTAAGGATAGTGAGGAAAACCAGAAATTATAATGTTATGGATAAATAGAAAATAAAAAGATGACATTAATTTTATCATTTTATATTCTGATGATTACTTTAATTTAAAAGAAGGAAATTTTTTTCTTTTAAGATAAAATTGAATGAAAACAAAATCGGGATTAAGGAAAAATTAAAATAAAAGAAAAAGATGTGGCATTGTGCCACTTTGAAAATACATCTTAAAGAGGTATAAAAATAAAAAAGACGAAAAATGACACGTCCTTCAGACGTGTGTGTTCAGCACCCAACTGCCTAAATTAGCGCAAAACTTCACCTCCCCAAAAACGCAAACAGCCACCAAACCAATAACTAAAGTTACTATCTGGCACTCTTTCGGGCATGTGCAATGCCTGCACCCCCCCTAGCGCTAAACAGCTCCAAATGATGGCACGGCGAAAACTGAGATTGCGCCAAACGAAGCGTCCACGGCAAACCTGTGCCTGTCTCTTCGGACAGGAAGGGGGAAATGAAACGATGCGTCTTCTATTCAAAATGGCCAGGCAAATTCAAATTTTCGTTTTGAAAACAGAAAAAAACGTAAGCGTAAATTAAAGTATTAAAGTTTGCACTTGCGTTAAATAAGTTTTAAATGACTATTAAGTTTAAGAAACAGATGCTAAAATACTGACTTTAGTTTTAGAAGAAGGATTTTAAGGATAAAATTAATTTTTAAATATTATTTTTTCATTTTAAAGTAATTAGAAAACCGTTGCAAATGCCTCCCTTGTAAATCTGTTATGATGTACTCTGGAGCTAACGAACTTTTAGAGTGATCGTAACTATAAATTAAATAATGCGTTGTGTTTTTAAAGAATGGAAAAGAACAAATGAAGTTATATCAATATTGACTTTTAAGGATGTTTTTATTAAAAAAAAACAAAAAAAAAAAAAAAAAAAAACAATCCTAGTTAAATTACGAAATTTATACAAATTGATTTGCAAAATTAAAATTGCGATTTTTAAGGTGAATTGAATAGACTATTTACGTAAATGATGCTTACTACTTAAATTTAAAGAATAATTAATGATTTTATAATAAAATTTCCCAAAATAAAATGGTAATAATTTTAATTAAAAAATTTAAAAAAATGTCATAATACATTATGACAACACGAAAATTGTTTTTTTTTTTTTCAAAATTTTGCTTAAGAATTGGGGACGTCGACTTAACGAGTATATACGGTAAAAACGACAAGGAACATTCTTCAAAAATTCACTCTTTTCATCGCAATCTCCGAAAACCTTTTGCGCATGCTCACAAACCCATTTATGCCTCAGAAGCAGGCGAAGAACTGGTTTTCAATTTCATGTATGTTTCTTTTTTTTTTTTTAATTGTTTTGTTTTAACTAAAATCGACCAAATCACTGGAAACATTTCAAATTGGAAAACATATTCCAAAAGAATGTCTCAGATGCCTCAATCAATTTGAAAAAATATCACAGCTAACCCCTTAAAAAAAAAAACAAAAAAAAAAAAAAAACAATTAATTAAAAAGGGATTTCATCGCGGTTTCTCTCGACTTTAGCAAAAGTTTTCACTATTAATATGCATATTTTTTTCACGGAATTTTAAAGAAAGCTTGGTTATAGTATATTTATAATCTATTAAAATTTCAGAGAATTTGGACAATAAGAATTTTTTTTTTTGTTGTTGTTAAGCTAATGGAACTCATGCGAAAACAAGAAAAAAACGAGAGGAAAACACATTTCTTTTTCAATTAGATATCAGGTCCCTTTCCACCACACAGAGACAATATTTTTTTCTATGCTAAAAGTAACTAAATGTCACCTACAAAAATTTAGAACCATTCGAACGGGTAGAAATATTTTTTACAAAATAAAATGTGTGAAAATTTCAATGAAAAAGAAATTACCTAACAAGTATACAGTATGTCCCAAAAAAATAGACAAAAGCATCAAGTACAATGAATGTACAGTAAAAATAAGAATGGGGTGGAAATTTTTTTATATGTGTGTAATTACAAACACTATATGAAGCACAAGTTACGATTAATTTGTATTAGAAAACACAACGAATACCGAGTCTATTTATAAAAACAGAAAATAATGTGTACCATAATTTAGTGTGTAATAATTCATAAAACAAATAGACAATATTTGTTTTATGAATTATTTAAGGTTGAGGAATACAGTTACAAATGTTTCCATTACCTTTAATCACTTCAGATACACGGTTTTCGATAGAAAGTACTAAGGTTTGCATTACCTATGGGGACAGTTCATACCATGCTTGCTCTATCACTGTTGTAAGGTCCTTGGTCAAAAAACATTGGTGTCCATTTTCATATATTCTTCGTGCTAAATGTACCCACATGTTCTCCATGGGATTTAAGTCCGGACTTTTCGATGGCCAGTCCATGACATTGATGTGATTCATATTAAACGACATATGGGGGAGGCGTATGCCAGGAGATGCGATAGTAGACCCAAAGGGGGTCACTTTTCTAACTTTTGTCAACGCCCCTCATGTAACATATTGTTGGAAAGGCCTGTGAACACTTATTCATGTTATGCACCTCCCGAGCCCCTCCCTCCCAATTTGTGACCCTTCATGTGACGAGGGGTGTCCATAAAATTTAGAAAAGTCTCCTCCAAAGGAGCAAATTGGGAGGAGGGGCATAACATGAATAAGTAGTCACAGTCCTTTACAACAATATGTCACATGAGGGGGGTGTCGGCAAAAGTTAGAAAAGTGTCCCCCTTTGGGTCTACTATCATGCCTCCTGGAATACACCCTCCCTCCCTCATTGAAATACCATTTGCAGAAATGTGTTACTGTGCTCGGTGACTATATAGAAAAGGAATAATAAAATATAGGAATTTCATAAATTTCACTCAATTATATCTATTCGGGGGCAAAAACTTATTGATACTCCCTCGTATATATGACAGGATAAAATATAAACCTTTTTTTTTTTATATTCAAAATTCTTAACTTCTTTGTTTAACTTTAAATCTAATATGTAAAGCTAATTTGCCATCATAAACATCTTTGACATTGGTGTTTAAAAAACGTAAATGTGTGCTTAAAAACATAAATCATAAGAAATTTCATCACTATGACAATGATGGGGCTTATAAAATCAAATTAGAGTTTTTAAAAAAAAACAGTAAATGATTCTTAAAAGCCATAAATAGCAATTAACTTTTCCTAGTAAAAATAGTAACTTTAAGTAGTTTGAAAGTTATTAAATTTAGAGCATAAAAATAAATTTAAATCATTATGTTAGAAGATAAATTCCCATTAATGTCAAAATAAGTATTTGATATGGTGTAAATCTTAATTAACTTTCTCTAGCTGACACTTATTAAATCATAAATAACAATTAGGGTCAAAGATGGAAATTACAATAAGTGCTGCAATAAGGCTGAGGCAAGACTTAAAAATAGATTTAACCAATCAGGGTTGAAGAAACTGCCTATTTTGACACTTTGGTCTCCTGTTGGGAATATTCCAAATTACTCCTATATATACCAGGACAAGATGAAATCCCATTTTTATTTACCGAATATGATATGCTAAAGTAAACCTCTGTAGTTCAGAAGAGTGTTCTGGCTTATAGGGGCTAGCTCCTCAAACCAGCTAGACCTGATTTAAAAGAAAAGAAATTATGTATTAAAAGATGAAGAATAAATCAGGTCCACAATAAAAATGTCTTCATTTCTTTATCTCTTACATGGGCACGCTACATCGAACAAGAATGAAATACCGTTACACATATACGCAAATGTATGCAAATAAAGCCAAGTGAAAATTTTTCCCCTTTGTAGGCATTAAAATAATGTAAAATTACATTAGCATTTAACACCACTTTAGTAGCGCCACTTTGTATGTAGTATGTTATGACTTTGCAGCATTTAATGAGAGTTGAAATGACACTTTGAATTGATTAATCATATTTGCACCATTGCATAACTCATAAACAGGCTTAACCTATCTTTGGACCTTATATTTTTTATTCCTTGTAGACTGTCTTTCTGATCTTTAAGTCAAGTCAACTTTTGTTCTGAGAAAGTCTAGAGTAGCAAGGTTTAGTTTAGGGAAATGTATTTAGCCAAAAATGTCTGCTCTTTATCCATGTGAGATTTGTTAGCAAACTACTGATTTTTGTTAGAAAATAGGCATAAACTTAATCTTAATTGGTTTAAGAGCTTTTGATTGATATCTGGGCTTAACCACAATAATTTTCTCAGGTATTAGCTCCTTCAGCCAAACCACAGAAAGATGTAAGTAGCATTTATTTTGCACATTTTATATTAAAGTGACATTAAAATTAATCTTAGAATGTAATATTTATCTTGCTGGAAAGTTAACTTACAGAGACAAACTAAGGATAACAATATCAAATATTAGAGTTAGAAAAGTTTGGGATGTACTGTAATATTACTATTATATGAAAAGTAATAAAAGAATTTAAAAGTAAATCAGCAAATAGTGTTTGTGATGTGTACCCAGAATATGTGGATTTTTGGTTTACACTTTCTGCTTTAAATTTCCTTTACTATATGTCACCTTCTGTACATTTGAGGCAACACCAGATTGTGTGACAGAAAGATAGTAAGGAATTACAGTTTATTTTAAAAAGTGAATTGTTTGTATTGTAGGCTATTTTTTTATGGCCCATCCTTAATGATTAAGATCTATCATTAATCAATAATCATTATGTATGTGTTTCATCCATAATGATTAAGAGACCATTACTAAAACGATATGATTATCTAATATTTTTTCAGAGTTTTAATGTGAAACAGACTGCAAACACTTTTGAAACCCAATTTTTTCTCCTTTACTGAATGACTTTTCATTTACTGTGTAATAAATAAAATATTTTATGCATAGCTGTAATTAAAAATTAAATGTACAATAGATTCCGATTAATTGGAACATATCAATTGTAGCATGATTTGTACTGATAAAAAGTAACTGTCCCAATTATCAGAAGCAAAGTTAATGGTGATTTTTTATTTTGTTCTTGACATTTTGTCCTAATTAAACAACTGCCCAATTAAATGGTATCCCACATAACCAGAATATACTGAGTTTGTTTTCATTAGCATGTTAATCTCATTGCTTTCATTTCATTGCATGTAGTATATGATATCCTCTGATCTTTGTTTTTCATCATATTTCAGAACTTTCGAGAATGTATCCCACTCCACCATCATTAGAGCAGAATGCCGTGCCATCACCATGTTTTGGTACAACAGCTTGTCCTGAGTGCTCTTCAAATGAAAATGATACCTTAAAAGAAAACAAAGCAAACACTGAAAAAATTACTATCCTTTTAAATGATAGTCAGGTATTTTTTTTTCTTATATTTCAAGTATTTATGTTAGTTTATTACTTTTGTGTATGTTATTAATATTTGATATTTATTTCTCTTTTAAGAATATAGATGTTTGGATCCCTCCTTTGACATATACATTTCCAGAGTCTCCTGAGTATTCTGTCAAAGACTTGCATTTTTTTGATAATATAGATCCAGCTTTAGTGTATAAGCCTTACCATCATATTAATTCAAGAGCAAATGGATCAGCATCAGAAGCTGCTGGATTCGAGAAACATACAATTTCAAAGTATGTGAATTTTATGTAATCAATAATAGAGATGGGAATGCTCAGAAAAAACCCGGAAAAGTTGGGAAAAAAAACTTTCAGTTATTTTAATTTTTCCAAACTGGAAAAATTGAAATTTCATTTATAAAATAATGTATTCCAAATTTTGTAATAGCTACATTCTGATACTTTTTATTTTATTTAAATTATCATTTTTATTTAAATTAAAATTTTATTTTTATGTTAAATGTCTCACACAAAAACATTAATGTGAGAAATCTGATCTGTAAGAAGACTTGAAAAGATTCTTTAAAGGATCCTTCATTTTCTTCTACTTTGAAACACAAGACACTTTATAAAATTTCTCTTAAAAATAGCATTAAAAAAAATAAATAAATAAAAATAAATAAATAAATCTCCAAATTGAATCTTTCACAGATGCAATGATGGAAGAAAAAAAAATCGCATGTCATATAACAGCTGAATCTTATCAAGTTGTATGTATATGTGTGAAGAACTTTATTAAAAATGTCTAAATAGAAACCTAAATATAATGGTAATTTCTAATTCACAAATTCTTATTGCATTTTGTAAAAGTATATATAAAAGTTCACAATTAAAAAAAAAAAAAAACAGGATTACATGAAAAAAATCTAGATATATGACTGGTAGGTAAGATAATTAAATGCAACTTCTTGTTAAATGAATTCATGTGCAAAATTATGTCAATAATATGCCGATTAATGGAAATGGTGAAATTGAAAATTTAACATAAAATTTGAAACATACATTTATTTTTAATGCCATAGCTGAAGTTAATCATGTAATCGCTAATTAATTAGAATATTTAATGAATTAAAAATAATAATAATAACAGCATGCATTTGACATTAATTACTCTGTTCAGGCTCTTTTCATAAAATATAGATTCTCAGACTTATCTAACTATACATATTTTTTATATATATAAATGTAGATTAAATAACCTTTTTGAACAAAATGTAAACAACTTCCTATACAACATTTTGCTGAAGGAAGATTTTATACTTATTAAAAAATACCATCTGTTTTTATATCGTTATGTTAAAAAAAAAATTACTTTCATATTAAATAGAAGAAAAACAAAATTTTTAGTTTCCATTTTTTCAAACTTATTACAAAATTTATAGTTAATTTTATTAAAGTCATTCTGAGTCAGAATCTGAGTTGCTGATTCTGCACTGCTAACACTATCTGTCTGAAGTCTGAACTAAATGTGTGGAAAGTATGTATAAAAAGTTTTGGTTTAGTTTTATAACACAGGTCAGCAGAAAAATAAGTTTTTTCAGCTGCATGTGATATTTTTGGTTAATTGTGTGTTTTCTTAGGGTGCTAAATCCAAAAATGATCTCCATTTCCCTCCATCACACGTAATATTGTTGCAAAACATGGGGAGTTTGCATTAGAAAAGCACAACTGCAATGGAAAAAAATCAATATTTTATTACAAGCAACTATATTCCAAATTATACTTTCCCTCTTGACTACACTTTGCATTTCAGTAGTTGTATGAATCATAGTAGCAGCTTATGTCTGTGTGTAACTGCTTCTGTTTGTTCCTCAAATTCCTCACATTTTCTATTTGTAGTACTGTGTTTCATATCTCTTGAGTGTCACTCATAGAAATATGAAATTAGCATATAGAAACATTTATTGGGTATGGTTTTTTACTCAAGAATAGGATACCAGATTTCAAGCTAAAAAGAGAAATTTTACAAAACATCATTTTTGTGGAAAAAACTTGATGTTATGGATTTCCCCCCCCCCCCCCCCTCCCCCTCCCAGTTACAGTGAGTAAAAATCTAACAGTCAATAAATCCTATCCTGGTTTTTAGTTGCAGACCTGTGTAATCCAAACAAACTTAGTTTTGGTTTGAGTTTAGACTGGAAAGCTATACCAAAACTAAATATATTTTTTATAGGGAATGAAAATTATAACTGTAGAAAGAAAAATGTAACATTGTAAAAATATACATATTTTAAGCAATGGAAGGTTTGAATACTGTTATTTATAATAATGACAGAACTGCAACAATTTATTTGATTAAAATAGCATCATTTATATACTTAAAAATCAATACTATGTAAATGGGATGTATAATATATTTGATTACCAAATTGCAGAGATATTGGCTGCAGTTTTTACATTAGTTCAATTGGTAACTAAACAAATGTAACTGAAAAATCATTTCAACAGAGACTTGATATAATAAACAATAGCATTAAATAAAGCGTGAATGTTACTGTGAAAATTCTGAGACTGAAAAACTAAACTTTTAAAAGCAGGCTTTGTTTTTTTTTTTTGTTGTTGTTGTTATTGTTGTTTTGTAATGTAGTCATATAAAGTGAAAATAATTTTCTTTTAGTGCAGATAAAGGCAAAAAAATCTTTATTATTTAATATTTTCTATGAAAATATAATTTATTTGGGAGAAACATTTGTGAAAAATCAATTTTTCCAACTTTTCAGATTTTTTCTGAAAAATCCGGAAAAAAAAGTTTTTTTTTCTGCCACTTCAATTTTTCCGGAAAATTTACATCTCTAATCTGTATATCCTCATACCCTATAATTTATTATTTTGTGTAAATTATTTACAATTTTATAGACTATTTATTTATTTATTTTTATTCTTTTTTTAACTTTTTAGCATGCAACCTGTTTTGATGTTGTCAACTGAACAAATAAATTCATTTCATAATCATGACAACAGTCAAGATTTTCTTATGAGTCAATCAACATGTGATTCAGTATCATCATCACACGTATCTTTTGCCAATAAAAGTATTAGTTCCTGCAATAGCAATTTGTCGCAGTCTGTTTTAGAAATACATCCACTAGTGGTTAATTTACTTTTATCTGATTCTATGCTCAATATTTTTAAAGATATTAACTTTAGTTGTTGCTGTATTTGTGTTTGCAATATGAATATCAAAGGATCTGACGCTGGAGTTATTTTACCTAGTTCATTAATTCCTTCTGGAAATAGTGAGTCCCAATACAAGTGCACTTGTGGTTTCAGTGCTGTTGTTCATCGCCACCAAAGTTACAGCAGTGGACTCTTTTATGAAGATGAAGTTGAAGTATATGGAGCTGACTGTGATACTGTTGAAAGAGTGTTTGGTTCTACCAATACTGCATTAAGAGAGCTGAAATCAAATTCTGTTCAGTATCTATCTAATGGTATACCAGATTTTATTCTTGATATGCTGAAAGTTAATTCCAAAAGTATTATTTCTCCATTTAATTTATTCCATAAAGCAAAATTATTCAGAGAATCGCAGTTTTCTGCCATAAATTCATTAGAATATATGGATGGATGTGAAGTCTGTTTTAATGCATTGGAAGAAGGCAAAAATGCAATAGATAATCCTATACCATCTAAATTAGATGAAAGCTTCAAATCATCTTGCCTTCATAAGTGGCCTTATATATCTAGTAAGTTGCATGTTTGATTCATTCCATGTATTATTCTGTATAAGTGCATTTATGTTTTTCCCTCAATTTCTTTCTTTTTGTTGAACTGTAGATAAAAATAATTTCAATGTCAGCTTTCATTATCGATCTTCCTAGAACTTGAACATGATAAAATAAGTAAGAAAAAACTTGTAAAAAGAAAAATTAATCTTTTAGTGAATTGACAATTTTTTTAAAACTCATACTCAATCATTTAATTCTTTTTTTCTTTTAATCTTATGAGAAATAAAAACCTTTATTTGTGAATGATTTGCTAGATTCAACTAATTTTAAAATGCAGTCAAATTTGTGAAAACAGAATCTGACCTTAATCCTCTGAGCGTTTTGGACATATTTTTCCTTTTCCCAAAAACAACTTAAATCTGTTGTAGAAAAAAATACTTTAAACAGAATTGTATTTTAAAATGTAATAATCAAATAAAGGGTATGAAGTGTATTTTAGAAACAAGCAGGGAAAGAAAATTTACATTAAGATTATTTTTGTAAGCATTTGTTACATTTTCAATATTTCAGATTATTAATTTATCGTCTGCATTATTTCTCTATTTAAATTTAAATATTTAAGTACAAAAACAACTTTTAAAAACGTATTAAGTAAATAAATAAAAAGCATTTTAAATAATTTATATTCTGTTAATAATCTTATAATTAATAATTATTCAAAGTAATAAATATTATTTTATGCAATTAAATATAATTCTAATAATGTACGGATCTTTTAGAATATAAACATTATGGAATATCGTTCGTTAAAGTAACTTACAATGCTTCTCTAACAATCGCTAACTTCCGAAAATATAAATTAAAAAAGTTATTTAATATTAATTATTTTATTCCCAAACTATTTTTATTGGATGCTACTATTTATTTCTAAGCGATTGCCAAAATTTCATTAATTTTAAACCGTAATTTAGCGAGATATCCGCATTACAATATTTAATCACTTCTGTCAGTTTTAAAAGATGCGCAATCCATTTTTTTCCCGACACAGTTAGACATTTTTTCCGTGTTTCTTCCTCACAGGAAAGAGCGTTGTGACGTCACTCTATCCTCCATCTTGTTTCAGTATCAGGAGGCGATATCTCTGGGACTCAGGAATGCAGGGGGAATGCAACTTCGATTACAATATAAATTGTTATCGATATATCGATGCGATATTGCGATTATCGATTGCGATGAAAATCGTTATCGATATGACTCAGAAGCGTGCGTGCCAGTCGCTCATTGGTTAAATTTGAGTTCAGCGTCGGCCCAACGATCTTTTGGGGGGCCATGTGCTCTTTGTCTCTCTCACTTTGTCAAAATGTAGCGTTGTGTTTGCACGTACGTTTGAGGCTTTGGCCTCAGACGGAAAAAAATGATGGTGCAGAACAGAACTCCTTTCCGAATCTAAGAGGATTACTCCACCTTCCATAGATGTTATAGCATGCTGATGCTTTTTCCATAAATAGATCTTCTATCATCTCAGCGGTTTTCCGGTTGTTTTGGCTTAAGATTCATCTGAACGACGATATTTTAAAGCTTCAACCAATGATTAACCAAAAGCTGAAATGTTGTTTAAATATATCCTCATCATCTGTGCCAAGCAAACGTCGACTAACTTCTATAAGGTTCCTGTTCTCGTTATATAAAAGAACTGTATAGAATTAGCAATCATCGGAGCAACAAAGTTGGCGATTATTTTCCTAATTGTCTTTATAAAATTCGTAACCATCTATGCGTCGAAGTCCAAGATTGATGTTCTTACTGTTCCTGTTGCTGTGATATAAGTGAGCCGTTAAACAGTCCAAAACGATCTATGTTTATGAACTGAGTTTTTTTACAATATTCCGAACTGTAATACATTAGAGACATTTTCAAAAATAACCGCGGAAAATATCATCTGTTTGAAATATATATTTAATTGATTTATATCTTGTATTCATCTTAAAAATGGAAAATACGAAGTTGCTTGGCCAAGCATGATTGTGTGTTGATAAAGAAAATTAAATTCATATTAGCTGTATATATTTGTCTGTTTACTTCATAAATGGGTGAGTGAGTCCTTTTTCTTTTTATTTTTCAGCCTCCGCTCTGGATATTTTTATGGCAACATTTTCTAAATTAATTATTTTGAATATTTAACTTTAATTCTTAGTATTCTCATTGGTTGCCAATTCATAGTTTATTTTTAAGACATGCTCTACTACGGCGATCTACGGCCACATTTTATTACAGCATTTTTATTAAAATGCATGAAAGCCCTCAAGACGCTCGGAGGGTTAAACAAAAATTTTTTATGGTTCTGGCATAAAATAATACAGTAGACGCTCGATTTTACGAACCTCTTTTTTATGAATTACTCATTTTTACGAATTGTTGTACTGGTCCCGACCAGCATCTCATTCAATAATGTTACTCCCATTTACGAACTTTCGATTTTACGAACAGATTTTATGAGTCCCAATGAGTTCGTAAAATCGAGCGTCTACTGTATGATACATTTATAAGAGGCGTTGTGTATATATATATATATCCCTGTCTCCTTTCCTGCTTGTATTCTTTCATGGAAGCAACTGTTGCTGGAAAGAAAATGTCATAAAATTTATTTTAAAATGAATTTTTTTTCAGTTGCGCAAGAATATTTTGTATATTGTTGAAAAGTATTCAGATTCACCTGTCTTTACTTTGGATTGGAGAAACAAAATCATCTGCCTATTCTGCATACAATACCAGAATTTCAACATTCAAAATACTTTTCTTGAAACAATTTTCATTTCATTATTATGGGCAATAACAAATTCAGTTGCTTTCGTATTGCAGCTAATGCTGTTTTCATATCCATATTATCTGATTGTAAAAACTCCTTTGTTCAAGTTATTTTCATAATGTATTTTCCTGAATAACTAGCTTATAAATGAAATTAAAATTATTAACAAAAAAACAATTACATTGGTTCATTTCAGCAAGTTTTTCTTGAAGAATTGACATTCATTTCCTTATAAATTTGCCATATAAATTCATTGCAGAGAAAATTTTTAATGTATCCCATAATAACCTTAATTTTAAATATTCATTATTATTATTTTTTAAATAATTTCTTAATAAATTCTTATCAGAACTTCAGTTTTTGAAAAAATATTAAATTTTTACAGTGAATTTTTATATAATGTCTTTTTCTTTTAAAAATCTTAAGGTCCAACTTGTGCTTCAAGCACAGATGTGCTATTAATTTTGGAATTATTAAGACCATTACTGCAGCTTGCCATCCATCGTAAAAACATGCAGAAGATGTTAAGTGTCACATATGTTGTGCCTGCCCCACTAACATGGAAAGAGTTTCATAGGCTTGCACCTAGAGGTTTGTATATGACAGAATTTGAATTAACTAAATATAATGTATTTTGTAAGATATGTGATTCTGATACTTTAAATAAGCTTTAAATGTAGATGTAGTTAAAAACATATCATTTAAAAAAATAATTACTTTGATGTGTTTCTTCTACAGTAACTAATTTCTAAATAGTATTTCAAAATTTATATGCACTTGGTGTTTTTCTTTAGAAAAGGCTAGATCTCTTTAAAACGGAATCAATAGCAAATTTATAAATTCTGTTATTTCGAAAATCTGAAAAATTTATTATAAAAATAAATATAAAATTTGTCATGTAAAAAAAAAAAAAAAGAAAAAAAAAAAGAAAAAAAAAAAAAGAAACCATATGATTTATGTTTCATAAAATTTGCTGCAATAGAATAAGATGAAGTCATTAAAAAATCCTATAGAATGCATTTATCTTACAGCAATTTAAGAAATAGGAAAAATTAACCAGTTATAGACTAAATAAATACAGTAGAACCTCGATCCATCGTTTTTCAAGGGGTACGTGAAAAAAAATGATGAATGCGGGAAAATGATAGATGCGGGTTAACGTCAAAACACGAAAAAAACAACGTTTATGCATTACTAATGCATGCATTGTATACAATATACTAATCAACACTAATTTGTCACTTGCCAAACTGTAAAAGAAATAAATCGAAGTTATAGAAAATTGATATTTATTTTAAAAAATCAGTAATTTTATGTTGGGTTTTTCTTACTTTTGTTAAATTAAACAACAAATTTTCAAGATGTACAACATTTTTCTGGTAATTTTCTGTAATTTCATGTGCATATATGAATGTTCGTGCAGTTTCAAATGCCGTAATTGCATGAGACAGACTTGGCACTGGTGTAGACTCAGCTTCATCGGCATGAATATTATCCTCTACTTCTTCGCCATTATTTTCATTTTTTGCATCATCACACATTTCTTCTATGCTTAGAACACCACATGTCGCAACATTTTGATCTATGGAAATATAATCTCTAAATTTCACTAATCGCTCTAATCCCCGTTTTTCTCCCCTAAAACAGTACAAATGAGTTACTTTAGGATAAAAGAAGTAATTCCAGTTTGTATGTCATATAGATCCCCTTGACCTTCAATTTCATTTTGGTTAGGAGAAAAAATTTACAACGATGAATGCGGGAAAACACTTTTTGAAGAACGATGTATGCGGGTTTTATTAGCATTATTTAAATATATGTGCATGTGCAGGGACCATAGAAAAAAAGCGATCAATGTGGGAAAACGGTGGATGCGGGAATGATAGATCGGGGTTTCACTGTATGAATATCTAATTTTATGCCTTCCTTTCAAAACACTGATTGAAAAAACTTTTACTTGAAATGAAGTTGCATATTTAAATGAAGCATGGTGTAGAAAAAAAAAACTCACTGACAGTAACATTATCTGTATAACTCATTTTTCAGACACAATGATTCATGATAAAATAGTATCACATTGTCTTAAATTTTAAGTAAGATCTGACTTCAGAAATAAAAATAAATACATTTATACTGTTGCAGTGGAGAAATAACTGATAAAAATATTCATAATTGTATTTTAGCCCAATCATTTAGAATAATGGAAAATTTAAGAATCGACAAAAAGCTCTTGATCATTTTAAAGAAGCATACATTCTAAATTTCTAACATTTCACATTTGGAAATGACAGTTTTAAGTACATTTATTCATTGTGAGAAATATTTTGAGGAATACTTACCTACTATTAGTATTTTCAGTTTATAGTTTCTTAGTGTTTTGCATATTTTGTTAATGCTCTTTCTTAAAACATCACCAGCCAAATTCTGCATTCAAGTGCCAAATGAAGTAATTTATTTTCATCATAAGTAAATGAAATCTTATTTTTTCATATTTTTGGTGGTGGTAGTGAAGAGAATGATCATAAATTCAGAAATTTTCTTTGGGAGATTTTTAGTTATTTTAGTTGAAGTAGGTGATTTTTTAAAGAAAATAAGCAAGAAGGCAGTTTTTAAATATTGATTCTCAAATTTCTAAATGATACTCCAAGATTAAATTCTTCTAAAAAAGGGGGTTTATCCTGACTCAAAAGATCTTTGTATAAAACTACAAACCAACAGAGTAAGGTTGTTGTAAAAAATAACTATACTATGATAATAAAAGTTTATGAAGCCTTGCACTTTTTTTCGGATAGCAGTTCAGTTTCTTTACTTCTGATGTGAAGAATGCTGACATTCTCAGCAGTGTTAAATATAGTTGATAAGTGCTTTTCTTTGTATGAATTAAATGCTATAAAATATTGAGTACATTTTTCATAAGCTTGAAAAAATTATTTTTGCTCCACCTTCCATAAATTAATAACTTAATGATTTTTCAATTTATCCATAGATCTTGATCAGTCTGTATAACAAAAACAAAATATGCAAAAATACTTATTATTTTTTTCTTTATTAACTTTTTCTACATTGTTCTTAACTTATGTTTATTTATCAAGTTAAATATTTTAGAGATTGTGAGAATTTTTTTTTTAACAGTCCTATCTTATTCTCTATGAACTATTTCAGGTACTGAAGATCAGTGTGAACCACAGCCTATTCCTTCAACATTAACTTGTCATGATGGGGATTGTGCTGTAATGTCTCCTTTTGCTATGAGATATTGGGTTTGTGTTTTTGTTTTAACATAAGCATCTGATTTTATTAAGTTGTACAAAGCACTATCGTCATGATTGTATCGCTAAATATCCAAATTCTACTATTTAATTGTTATATCACACATTCTGGGAGAAAGGAAAGAGCATGATATTAACCAAAACATTTCGAAAGTTAAGAAAGGTGATAAACTACAAGTAAATATTTTAGTTTATGTGCAAATTACTATTTTCTTAATGAAATTAACAATACAGTATTACTCTTATTGTAATCAACATAAAGTTATTTAAATAGCGCAATTAAGGTAGAACTTATTTTGGCACAGGTGTCATATATGCACTGTTAGCCCTACTTTCCTTGACGTTTATACCTTCTTAAAGTTATATACTTTATTTCAATCATTTCTTATTTTTACTTTTCAACTAAGTTCATTCTAACATTCTACTTACGTTTGGTTATCTTTATTTCTTTCAGTTTATTCAAATATCCATTCGTAATTCACTTACTTGTTGTTTTCATTTTGCCGTAAACGTGGTTTAATTATTCGTTTTACGATTCGATTGAGAATCGATTCACGTCATCGAACTTCATTTCACTTCCGACCGTGATTCTTTCGTTCCGTTCTTCCACGCAACTCGGATGCACCGCATACCGCTTTTTTCCCGTTCTGGAGTTGAAATAGTTTTTTTTTTTTTTTTTTCGTACAGCAGTATTTGTGTTACTCAACTCTACTGAACATGTGTTTTGCTAAAGTGGGCGTTTTACCGGTTGACATGTGCTTGTAGTTGGAAGGTTTTTAAAGGGACGTTAGTTTTCTGTACTCTGTGCTTGGTTTTGTTTTCGGTGGTTGCTTTTTCTGTTTGCGCTTTGGTTATTCAGTTATGTTTTATTTCGGATGGCTTTTAAGTCATTTGATTATTGTTTTAATTAAACATTGTGCCAGCTGTTACTATTTAAAAGATATTATAAAATGTTGAAGTCGTTTTGAACATTGTTTTAGCAGAGCGATTTTGAGTGCTGTTTAAGAAGGATATTTTTAAAGTTAGTTAGTTATTCAAAGGTCCTTTTGACCTTTTTTCTTTATAAATAAGTAATGAAGTATAATTCTACTAGTTTCAAATAATGCAACGAGTCATGGACTTTGCCAAATCTTTAAAGTGAAAAACCGGTGCTCCTTCAACTGTGATATTTACTTCCTTGCTGGACTTTTATATTTCAACTAGACTGTTTGTTTTGAGCAAATACATCGGACATTTGTTTTGGTACTTTGATATTGTCGTACATCTTTCATGTTGTCAGCACTTTAATTTCTTCTTAATCATCAGTTTCAACGATGTATATGTGTGTAGTGCTACGAAGTTTCAAGAAATAATTTTTGATGGCTCGATGTTTTGCTTCAACTAACTGTGAGTAAAAATATCAATATATCTGCTTTTTACTGTGTTATTATACTAATTAAGATGCTGGCTCATATACTGTATATATTATTTTGCAATACTGAATTGTTGATTGTCATCAACTAATTACTTTGATTTTATTTTAAGTTATGTACTTGTTTATTTTATTTATTTATTTATTTATTTATTTTTGACAAATAAACGTTAGCTCCATAAAAAAACTTAAATACTGTTTCTTCTCTGTCTTAATCTGCTTTTACACACCTAAGTTAATAATCTTGTCATTTACTTTTATTTAAGGTCTATGCCTTGTCTTTGCCTAGCTATATCTTTACTCTGCTACCCAATTTTAGACCTGTTTCAGACCATGGACAACACGCACCACGTTGGCACGATTTTTTTTTTTATGCCAGTTTGGCGAAAACCTCGTTTTCGAATACCAGTCACATACATACACTATATGGCCAAAGGTGACCGGTCACTTGCGATTTTAGGCGTTTTGTTAAGTATCTAGGAAAATACATGAGAAATTAACCTGAAACTGCAGGTATGTAAACAGTATAGTATACGTTGTATATTTCCGCAAAGATTTTTTCCTGAAACCCCATAGGGGACCGTCAACAAATTGAAAAAGGACAAATATCTTTTGGATAACCCTGTAAAAACTAATGTAGCAAAAGCGTTCAAACTCGAGATTATTAATAAGTGGCTTATTGTAATATACTGTGTTCATTTTTATGATGATAGCATGTATACTCGTATAGAAATTAAGGTTTTTATAAAAACACTCCCAAATTTCGCCAAGTTTTTTGCTTATAATTTGCAGAATTCTTAATATAAAAAAAAGCTCTTTTCAGAAAATATGACGAACAACATTGTACACAATACTCTGCAATCAAAATTAAAAAATAATAAAAATTGGATGAAAAAAGAGCAGTTTTACTAAAAAATGTTTCACTGTGCATGCGCAAATGCAGTCAAAATATAATGTGCATAATGTGTTAGATAAATGTATAGAGCCACTTTTGTAAAAGTCTCAAAATCATAGTTTGAAAAATCTGATAATAATCATTTATAGAATAAGCTCAAAATCTGTTGTTCCCCAAATGAAGCAAAAAGATGAGGGGTTGTATCCATATATCCATTGATTAGTGCTAATATAGCATACACAATATTGCACATACTACTGTATTTGGATACAGTCCCTCATCTTTTTGCTTCCTTTTAGGAATAACGGATTTTGAGATTATTCTATAAACGATTATTATCAGACTTTTCAAACTATGTTTTTGAGACATTCACAAAAGTTGCTCTATACATTTAGCTAACACATTATGCGCATTATATTTTGATTACGTTCGAGCATGCACAGTGAATCATTATTTAGTAAACCTGCTCCTTTTTCATACAATTTTTATTATTTTTTAATTTTGATTGTAGGGTATTGTGTACAATGTTGTTTGTCATACTTTCTGAAAAGAACTTTTTTTTTATTAAGAACTCTGCAAATTATAAGCAAAAAACTTGGCGAAATTTGGGAGTGTTTTTATAAAAACCTTAATTTCTCTACGAGTATACATACTGTCCTCATAAAAATGAACACAATATATTACAATAAGCCACTTATTAATAATCTCGAGTTTGAACATTTTTTCTACATTACTTTTTACAGGGTTATCCAAAAGATAATCATTCTTTTTCAATATGTTGACGGGTCCCCTATGGAGTTTCGGGAAAAATCTTTGCTGAAATATATGTATAGAAACCCATTTGGCTTCGTTCCAATTTATGCCGGGTGTAGAATTTTTACTTCTAAATGATATAGTGGTTGCTTAAAAACTTAACAATATCTTTATTCGCATAAATCTTCATCATAAGTATTCTAAGATATTATAAGGGTCTCTCCTTCATAGCTTCGTTTCGAAGCTTCGCTTCATTACACAATATCGATACATCGGCAGTTCAATCATACAACAAACACTGAAGTGTTCTCTTCATTTCACTTCAAAGTGGGGGTTATCGAATTAGCAGCGCCACCTGCCTTTTATTTCACATTTTCGACACTCCCCACCTGATAATTGCCAAAATTATCACACTATATTTTTAATCTAATTTTACCAATAATTATTGAAACCAATATACATGTCAAAATTATACTATATGGAATTATTCAAAACAATAGATTTTAAAAGTTTTACCTTTAAGCAAATCTGAAATAAAGCACTAAATAAACAATCATAATATAATTACAAAACATATGTTTCTTACCAATATGTAAAACATAAATATACCTGGCCAGGATTTTTGCAAGAAACTTTCATAAAATAACACAATAAATGCAAAATTAAATAATATCAGTATTTACAGTATAGCTAAATATATTACAGTTATAATACTGTAAAAGAATAAGTTATTAATATTATTTACATAAACACAATACTAAAATTAAATATTGTTATATTTACAGAAAATTTATTTACAAAATTATTTCATTAATCGGCAATTTAAAAAGGATATATAAGTTGAATAGGTCGTCTTAAATTTCCCTTTTTGGTCTTGACGACACAAGACCTGACTAGTCCATCACAACCTTTATTGACCTCGATAATTCGTCCTAAGTTCCATAGGAACTTTGATTTACTTACACCTTCAATTAAAACAATGTCATTGACTTTCAAGTCTTTTTGAGCATTAGGAGTTCCGAAAGAATGCAAGCTTTTAGTTGCTAGTAAATACTCAGTCTTCCATTTCTCCCAAATCTGGCTCAAAAGTTTTGTTTGATACGTTTTTCTTTTAATCAGGCTCGTCCTAGTTATAGAGGCGTTAAACAGTTCGTTAAAGTTAAAGGGGTATCCTACCTTGTGTCCAGCAAGCAGGAAATGTGCCGGTGTTAGCGGCTCAGGCTCAGAGGAATCATCATAAACATATGTTAGTGGTCTGTGGTTGAGAACATTTTCCACCTCTACAAGCACAGTCATAAGCTCTTCAAAAGTAAGCAAAGCTTTTCCTAAGATTTTTCTTACGGGGTCTTTAACACTTTTCATCAGCCTCTCATAGAAACCTCCCCACCATGGGGCAAGTTCAATGATGAATTTCCATGTTATTCCTTCTGAAGAGATAAAATTTTGAAAATCCTGGTGCTTAAGTATGTCAAAGAAATATTGAATTTCTTTATTTGCACATTTGAAGGTTTTGGCATTGTCGGAGTAGAATATATGACAGTTTCCTCTTTGGCTAAGAAAATGTCTAAGCGCCAATATGAACTTTTTAGTTGATAAGTCTGAAACAAGTTCAAGGTGGACAGCACGAGTCACAGCACACGTGAATAGAGCTATGTAAGCCTTTTCGGTGTTGTCACCATTTTTTATATAAACAGGACCGGTGAAGTCTACTCCAGAGACAGAAAATACCGGGGTTTCTGAGATTCGATCTCTGGGAAGTTGCATCGTCATTTGTTTTGCTGGCTTCACTGCATATTTTCGACATACGAGGCATTTGTTGATGACTTTTTTAACTGCTTGCCTCCCCTTGGGCATCCAGTAGTTCTCACGCAATTTACATAGTGTAGCAGCAACCCCACTATGAAGCATTTTGTTGTGCTCACGTAATATTAGCAGTTCTGTAAATCGAGAGTCCTTAGGTAGGAGGATTGGATGCTTTTCTGCATAAGTATATTTACTCTCGTCCAGTCTTCCCTTTATTCTTAATAAATCGTTTTCATCAAGAAACGGTGCTAATGATAGTAAGCTAGATTGTTTTGGAAGCTCACTCGTCGATTTAAGCAAATCAATTTCTGGTTTATAAAATTGTTTCTGGACTGACTTAATGAAGAATATTTCTGCATTTTGAATTTCATCGGCAGATAAGGGACCATCGTTTCCAGGTAATTTTCTAACTTTCCTTATAAAGCGTTTAACCCATGCAATTGTTCGAAGTAGTTTTAGCATACTACTACAGTTTTCTAAAAGTTTTACTAGCTCATTGTTTTCAATAGTGCATTCATTAACGAGAATATTTTTCCGACGTTCTAACATGTTGTCATTAGCCGAAATTTTTTTCGATTGTGCAGGCCAATCTGTGGAACTGGTTAACCAAGGCAGTCCCAGCCACCATAATGAATTTTCCTTTAAAGACCTCAATTGCAATCCTCTCGTCAACAAATCTGCAGGGTTACCTGAGCAATGGTTCCAATTTTTGGGATCCGATATGTTTTTGATTTCTGTCACTCGGTTAGAAACGAATGGTTTCCACTCTTTAGCCGAACTTTTGATCCAGCTCAAAACGATTTGAGAATCGGTCCAAAAAAACGCATTCGAGCAATAGTCATTGAATATTTTATTCAAGTATTTATAGATTCTCACTGCTATAACTGCTCCCATCAACTCCAAATGAGGCAGTGTTAGATTCTTAAGAGGAGCAACACGTGATTTTGACATTATAAGAAACGTTTTCACTTTTCCGCCTTTGTTTATGTATCTGAAGTACGCTACAGCTCCATATGCTTTGTCACTAGCATCACAAAAAATATGTATAGTTACTTCTGTTGGATAGGCTCCTTCCAGAAAATATTTTCTATCGACTGATATCTTTTTCAAATCTTGAGCGTCCACTAACCAGTTTCTAAATTCAATATCTAGGTCTTCGGGAAGTTCTTCGTCCCATCCCCGCCCTTTTTGCTATATTTTCTGCATTAACAGCTTAATTCTGATTATAAAGGGGGCTATATATCCAGCGGGATCATAGATTTTTGCTGCAGCACGCAGGACTGATCTTTTAGTGGCCAAACTAGTGTTAGCTGTAACATTCTGAAATTCCAATGAATCAATTTTTATAATGTCTAATGTCCCATTCCAGTCCCAATAACATAGACTGCTCAGATGGGTTATCTAGCATACCGTTTTGTTGCCACAATTCTTTTAACTCAGTCGAATTTGAATTAAATTTACGTAAATTCATGCTAGCGTCCTTAAGTATAGTGTTAGCACTGGATGAAAGGTTAAAAGCATTTTCAGCTGTATCTGCCCCAGAATAAAGATAATAAGTACATGGAATTATTTAACATTTCAAAAACCTCAGGATAAAATTCCTTATATTTTTTAATGTGTGCCTTAATTGTGGCCGCTAAGACAAAAGCGCTACACCTAATTCCAAAAGGTAAACGTGTCATATTCATTACTGTAAAGGAGTTAGTCACCATTATTAAACCAAAGAAATTTTAAGTATTTTCTATCTTCTTTTGCTATTTCTATCATTAAGTATGCTTTCTCAATATCGGAAGAAAAAGCAACTTCATATGTTCGAAATTTAAGTATCACGTCTAATAAATTAAGATTTAAATTTGGACCTGATACCAAAACATCATTTAAAGATTTCGAATGGTTTTCCTTTGATGATGCATCAAAAACTATCCTCACGTGCGTAGTTTCTTTATCTGGTCTTAAAACAGCCTTATGAGGCATATAGTATCCAGACAATAACGCATCATTTTTAGATTCTTCTACAATTCCCTCACGAAACTGCTCATCGATAACTTTCTTATACTCAGCGCATACTGCTTTATTTTTATTCAATTTTTCTTTCAAATTATCGAACCACTTTTTAGCAATGCAAAAATTATTATTAATTTCATGTGAACCTGAATCCCAAATAAGATTAGTTGTGTACCTATTATTTTTGTATTGCAATTTTCTCTCAAACTCTTCTATTAATAATTTATCCTTTTGAGATAATTCATCACTCTCATCTGAAATACCGATAGAATCAATTTCCCAAAATATTCTTAAATCATTTAATTCAACCGCATTTTTTATTACTGCAGTATTTTGAGAACAATTATTTCCTTTTCTCATTTCCGGCCCCTTAATTACCCATCCAAAAACCGTTTTTATAGCTCCTGAGTCATTATTAATGGATATTCGTTCGTTTAAAATAAATTCCCAAAACAAGTTATATCCAATTAGTATTTCAACATTCATCAAATCTTTTCCTACACAATCATCAGCCATTTCCATTTTATTATCCCTCATAAATTCCCTAATTTGTGCAGACGGTTCATACATCTCGGCACCAGATATCTGAGGAACAACAAGCACTCGGATTTTTGCCTTGAAAGATTGATCTAAGCTTTTAATTTCTACTTCTACTATTGGATATACTTTCTCTACCGCACTTTGCATTTTGAAAGAATACACTGATAAAATCTCCTGACCTACTGGCTTTAAACTCAAAGCATTCACTAAATCTTCACTGACAAATGACCGCTGACTCCCATTATCTAAAAGTATTCTAGTTAATTTTGAATTGAAATCAGAACTCGCAACTACTTTACATGTCTGCAAATATACATTTTTAGAATGTGTCACATTATTATTACAATACGAAACAGAACTAACAATTTCGGAACTAGAATTGTTTACATTTACTGTCGCCTCAAATCCATAATTGGGAGATTCAGAATTTTGCCGCGTATTGCTTATTTTATCATCCCGAGTGGTATTTAACCCTCTGCTATCTTTTGTGAAAATAGAGCCATGATGATATTGATTTTTACATTTAAAGCAAGACAATTTACTTCTACATTTTTTGCTGTTGTGAAAAAGTTTAAAACATTTAAAACAGCGATTAGAATTTTTCAATATCTTAAACTTATCTTGCGGGGGCAAGCTACATTTAAATGAATCATGGGGAGAAGAACAAAATATGCATGATAGAATTTGTGCATTAAGAGCGCTAGCAGAACTCGAACCCTTAAAATAATTTTTACTACCTTGCTTATTGGGGGGACCTGTATACTTTCGTTTAGTATCTTTAAAATAATTTAGCATAAGAGAAGATTTCCGACACTCAATTTCGATTTTTAAATATCTCAATAGTTCTAAAACATTAAACTCATTTTCATCTGATTTTTCTAAACGTTTTCTATTAAAATTTAGAGCGAGATCATCTGGGATTAATCTAATCAGAATGGGATACAAAAGATGACCGTACATTTCAGTCGTTACATTTAACGACTCTAAACTTCGAATTTGAATTTCAACAATGTCATATAATTTTCTTAACTCAAATATATTAGTTGAGTCCTTGACGGGATTAAGGTTTAACAATTTTGACATATGCCCGTTAACAACTAATTCCTGTCTACCAAATCTTTGTTTTAGTAATTTTATTGCTTTTTCATAATTTTCCTCTGACAAAACAAATCCGTTTACAACATTGAACGTGACCCCTCCTAAAAGAGTTTTTAAATATGAAAATGTATCTATTTTTGACAAATTTTCGTTTTTATCAATAGAGCTTTGAAACTGATTCCAAAATTCCATCCATAAACATGGATCACCATAATATTTTGCAATCGCGATTTTAGGCAATTTCACTGTTACATTATTAAAGTTTAAACTATTATTTCCTGCATTTTCAGGTGATTCGCTAGGCTTATTAGATATAACCCTTTGCAGTGTACTATCAGGACTGGAGAGCGTAATTTGTTTCGATTCTTTAATAATTTTTATCCTCGCATTAATTCTGCTTATCCAAGTCGTTATTTTTTTATTATATTCGATGGCACTCTGCACTTCACTCTCGAATTCTTTATCTTCATTAATTAAATTTTTAATTTCATTATCAAAGGTTTTTAATTCTTTACTCATTTGATCTAAATAACCAACATATTCTTCTAGCGAGTGTACATTTTTCCAAATCGTCACTTTCCAATTTATTTATATACTTAGTTACCGCTGTTCTCAAAACAGCCCTTTCTTTCTTAAATTTCAGTAAATCATTCATGTTTTTTTTTTTTTTTTTGTTTTTTTTTTTTACTTGCACTGTATATCAATCGGAATAATAATTAAGTTTCTAATCATCAAATTATACAGCTTTTTTTTTTCTTATATTACATTATTGAATTTGAATGACAACTTTCGTTTTCAAAATAAAATGCATCAGAACAAGAATTTATCTTCAAAACAAAACAGCATTTTTTTTTTCTATTACTTAACAAAGTTACTTTTTTATTTATTTATTGCGAATAAAATGTTTTCAATCAAAAATAATTAAATAACCTTACTTCCTTCACGGCCGGTTGCACCATATAGAAACCCATTTGGCTTCGTTCCAATTTATGCCATGTGTAGAATTTTTACTTCTAAATGATATAGTAGTTTCTTAAAAACTTAACAATATCTTTATTCGCATAAATCTTCATCATAAGTATTCTAAGATATTATAAGGATCTCTCCTTCATAGCTTCGCTTCATTACACAATATCGATACATCGGCGGTTCAATCATACAACAAACACTGAAGTGTTCTCTTCATTTCACTTCAAAGTGGGTGTTATCGAATTAGCAGCGCCACCTGCCTTTTATTTCACATTTTCGACAATATGACTTATACTATACTGTTTACACACCTGCAGTTTAAGGTTAATTCCTCATGTGTTTTTCTAGATATTTGACAAAGTGTCTAAAATTGCAAGTGACCAGTCATCTTTGGCCATATAGTGTATTTTTAAAGTTTGAATAACAATAAATGAAAAAATGTTTCATTAATAACTATAGAACAAAACATTTTATATAATTTAAAAAAAGAAAAGAAAAGTAAATAAACAATTTATTAATAAATAAACAACAACATCTGGGTTACCACATCAAGCAAAATAACGACTCTTTGGCACCAGTTAAGTACCCTGGTGCGTATATGACATTGGTGTAAAAAAAAAATCACTCCAACATGGTGCGTATATGACATCTGTGCCCTTATTTTCTTTGGACGATATGAATAAGAGTCATATATCAGAATGAGCGATATAAAGAGAGCTATTATATTATTATTATTTATTTAAATAACTTGTGTGGTATGGTATTATGCTTTTTTAATTTTAATGAAATTCTTATAATGATTAAGATGACTTCTAAAAAAACAATTCTGGAGTATTGTGACTTAAATGCTTTTTTGATGGATTATCTATAAATATTTAAAGCCTTTTTATGATTTTCTGTTGGCCATAATTTTGCATAATTTTTGTGAGTAATCCTATCTGGTAATTTTTGATACTTAAGTGTGTTAATTTGCAGATTTATATTCCTCAATCCTGATTTACCCTTGAGACACTAAGCAACACATTTTTAGAATTTCCTTCATGTTAATTCAAATGCTTCTAGATTTAGTTAAATTATTTCTAGATATTGTCAATAGATGAGCATTCAGTTATGCACTAAAGCATATTTGAAGTTATTTTGAAATGATTTGAAAATTGATTTTGGGACCTCAGGTAATATTGGTTTCAGGACAGAGGAGATTAACTAATTAAAAATTACACAAATTATAATTTTCCAATATAGTTTTTTACATTAAATAACTTGTATAAATATTGAAAAAATATTTTGGCTTGTGCAAGAGTAATCCAATTGTTAGAGAAAAAGAATAAAAAGAAAAGAAATAATTAAGTTATAATCTTCTTTAATGCAGAATAGATATTTTTTAATTATGTAAATAAATAATTAAGTTTTGAGAAAATATATTTTTAGAATAAAAGAATTAAATAAATAGATAATTTTTGGCACATGATCAAAACATAATAGTTGAAACCATACAGTTGCATTGTGAAAGATTAACCCCTTGACATCCAGGACATATTATAGGGATATATATAACATCAGGACACGTCCTGATTTTATCATAGACGACTACCAGACGTACAGCACATACATCTATGTGGAATATGAAAATATAAATTTACGCTAAAAGCTCGTCCGTATTTGAAAAAAGTTGTTTAGGTATCAAGGGGTTAATAAAAGAAAATTTATCTTCATGATGGATGGTATTACAATAGAAATAAATCACTCGCCTAAACTGTGGAGTTACTTCATCTTCTTTCATTAAATAATAAGTACCCATTATAGGAAAGCACCCAAAATATGCATGACTGATTTATCTGTGTTTTAAATCTTATAATTCTGGCATTATTTATACTTTCTTTCAATATAATTATATTTTCATATTTTTTAAATTAAATATTATGTAATTATTTTTCTCAATCTCATTATCAAATATTATCATTGAATTATTTCTTGAAGAAACATTAGTATACTGTCCAGTATTGATGAGTTTTCTTTTCCAACATCTTACATTTGAATTTAAGGTTTATTTGTTTAACATAATTAACCAAAATTAAATATATATAAAGAAAATGGAAATGTATATAGGGATAACAGTAAAAACACCAAAATTAAAATAACATAATTTATTACATATTGTATAAGAAATTTTTATTATATTATAAATATTTATATTTTTATTGAAAGTATTGTGCACAAACCTCCACTGATACATAAATTTGATCTTATTTTATATTTTTTAACAATTAATTACCGCATCCTTGAAAGCATATCTATGCTTATAAATATAGATATAAAAAAATATATAAAAAAATTAAATCATTATTTATTATAATAAAAAGTTGTATGGAAATTTTATGAACACTACAAGCAGTTCCAGTGGGTGTTTCTTTAAAAAAGTGAATACTTATCACTCATAAAATGGAGATTTCAGAACTCAGTCACGAAATTAATACATGGTTGAAAAGTTAAGTCTCTGAAAATCTACGTCATAAAAGGTGGACTTTTTGATTTACTAAAACATCAAACGTCTCTTGAGAAAATGAGTGCAATCTGAAAATGGAGACTCCTCAGTATGAAATATCGAACACTGCATAGAGACTGCCACAGATGAAAATGGAAAATATTACTTTACCATTACCATTTAGGTAGATGATCACTTTTCACCAAAGGATGATTTTTTTTCCGAATGAAAATTCCACAAACCCAGCATTTCTGGGTGTATACTGGAGAGGCCAATCTTAACATATATTGCCAACAACTCTGCACGTACACTGGGAAAGTTAAGCACTCATCTGGTTGCATTAATAGTGAAAATTATTAAAGTACTATTTTTATTTCAAATCTATTTAATGTTAAGACAAGGTCTATCAGAAATTCGAAATAACTTATACATTATCTCAGCAGTCCCCGGTGAAAAATTCTGTCCTTGAGGACAAAGTATGTCAACTCGGCTCAAGATTCAAAAGCAGAGAGAGAGAAAACCATTCGCGTTCTTTTCAAATTGCGTGCCAATGCAGGTAAATTCAGATTGCTGTTTTGCCGAAGTGGAAGAATTCTAATAGCTAATGTGCCGACCTTGTTTTCAAAGAGGAGCTTCTTTTAGCGAGTGGCGATATTGGATGTATAACAAGAATGTTAATGGTTCTGTTTACACTCTAGCACAATGTGGGTGGTTTAAGCTCTGGAATATATGTACACAAAATGGCATCCAAAATGCCATGAAGTTGTTGTTTTAAAATGAGATAGGAAAATAGCAAGATGGCCTTAAGATGCTATCTGTAAAAGGTAATGGCTGTTATTTGAAAATGTACAAACTGGGAAAAGTATTATTTTTTGCTTTTAATACTTTATTTTTGTAGCACAACAATGCTTAAAATTGTGGTGAGGTGAGGGAAATTAATTATAACTGCTGAAAGAGAAATAGTTAAGGAAATATGTATTTTTATTGAATAAATTAAAGATGAAATTTTTGTTATTTTGTGGGAATGATGTAAGTTGAAGGAGAATCATTTTTGTAATTAATTAAATAACAAAAACAACAAAAAAAAATAAGTAGCTTTGAGATAAATTATTAATATTAATTAATTAGGGTGATTAATAATAAATAGGGAAAATATTGCAAAACTGCCATCTGATTACACTAATTAACACAGCAAAAATGTGGAAAAAAAATTTAAATTCGTTTATTGTACATTGGATAGAGAATTATTTTAACTAATCTTATGTTACTGTATGTTTAAAGCAAGACTTCCTTATCATATATCAGACTTGACAATTGCTAACTTTCCTTTGTCTGCTGTACACGTGGTCAGAAACCACATGGTTGTCCTGCTACTAGTGCCATCTAACATGAGAAATAGAAATAATTTTGAATTTGTTTTCTATATCTGTTTACCCATTTTCTTTACGATATACTGAATATTTGTAGTTTACAAATGATAGTTGTTAATTTAAAAAATTTATGTATGTTCTCGACATTTTTTTAAATAGCATGGACTTATTTTACTGTTAAACAGAAAAGTTTATTGCTGTGTTCCGTTATGTAAATAATAATAACGAGGAAAGAAAAATATTTTTCCATGAATTCATCGGTGATATTACATTAGCTTTTGAAATAAATGGATGCTGAAAAAGTTAAATATTTTAATATATTTTCTCTTTTATATTTTCAAATATGTGATTACTGATGTTTTGCTTCTTTTCACAGTTAATTTCATGTTACAATATTAATTTAATATCGTTCCTTTACAATTTTTTAAATGCACACTTTCATTTATTTATTTGTATATGATTTGTTTTATTTTTAAAGCAATGGGGGATCATTTCAGCTTAACATACTTTAGACGCAAGCTTCACTGTTTTTTCATATAAGGTTTGTATGTATTAATCCATGAAAAGTTTCATAATCAGGTCCACAGCCAAGTGACATATCTTGGCACGCGTTGTTTGGCACATAATTAATATCCTTGTTGTAATTCACATGTGTTATGTGAGTTACTATGTATATGAGACCTTATGTACGTCTGTATATGATATACAGAAGTTCAATGCACTTCATAATGTACTAAAATTTATCTAAGCACGAATCTTGCAGTTAGCAGCCTTAATAATAATAATAACAGTAAAACTTATTAACATATATAAATTCCATGGCAATCAAAGTATTTTAGGAAAGTTAGAACACAGATAGGACAAACAAACGGACTGAAGCCATAAACACTTTAAAAAAATTGGAACCATAAAAAAGTTTAATGATCACTTAAATTTATACATGTCCTTCAGCTTTTTCCCGAAAAGATAAATTATTGTCATGCTACGATTTTGGTGTTTGTAAAACTTGGTTTGGGATTCTTCATTAATCAGACCTACAGCCAATTGGCTTATTACAGTAAGTGTAGTTTGGCACAAAACTAATTTTATTTTTAAACTGTATAAATGATACCATATTGTTCCAGCATCGCGCTTTTTGCAGCTAACTTTGGCTGTGGAACAGATTACATAAAATTTGGTAATACTGCCTTATATAATTAGAAATCATTATTTTTCAATCCTTGGCTAGAGAAGGAAGTTTGGCAATGTAATTTCTGGAGGCCTATTCACTGTTTCATATAAAGAAGCAATATTTTTCAATATTTATACAATTTGTTTAATATATAAAAGCAATTTATCTATTTTTATATACAAATAAGTAAATTGTATATAAAAAACAATAATAATATCTATAAATTAAAATTATACATGCAAATTCTTATAAAACTAGCTAACAGTTCATAAATTTTTGTTTTCATAACTGTTTGTATCATTTGGCAACAAATCTCACTTTTTGAAGCCGGAATTGCACCAAGATTAAAAAAAAAAAAAAAAAAAAAAAAAAAAAAAAAAATGCAAAGGCCACTTTACTTAAAAAGTACCAATAAATCTTGCATTTAATTTTTCATTTTCAATATTTTTCACATTTTTGAAAGACAGAAAATAGTTGTGTGAAATAATTTATTTTTTACAAATTTAATTAGTGGAATTCGAAAAATATTTTTTAATGTCAATAATGCAATATTTTCCATTTTTCACTAATTTGTTTACAGAGTATTACCAGTAGTATGCACCAGGTGGCATAACTTACGGGACAAAGTCAGTTAATAAGTTGGCAATTATTGCAGACATTTTTACCCATAGATTTCTTCGGATTGTCAAGTCTGATATATGATAAGGAAATCTTGGTTTAAAGCATTCTATTAAGTTTCATCTTATTTTTATTAATATAGTTATAGATACATATTTTGAATTTTCAAAACTGAAATTTTTGTTTTTACAGGACAAATTAAACTTGGAGCCCTACTCTCTTTCAAGAGATATTGCATACATAGTGGTTGCACCAGAAAATGATTGCATATTGTCTCATGTGAAAAACTTCTTCAGGGAACTTAGCTGTAGCTATGAAATGCACAATTTAGGTAAACATCAGCCTATAACTAAAGTTCTTAGAGATGGAATTATGAGAGTTGGAAAAACTGCTGCATCCAAAGTTGCAGAGGAACCTGTGGGTGAATGGTTTAATTCTATTGGTGATGGACCTATTGCTAACAAGCTGCGATTGTATGCTCGTATCTTCAAACATAGATTAGGTTAGTACTTGATATTTTAAAAATAAATAAATAACAAACATGAATTTCTAATTTAGAATAAAACTTCTATGAACTGCCATCCTTTAACCATCAGTCTCTAGAAATAGTAGGATGTACAAAAAATTATTGTTCATTGTTATTCGCTGTTTTTCAGCTGATGTTTATAAACTGTGAAATAAATTCAGTAAACATATTGCAGAAAACAGTTCATTCAATTAAAACAAATTAATTAATTATATTTGATCAGAGAATTAAACAAAGAAAAATTACAAACTTTTAAAAATTCTAATATTCTATTTCATAAATTTATTTTTACCTGTTTATTTTGAATGTGTGTTGAAAATTTAGAAATAAATGTAGTGTATATTTAAAATGTCCCGCCAAAATTTTCTTGTTATTTTTACATTTCAAATACAATAATACTATTTAATGTATAAGGTAGAAGAATCAGTAATCAGCCATTTGTACCTAGAAAAAATGATTGCATAAAAATACCCATAATTCTTTGCTGTTGGCTGATAATTAGAGAAAGGATTCTAGGCATTGGGTAATTGTAATATTTCATTTGGAGCCAAAAATAAACTATTTATAAAACATTTTATCTCATTACGGCTGACAGCTGGGAGGAGGCCGACTATAAATGAAAAAAGTTTATTGATTTAATTTAAATATTTTAAAATTTATTAACAGATATTTTTATTGAAAAAAGATGTTATAACATAACACTATTGAACTCTTCTCACTAGTGCAAAGCATAATACAGTACAGAATCATTTATCCGGAATGGTTGGGGTCAGATGTACTCCGGAAAACTGGTTTTTCCAGTTAACTGGTCGGGCATTAAAGCAGCATCCATTTAATATGTTTTATGGAATATATGTGGTTGTGGCATTATTTCTGATTTTAGTTTATTAAATTACCTGGATTAAAATCAGATGCAAAAAAGATCAAAAGTTAATCAGAGTTTCAAAGAAGGTAATTTATGGGAATCCCTTGGGAACAAAAATTCTTCTGTTTCTTTTGCATAAAAATTAAAGCATCTAAAATACAATTAAATAATTTTCAATTTCAAATACTAGATGTTGAATACAACTGTTTAAAGCAATGCATATGTGAAACTGGCAGTGTATGACATATTTTCTGTGAAGATTCTGAAATCTGTCTATTAGAAATAGCATTCTGGATAACTGGTTTTCCGGCTAACTGGTTTCTGGATAACTGGTTCCATACTGTAAAAGATCTTAATTCACCAAATGTAGAGTAAGCAAGTAAAAGTGATACAGTGACTTGTCACTACTGAGCTTATGAGTGTTAAGAATTGCCAAAATATCTTAAGTGAGGCTGTCTAATTTTATTGCCATGTTAAAGTTTTTGCAACCATTTGTTATGATTATTATTAGTTAATATTATTGTATATTGATATGGCTCCAATTTAACTTCATGATATAAAATACTCACTGAGATGTCACTGTTTTAGTACTTTGATTCATTCATTCTGTATGCTTTCTTTATTTTTTTTTTTACATGTTAATAAAGAAATGTAAATCTATCTTGGGTAATTCTTAAAATGTGAAGTGTACTTTTTTTTGTTGTTCTACTGAAAATTTTACTCGAGTTATGAAGAAGGTTCTCCTTGCATCAGAATTAAGAGACAGCATAAGATATAGTTCTTTTTATTAATTAAAATTTAAAAATTTAAGAAACTTAAGTGATGTTAAAGGAATGTTAAGAATAAAAATTTAACCTGTTGATTCTATTATAAATTTTGGAATGTTTACTGGTGCTGAATTTAAATAAAATTAATTGTTTAGTAACTTCAATCTGTCTGTCAGATTAATGACAAAGCTCCTTATTTTTTCAATGGATATATGAAAGCAACTTCATTTTGGACATTACAATAATTACAGGTGGATGTATATAAAATATTTGAGTTTAATAAAGTTAATATTTGAGATTCTTTTCTCCTATGGTTAACCATTTTCTTTTTGTTGATGTTCATAAGTATGATCTTGACTTACTTGATGAAACTTAATGCTAGATTTTTTTTTTAGATGCAACATTTTAAATTTAAATTTGGAGTAGGTAGCTCACTCATACAATGAGATATATTGATTTTAGTGTCAGTAGTGGAGTGGATAGTCACTCATACAGTGAGAAATTTTAATGTAAAAGGAGGTTTTAAATGTTAACACGCCATGCTATTATTATAATGCCAGCAAAGAAAGAAAGTTTTCAATCATTGTGGAGGCTTTATCGATGTTTATTGTTGTAACCATTTGTTTTCTGCTTGCAGGATTTTTGTTGAAGATATTAATATATTTAAACCTTTCCATTCCTTTCTTGAGTAAAAAATTTTCATACTGTTAATTTATAAATGGTGAATATTTCATTTAATTTGTCTCTTGATCTCTTTTTCCTTGCTTTTGGGATAAAGTGTTGTTTTCTGTGAAGTTGTTTGCAATGACCTCAGCGTGCACTAATTTTTAATATTGATAAAAAAAAATTATATTGTTTGATTGTTGTCCTTTGTAGTTGTGTTTCAGGGGTTCTTATTCAATTGGGGGTTGATTTAATATTAATCTGAGACAAAGTGCATTTTTGATCTCATAGTAAATTTAATTTGAGTTACAAATTATATCACAGAGAGCAACATGAAAAACCTAACTTAATTTTGTTTTCATAAAATAACTTAGGGAATTTTAGAAAAATTTTTGTTTGAAAATATAATTTTTTTTTTTTTCTTATTTTATTTCTTTTTTAGCTCCTCATTTATCAACACTACCGCTTGATGCAACAATCTTTGAGTCTTCATCATCCAGTAAGTCTACTGATAATGTTAATTGTTCATCAGTTTTTCCATCTGATTCCAATGAGAGTTCTAGTGCATCTAAACTTAATGGATGTGGTTAGTAATATTCTTTGGATTTTATTTCTTTCTATGCTGTTTTTTCTTTCGTTTGTACATTTATTTACAAAAAGTGCATAGATTTCTGTGATTATTTGTATAGTAACTATGAAATTTTAAGAACTTTTTGACCAGAAAATATTTTGTACAATCTATACTAATGATAATTAGATATATATATATATGTACATTATTTAATATTTTCAAATATAATAATTTGTAAAATTTTTTGTTACAGAAAATGTATCAGACAATCTATCTTCTCAAGATTTTTCTGATGATGGTAAACAACAATGTCCTGCCTTAGTAATTTATGTTGTTGAGCCTTTTACGTTTGGTCAGTTTGATTCAAATGTTTACCGCTTAGTAACTTTGGGTTTACTTTATTCGTATGCTGATATGTTGGCTTCATTACCAGAGTCAATAAGAAATTCCATAAATATACAGGTATGTATTATGTATTTCTTTTTTCCTCTGTATATTTACTGTATGGATATATATATATGTAGTAGACTCACAACTATCCAGCCTAGTTAAATAAATTCATGATAAAATTAAGAAATATTTTGCCAAGACATTGGACATGTGTCTCTTCTAATATGTACAGTCCTTCTAAATGCCTTGTGCCATTGCAGAACAGGGCTAAAAGAGAAAAGCAGTCATGCTTCAAAGACTTTTTCAAAAACTAAAAACTTTAAGTTTTTACTAGTAGTTACTTTTTTATCTTAAGCCAAACATTTCTTATTTTGCGTCATCATTTATTCTTGAATAGTAATATTAGTTTAAACCGTTTTTTAAAAATTAGACTCACATTTTATATTAAGGTTATTTTAAAACTGTATGTTCTGTATTGATATTCTTCATAGCATATGATTTTAAGTTTCCGACAAATAAGTTAGGTAAAAAAATTTGTATTAAAGTGTGTACAGTCTTTTCTAAAATAAATTTTTAAAGCATACAATAGTGTTCATTAGAGAGGAGTTCTGGCTCCCTTTTCGACAGGGTTGTAGTGGGTAGCTGCCCGGGTACCCGCCCAAACTGGGTTTTTTATAAAAAACCCGTTTAAAAAGCCCGGTTTTTAAAAAATATATATTTCTGGAAAAGAACAAATGATGTATTTCTTGTTTGTGGTTATTTTGTTTTGTTTATTCACTTCTTTGAATCTTAGAAACTATATTTGTACTAATTTACTTGCACTTTTAGATTGGGAACCCTATAATTTTAAAACGTAAATTTAAGCTTTTCAGTTAGCTTCAAGAGTATTATATTTATTAAATTATTTTATGTACTTTTTACTGCTGAATCCGAAAATGACCTTCATTTTTAACCATCACGTAAGGAAAATTAAATAAAAAAAGTTTTATATCTGTTTTATAGTATCATTTTTTTGCCACTGAATCCGAAAATGACCTTCATTTTTTATAACGTGATGGTTAAAAATGAAGGTTATTTTCAGATTTAGTGCTAAAAAGTATATAAAAAATCAATTATCAAAAGTTAAAAAACTCAGCCGTCTCCTCTATTTTATAGTATTTGATTTTTGTTATTTTTTAACTTTGACAATTTATGATTTGCAAAACATCCTGAGATGATGGTTAAAAATTAAGGTACTAATTCTTGGATTCAGTGCTACAAAATACATAAAAGTTAAAAAACACAACCATCGCAGTCTTGTATTATCTAATCTAAAATTTTTTCTTAAACTTCTTGGCAGTAATCTATCCGAATTTTTTTGTGTTATCCTGTAAAATAAGTATGAATGGTAACCACTGAAAATCACAATAATATTAGATTGTCATCGAATTTACGTCAGTATACATGCAAAATTTAATCTCGATTGGATATTTGAAAGTGAGTTAAATTTTTAGTACAAATTTTGAACTGGGAAAACATACATACGATCGCTGAAGTTAAATAAAATAACTTAATATTTGTTAAAAGAAATAGTCTAGAATCCTTACAAAATAAAACATATGTCAAAATACAATAATTTTAGCCAATCTGAAACTTAGTAAAAGTTAACTCAATCATAACACTTTACTATTTTTTTCAAAGTGCAGATACACATGAAACATTCTTTGAATACTTTAAGCACTTAGGATAAAAGCATGGCCAAACTCATTTGTGTTCAGATGCAAAAAAGTGGTATAAGTCATGCATTTTTAAAGTTTCATAACTCAGTCAATTTTAGTGTTATATGAATGGGACTTTTTTTGAGTCTTGTCAATGTAATAGGAAAATTTTATTAAATATAACTTATAGGACCGGGATCCGTATAAAAACTTAAATTTCTTAAATTTTTAAGAAATGTTTTTATTGACCCAAATCGCTTTTAAAATATTTCTTTGCCTCAAATTAAAACATTTTTGTAATTGGAACTAAATGTCTATGACTAACAGTTTAGGAATTAGCCATTGAACACTGTTGAGAGTGGACACCCTGTATATACAGATAAGAAAAATTTTTGTTGTAAGATATTTTTTATCAACATTTGCTAATCTTATGATAATTTCAAAGGAGCAAGTTTTTTTTAAAGTTATATTTATATTTTATTATTAAATAACACACAATTCATAGCTTTACAATTTAAAATTTGTTTGTTATTTAAATTAAAGGGATCATATATATATTACAAAATTTAAATTTTTGCACCAAGTTTAAAGTATTTTATGTAAATTTTTCTTTTTCAGTAATATTCCGTATAATACCGACTTATTAAATTAAAAACCCTATTCTATTAAACCCTATAAGATCTTAATTCATATATTAATATTTATTCCAAATTACGTAAATCAAAAAATGGCTCAATCTATTCATCTTTCTTTAATAAAACTTTTATTATTTAAATTCCTATTAAATCCCGGTATATCATATTCCCCTTAAATCTTTATTTAACTGCTAAAATATTATTCCATCTTAAAGAAAAAAACCTACTTATTTCAATTTATTCTTTTATTTAAAATATTTCAAAGATTGAAACTTTCGCAGACACAAATTTATTTCTTTTATCGTCTGAAGAGGGGAAAAAAGGGTTATTTTTGCATAATCTCGACTACAGATTTTAACATTTGTTTATGCTTTAGACATCTGGGCCAAGGATATAAGATTATTCTAGAACAATCTTTTGAGGAGAGTATAAATACGGATAGCGGGAACCAGAGAGAAGCTTTTTAGTTTTTTAGCATGTAGAGGTGAACGCGATGTCAGATAGCAGTCGTGGCAGACTGGATATACAATGTGACTGCTCGATGGAGGTATTAATACGGTGGATAAATACTGTTTTATATGTGTGTAGAATGAGGAAGAAACGGTATCGTAATGGGTACGGAGATGTTAGTTGTTTACGGATTTATGTATAGAACGCAGTCAAGAGATGGAATGCTTTTAAAACTAATTGGTTGATGAGAATAGACTTTATTCTTTTTACCATTGAAGGAATGAGCATCTTCCCTAGATTCAATCGTGAGTGTGGAAATCAAGTGAATAGTGTTTCAAGCGACTGCCTTGTGTGAATCTTCATTTTTCTTTATTACCTTAACCCCATCGGCTGCCGCCTGTGCTGTTTATGAATGGAAACCCTCATTATTTTCGACAATACCAAGTACTTGCCGTCAAAACGTCACATATATATATATATATATGTATGTATTTTAAGAACAGAGAAAAATATTGAAATCTTTATTAAGACTATGAAGTCATTCCCATCTATTAGACTATCAAGTGTTCACAAAGATTGTATTTGAGATCAGGATTGCCGCTTATTTCGGCAATCAAATTCCTTGTCCTTTCCTAAGCAAAAAATTAAATTTTCCCTGAGTTATTCCTCTGCGAATTTTCAAAACTTCAATGGATAAATTTTGCAAAGTACCAAAATTTAGTAACATTTCTTTTTTTTTTAATATTCATTTTTAAATTCCCTCACTTTTTCCAGTTTTCCCTATACAGTGGCAACCTTGAAGATTGTTATTTGGGAGGAAGGTGGAATCATATTCCACATTTTGGCATTTTAACCCAAATTGCCCATTTAACCTGGGTTTTTTAATAAAACCCGCTCGTGCTGGGTTTTTAAGAAAAAACCCAGGTTTTTTACAACCCTGCTTTTCGGAGCCCGTGCCCAAAACATTTTCTGTCATAAGAGCCCTAGACCGCCCAAGCCCGATTCCGAAAGTATGCAATTCTCGAATCATTTCTCTCTCTCTCTCTTCCCCCCCCCCCCCCCCAAAAAAAAAAGTTCTAAATGAAATATTTTATTTTTTAACAACTTCTTACATGAGAATTAATTATCAATCGCTACCACACAGTTAGTTTTATGAAATTTGCATTCAGTCATGTCAAAAGTTTAGTATCAAATAAAAATATGCTTCCTTAAAAGGATTCTCATATTTTCCTCCTTCAACAAGCTAATCTGATGGATAGGGGAGAGGGGAGCACCTTTGAACATTTTTTTAAAAAATCCACATATTTCGTACTTGAATTATATTTATTGAATCTTAAATATTTCGTGAGAGAAAGAATGTAATTCTGCATCATATGAAATAAAAAATTAGTTTTTCAAATAAATTAAATATGTTGTAAAGCTTTAAAAAGCTGAAAGTTTTCTGTTCAAACCTGCCTCATGTAGGGGTACCTTTGAACAAGCTAGGGGCACCTTTGAACAAATAAACAAAATATAAAAATGACAGTGTATATTTCCAAAATATAAAATAATAAAATTACGCAATTACATTCAACTGAAATTACTAATTTTTCATTATTTAACCAAATTTGTATCCATCAAAGCACATTGCTGAGACAGAACGGAGGATCCTTCCAATTATGTTTAATTTTGGCAACTTTTTTATAAAATATCCTTAAAATCCACCAAATTGATATCTGATGCCTCTATCCAGACCTGCCAACCTTTGAAAATGAAAAATCGTAGCACACAAAATTCAAATTAATCTGGAGGCTGGTTGGTTGGTTTTTTATGTTTCACAGCTATTTTTTGACATTCGTAAAAGGAATAAGGTTTCAGTCTTTCAAATCAATATAGTAATTTTTTTCCTCTGAAAATTATTATACGATTTGTAGAACTTCTTCTAGTTTAGCAGCGTTTTTTTTTTACGTTTGTGAAAGGAGCCCAGTTGAATTTTTTAGCTAAGTTCAGTAAATTTTGACGAAATTTGAGATTTTTTTCCCGCGATCAGTTCACAACAATCACACCCCCCCACCACCCCACCCCCAATCGTAATTCCCGTTTTTCTATCACGATTCTTCGTTGAAATCCGTGCTTTTTACCTCAAACTTTTGACGAAATTCACATTTTTTACAGCGATCCTTTGATGAATTTTGCGTTTTTTACAAATGAATTTTCGAAATTCATGTTTTCGATATTTTGATGAAATTTGAGTTTTCTTACTGATCTTTCAATTAAATTTGCGTTTTCTTACTGATCTTTTGTTGAATTTTGCATTTTCTTACTGATCTTTTGTTGAATTTTGCATTTTCTTACTGATCTTTTGTTGAATTTTGCATTTTCTTACTGATCTTTTGATGAAATTTGCGGTGTCTTACTGACCTTTTGATAAAATTTGCGTTTGATCTTTTCATGAAATTTGCGTTTTATTTCTGGGATCTTTTGACAAAATTTGCATTTTCTTTGCGTGATATTTAGTCGAAATTCACGTTTTTACCGCAATCCTTTGACGAAAAATTGATTTTTTTATCCGGTCATTTGTCAAAATTCGCGATTGTTTATCGCGACAGATTGGCAAAATTCACAACATTTTTGTACAACCGACCGGTAAAATTTTTTATATCTTTTTGCGACCAATTAACAAAATTCACTACTCGTTTCTGCAACTTTTTGACGAAATGTGCAATATTTTTCCCTTGGTAGTTTATCGAAATTCGTGATTTTTTGCGCAATCTTTTGACGAAATTGGCAATTTTTTTCTTAACTCTTAACGAAATTAGTAATTTTATTCAGCGATCAATTGATCTTTGACGATATACCCGATATTTGTCCAGGATCATTTGAAGAAATTCTCAATTTTTTTCTCGACCGATTAACGAAATGATTTAGGTAAATTTCATATAAAAAAAAAAATTTGCGGACTTCCAAGAAATTTTAAAATATTCTTGCAGAAGAATCATAGGTTTGTGGAAGAATTTGCTGGGGGAAATTCTGCACAGCATTTTTCATTATGCAGGACCTTCCTTTTCTATGTGCAAATAGTGCGATTCCGCACAATATTTCAAACCATGCCCCTCAAGAAATGGCGCCCCTGTTTCTAAGGAAGGGAATTTCTGTATAAATATTTACAGACGCACAATTCACTAGTGTTTAACCCCTGAATTCTCGCTCCCATGATATTCACGGGCTGTGTCTCAGATTGTTTGATTCCCAATTTATGCGACCGTTAAGGGGTTAATATCCAATAAGAGGGTTTTATTTTAAGAAGTTTGATTTGTAGCCTGGATTTTTTTTTCTTCTCTTCAGCCTTTTTTTGACATCCTAAATTTTCAGCATAATGACCAATTTTTTAAAACTTTCGGAACCGAATACTTTAAAATTTCGGAACAGAATCACTCCTAAAAAAATATGCTACGTGGACTAAAAATCGCAACTGAAAAAAAATGCAATTGTGTTAATTTTTTTTCTTCAAAAAATCGTAGTTTGAGACTGATTTTCGTAGCATCGTAGTTTATAGGTCCAAATCGTAGCAACTATGATTTTTTCGTAGCAGTTGGCAGGTCTGCTCTATCATATGTTCTTTTTTATGAAGAAACCTGACATTAAGCACTTTAATCTGGCCAATGTAATGAAGAGTTTTTTTTTTTTTTTTTTTGTATGAAATTGAACTAAAATGAAATTATTTTCATTCAAATTGTTATAGAAAATGGATAAAAGCCTGTTTTATGAAATCCAGAAATGATGTTTACCATTGTAAATGAAACAGCATAGGGTTTGTTAGACCTGCTAAATCATGAATTATTGTTGTGTGTCCTAAATTTACCTGTAGTTGAAGTCCTGCATCAGTATAACTTTCATATTAACTATAACAACACTTAATTAATCTCTTAATTTTCATATTTAAAATATTTTTCAACAATAAAAATATTTAGATACATCTATAACTTTTTACTTCATTGTTTTAATTTTTCAACGGTGCCCCAACTTTTCCATTCAATGGTGCCCCATCATTTGGAGTTTAGCATTACAACTATTTACTAAATTAGGTTTGAGAATTTGTATAAAACAAATCTTATAAGTTAAAGCTAAAATCTTTATTTAGGTATTAAATAGTAAATTATAATTTTAAGGATACAAGATTATCAACAAAAAGCTTACAACTTTATTTTGTTAAGTTTCAGATTCAAGAAAGTAAAATATACATATCTTGCTTAGACAGTAGTGTGTATGCAAAATAGTAAAGCTTCGTATTCTTGTTATATTGAAGCAGTAGTACTGTGTTGCCGTATATATTTAAAATATAATTTAAAGGAAAATATTTTAAGTGTTCAAAGGTGCCGCCCCCAGTTCAAAGGTACCCTTCTCTTCCCTACATTAACTAAGTGAGTTTAATGAATAAATTAATAAAATTTGCAGAAATTACTATTTATATAACGAAGAATTGAACAACATTTTACATTTCTTATAAATTACTTTGTTTAAAAAAAGTTGCAGAATTCTCATGTCCTTGAAAATCAGCTTAATTTTTTTTTAAATGACACTGTTATCCTTATCTGAAAGGTCAGGTACTGTGCTTGATTGCTTTCTATCGGAATAACAGCAGGGATGTAGTGGAGGGTATACTGGGGTATACGCCGTATACCCCCTGGATTTTTTTAAGGAACACCATATACCCTCTGTTTCTCAAGAAAGCTATAGTATATATGTTAGTTGTGGTTTTAGATTCCCATAAAACTTTACTCCTAGCAACAGGATATGATCAGCATTTTCCATGAGAATTTGTAACCGCAGAACAGCAGATGTTATTGAATTTGCTGATATGCAGCTTTGCATTTTCTTAGCTTGGAAACAAATAACAACCAAAGGGCAGATTTCATTCAGACGCGGCTGATGTTAGACGTATCTTTCTCGCTCTAGACGAGAGCAAGAGGCCGATATGGATTCTCCAATGCTGCGAGTGCGTATGCCGCAGAAAACCCCCTTACCCTCCCGTACTTGTAAATATAATGTCGACTTAATATGTAAAACTATAATCCAGAACCATTAAACTCTTTTTTTCATTAACTACGGCCTTATCCTTATATCATCCTTATATTACATGGGGGCTCTAGGCCTATTTGAATCCCACACGAATTAAAAAAATAAAATCCCCTAGGCTTACTTACCGATCTACGTTTAAAATTGAAGAACTTTTTCGTTCCATTATCAACCTTCGCATTTCAGCAGACGTGATTCATCTACTTAGCCATCTGTTTTGAAGCTCAATCTTCCGTTTATTTTTATTTTTACAAGATAGTCACCGTATTGCAAGAAATGAATCTCCGGCTGCAAGTATATTTTTTTTTCTATGGATCATTAAGTGGATCGACATATATATAGTGGCGAAGAATTTTTTTTTTCAATTGGATAACTCCTTTGAAGTAAGTTTTTTTTTCTCTCTCTTTCCTTTCTTGCTTTTGATATGGAATTACAACAAATAGAATTTATTAAAAGCCAGCTGAAATCGGCTAAGACTGATAAGATCAAGCTACTGCATGAATTTATATTTGGTTGCGATAAAAATCGCCAAAATAGAGCGAATTTAAGGAAATTTAAAGGATTTTCTTTTACAGACAAAAGTGATGAGTATCAAAATAAACTCAAAGAAATTTTGGATGATTACGATCAGATACAATTGATTACTATCGCTAATATCTTATCCATTGATATCCATCGATCAAAAGAAGATATTGCACAGCGTATTTTAGTCGCACTAATGGATATTTCAGCTTTTAAACACACATTTATTGCAGTTTCCGCATCGAACACAGACTTTGATGATAGCCACAATAGTAGTAGAAGCACTGGTTTAACTTCCCCTTTAGAAGTACAGCCAGACCAGGCGGTTGTACACTGTACACACTCCGCGTCCAAACAGACAATTTCTTTCCATGATATTGATCATTTAATTACACCGTTTAGTGGCGATAAAACTGAAAACGTTCAAACGTGGTTTTTGAGATTTGAATCTTTAGCCCAGTCATTTCAGCTGTCTGACATACAGAAATTTTTGTTTGCTGAGCGGGCATTAAAAAGTTTAGCGTTATTGTATGTACGCAGTGAAAATAACATTTCTTCATATACATCCTTAAAAGAAGCATTGTTTCGCGAATTTGGACAGTCAGCTTCGTCCGCCCATATTCATGAATTATTAGCCGCAAGAGGCTGCCGCCCAAACGAAAAACTATTGGAATATTTTTTGAAAATGAAAGAAATAGCACAAAGAGGAAACATCGATGATATATCTTTAATTCACTATATAATTAATGGGATTAACGATACACCACATAATAAAGCTATATTATTCAGGTGCACCAAGCTTGCCGAATTTAAAAACAAGCTCCAAATTTTCGAACGAATTTGTGAACAGAGTTCTAAATTTTATCAATCAAAGTCACCGATTACACCCAACACTCCTAAGATTAACCAGACGGAGAAAACTGCAAAATTAACCTGCTGGAATTGTTTAGCCCCAGGTCACATGTGTAACCAGTGTGTGCATTTAAATGAAGGAAAAAAGTGTATGAAATGTGCACGTTTTGGTCATGTTTCCAACCAGTGTACAGAGCAAACTCCGGAGCGTAAGCGTTCGACTCAAGGCACCTCCCCTTCACGCAAGACGTTGCCAAGCCGAGACGAACAAATCCACATAGTAGAAATGTGTCATTCTCATCCGCACATGCAGAAACCTGTAAAAATTTTCAATTTACAAATAACTTCAATCTTGGACACTGGAAGCTCACTGGCGATACTGAGAGAAGACATTTATGAACAAATTGGGTCCCCCCCCTCCTCACCGGAGCTCCTGTACAATTGTCGGGCATCGGTAACCGTGTTATTCAACCTATAGGATCGTTTTTTACCAATATACAAATAGACGGTAATACTTTTCTACTTCTGTTTACGTAGTTAAGTCTTCTCATATGGTCATGCCACTTATCATAGGGACAGATGTCATATTTCAGGGTACTCTCACATGCAACAAAAACGGCGCTACTTTAACTAAATCTCCACCCCAGAGCGTTTTTATAAGCTGCATTACTGTCTCTGATAATGCATCTGCAACGAAATCTCAAGATAAATCCGATGTACATCCATTTCCTTATGCAAGATGTACGACAAAAACATTTGTTTCAAACTCTTTCCTCCAAGATCTGAAAACGCCGAAAGTAAATAAAGATTTTTCGAATGAAAATATTCCTACTGACATCAAAATTGACCCATTGAATGACTCAGCATATCTGAAACATTTCGCAACATTATCGCCAGACTGTTTTTCCTTCGATTTAACTCTCTTTTCCTACAAGTTCATGACTGTGTTCGTCTTATTGACCATCTGTTTATCACTGTTTACTTCTACGAACGGACTCATTTATCAGCATTCGGCGTTCCATACGTCCCAACCATCTCAAGATTCGAGTGACGTTACTAATTGGACCGAAATTCTGCATGTCCTTATCCTTCCTTTTTTATTTTTTATATGCCGACATTCAGTAAAGTCAACAAAGAGAAAGAGAAAACGTAGACTTAAATTTCCAAAAAGAAATATGCTTAACGTATATGGGTCACTAGTGCAACCACCGAACGTATCATAAATGTGTTTTTTTTTATTATTACTACTATTTTTTTTTTAACTGTGTTTATATATTCTGTGTTTTACACCTATATCTGCTTATTTAAGTGAACATTTATATCGTACAGACTATTAGACTGCTAATATCTATGACTTTCTTAGTAACTTTATTTCAATATCTTCAGGTTTTTTTTACGATTGCAGCAAGCATCCACGATTATTTTTTTTTACGGACAAAACATTAAAATGAGGTATTTACAAGTGTGACTAACTATGTCACAGCTACGAGTGCAATCATGGATGAAAATCTTCAACACAGAATGTTTTTTTTTTTTTCTTCGTGTGTTTGTGTGTTATGCCATTCTACAGTACGATAAACTTCAAGTGTTTTTTTTTTTAAAAAAAAGGTATCATGTGCCAAGCATTTTTATAAACAGTGTTTTTTTTTATTATTCTTCGTTTGTGAGATATGCAACAGATTCTTTATTTTTTCAGCTTATATTAACAGAATTTATGTGCCTTTTTTTTTTCGAAGTTTTGTTCAACATTTTTTTACAATAGCTCTGAGCGATATAATATACGCTTAAAACTTCTTTTTTATTGAACCCATGCGGTGATTTTTTTTTTTTTCGCATGGCAAGTTATCTTTCTGTCGGACTGCAAATGGTGTCTTATTTTTTTCATTTGCCTGTTCGCAACACGTGCTTTTTTTTTATGTTGCATAAATAACTTTATTTAAAATGACTATCTATACAGGACTTTGTTTTTTTCTATTTGACATTTTACAAGAAGAAAAAAGAAACTTGTTGTATTTGTATTTCTAAAACTATTTATATTTCTAAAACTGTATTTTATGTGTAAACTTTTTATTGAATTGCTATATATATGTATGTGTTCCCCCCCCCCCCCCCTTCGCACATTTTTTTTTACAGAAGTAAGAGCTGGCTGTCGAAAAAAAAAAACCTTTTGGTGGGAAATCCTTTTTTTTTGCTTAGACGAGGCAAACCTTTTTTTTTTTTATTCCCGAATGACGTTGGGATAAAGATGTTTTTTTTACGAAATTCTACCTAAGATGAGGCAGATTTTAGTATGTTTTCTTGATGATAATATAATGGGCAGACGACCTTTCAGATTATATTTTTCATCCCTGATGATGGCTCATGACAAAGACGGCCTCATGACGCAAATTGATGTTATCCTGAGATATTTTTTTTATTCTTTTGCTTCTTTTTTTTTTTTTTGGAGATATCCCACGGCAGCTCAGCATTAATTTACATAAAATTTAGAATTAAAATTTTTTTTTTTATTATTTAGCTCAATTTTCTTAATTATTTAATGACAGTTTTTTTTTCCCCTTTGGATTTTAATTATTTTTAGATAGTTTTTGTTTGTTTTTTGACATATCTTGTTGCTTATTTAACGCGCTGTCGAGGTTGACTAGCGGACAAAATAGCCGAGTGTGAGTTGTAGTTTTAGATTCCCATAAAACTCTACTCTTAGCAACAGGATATGATCAGCATTTTCCATGAGAACTTGTAACCGCAGAACAGCAGATGTTATTGAATTTGCTGATATGCAGCTTTGCATTTTCTTAGCTTGGAAACAAGTAACAACCAAAGGGCAGATTTCATTCAGACGCGGCTGATGTTAGACATATCTTTCTTGCTGTAGACGAGAGCAAGAGGTCGATATGGATTCTCCAATGCTGCGAGCGCATATGCCGCAGAAAACCCCCTTACCCTCCCGTACTTGTAAATATAATGTCGACTTAATATGTAAAACTATAATCCAGAACCATTAAACTCCTTTTTTCATTAACTACGGCCTTATCCTTATATCACCCTTATATTACATATATACACTAAGGTATACCCTCTGCTTAGAACGTGTACTCTCTTGGTTTTTTTTTTTACGACTACACCACTGAATAACAGTACATTCCAATTATATCTACTTACGAATGAAAGTGACTTCATGAATGTGAAGAGCAGAGCCACAGTTTGTCCAGAGTTCACGATGAAAAATGCATACAATTACTAATGTTATTTTCCTATAAAGAGCGACTGTGATTCGCACACAATAGAAGACAAAAAATTTGCAAACCTTAAGCTATGCTAGTTGACTGAAAACAAAACAAAATAAAATATTCATTTCGCGTTTGATCTCTAAAAAACAAATAGTAAGTAAAAGTTCCAATTAAAAAATATCCTAACGGCACTATATCGATAGTTTGTTGCTGTCAATGACAGACACTAATCTGAAAATAACTCAAATTTTCTTTTAAAATAGCATTCTAATGTAATCCCACGGCAACAAGTAACAAGCTGTGTACAAGTAACAAGCCGTAATTACGTCCACTAATAACCATATCACAATATATATTGAAAACGGAAAAGTCTAAGCATACATTAAGATATTTATTTGCTTAAAAGACATTACTAAAAACACATTAAAAGTAAATTAAAACCTATATTGACATGTTTCAAATTCTTCACTCTTCAGAATTCATCATTCTCTTCATCATCAGAATGTATAACAGAAATTACAAATACAATGCATATGAAAAATGGAAAAAAATAAATCATCAAATACAAACAAATAAACATATAACACACTATATGGATTGAATGGTTGGACAACTTGCAGAGTCACAATATAGAGGGAACACGTGCGATATCGAAAATGTAGGGTGTGTTATATATTTACTTGTTTGTATTTGATTATTTATTTTTTTCCATTTTTCATATGCATTGTATTTCTAATTTCTGTTATACATTCTGATGACGACTCAATGAAGGAGTTGAAGCATGTCAATATAAGTTTTTAATTTACTTTTAATGTGTTTTTAGTAACGTCTTTTGAGCAAATAAATATTTTAATATATGTTTTGACTTTTCCATTTGGAATATATATTGTGATATAGCATTCTAATACTACAAAATAAAAATAAAAACATGATTTCTGTTTCCTTTTCATTCTAATCAAAATAACATTAAAAGGACTTGAAATGGAATAAGTAATTTTAAAGAGGAAAAAAAGTTATTTTCATTTTTTCTATATAAGAATAAATAAAATTGTCAATTTCAGAATGAATGAGTCCGAACCCGAAGACTCATATAAAAGTTGAGCCCATGTCAGGCTTGGGCTCATGCTTGGGCTGAGCCTGTCTCATCTCTAGTGTTTATAACAAACATTTATAAAGTAGTTAGTACCAGCCTATACTAAGAGGTAAGAAAATGTGAATAAGAGTGGATTTGGCTGAGTTGCTAAATTAAAAATGGTTTAATATATTATATTGATATTTTTTAAAGATAATTGATATTTTTTAAATAAGCTGATATTTTTTAAAGAATAGATAAAGAGTCAGAGAGATTATAGATAAGAAACACAGATAAGAGAGGTTATAGTAATTTTGCATTAAATTTCTCTTAATTTCTGAGTACAGTTATGATTTTTTTTTTCCTTGTTAAGCCGTTCAAAAGAATATATAAAAGATTAGCAAGTAAATATGTTGGTGACTTACAGACTAGTAGAAGAAAAAAAGGCACTATGTCTAAAAGAACCTATCATCATTGAGTGAATGCATTATTTAGGTGAGGTTACTTTTGTAAATCCTATATAATTCAGCTCTACAAAAAAGTACTCATTTTAAAGAGTTAAATTTTATTAAACATCACCCAAATCTCCACTTTAAAAAAAATTGACTATAAATATTTGAAACTAGTATATAATCCCCGTCAAAAATGACGTAAAGTGAATGATAAATCTTCAAAACAATATAATTATTATTTATATTTAATAAATAATATTTATTGGAGATCTCCGTCAGGAAGCAACATATAAAGGATACTCATTCTCGAAAACACTACGGTTTTAAGGACAATTACGTCGCCCCCTTCGCCCAACCTCAAAATTCAACTTTCCCACCTTCTTTAGAATTTTAAAGTGTTATCAAGTATCTCATTCACGTAAGTTAAGTTACAATTGTATTCATTCTTTATGTTAATGGCAATTTACATATGCATAGTCGCCCAAGAATGGAATGTGTTTCTTGAACTTTATTTTCTATGAAGTAAATAATTTTCGTTCTTGAGCGATTAAAAGTCCATTCATGCGCGATTCTTATGAAAGTCGTAATGTATCACAAAATGCATACCATATTAAGCATTTCATGCACTCAGGATTTTTCACTCATTTATTATCCTTTAGTTAATTTTCTCTCATCCTAATGAAAAACATATGTTACACTTTATTGAATGTTTTCATATTGAAAGGCCAGTGTAAAGTTTAGGCGTAATTCAAAGAAGCAAAAATTTTTAGTGTTTATTGTTATTTATCTTTCTTCCTGTTAATGTTGTTGATTACATTTTTAGATACCCAAGAGCAGTGAACTCATGCGATAAATTGTAGAACTGTATATTTTATTAAGAAAATGTTTAATCGGGCAAGAATGGAAAGAAAGACTTTAATTATTATTTACAGAATGTTTTCATTTCATATGAAACTCTCCATTCTTGGGTGACTAAAAACTTCTACAATTTCTCACATGTTACATATCATGACTTTGATAAGAAATAAAAAAATCCATTAAAGTGTAATATATGTTTTCACTGGGATTTCTTATGAAACTCATAATATATGGAGAAGTGGCGAAAAAAGATTAACAAAAGAAAAATCCAAATAACATCATTAACTTCCCCTGAAGTCAAGAATTGTTTGTTTTTTTCCAATTCTTGGACAATGACAACATATAGTCAAGGATCGGTAATCCACTCGCCCATTATCTGCAATTTTCTATAATCTGCGGTGCTTAACAAAAGTAAATATCAGGAATTTTGCAAATCTGTCACTGAAAAATGTTGTAAACTTCGACAAACGATCGTGGAAAAAATTGCTAATTTCGTAAAACGATAGCTGTAAAAGTCGCAAAAACACATAGTGAATTTTGTCAGAAAAATGTCACAAATTTTGCCAATATGTTGTTGAAAAATATCATGACCTACGAAAAATGATAGCGGGAAAAAAGATGAATTTCAGAGGAAAAATACTGCAAATTTTGATAAAAGATAGACTTTTGGCAATTTGATGCTGAAAAATATCGTGAACTTCAACAAATGGCAGTGTAAATAAATCACAAAATTTGTCATAGATCGTTTGAAAAAAAAAAAAAAAACTAATTTAGTCAAACGATCTTTGAAAAAAAAAAAGCGCCAATTTTGTGAAACGATCAATGAAAAAAAAAAAAAAAAAACGGGAATTTCAGTAAACAATCAAAGAAAAATATTGTGAATTTCATCAAAAGATTGCGGAAATGCATAGCAAATTTTTTCAAAAAAGTGCAGAAATACATTCCGAATTTAGCCACTCTGTTGCTGAAACATATCGGAACTTCTACAAATGGTCGCAGAAAAAAAATCAGAAATTTGTCACAGGTCGTTGAAAAAAAATTACAAATTTCGTCAAACGATCTTGGAAAAAATCGTGAATTTTATGAAACAATTGCTGAAAAAAACATGAATTTCAGTAAACAATCGAAAAAAAATATTGCAAATTTCATCAAAAGAGTGCAGAAGCCGTGTCGAATTTTGCCAATCTGTTGCTGAGAAATATCGGGAACTTTGACAAATGGCTACGGAAAAATAATCACACATTTCATCACAGATTGTTCAAAAAAATCTTGGAAAAAAAAAAAATGAATTTCATTAAACAGTCTTGGGGGAAAAAAAATCATGGTTTTAGTGAAACAATCACTGAATAATAAACTCGCAAATTTCAGTAAACAATCAAAGAAAAATATTGCAAATTCCATCAAAAGATCACAGAAATACATAGAAAAGTTTGTCAAAAGAGTGCAGAAGCACATGCTTAATTTTGCCAATCTGTCGCTGAGAAATATCGGGAACTTTGACAAACGGTCACAAAAAATTTTTTTGCTTCAATGGATTACACCTAAACTTTAAACTGATACGCATGGCACCACAGTTGCAGAAAATTCTCAAAGTGCCTGCGACAGATACTTCAGGGACAGAAAATAATCTGCTAGTAAAATATTTTACAATTGAAGCATTAATTAGTCAAACAACCACTTACCTGCAATGTCTTTATGCATTTTATTCATTTTTATTAATAATAATCTTATTTTTGTATTAAGTAATAAAGAGCTAAACATAATTATAAAGCGAAATAAAGGCTTGATGGAAAAATAATCTGCAAAAGAGAAAAGAAAATCTGCAACACCAGTCTCCCATCTTGAATATTCTTCTACTGGGCCTGGCACTATGAAAACATTCAGTAAAGTGCAAGATATGTTTTCATTACGATTTCTTATCAAACTCATAATGTATGGGAAAGTGGAGAGAAAAGATTAACTAAAGGAAAAGAACTGAATGAAAAATCCTGAGTGCATGAAATAGTTATGATGTGCATTTTGTGATATGAGTTTCATAAGAATTGCAAATTAATGAATTCTTAATCGCCCAACAGAAATTATTGATTGAATGTTTTCATTTCATAGAAAGTAAAGCTTAAAAAAAAACACTCAATTCTTGGGCGACTAAAAATGTTCTTAAATGAAACAAACAGGGTTCAATAACAAATCTTAATGAAAACATACATCATGCACTTTATTATAAAATGTACAGTTCTACACTTTATCGCATGTTGTAAAATATAATATGTTTTTCTTGGGATTTCTTATGAAACTCATAATATATGGGGAAGTGGCGAAAAAAGGTTAACAAAAGAAAAACCCAAATAACCTCATTAATTTCCCCTGAAGTCAAAAATTCTTTGTTTTTTCCCATTCATAGGCAATGACTACTTCTTATAACAGACTTCACGTCTGTTCTTGGGCAAAGATGTATATTGTCATGAAACCATTTTATAAAATGTACATTGTCATCGCCCAATAATGGAGACACTAATAAATCAAAACATTGAAGATTTGTATATGAAGCAAACTGATTTCAATAACAAATTTTAAAATGCAGAATCAAAATTAAAACTTATATTTCTGTTTATTTAGATGCAAAAAAGTTGAAACTCCACATCTAATATTTCGAGAGGATTTCGCCCAAAAACGAAAATTATTTACTTCATAGAAAGTAAAGTAGATATTCAATTCTTGGGCGAATACGCGTATATATAAATAGCCATTAACACAAAGAACGAATACAATTGAAAATGTAACTTACCTGAATTGTAGCATTGTGAATTCGCAAAAACAAACGTGAAATAATGTACACAAACAGTATAATTTCTCGCCTCGCTATCTATAAGTTCGGAAATGCGGTCACTGGATCTCATATTTAACGCCTGCTCTCATTGGCTGGCTTGTTCATTGCAGCAGATTGGCGGAGAGTTGTAAATAGCCGCTAACCCATAAAGTTTTAATTTTTTAAAAAAAATCTGAATTGAAATTTAAAAATCCAGCTGCTAAGTTCACTTTCATGTGATAGCATCTACACATGACAAATATTTCAGAGGCCTAGGTTTTATAATTTTAGTATCGGTGTTAACCTGTATTTTTTTTAATGAAGCGTTCAAAGAGTCATTTATTTGTTTGTAGATTTGCTGGAATTTGAATCTGAATGGCAACAGTATCTGGTTTCTATGTCTATAATAGCTTAATTTTAATTTAGAACTTAATACTTTATAAATGGAAATGATACACATGTTTTATGTGAAAATATGCTGAACAGACATGATTTCAAGTAGAAAAAATTATCATTTAGCTGTCATATGTTAAGATATGTTTTTCATTAAGGTCGATTCGCACACTGGAATGGTCCGCACCGGCATAGTTACCGACAATTTTCTGCACTCAGATTTTATTATAAGTAGTTGGTAGGACTAAAGCCTGGATAAATATAAATAAAATAATGGTTTATATTGGGAAGAGCAACTCATTTCATTCAGAAATTAACATATTTGAAAAAAGAAAAATTGTAGGTCTAATTTTAAAACAAAATAAATAAGAATTATTCTCAAAATAAAAGCTATTCATACATGGTTAATTGGTAATACTGCTTTCAGTGTTGCAAAATAGTGGTTTTAATTAAATGGCTTTACATATGACTTTAAGTTTTATAGGAGAAAATAGTTATTACATATCAAAACTCCTTAAAATTAATTAAGAAAAACTATATCATTAAGCAAATACTGTTCAAATTTAAATTATTTGAAACATTATTTTAAAAAAACTATTAAAGGTCATTTAAAAGAATTTAGAGATCTGGTAAGCCATTTTATAGTCATATCCTGACTACAACTCACTGTCATGTGTGTATCATTCAGGGTTCTCGCTGATATTTTACCAACGTTAGCAATTTGGCTAATCAGAAGAGGAAAAAAATGGCAAATAGAAAAAATTTTAGCAAAATAGGTATGGCTTTTTTTTTTTTTTTTGCAATGTTGGATTGTGGTATAAAAAGTGTGTTTTTAATGGTATGGAGGTGGCTGGATATGTGTACTTATAGGGTCTATCAACCTTTTCTGTTATCCAGCCTGCCTTTCTGCCGCATTATGCTTGATAGTCAGGAGTCTACCATGTATGTGTGTTTGTATATATATATTAGGCTTTATTATTTAAATTATCTTTTAGAAAAAAGTTATAAAATTAAAAAACCTGTCTTGCTCTCTTTTTTTTTTACTCCTGCGTGAAAAGATTTTTTTTTTTAAATGTGTACGTGTGTATTTTCTGATTTTTAGACAGTTCTAGAGTTTTCTTTATTATAGACAGTCATAATAAAGAGGTTTTTTTTACAAATCTTTTTTGCTTGGGGAATGCCAATCAGAATATAAATCAGGCACAGTGTTGAATTCAGGGGTTCCCCCTCCCCCCGGAAGATTTGAGATTTTGTGTTTTCAATGCTCAAAAAGTGCAATTCCTCACCCCCCTTTTACTTCTATATTATCTGGTATGGCATAGGATAAAACAAAAGAAAATAAAATTATTCCAAGATTTGAGTGTCAATCTTGAAATAGAATGATTTTATATGTTTGAAATTATAATAACTAATTTCTAAATAATGCATGATTTCTCCTTTGTTGTCTGGGCTTTCACATTATGTGGAACCTTGTTTTTGGGGTTCTTATCAATTGCAAAATGCTTTTATTCTCTCTCTCTCTTTGTTGGCATTTTATATATATTAGTTAATTAGCTAGTTTCTTTTTATTTTCAGCTTATTAGTTTAGACTCAATTATGAGTTCTCCTGGTCATGGTGCAAAGAGGACAAATGATATAAAATCATTAGCTTTCTCAGTTTTTTCCCAGTCTCATTACATACAATCTTATCAGTCATCTGTGAAATCATTGACAGGCTACGGACCAGCAGCTGTTCAAAGTCTGTTTTTGAAAAACAATTCGGTGAGTTAGTTTTATGTGCATTTAAATATAATTTAGTCAGGTATTTTTTCTGGCAGTATACTTACCTTGAAACATTTTCTGAATCTAACAAGAAAAAATCTGCAGTAACTCCACTCGACTTTCTGAACACTTTTTTGAATATTTTGCATTAAGATACCTGGCAATCCAAATGTAGCTGAAAAAATTGTGTTTACAATTTATTCTTCTAAAATACTTACATTATAAGTGCAGTCTTCTATAATTGAACCCACAGCCAAAGTTGGCATCAAATATGAGTAATTCTGGAAACAATTAATTTAAATTGTATGAGAATTACAACAATGTTTACGATATTTTAATTTTGTGCCAAACCACACCCACTAGAGCACCCCAATGGATTGTGGACTCGATTATTGAAGAATCTCCAGTTACAGGCTTGTCTGTGGGTAAAGAAAAGATTCTTATTGTAATAATTGTGATATATGGGAATTCCTTCAAATTCTTGAATTAGTGCCAATTTGGCATTACTTCATGTAAAATATCATTCAGTTTGGAAAAATTTTGTCATGCAAATTTCTACATGCAAGTATTGCTGTACATTTCCTTGGTAACTTTCTCTCTAGAGACCATACTTATCAGATATCTCTGGCCGTAAAATGCTTGAAAAACATTTTTAAAATGGTCTAGATACAGAACCCGCCGACTGATTTTTTTTATAAGTCTATACAGCTCTTGTTACAGGCAGTGTTGAATTCAAGGGGTAGCCTGGAGGGACATCATCCCCCCCCCCCTCCCCAAAGCAAATGAGGTGTCCCTCCCAGAAGATTTGAGATTTTGTGTTTTCAATGGTCAAAATGTGCAATCCTCCCCACCCCCAAAGCCAGAGAAATCCCTCCTGGAGAAAAGTATCTGAATTCAACACGGGTTACAGGCGACTATAACAGATATTATCTGTTTACTAACACACATACATAATGATTACATTACTTTCGTTATACTGTGTATGTGTTCTGAAAGCAATTAATACTGAAACTGAATATACATAACAAAGTTGTTAAAAATCATTAAAAAAAAAAGAAAAAACGGATTTTTTTATTTATATTATTTGTCTACTGTGCATGCATTTATTTTCTCTATGTAGATTTGCAGATTTCTATTAATTTTATTACTATTTCTAGCTATTTCTAGATATTTTAAACAAAAATTAAAACTTGTTGGAAACAAATTTAGATAATTCACTTAAAAGTTAAAATTACGTTATTCTATTATTAAATTTAATTTGTTGTACGTATACTTATGTATGTTGTGTGTATAAATTTCTAGTTAACTTAAAAGTTATTCAATTTTTCATTAATGTATTACTCCAATAATTGATATAATATGTAATCCCATAATAAATGCAGCAAAAAATGCTAAATGTATATGTTGTATATGTAACTGATTAAGATTCATTAATGTTATCTTTATCACACAGACTGCAAGTTTCTGTGTTTTTTCATTCTTGCCACAATCTATATCATTTCTACATTACATGATTTGCATAAGCTTTCATACCTTTTCCAGAAAGTGTTGGTGTTTTTTTTCTTGTTGTTGTTGTTTTCTTCTGTAATATAAAGTCATATTGCATATTTCTTTCTGCCTGACATTTTTCTTATATATACACTTGATAAAATATCATTAGTTTACTACACGGTGTACAAAACTGTTGTAAAGTCAAAAATAAACTTATACAAACATTAAAATAAAGTTAAAATATCAACGTTTCGGTCATCCTTCTATGACCTTCCTCATTAACGTTGTCGTATATCTTCTAAAATTAGAGCAAAACCGTCTTGACTTCGTTATGTTGTTTGTTATATATTCCGTCAAAAGTCACTTTATCCAATTAAAATCCAGAAAACATGCAATGTCACCATCTATTAGACAAAAAGTAGACTACAATTTCGAATGATTTTTAATATGGTGCCGTCTATGAGGTGAAAAAGGAATAAAAGAATATCAAATGAACAATTTTGGCCTGCAGTGGCCCCATCTATTGTAAGGCAATGTAAATAAATGTAGAACTTAAAATGCAAGAGGCAAACTTTGTTAAAATCAAAAATAGTAGTGCATACTTGACTTTGGGAAATGTAAGATGAATAGATTAAATTGCAAAAAATTATTTTAATATGTGCAACCAAAGTTTAGGAATATTATCTGATATGTTATCATTACAAACTTCTTCATTTCTAAACATAATTTCTATTGATTCTTTTTGAAAGCCATCTATTGCAGTATTACATGGAATTATAATTTTAGCATTATCAAAATCTATATAACTATGGGGGTTGTTGAAATAAAAATTTAGCCAGTGCTGTGGTCTGACGATATTATAAAATGTCTCTTTTATGTTCTTTCAACCTCTCCAGAAATTTTCTTTTTGTAGTACCAATGTAAACTTTTTTAGCACCGCTATCCAAAATGATAGGAATTTCATAAACACCGGCACGCTCATGGCCAGGTGTAGGATCTAAATTGCAATGTAATAAATTAGTAAGGTAAGGAGGGGGAATAGCAACAAGTTGAACGTTAAATCCATGAACCATTCTCCTTAACTTTTCAAAAATGACTGGCACATACCTGAATCGACAATAAGAAGGTCTCTGCTGGTTATTAGGTAAGCTGTGAGGGGGGAGACAATGTTGCTTGTGAATAATATTATAAATGTATTTAATGGGAAAACCATGATCTATGGCAATTTGCTTAATAAAATTAAGCTCCTGCTTTAATTGCTTGCCCAAACATATTAAAAAGGCCCTTTGTATAAATGATTTAAATGCTGCAATATGATAATTGAAGGGTAAATTAGCATTGAAAGGGATAACGGTATTTTCTTTCATAGGTTTTCTATAAACTGCATAATTCAACAACTGTCCATTGTGCTGTAAATGATTTTTCTTATGCATCAACAAATGCAAAAGCTTTCTGTACTGTACCTAGTATTAGTAAATGGTATTCTTATCCCAACTTGTGATTCCTACTATACTATATTAATGATTCACAATACAATTGCCAGAATGCAAGGTAATCACATAACTAAAAGTGGGAAGCTATCAATTGTCAGTGTTATCTAGCCCTCAGGCCCTCGGCCATTGACAATTTCAGCAATCAATCATGCTTACTTGTCACTAAGAATGACTGCATAGTTTAGAAATAAGGTACGATAGCATTTCTTATCTTTTCCATTGCAGTAAGCAAATGAATACTAGGAAAAGGAGAAAAGGGATAAGTCACAGGGATTAAAGTATTTTCAATTTATAGAAGAAACATTAAATTGACATTCTATAATTGTATGTTAGACAACAATCCAAATATTTATTATGTTATAATTAGTCAAAAAATGGATCATATTATATGATCAATAGAGCTTCAGCATCAAACTTGCAAAAATGAAGTGATCATCTAGGAAAGAAAAAAAGTTTATAAATGAGAGAACATTTATCAGTATTTTTGAAAAATGCACTGTGGATAGATAATATTTTTAATGCAGTGTTGCATTTACTTTCATAAAAAAAAATAGTATTTTCAATTTATAAAAGTTTTATTTAATATTATTAATGGTAATTCTTGATCTGACATGAATTTTGGCATTTTCACATGAATGATGGCTTTTATTTTAACATGAATGATGAATTTGATCATTTCAGCCTGTAAATATCAACATTAAAAAAACTGGTTTAAATCAAATATTTAAAAAAAAAATCATTTGATTTAAATGTTTAAATCAAACATTTAAAAAAAAATCATTTGATTTAAATGTTTAAATCAAACATTTTAAAAAAAATCATTTGATTTAAATGTTTAAATCAAACATTTAAAAAAAATCATTTGATTTAAATGTTTAAATCAAACATTTAAAAAAAATAATTTGATTTAAATTCCAATTTAAATCAAGCTGATTTAAATCAAACAACTCTGATACATAATAGTTTTCTTTTTTAGTAGCCATGCTAAAGAGTGTTTTAATGTTGTTTTAAATGCATATATTTTACCTTTTTCCTCAATAAATAAAATGCCATACTCAAATTTCCACATGCTTTTATCAGACTAGTAAAACTCATGTAATTAATTTTACTTTGTTTTTTTTGTTTAAAAAAAGATTTTTATGAAATTAAGTCACATCCTGGTGAAGTATCATTATGGTATCGACTTACGATGAGTGTGAGCAGTAAAAATAATGGTTGAAAAATGGTTTAGATCTAAACTTGCTTCAGATGTGTATGAAAATGAAAACAGGTATTGCCATAGGACCTATAACATATTCACCAAATGGGAGCTCAATTGAAAATACTGTTTGAATGCTAATGTGTTCAGTCACATACACACACATATAGCAGCATCATAAAAAAAATATAAAAAATGAGCTCTGGATACCTGGAAATGTAACAACATTCCAGTATGTACATGCTTACATATGGAATCATTGTAAAAATCGCAGAAACAGATTCAAGGAACCTCAAAATGTAAAAGTGTATCAAAATATCCATAATTTGGTTTTTAAGAATTATTTTTTAATGATCTATTAATTTTCAAATGTAAAAATTATTAATTGCATTGCATTTTTTTATTTGATTTGACTTCTTTAAAAATGTTCCTGATTGCTATATATATAGTCACTGTGAAAACTAATTATCTTATACTCATTGCTTTTAACTGTAAAAGTTAAAACTAATCAATAAATAAATTTTAATTTAAACTTAATATATGAAAGAACAGCAAAGCACAAATAAACAAAGAAAATGGTTAAGAATCTTATTTTATTTATATAAATTTTATTTGTACTCTTTTTTTATTATTATTGTCTAAAATGAAGAATTGTAATCTATAAAACCAGTGTTAAATTGAGTTGATTGCTAACAAAAGCAATCTTTTTTCTATTATAATAAATACTATCTTTAATAAAAATTTCATACTTTAAAAATTACTTTTTTCAAATCACCATTTAGACTATGAATTTTAAATATACTTAAAATTCAACATTTAAGCAAGCAGTTCTTTTCTTTTTCAATCCATTTATTTTGCAAATGAAATAGTTTTTTCTTGGCCAAATGATAATTAAAAATTGATTCATTTAATACTTCACAAATTATTCATGCAGAATAAAACTGAAATTAAGGAATCTTTGGTAGTAGTCACTGTCCAGTAGACAAATTTTTTTAGTAACTGGCCGATAGTTATTTTCTATGTATTAGACATCTACTGATCAGTTTGAATATTTGTTAATTACAGTCGGACCTCGTTAAGACGTTAACACTTAATATAATATCCTGCTTAATACACAGATTTTTTGCAACACTTTGACATTGCCCGTAAGGCTAATGTAAGAATATCATGTTTAATATGCGAACAGTTATTATGTGATCCTGCTTAATATGCAGTAGATTTTCAGTCCTTTGAAACAAAAAATTATGCTTAAGATGCAAATTCATAGAGGAGCAAATTCCTTTACCATGTTGGCAATTTAGCGGGATATTTTATTCAGTTAAAAACCACTCTTTCCGAATATTAATGTGTGTTTTATTTAATGACAGATTAATTAAAGCAAATATCACAATTATGTAATAGTGATAGATATTTTAATGAAAAAAACCCCGCTAAATGTGCAAAACTTATTAAATGCAGACTGTTCATCAAAGTAATCAATTAATTCCTGATAAAGCATTGGCTGTGAAAAATACCTTGAACATCTTGCTCTGATATGTCAAAAAAATTACTATGATTATACCTGTTGTTTGCGAGGCTTTAAATGTACCTTGTATCACTACTATGTTTTATAATGCATGTTGTAGGCCAAAAAAATGAAACTTGCGAAGGTGAAGCAAGTACGATTTCAGTTGTATAATTATTTTATGTTAAGTTTCGATTTAATTTTTGCTAAGCTATAACAATATTTTTTACACTAAAGGGATTTTACACTAAAGGGATAGTTTTTTTGCATATTCAAAATAAAGACAGATTATGGTACTCATTACCACAAAGTACTAAAGATAATTTTTATAACTGTCTTCAAAGATTGAATATTTTTTTCTTTGTGTTAAAAAAAAAATTAGTCTGGAAAGGAAATTATGTTTCTTGTTTTATTTTTATGTGAAACATTTTAATCGACAATAAAATAAAGCCATATTTGAATTCATATTTATTTGCAGTTGTTATTCTAGTCAGTCCTATAAAAAGAAGCAATGAGTTAAAGTGTAACACATTTAAATTTAAATCTAAATATGCATAAAAGTCACAATTTCTGCTGTACACACATAATTAAGTTCATTCAGAAGATGAGATGCATATATAAGCCCATTTCCTTCAACATTATAGAAATCACGTTTAACACATGATCACGCTTTGTACACTCCCTTGAAACTCGTCTTAACCGGGTTCCACTGTAGTTCAAACATACATAGGTAATATTTGAAAACTGAAAAAGGCAATAAATAGAAGTTACTTAAAATTGGTTTCCCCCCCCCCCCCCCCCCAAATCTAACAGTAATTGAAAGTTATTACCTGGAAAATTTTCTTATGAAATGGAAATTATTTGGTCGATTTGGCAAACTTTGTAATTACCATATTTTAAATTTTTAATCACCTACTAGTGACTGGCAAGTAGTTATTTTTAGCTTTAATGCAGAATGCAGGTACGGTCAAACCTGGTTAAGGCTTGTTTCAAAGGACTGAACAAAAGTCGCTTCTTAAGCAGGATTGCATATTAAACATGATTTGCATAATGTTGCAGAAACTCAACTTATTTACGCATCTAATTATCTAAATGAACTTTAGAGCTTTACTTTATGCGTTTACTGTCGAGAATTGTGTCTTCTTTGATTACATGATTAAAATATGCACAAAAGCGATTGTTCAATCTTCACAAGTTTGTAATTTTTTTTTTTTTTTTAACTCAGTTCTTGGTTCAACATTTGCTAATTTGTTTACCATTTCCTAATTTAGCAGGGCTTTTTATTAAAATAACTACCAATATTTCCAATTAGTAATATTCGCCGTATTTAATCAGCAGTGTCAGTGTAGTGGAGTTTTTTATTATACTATCTATCCCTATTTCCGAATAGTAACTGTCATTAAATAAAGCAGTTATTACTATTCAGAAATCCTGGCAGATATTTGAATTAATAAAATTAAGCGAGATCGCATGGTAATTGTTCGTGTATTAGACAGATATTTTTACGTTAGTTTTATGGACGAAAAATCGTTGTATTAAGCAGGATCAAGTCTTAATCGGGTTCGAATATATAACTTCCAAAATTTTCAGCTATTCATTAATCATTCAGACAATTTTTTAATATTGTGTTTATCCTTGAATTAGACTTCTTTGTGGTTTAATACTAAGAATTTCTTCTTTCTTTATTTCAGGATTATTTTTATCATGTTATTATACCTCTAGAGTCTAGATAATCTTTTAATGGCAATTGTGATCAGGGTGGATTTTCCTCCATTAATATTAAACTGGAACCATTTGATTAGGAAATTTTGTCAGTGTTAACAGCTATTGTTCTATTTCTTAAACTGGGACTTATTTTTATATTTAAATGTTTTGCTCCCTGATTTAAAAAAGGGTATTCACAATTAATGAAGTCAGAACATATATATTTTTTTAAATATAATGTAGGCACAAATTCATTTCTTATCATCAATTTTGCAGCATTAAAAGTTGGATCTTGAATAAAGAAAATTATATAATTAAAACATTATGAGCCATTCATATTTGTATTTTAATTAATCTTTGAAGAAGGAAGTGAATGTTATCATTTTTGCAAATGCCTGTGTAACATGTTCTACTGATCTTCATAATGTTTTGTTTTTATAATGGTGTATATATTTACTTTATTTTAGGCTAAAATACTTCACCCTTTGAAAGTCTACAATCAGCCGTATATTCTAGCTTCTTTAAAAGATAAGCAGACTGAATTAGGTGAAATGTTTGGTGATGGACGAGACAATTCTGGCACTCTTTTCTGTTCTTATTGCCTTTCAAGAAATAAAAAGTACATCATTACATCGTGTACTAATGACAAAGGAGAATTTACAGAATCTCATGTTATTAATATTGATATACCAGATAGGTAATTTCCCTTTTTTTTTTCAAGAGTTAAATTATAGAATATAATATAAGAAAGTTTTTTATGTAGGAGTTGTAGCAAAGAAGTGAAGGGAAAATGAAAACTTAAATTTAAACTGTATAATATTTAATATACTTTCATGACTAAACAATGATATTATGAAGCATTTACAAATGATAAACTTTCAATAAACATCAACTAAACATATTCAGAGGCTAGCAGTGAAGAAAATAAGGGACAATACCCCAATGATATAATAAAATTAACGGTTCACAGAGACATTCACACTGTAGCCAATGCCTGATATCCAGGCTGCAGTTAGTTACAAGAAAAATAGCGTTTATCTTGCATTAATTTGCAGCCTAGCCGGGGTCCTTTGAATGCAGTTTTGCTTCATATCTGATCTGTGGTTATAATTTCAGCACCACACTCGGCCCTCTTGACCCTTCTGTGCCTTCCCAGCTACCTACTCTGCATTTCAGATGAGTGTCTGGATGACAATCATGGAACCTATAAGATACTAAGGGGGGAAAAAATAACACACACACACACACACACACACACAACACAAAACAAATAATAGCAACATCAATCACTAAATATTAAAAAAGGACAATTTTATCAATGTAATACATTAAAAAAAAAAACAGTCCGTAAATAATGGTCTTTGGTTTTGTAATACAGTTAAAAAAAAATAAAAAAAGTATTAATTTGCAGGTAAAATTTTTGTGTGCCACTTGTGCACAGTTCTTGATTTCACAGTTTATTGATATTGTTTGAAGAATAAGAGTTCACAAGAATATTGTCAATAAAAACACTATAAAATAAAAATAAAAAATCCCCCCCAAAACACAGTTGCTACATTTTAGATGGTGGCAGCCTATGGCTTCATATAATCAGCTGCACTGGAGGTTACTCTTCGACCTTCTTGGAAACCCACTTTTTCAACATCATGTCAATCATTAGTGTTCACCTTAATCATTTTGTAAGGACTAAGGAACTTTGGTTTTGTGTTTTGAATTAAAACTTTTTTTTTTTTTTTTTAAGAACTTTGTGTTTTTGAATCGCGACTAAATCAAATATTTCATAACTGTTTGCTTTTTCCTGTTTGCGATTGAAATTTTTTAGATTTTCCTCTTGAACTTTCATTATGTTTTGTTTTGTGATATCTCTGTTGTTCTGTCTTTTCCCAATAAATAGAGGATCATATTACTCATCAAGGATCTGTTTAATTTTAAAATCTTTCTTATCTGTAATTTTTAACCCAACTCAAAGCTCAAAGGGTGCGCATTTAGTGCTTCGAGAACACATACTATTCATTAATCGTTGAATAATTGGTACGTATTTATACAACTTCATGTGATCATCAAAGGATAATTTAGTAAGAATTGGTATGGGGGGTCTTTTTTTTATTCGCTCAACTTGTCTGTTAACTCTCGGTATTCCTCTTGTAATTAAGATGTCTTCAATATTTTCATTCTCAAGATATTTTCTAAAGTCATTAGATGTAAAAATGATGCCACACTCGTAAATTATTCACAGTGGATTTCCGAAAGTAGACTGTTGAATTTTTAATTTAGAAACTGCATCTTTAGTGGATGTTGTCTTCATGTAATTTAGGATGTCCTAGCCCTTCACTGCATGATGTTTTCTATTTTTATGAAGAAAATTATTTGAAATCTATATATCAGTCTAATAATGGAAAAAATAGTAAAAAAAAATAATTTTCAAATTTTCAGCTAAAATATGATATTTTATTATGTGTACCCTCGTTACTTGTACACGCTCGTTAATTATTCACAGGGGATTTCCGAAAGTAGCCTGTTGAATTTTTAATTTAGAAATTGCCTCTTTAGCGGATGTTGTCTTCATGTAATTTAGGATGTCCTAGCCTTTCACTGCACGATGTTTTCTATTTTTACGAAAAAAAATATTTGAAATCTATATATCAGTCTAATAATGGGAAAAATAGTAAAAAAGATAATTTTCAAATTTTCAGCTAAAATTTGATATTTTATGACGTGTATCCTCATTACTTGTACACACTCGTTAATTATTCACAGTGGATTTCCAAAAGTAGCCCGTTGAATTTTTAATTTAGAAATTGCCTCTTTAGCGGATGTTGTCTTCATATAATTTAGGATGTCCTAGCCCTTCACTGCACGATGTTTTCTATTTTTGTAAAAAAAATTATTTGAAATCTATATATCAGTCTAAAAAGGGGAAAAATAGTAAAAAAAATTAATTTTCAAATTTTCAGCTAAAATTTGATATTTTATAATGTGTACCCTATGTACACAATTAGGGTTTTAAAATATTGTATTGCTATATTTTACAACTAATTGAGCTTAAATTAATTAATTTTATCTGCTTAACACTCTGTAACTCTTTTTTTATGCTAATATTTTTAAGTATTCAGTAAAAATAATGAAAGTAAATTTTACCTAAATAGCTTTATCGAATTTTTTTTTTCTCTGAAGAACAATTTCTAATTTTTTGTCAAATGCAGCCATCTGATATGGACAAAATAAGTGTCATTCCATTCTTTGAAGTGTTCTTGATCAGGGATAGAAATCATATTGGCCAAATTCATGGCACAGAATAAGAATTAGTTTTTTTAGGTATGTGCCAGATGTGGCACGTGGTGCAGTGAAGGGCTAGAGTTCTATTTGGTCCAGGAATTAATTCATGCGGTTTTACAAGAGATGGTGTAACTAGCATATTGTCCCATAGTTTTGTTTGTTCAAACATGCATTTAAAACTACTGTTATTGTGCATCCAGTTTAGTATATGCCATTTGGTTTAAGCATAAACAATTTTTATCCAACTGAAAATGTTAAATTTTGTGTCTGATAAAGTGTTTTTGCGGGGGGTTCTTCTTCATTACTTTAACAATGAAGAAAAGTGCTACCGAAAGTCATCGTATTTTGGTGGAAGTTTATGGTGACCATGCTCTAGCTGAATGAACGTGTCAGAAGTGGTTTGCACAGTTTAAAAGTGGTGATTACGGCTTGGAAGACCAAGCATTACCTGGACAGCCAAAAAAATTTGAAGATGAAGAATTGACAGCACTGCTCGATCAGGATACGTGTCAAACGCTGGAAGAATTTGCAAAAACATTAGAGGTTGATCAAACAACAGTTTCCAAATGCCTCAAACCAATAGGAATGATTCAAAAGATGTCACATTGGGTTCCACATGAATTGAAAGAAAGAGACATTGAAAGAAGAAAAACCCTTTGCGAAATGCTGCTTCAAAGACAGAAAAATAAGGGATTTTTGCATTGGATTGTTGCTGGTGATGAAAAATGGATTTGTTACGAGAATCCTAAATGAAAGAAAAGCCTGGGTCATGCCAGGTGAACCAGGTCCATCACAACCTAAATGAAATATTCACTGTGCAAAGGTTATGCTGTGTATATGGTGGGATATGAAAGGTGTGTTGTACTATGAGCTTCTGAAACCTGGTGAAACTATTAATGGAGAACGTTATCAACTTCAGTTGATGCGTTTGAAGCAAGCTCTGGCCAGAAAACGACCAGAATGGGATAACAGACATAATAAACTTATTTTTCAACATGATAACGCCCGGCCACATGCCGCAAAAACGGTCAAAACATATTTGGAGAATGTCGGATGAGAAGTGTTACCCCCCCCCCCCCCCCCCCCTTTGTATTCACCAAACATTGCTCCTTCAGACTACTACTTGTTTCATTGCATGGATAACGATTTGATTGAACAGCTATTCACTTCTTCAGAAAATATAGAAAAATGGATCTCTGATTGTATCGCTTCGAAAAGTGAGGACTTCTTTCGACACGGAATTCGTAAATTGCCTGAAAAATGGGAAAAAGTAGTGGGTAGCGATGGACAATATTTTTGTTAACATTTTTTTGTATTTTGTTTTTGAAATAAAGCTTTATTTTTTTATTAAAAACCGTACGAATTAATTCCTAGACCAAATATACAGACTATTGTTGATCATTGTTACATTGGAAATTGAATCGACCACAGAATTGATGTTTTTTCCCTTAATTTGAATAGTTTTGATAATTTTATCCAATGGACGAGTTGTTATTTGTAGTATTTACGATTTTTGTACAATTTAAGGTACATGTTGGGGGTTTTAAGACCACATGTCTTGCCAACTGTCATTTCATAACTCTCTATGTAAGAAGAATTTCATAATCACTAAAGTCTGTAATATGCTTAAAAACTAACTGTAAAATGCAAATGTACTATGAAGTTCAGGAAGAGAATCAAAGTTGAAACAAAGTTCCTTTTTATTTAAAACATGGTAGCATATTAAACATCTTTTGCAACTGCAGGTTAAAATAATCAGTTAAACAAAACATAACAATTAAGTAAAAATGAATTTATTAACTGTCACATCCTAAATATGGCTGTAAACTAAGATAACTACTACATAAGTCATACACTGGAGCTACTACTGGCCAAGCAAGTGTACACACAGTAACTGCATCTGCTGTATCTCTATTTAAATCGACAAAAAAATTGCAGTCACAGTTAATTGAATAATATTAACATAGTTTGAGAAAATATTATGGTTACAATTAAATAAATCAACAGCTTAATACACGAGTTTAACAAGTAGACATTAATTCTAGTCATATGACTACCAACCAACTTACCATTGCTAGAAACTGTTGGCATTCAATCTTGGTATGTGTAGTTACTTCCTGCACAAATAAATCATCTAGCATATATCTTTACAGTAATTAAAGAGTGAAAAAAATCCTTTATGTGTAAAAATAAAAGGTAATACATATGCATAACTAACTCTTTAAATGTTGCTTTTCTATAAGCAATGATTTGTTTACATTTGATACTTGCCAGCAATGTTTAACTTTTAAACCCCTTTTTCGAACTGAGTTAAACATTAAAAAGATACAACTTAACTTTTTACAATTAACTAAATACTGTGGGGGTGAGCGAAAGAGGTGGGAAAACTTATTGAGATTTAATTAAACTTGAAGCAAGCTTTATTGAAAATGCCGACAGTACACTGGTCAGCCTTATGTCCAGTTTCCTTGCACCTATAATAGGTTGGCCTTTCTTTTCTGTGGGATCATTGATTTGATTTATGGGAAGCATAGTCAATGCAGTAAAAACATTTAATTTTGAAAGGATTGGGGTTATTTCTTATTATGTGAAGGTGATTTTTTTTTTTTTTTTTTTTTTTTTTTTTTTTTTTTTTTTTTTTTTTAATCTACTGTTTTGTGAAATGTCATTGTTCTAGTGAAAAATTTTGTTTTCAACGTTTTGTGTAACATGCTGTGATGGAAATAAATTGTAATATTATAATCCATAATATGAGCCATTAATAAATGGTAAAATTAAATTGGAAGTTCTTTTTATTAACTTGCGTTGTGTAATATTGCAATAAAACCCTCAGTTCTTTGAGGTCAGCAATTGTAAAAAAATAAAAAAGGAAACTTCTTACTTGTATATCTGTAAAGAAATGATGAGGAGACTTTTAAGCACAAATCAAACTTTTTATTCATCTTGTAGAAGAGAAGTAAGAGGCCTTCATCCGTTGGTCACCAATTTTCAAAATAAATACGTTGCCGATAAAATAATTTATTTCTCTTTAAGAAAATCTTTAAAATGTAAGAAGCAGCACTAGGTTAATTTTCTATAGATAAAAATCTCAATTAAAGCCTTTTTAAACGAACAGGAAAATAAATTTAACAGGAGTTATTAAAAATGCAGACATCGCTTTCTGAAGCTTTTTACTGGATTCCACATCCATTGGCAGACAGACCGGAGCCAAAGGTCGCGGCTCCGCGATCTTTCAAAACAAAAACTAAGTCATAACAGATCACCAACAAAACAGATTCTGATTTAAAATTAACGGAATTTTTAATTTATAGTAAGAATACGGGGACTTCAAAAGTTACTGAAAGAAAAGATTTAAATCTATTAGAGAATTTAAAATATTAGGTAATGTCTTAATAAACCAATCCGAAAGAAAACATTTAAAAAGCTTTATTTTTATTTGCTGTACGTTCAGTGAATAGGCACACCTCCGAAAAGATCGACATCCATTCAAAGCTTACGCCGGGAGACAGTCGCTCCGATGACGTCATCACAATACGCACAGATTTCAAAGGAGAAGCACCCTATGCCAGGCTCAGCCGAACGTCAGCAAATTTGCCGATGTGCGGTTGAAACAAAAATCGCCCGCGCAAAAATAAATATGGATTTAAGCTTAAAGAACATCGATGTATAAGGCCAAAAGAAATAAAAAAGTAACATAATTTAAACACTGAGATTTCATCTCACACATGCCTTTTAACATCATTATTCAGATTTTTTTGTTTCAGAGTTCTTTCTAATATTGTTATGTGCTGCTTCATAGTCATTGAGACTTATAAAATCGGTAACTTTTAGTAAATTTAGACATGTCATCCACAAAATGTTCCCTCATTTCAATGGCAGTTTTCTTCATATTTGATAATATTTTTTAAGTCATCATAGGTTAATACTTCAAGATCTGTGAGCCATTTCTCGAAAAATTGCTGAATTCAAAGGAGACTCTCTAAAGGCTGAATTCTCCTTTTTTATAGGGAAAACAAAATTCTGCCTTTTTAGGTGTAATTGTTTGATATAACCTCAGTGGTAGAAAACCTAGCAAATAAGTAACCCAATTTCCTTTTCTACACCTAGATACTTTATTTGGCATTCAAATAATGTAAGGTAGATGTTGAAAAAGTGACCTCAGTCAACTTGTCCAAACTGAAAGATGTCTGAACACTGATTGAAAAATATAGCAGTATGCAAGTGAAAGTGATGAAGACACAAAATATGGCCTTGTAAATTATGTGCTTGTAGTATTTAAAAATATAACTTTCTTAAATTGCATTTAAAAGCTAACTTGTAAAAGGTGTGAAGATAGGGAAAGCATTAAAAGCCCAAAGTTTGTAAAACCAGTAAAAGAGTTTATTGTGCTATTTCAAATCATAATGTAAAAGGCCAACACAAAGTAAAAAGTTATTAAAATCAAGGTTTCTTCAATTTAAATATTATAAATACTTCACAGCATAACTTATGGAAATATATTTAGAAGCTATGAAATACAACTAGCAACACTACCGAAGACTATTGTAAAAAACTAAATAATATATCATCAACTTAATCTTAATGAAAAAGCAACATGACAAAAATAACGTTGCGTCAATTTATGCTTTCAACTCCAGTCAAAGATACTATGTCCTGAGATCGAGCAAGAGCCACAAACTCGTATCGTGATTAATCCTTAATTAAGAAATAACAGATTTTCTTTTATATGATAGCAAACGATACATGTGCCGATACATCCCTTTTCTGGGAAGATCGGCAGTCTCGTGATTTGCTTAAGCTTAATGTATTCAATGAATCTGCTATGATCACCTGGCAAAACAAAGTTGAACCATGTCATTTACTTTAATGATTTAGACTTTGTTGTTTAGTGAAAAATGAAATCGTTTAGACAGAAAAATAAGTATGATGTTTTAACGAAATTAAATTAAAAGAAATTAAGAAGTTCCTAAAATAAACTAAAGATAATGTAAGGTAAGTTTAATTTAAAATAAAGACATATAATAAGTTATTTCTATAAATAAAGCCAGAAATAAAGTTTACAGATGTATATTATAAGGAATTACTGAAAGATATAATATGTGGTAAAAATGGTTTAATTGAGGCATTGAAAACTAGGGAAAATGGGCTTGTTATCCCTGACAGTAAATACTGATTTCCTCCTGGTTATATACTTAGTTACTAGTTTTAAAACATCAGGACTTTTCATTGCACTAGAAAATGTTGAACTATCTATTTTGTTTTTCGCAGCTATTTCTAGCTCTAATTTTTTTAGCTCGTACATGCGTTCTTCAGCTTCTTTAAGTTGAAGTCTCTTTTCTAATTCTTCCCTATTACTAACTATTCCTATCAGATGATTTTTAACAAAATCCTCATTATAGCTGTCTGATTTCGTTATTACGTACACTAACTGGGCCTTCTTTGAATTTCTGGGCCCTCCAAGCTCAACTCGCTTACTGTTGATAAATCAATTTTTTTTTTTTCCCTTCAAATCTTTAATACCATATCACATCTTTAATTCCATGCATTATATATTTATATAAAGAGATACTTTCACATGCGTAAACGGCTCAGAAAACAAACAATTATTTAAACACAAAAAAAAAAAAATTATGTGTACATAATATTATGTACCTCGATCTGGTACTATTTTAAATGCCTCATCAAACCGTAAACAAATTATTTTAAAGAAAATAATATTTTCTTTTGTGAAAAACACTCGTGAAAGAAAAAAAGCTAAAAAAAAAAAAATCAGTGAGCTTTTTTTCATAAAAAAAAAGCACATGTAATAAAGTAGCTCATAAAAAAAATATCACTATGAACTTTCTTTTTTCTTATGAGATGTAAAGCGGGCTAGTTTCCTCTTTCTTTTTTTTTTTTCTTTGCTTTTTTAGACACACACTTCAGACATGAGCAGCAGTCTATTTCTGTTTTTCTGTAGAATTCCATCCCAGCAGAAAATACAACTTAATCTCTCTTTCATGCTAGCTTTTTTATCAGCTCAGCAGCTTGTTCAATCATGGCTCCAGCCCCCATAATTTGTAAGAGTTGTAGCAAGGAGGCAAAGGAGAAATTAAAAGTTCAATTTAAACTGTATAATATTTAATGTACTTTCTTGATTAAACAATGATATTATGAAGTATTTGCAACTGATAAACTTTCAATAAACATCAATTAAACAATTATATTTAGAGGCTACCAGTCGAGAAATTAAGGGACAATGCCCCAATGATATAATAAAATTAATGGTCCACAGAGACATTATCTCTATGTCCAATGCTTAAAACCCTCTGCTTGACTATCTGTGCTGCAGCTAGTGACACGGGAAGTAGCATTTAGCTTGCATTTATTAGCAGCCTGGCTGGTGTCCTTCGAATGCAGTTTTGCTTTGCATGTGAATTGTGGTGATAATTTTGGGTACCACATTTTATCCCTTTGCACTATGTAAGCTCCACTATGGAGTCAAACTGCCAGGAGTGATTCTGTTCTGAATTTTTCGAAAATTAAAAAAAAAAGATTGGTTATCAGTCTGAAAATTCAGGCACAAAAAATATCGCAAATTTCTACAAATTGTACCTGAAAAAAAATCAATTTCGTCAATCGCTCACAGAAAAAAATCGCCAATTTCATCAAAGGATCGCAGAAAAAATGCAAATTTCGTCAAAAGATTGCAAAAAAAGGGTGAATTTTGCCAAAGGATCATGGAAAAAATGCAAATTTCACCAAAGGATAGTGGAAAAAAACACGAGTTTAGTCAAAGGATCGCGGAAAAAATTCGAATTTCATCAAAGGGTCACAGAAAAAAAGCATTATTAGCACTGAGATGAGATTCTCCTCCTCCTTCCCCTATGCTGTAACCTTTCAGAAAATTTGCTGTAAATTTCAATTTTTTTTTTTTTAACTCAGAATCACTCTTGCAAACTACAGTGAATAAAGAATAAAGCATGGTGCAAAGGGTTATTATTAGTATTATGGGATGAAAAATACAATTAGTTATTTATTAATCTAATAAGTAATAATTTGGCAGCTTTGTTTCTATCTATTCTATTTTTTAAAGGGTTCAATATTAACACTATACAGGCTGCAAACAATGTTGCAAAATCTAGTGTGTTGGTTTTTTTTTATTCATAATTTTTTTAGTTCACACCAGAAAATGTTTAATACTAATTTTCATTTATTTTATTCTTGAAGTATCTATCATTATAATAATCAAAAATAACTATTAAAACTTTCTGGGTAGAATTTAGGATTCCTTTACAATAACTTTATAAATGATGCATAAATGCTTCAAGTGGCCTGTATACTGTTAAACTAGTTCTTCTAAAAAGTTGCTCACTTGCAATTGAGCTTTATGGAAGAATAAATATTGATGTGCTATCAGATTGAAAAGTTTTAATTTTGTGTTATTTCCATCACCGCAAAGGATAAGACATAGAGATATACAGTCGAACTCGGTTATAGCGAGCGCGAAGGGGCCGTGATATTTGCTCGTTATAACAGGGTGCTCATAAAAAACGGTTCGCAAAAAATTACGCAAATTCATGCATACTTACTTTATTATACAAACTTTATTTATTTTTTATTTCTGTACAGTGCAAAAGAAGTTGGTTAATTTGCTTTGAACTGTCTTATTGTCTCTTTCTTGTGTTATTGTTCTTCGAAGAGGACTCTTGGCCCAAAAACATCGTCATTTGAACCCCTGGCTTCGAAAAAAGTTTAAAGTTTTTCTGCACACTCAATTTTTGTTAATTTCGGAATGTTAAAGGAATTTTTCCAAGAAACGTTATCTGAGCTGGAGAGGCGGAAGTCAATAGAAATTTTATGAATCACAAAAATATTGCTCGCTATAACCGAGGTTCGCTCGTTAAAAGCGAGTTATGCTCCCATAGACTTAACATTGTACCAACCAAGTATTTATGATTTCCTCGTTAAATCAGGGCTCGCTATAAGCGAGTTCAACTGTAATAGCTATAACATCGATAATATAGAATAATGTTATTGTATTTAATGAGTAAAATTATTCAGTTTATCAAGACAGATGACCACCCAGTAATTCTTATAATTTCAATGGAAATGAAACCACTAATATAAAATTATGTAAGAGTTATTGTTATTAAAGTACATTATCATATAATAAATAACTTGGACTAATATATTTGTTAAATTTCAAGAAGAAAAAAAGCCTAGTTTTACATATGAGATGTAAATTTCCAACTGGGCAAAAAATGTCTAGACTAGGATTCAAACCAGGGATCTCTTGGCTGAAGCTGCCGATGCTCTACCATCTGAGCTATCACGGACAAATCTGGTAAACCTAATTCAGCCAGCAGTTGTGTTTAAAATTAATTTAGTTTTACGGAGTTGAGTTGTACATTGTGTGCTCATATAGTGAAGGGTACTTTGTATCCAGTGTGATTCACAAGAGAATGACATACAATAGAACAATGAAAAATAAGGATCAGAGGGCATTATTGGGGACTAGAGGAGTTTCAATCAAAATAGGGTGAAACAGGTGTCTTTTTTTTGTTGTTGGAGAATTCAAATTTATTGTCAAACTTCAACAACACAAATTTCTGAAACATCCCAATCTGAGTTGTAAGAAGTACTAGCATTAATTGACTATTATCAAATACATTTTCTTTTCTAAAATGCTAATATTAGTATCTGCCAGTGTTTAATTTCAACTCAAAATATATATATATAATTTTTCATCGTGTAAAAAAAAATAATCATTGAAAGTTGGCAGTTTTTTTAGTTTTAATTATAATGATTGTTTTTTTTAAATAACTGAAACACAATGAATTTTCATTAAAATCGTGAAATATTCAAAAAGCATGTTTTCCAAGTAAAAATGTTTTGTGTTTCATCAGTATTATACCATTGTGAGATTATTTGTGTACATTATGTTTCTAAAGCACCATCAAAGCATTTTTAGTTACTGATTTTGATAGAAACTATGTATCTTTGAAATGAAAATATTTCATATTCCATTTCATGTTTAAAATTTCATATTCTGTTTAAACATTAATTTCAAATATTGTAAAACTACATTTGCTATTTATACCATAATGGAATTGATATTATTATTATTTAGTTATAACATACAAAAACATGTAATGCATATACACCAAGTTGAGTCAAAAACTTTTTCGTATTCTTTGTTCTTTATTTGAAAATCAGTATGTCATGAATATATCTTCAGATTCCTGTGTACTAGTGCTCATTTGGTAGAATAGATTATAGAGTTGATATCTCATATCATTTTAAGTGATTTTAATCATGTATATTATATTGTAATTTAATATAGTTGCAGATGAAAAATAAACAATTCATGTTATTTGGCTCTTTAAGGGAAAAAAAAAAAAAAAAATCAACACAAGACCAGCAGTGAAAGAAATAAATTATGTTTAGGATCCTTGTTCTGTTAATGAATTTATAGTGCAGAACTGGTTTAATAGTTTCAATGAAAGTGATACAAGCTGTTTCAGACAAACCAAGATAGTTTACCTTTATGATTATACACCTTTATGACTAGTGAAATTCTATTCGAAATTATCAAGCTGTAACCAAACTTTGCCACCCATGCATTTTTGGCAAAACTTTAATCTTTCCTAAAGCCCCATCAACTCGAGCTTTTGAAGAAACATTGTTGAGAAATGCATGAACTGATGCCATCTCAGCAACAACTGTGAGCAGGCATATGCAAAAAAATGCTTACCATCTCTATGATATCTTATTTTGATACAGAATTATCATTAGGAATGGAAAATTAATTTATTTGTGGCATCTAGACATGAAAAAACAGTGACTACATCAAGACCTGATTTCAAAATCCATTGTCGAAGATGGATGGTTTAAAAGCAAGGTCATGTTGTGAATTTGGTAGAATTTCGAGGAAGTGTGCACCTTGAGTTTGTCCTACATGGTCATGCAATGCTGACACCTACAGCCAACAAATGCACAGTGTTCTGAAGATTCTGTATCCAATACCCAATAGTATGCAAAACATTCTTCCAATACTTGCTGCTCTGCTGACCAAGGAAAAACTCCAAGAACGTTTAAGTATCAAAGTGTTGCTCAATTGTACATATATCTGCACTGCTGTTTGTCATAATTTTAGAGTATTGGCTTTCTTTGCAAGTAGACAGCAGTTAAATAATATAATGGTGATGTCGAAAACAGTTATCATAATTTCTGGTTTCAAGCTGGCCAAATAATACCATTATAAGCTTATGGTACAGTGATGACAAAAAATATCATAATTTATACTAGAATTTACTTTGATGAGTTAAAGCTTTCTGTTTCATATTCTGCCATTAGTTTATACATCATATTAAAGGTAATACAGAAAAACTTTTGACTCAACCTGTTAATATAACCCAAGTAGATCATAAATGTATTAATTTTGCAATTATATTTTATAGGCACAAAAGGAAGCATACTTCAGTTTTGAAATTAGGATTGTGCAAGCTTTTGGAATTTTTGCTTGAAGTGATGTCTCTTTCTGTTACTCCTTGGAGATTAGTTATTGAGAGATTTGGCAGATTAGGCCAAGGTGAGCTTAAAACATGGGCCAGTCTACTAAGTAGGAAATCCTTCTCATCATATTCTAAAAAATTAAGAGAGATGTGTGGACAATGTTCAATATCTGGCATAGCAGATATGCCTTGTATTTTATCTGTTTGTCTAGTCTCATTGGAACCTGACACCACTTTGAGATTGATGCCAGACCAAATTAGAATAACTGAACGATTTGGTTGCAGTCGATCTAAAAACTGCCATCTTAGTACTCCAGAAGATGCTTCATGTACGCACATTTTAGTTTTCCCCACATCTGCTATTACCCAGGTATTTGTTTATTCTTATTTTATTTGTTATGCATTGTCTAAGTATAGTAGTCTCCCACTGTATAGCTCATTAAGGCCGAAAATCATCTGACACTTTTTATTTTAGACATCTTGAAATACTTGATGAATTCTTCTGGAACTTCAGGAATATAAAAGACATGTTGAACCTCATATTTTTCAGTGAAATTTTGACCAAGAAGACAATTAGGGGACCAACAATAAATTGAAGAAAATTAATTATTTTTTTGACCACTCAATAAAATAAAATGCTCAAAATGATCAGAAGCTGCTGCCTATGACTATGCTGATCTTATTCAAAATATGTGTTCATTTGTGTAAGAATAACGTACATATTCATGAAGATATTCTTTAAAAAATTCAAGAAATGTTTGCAGGTTTTTTGTTTACAACATGCAGAGTTTTTGACCAAATTTGACTTCACTTTCAGGAAACTTCACACAGTATGTTAGGGACTACGGTTAGAATATAAATATATTGAATATTTGTATTAATAAATTTTTAACTGTGCATGCGCACAAATGATACAAAGATTTTTCTTTTTTCATGATTTGGTAATCAACTATGTACGGCAACTCATATAGACAGAGACCAGTCGAATACTGTGGAAATTCAGAAAAAAATTAGCAATAGAGTGAACTGAATTTCAGTTGCTTTCTAGAAGTGGCTAGATGATAAGGGATTTTGAACAAATTGTTATTTTTAATTTTTTTAATTGTTATTATTGCTTTAGATAACTTTGGAAAACCCCAAAACAAGCCTATTCCAACAGAAAAAGAATTATCAAAATCGGAGCATCCGTTCCAGTGCTATTCATTGACATTCATAATATACTAATTCTTTTTTTGGGGGGTGGGGTGGGGGGGGGGGTTATCAGTTAATAAAAATTGACAATTTTTAAAAAAGACCCTTATCATCTAGCTACTTTTCAAATGTAACTGAAATTCAGCTCACTGTATTGCCAATATAATTATCAATTTTCAAGCTATTCTACTGATACCAAAATTTCTTGAGTTTTTTAAAGAAATTGTGATATCTCCATGAATATATGTGTTATTCTTACACAAATGTTGCACTATATCCATATAGTCATGCACTGTAGTGACAGATCATTTCGTGGATTTATGTTACAGGGTAGTCCCAAATATTATTTTTTCTCTTCAATTTATTTTTGGTGCCTTAATGTGATCTAGATGTATGAAAAAATGTCTAAAATTGAAAGTGTTCTGTAATTTTTGGCCATATAGTGCATATTGCTTTTTTCTTTTTTTCATAAAGATGAAATGAAAAGAAAAAGAGCTATGATAGTATTTTCCTGTTCTTTTTAAGTATCTTCTTGTAGATAATAATAAATACATGTAATTCTCTATTGATAATTTTATTAAGAAAATTGTAATATGCATATAATTTAATGTTTATTGAGAAATATGAAACATTTACTCAGGGCTTGAATTTCAGGGCGGGATGGCGGGATTCGCGCCCAAAATTTTGAAATCCCGTCCAAAAGAATATCGTGGGTGGGAGGCTCCCGTCCAAGAAAATTTCACCATTTTCCGAAATTTTTTTATTTTGAAATTACGATAACGCCTTGCGAATTTTGTGATATTTTCGCGCGACCGATTAACACATTTTGAGAGTTTTTTACCCTGAAAGATTGTTGAAATTCATGAATTTTTCACGCGACCGACAGACAAATTTCATTTTTTTTTTTTTTTTTTTTCGCGATCGTTTGACAAGTTTCGCGTTATTTCCACGACCGATTGGCGAATTCAGAGTTGATTCTGTTCCGAATTTTCCGGAAATTTAAGGCATTGGGTTCCGAAAATTATAAAAAATAGGTCACCAATTCGGACATAAAAAATATAACACAAATATATCGCGAATTTCGACAAATAATAGCCGAAAAAATCAATTTCGCCAATCGTTCGCAGAAAATATCGCCAATTTTGTCAAAGGATCGCGGAAAAATGTGAATTTCGTCAGATCGCGAAAAAAAACCGCGAAATTCATCAAAGGATCGCTAAAAAACACATATTTCATTATAGGATAAAAGAAAACCCGTAAATTTCGGCAAAAGAACACGGGAAAAGGCTAGTTTTGGCAAAGGATCGATGAAAAAATCTAATTTCGTCAGAGGATCGCAAAAAAAAACCCGCAAATTTCGTCAGAGGATCGCAAAAAAAAACCCGCAAATTTCGTCAGAGGATCGCAAAAAAAAAACCCGCAAATTTCGTCAGAGGATCGCAAAAAAAAACCCGCAAATTTCGTCAGAGGATCGCAAAAAAAAACCGCAAATTTCGTCAGAGGATCGCAAAAAAAAACCGCAAATTTCGTCAGAGGATCGCAGAAAAAATGCAAATTTTGTCACAGGGTCGCTAATTTCGTCAAAGGATCACGGAAAAAACGCGAATTTCGGGATTGCGAAAAAACACGAATTTATCAAAAGATCGCGAAAAAAACGCGTGTTTCATCAAAACATCGCGGGGAAACGCAAATTTCGACAAAGGATCGTGAAAAAAAACCCATGAATTTTGTCAAAGGAACGTGAATTTCATCAAAAGCTCGCAAAAAAATGCAAATATTGAAGAAAAAACGTGAATTTCGTCAAAGGATCGCGAAAAAATGAGAGTTTCATCACAGGATCACAAAAACGCGATTTTCACCCAAAAGATTGTGAAAAAACCTAGAGTTTTGGTAAAATATTACAAAAAAAAAGCGATCACAAAAATGTCGTCTGAAAATGGATATTGATTCCATCACCGACTTGCATTGTTCATGCAAGTAGTAAAAAATGAAGGCATATCAGATATTGCAAAGTTTTCTGAAAATTTTTAAGAGAGCATAACCATACATGTCCGATAATTCCCAAATTTATAAATGTTGTGCTTGTGCTGTCTGTCACAAATTTACCTTGTGAAACAGGATTCAAGGCTCAAAATCGAATAAAATCTACATTCAGAAATTCATTTAACAATTCTATTGTTAAGGACCCATGACATTTGGTTGAAAGTTGAAAAATAGATTGTATAAAAGCTTAACTTTCTTCCTTTTTAAATAAAAAAAACATTTTGCATAATTATTCTGAGTTGTTAATTTAAATTGCTTCAATGGTATTTTGTCATGTCTGTATTATTAATGTAATTCTTTAAATAGCACATAAAATAACAATGAGTTTTAGATTTTTTTTCTCCCTCCCAAATAGCTCAAATCCCCTCCATTTATAAATGTTGGTAGGGAAACTCCCCTCTTAGGAAAAATTGAATTTCAAGCCCACTTGTAAATTACCTTTATTTTTTTCTCAATCTTCTTGATGCTTGACTTTGTGCTTTTATTTTTTTAATATATATTTCACAAGGTGTGCATATATATATATATATTTTCTTATGTAAAAATCATTAAAATTTGAAGTAGCATTTATCAAATAGTGAAGATTTTTTTTCTTTTTTTTTTAGCTTTTTTCCCCATGTATATATTTTTAATTAGAATAAAAACTATAATAAACTTTTATAAGTTTTAACTGCTCATATATTTTTTATTAGCAAACCCGCTTGGCATTGCCCTGGCATATAGAAGGGTACTGTGATATTAAAAAATATATTTGTCTCATTTTATTACAAAATTTAGTAAATTTAGTCTTAAAAAAAACTAACTTTAAGGCCAAAAAAATATTATGTCTCTTTTGTCTTTTTTACAATTGTATTGATAATTTCAAACATTTGTGTAAATTTTTGTTTTTTATGTAATCAGTTTAAAATTTTGCATATTTTTTATGTGTGTTTCATTTATTTATTTTAGTCTTCTCAAGTCACATTTCAGCAAGAGCATATTGATCCTTTACAAGGCGGATTTTTGCAAGGCGGTGAAGATTTTTTTGAGGCTTTAAAAAATGATGATATTAATCCTGATAATTTAGACATATTTGATTGGACTGAAAGTCCACAAAGCCCTGGAAATTCTCATCAAGAGAGCTATTCCCAGCCTTCTAGTCCTAATGCATTTAAAAATACCTGTATTCAAGAGGGAACAAATCAGGTTCGATATTTCTTTTATTTATGTGTAAATCACTGAATTTGTTTTATTGCTTTTTTTTTAAAAAAAAAAGGGGGTGGGGTGGGGTGGGGTATTTGTGGTTTGAGGAATCCCCCAGAATTTCAGAATTTTATGACTGGTAGGTCTAAAATAAATTTCAATTATTTTTTTTTCATTGTTTATTTTTTGAGGATTTTTAATATGTTAATTAGAAAAGTTAAGTTAATCTGTTAAGTGTTAAAAAAGAAAGAAATGTACTTGTACAATTGCAAAAGTGATTGTAGATAGTCTTGTTTTTCTTTTTGTAATGAAAATCTAGCTAACACTGTTTTCTGCCTGTGCTGACATATTTTCGATAGCACGGATACTGATTCTCTACAAAATTATAAAAAAGCTAGAAACTTATAAAGTGGACTAGAACAGTTTGAAATTGTGAAAATTGGCAGAAGTTTGATCATGGACTAGGAACACATTGTCATTTTGATTACCTGATCATCATTGTGTTTTAACAGACTGTCCGTGCCTCTGGCACTTGTATATAATTTATTTTAATTCATCATCACCAATCCTGACAAACCTCATTAGGGAAACACTTCATGGGGCACTCTTTACTTTTTTAAAACAGGCAGAATTTTATTTTGAAATATAATTTTTATTGGCTTAACAACCCAGATTTATCTTTCACACTTTTGTGACATCTTTCACTTTTTTTTAAATACTTTTACTTTTTACTCTTTTTTAGGATTTACATTTTTTTATTCTTCTACTCTTCTCTGACGACATCTAGATGGGATACCTCATCCAGATTGCTTTTCCCATTGCTCTTTTTAATTTTATGTCCAATGTTTCTGTCTCACTTCTTGGTGTTTTTATTCTTTATTTTGGCACAGTATGTCCCTTAAGGGATTTTGCACCATAAAACTTCATACAACCAAACAAGCATGGTCTATTAACCTTGTAATTTAGACTTACTACATTTTGTATTTATTTATTTAAGTTTTATAGAATTAAAAATATTTTTTAAATTGTAGGAAACAATAACTAAAGATTTAATATTGTAAGACACAATTAATCTTTCAAAAATAGTTTTACCATGATTGTGAAGTCCAGGTTTCTTATTTTTGAGTTGCCATTTCTTCTTTATACTACTTATTATGTTGTCTCTCAATTATAACACAAACAAAAAAATTATAAAAAATAAAAAAATTGTTTAAAAAAATTCAAAATCCATAAAAACTGATCACTTTTTTTTGTTGTTGTTGGTGGTGTAACTTGAAATAAGTATTTTCTTTGTATGTAGAATTTAATTTCCTTTATTTAAAAAAATTGAAACATGTAAATACGTTAACTTGTTCAAAAGTTATTGTGTCAAAACTGCTGAAAAACAATGTTTCAAGAAAATTCTGTTTATAGTTTTTTGCCTTCACATCTGTCACCAATTTGCACAACTCCTATGTTTATGGCTGATACATACAACTGTAAATTTAAGAATTTTTCTATCAGACACACTGTATGACATTCTTAAAGGTTCAAACATTATAAAAATAAATAATTATAAAAAAATTAGAGTTCATACACAGTTGAGAAGAAAAAAACCAAGGGGTCAAAGAATTTTTAAGGACTTCTGTATTTTTTTATATATATGCTGCATCCTCGTGTAACATGCACAACTCTAATGTTTTATATTCCATTTGGGAAAATAAATTTCGAAGAACATTTCAGACAGATTTTACTTTATTAGAATTGCTGAATTTTCATGGCGTTCACGATATATTGCTTACTGGTTTTATAAGTTTAAATACAAAATAGACAACCAACCTGTTTAGGCAGTAAACAATGATCATATATATAGAAACCAGTCAAACCTCAAATACTCATTATATATCATGTTCACATCAATTAAAAAAAAAAATAAATAAAGGGGGGTGGGGGAGGGAAACAGAGGGTACAGATGTCATATTCGCCCCATATTGGCGCGATTTTTTTCGGTTGCCAATTTGGCGAAAACATCAACAGCATAAACAACATAATCCGGGTTACCACATCAAGCAAAATAACGAAACTTTGGCGTAAGTTAAGTACCTGTTGCCTATATGATATTGGCGACAGAAAAAAATCGAGCCAATATGGGGCGAATATGACATCTGTGCCAAACAGAGTACCAATTTTTATTTGTTTCTTCTAATTTTTGCTTCATATCGTATTTTTCCTTTTTGCAGAGTTTTTAAAATATTTGCTTTTGTTAACAAAGCCATATCATTTTTATTTTCTGCTTGATCAGTAAAATATTCTGCAGATTTTGAAAGTTTATCTGTGCAACACTAGATATTTTCTCAAAAAAAAAAAAAAAAAAAAAAAAAAAAAATCTTTATGGCCATCAATTTTTCTTTTTTGTTTGCTTTTTCTGTGCTTTTCTCATCTTCAAGATATTCTTGCCATCATTACAGACTCGCACAAATCTTTATTAATGACAACCTTTGTTATATTAACACCTTTAAGTCATTTAGGTGATCACAAATGATTCTCAGAGCTACGTATAATTTTTCTTCGAGATTTTCAACATCAATTTTTTTGTTAAAGCTAAATCCCTTTTCTGCCCTTGTTTGGCTATTACTTAACAGAAGTTTCTGGATACATGGCCAAGCTTTTTTATATTTGGTTCTTAAATGAGGAAAAAGAAAAACATCCAATTTCGTATTTTCTTTGTCAAAATTTAAAAATTCTGCAATGTTTTCACAAATTGTTGCATTGAAAAAATTAATAAAATCAGCTTGAATATCATCACAATCTAAGATTTTCATAATATTTGAATCCGATAGGCTATTTAGAACACATATTTTGCAGGCAACCTTGTTTTTCTTCTACTAAATTTCGTGGTATCTATTCTATTGTGAAATGAACAAAAGCACCAAATGGCACTAAGCACGTCAAACTTCCAACAGTTATGTTTAAATACTTATTTTATATACTGTAAAAGCATTTATTTTCGCGAAAATGAAGATATCTGTGATTTCGCAAGCTGAAAATTTCGCGAATTTTACATGAACAGAACCGAAAGTTGAAAAATCCGGAAACTACCTAAATAGAGCCCCTTTTGCATAAGGTATTTTAAGAAACTTCCTTTTGTCCGAAAAGCTTGTTCTATTAATTATATTATTGTTTATATTTAAGAAATAGTTGTAAGTATTCCGTAAATTTTTGTACTTATTTCTTATTTAAGTAATTGTAATTATTAAATTTTGGATAAGTGAAAATTTTCTGATTTTTTATTTTTGTTTGAGGCGGAAAAAAAAAATAGTTCGCTAGGCTTAAATTTTCACGATTACGGCTGGCTCGCGAAAATTAAAGCCTCGTGAAAATAAGTGCTTTTACAGTAGTTGTGTTGTGTGTTTGTCATTAATGTAAATGTGTATAGTCTCCCAGAATAAATAATGTTTATTAGTTAAAGATGACTTGAAGTTATCTAAAAACAAGAACTAATGATGAATTAGGCGAGATTAAATCTTTCTTCTTACCTTCTTTTATGCTTTTTTACTTCTCTTTTATGATTCTGAAATTCTATGAGTTAAAATAGAAAATATCACAACCTAGTGAATACAGGCTCAGACTGGCCCTATCAGCCCGAGGGCCGGTACGCCCTCGTCCAGTGAAAAAGTTTCTCCCTTAAATGCCTAAGCCACTATAATATTTTTTCTCTCGTTGTACACATACATTCTGACTAGTGTACTAAATTTCGAAAATTCGTTTTGGGAGTAATCATCAGTTAATAGATAGATAGAACAAAGGGATATTTTTTATTATCACAAAGAAATTAAAGATACTTCAGAACAGTTTCAGGATCAGAAACCAAAATGGGCATCTTTGTATACAATTGAGAGAGCAAAAATGCACCGAGGGAAGCTTTAGTAGCCATGGCACCTTGTGTTAGATTTTTTTCATCGCTTTTTTTGATAATATCTTTTAGATTTTACCCAAATATTTTGCATATTTTCAAGTAGCTTGTTCCTCCCTCTTCCTTTAAAGTTGGTCCAGAATGCACCTGCCTTTTGATATGAGAAAGAAAAAAAATTTTAATAATGATTTTGTTGTTGATTGGAAAACATGATCTTTCTTTTCAAGAAATACAAACTTGATGATAGTCCTGCCACAACCAGCATTTTTTATTCACAAAATCCACATTATAATTTTCACTTAATAAGCTTCGTTTTATTTAATGACAGATTTTCTGTGGTTAAATAACTATTAGGAAATTGTAGTATGTATTTTAAATAAGAAATTGTCAAATTTAATCTTAAAAAAATCTATCATCAAATGAAACACAATGACTACTATTCAGAAATTATGAGAGTTTTTTTTAAATAGAAAAACTCTGACCTCGGGATCCTACAAATTGTATGAATACAATCTCTGGGGCATTTCTCTTAATTATGGAAACTTAAATATTTACCTCAATCTCTCACTAATTATGATAAGAATTTTGCAAATCATGGGAAGAGCATGCTGAGAAGAGTAAATTTACTCAATTATTTTAGTGATTGACTAACAAAGCAATTTTTTTTTGTCTACCTTTTTGGGTAGAAACCTTTTGATAGTACAATGTAAAATCAGCATTTAATGGATACATAAAACCATTTTTATGGATACAAAATGCGTATTCCTGCAAAATACCTGACTCGCAAAAATAATTGCTCATATTATAATAGAAATCGAATCTATCTCAATTTAACTGACTTAATAACTAATTCATATTGCATTAAAGAAATATACTTTTTAAAAAAGGTTGAAGCCCTTAGCAGCAACTCTATTTGGCACCTGGTGCAAAAAACCTTGTTAGTTTTTCTCTACCGATTTTCATTGCATCAATGGTGATAAATGGAATAAAAGGGGTTACCCCTTACTAATTCCACTAAAAATAATTATTAAGAATCTATAGAAACCAATCAATTGGAAACAATGTCTTTTAATTATTGTTGTGGATAGGTTAGTTTTTTGAAGTCATCTATATATTAAAAATTGTACAAGTTTTGAATTTTTAAACAAAAACATCCATTTTTGACACCTTATTTGTGTTTCTTGGATCGAGACAGCCCAGAAAAAAGCATTATTTATACAGGGTGATCGGAAAATAACTAGCCAAATTTAAAAGGGTGGTAGAGGGGACCAAAATAAGTATTTTTTATCATAGAATATGTGTCTGGAAATGAACCACATAAGCGCCATCTATTTGTGCTTATATGCTATCTTTCATTGCACCTTTCACATGTTTCTTTGTCACCAGTGCTTAAACGTGCCATTTCTGAACATATATTCTACAATGAAAAATGTTTGTTTAGGTTCCCTCTACCACCCTTTAAAATTTGGCCAGTTATTTTCCCGATCACCCTGTATACATATCTTAAATCTTGATAGAGTTAGAAGAGTTTAAATTTGAGGGCGTTAACTTAAACTCATTTAAGAAACATTAATTTGCATCTTGATAAAAGCAATCTGATTGATTTTTTATTAATTTATTAAAGGGATACACTGAATAGACCCAAATGTATTACAGACTTTTTATCTTTATTCCAAAACATTTTTTTTTTTTTTTTAATCATTAAAACTATGATTAAATTCATATTAAGAATTATGACCTATATTAATTTTCCATACAACAAACCACAATCATTTAAAAACATCAATGTGTAAGCTTACATCTCATTTGAATAATTAATTTTCAAGATATAGAGAAATTTTGTCTTTTCATAATTTGATATGAAGTATGGTTTGACTTTATTGCTGCATTTTCTCATTATTACTTTTTCTTTTTTAGTATCCAAGTTTAATTTCTGATTGTCAAGATGAGCCTTTGCAGTTGCTGCAGCAACCTTTAGCACTAGGATACTATGTATCCACTGCCAAATCAGGGACCCTTCCAAAATGGTTTTGGTCCTCTTGTCCTCATCTAGACAATAAATCTCCTGTTTTTTTAAAGGTAATTGCTGCATGTTTAAGACAGAGGAAAATGTTGCAATGGCTTAGAAACTTTAACTCTTAAATGCCTGGTGTTGCTTTTTGGCAACATACCCAATTTTTGCTTCTAAAATACTATTAGAATAATATTGAAGCTATAATGCCTAATGTTGCCAATAAAATACATTCTGAAAATATTATTAAATCGATTTTCAACATGTAAATGGCAACACTTGTGCTGTTTAAGAATAAAGATAGATTTATTTTTTCAATTGCTGCTACATGCTCTTTTTGTTTTGTTTGGAAGCTTGCGAAATACCATATTTTGTTCTGCAGTAAGCAAATAAAATTTATTTCTTATTATAGTTCCTAAAATTCTTGTGTGTTAATATTATAGAATTTTATCAAGGAAAATTATTTTTTCAATTAAAGACAAATATTGCCGATTAATAACAAACTGTTTTTTAGCCGTAAACCATACTTAAAACAAAATATGATTTTTTTAAAGTATTTTTCCCATGATTTATTTAAAAAATGAAAGCCGAAAAACGTTATTACAATGATTTTTGAAAAATCAGGCATTTAAGGGTTAAACTGTTATCTAATAATGATAAACGAGTTATTTTCATCAGTCCAATCTATCTTGTATAATATAATAAATAATCATGTAATTATTCTCATTTTTAACCATCCGTATATTTTTATTGTATTCATATAATTACTGTGTGATATATCTCTAAAACTGCTTCTGACTTTTTTGTGGCAATAAGCAATCTGGGAGAAGCTTTGGTACGAATTTTTAACTCCCATAATGGATCTGGAATAGTAAAGCAGTAAATAAATTACTGTAAAATGGCATTAACAAACCAAGTGTCATTAATTTTTTGCAAAATCTAATTGGTTACAAACAGTTTATAGACAAAAGCCACATTTTTATATTGTTTATCTCTATCCATGAACATTGGCTTTAGAGTTTTTGCATCGTAAGTTTTCATACATATGATTTTTAACATTTTATCTTTTTATATTTCAGATACCTTTAAAAAAAATGCATTTTAATAAAGAGTAATGAATTGAAATCATATTGATGGCTATGGCTATTCATGAATTTAGCTTATTATATAAATAAAAATGGTTAAATATTTATTTTTCCTATGTATGGAAATTTGTGGCCCACCCTCTATGAATCTAATTATCTATAAAAAAGAAAAAATTCTAAACATATACCAAAAATAAAACAGTTATTATCTATGTCATTTTTTTAGTTTTTAAGGTTTCAAAATTATAAAGCATTAATGTAGCATTATGCATATTTCTGAAGAATTAATGAATAATTTTAATTCATTTTTAGTCTGCTTTGCTTATTCACTTGCCATATGTTCAAAAAACATCTGATGAGTTACTACAAACTAATCCTCAACAACAACTAACGTGTCATCCAATGGACTCAAGTTATACCACAGATGTCTTAAGGTATATTTTTAATTCAAGCTTTTTTGGTTGTTTTTTACAAATTCTTATCTAATTAATATCTCATTTAATTAATGTTAGGTACTTAGATATTGGTTTTGGAATAAATGTTTTTTAAAAGTTAATTTAAGTTCTGTTTTAGATGTACCTAGAATGTACTAATTTTGTAGCAGTAAAATTCTACAGTAAAGTTTGTATAGAGTTGATTTTGTGTGCCTTAAAAAAATAAGTTATTGTTATAACAAAATATTTTCCATAGAATTAAATTATTATTTAAAAGTATAAATTTAATTATAAATTTAAAGTATAATTTAATTACTGTTATACAATTTATGAAATTCAAAATCTCATAATTTACTCTGTTTTGGTTTAATGTATAACAAAACATACTTTTACATAAAAAAAAAAGAGGGGATTGTACTTTGTGTCAATATATTAAAAAGAACAAAACAACGTTTACAGAACACATTTCGCTGTTGACAGTCGGAATGTGAGGTGCACCTTCTGGCTCTGTCTCCCCCCTCTTTTATTCCATAATTTTATTTTTATCTTTAATTTATAAGAACTGATGATGGGGCCTTTAGTGCCTTTGAAATAGCTATATGCTTTTTAAAATTACTTACATTTGTGTTCTGTAAACGTTGTTTTTCTCTTTTTAAAACATATTTTTGTATGTTTTGTCAATTACATGTGTGAATATTTTCTTAATTCTTTTATATCTTACTAGCTGCCCGGGCTTGTAATAATATTCTTAAATAAACTTGAAATTTGTATCACAGGTCTGTACAGAGAGGGGGGGAGAGACGATGCAATTTACCTGGGCCCGACTGTTGTTCAGTTGGAAAGTTGTGTAAAGTCACTGGTTAAGGTTTTGAATTTTTATTTGTCTCATATTTTAAATATTGTTATTCAAAATTAATTGATGAATTCAATTCAATTCAAATTAATTATGTTTTCAATATTTTAATTTTTTATTTAAAATCTTTAGATGAAAAAAAATTACAACTACATCATAAACTGTAATATTGAAAAAGAAATAATAAAATTGTAAACAAATACTACTATATGGATTTTTAAAAAAGTACTATCCAGAAAATTTATTTTCTAATAGAGTAAAGCCTGTTTATAACAGAATCCTGCAATAAACTGGAAAAAAAAAAAAAGGGAAAGGGTTACCCCCCCACCCCACCCTAAAAATGGAATTATGCTTTGTTCAATTTAAAGAGCCTGCATAAAACAGAATTTATCACTGGTCGTTTGTGTTCCATCTAAGCAGATTTTATTGTATCTTTCTTTTAGTGGGGAGCTCTTTGTATGGCCAAGTTTGTATCATTTTGTATCTTTAGACAGTTTTTTTTTTTTTTTTTTTTTTTTTGTGCTATCTGATGAGCGTTTTATAAGTGAAATAATTATTTTTATTGATATAGATAAAATAACCCTGAAAATTGCAAAAAATGCCAATTTTTTTTTAATTAAATCAATTGGACAATGTAAAATGTAGTTATTTTTGTATTTGATTTATTTATGTGTAATTTTTACTTTCTTCTATCTTCAATAGAAGAAAGTATTGTAATCGAAATTTTTTTCGACTTCCGGTTTTCGACGGATTTGCATGTTTTAGGGGTCAGAGATTCCAAAAAACATGTTTATAGAAAATGTCTGTCTGTCTGTGTGTCTGTCTGTTTGTCGCCATTGTACCATCAAAAAGTGTATGAAGTTATGTATAGAATTAAACCAAAATTTAAGTTTTTGGCTATGGCAAGCAGGTCCTCCCGGAATTTGGAAAAAATTCACCGGTAGGGGGCACTGATATAATAATTTTTGTGCGATTTTGAATATTGTACCATCCAAAAGTGTATGGAGTTATGCATAGAATTGAACCAAATTTTTAGTTTAAGTTTTTGGATATGATAAGCAGGTCCTCCCTGAATTTGAAAAAAATTCGCCGGTAGGGGGCGCTGTAAATGCGTTTTTTGTGCGATTTTGAATATTGTACCGTCCAAAAGTGTATGAAGTTATGCATAGAATTAAACCAAATTTTTATTTTAAGTTTTTGGATATGGCAAGCAGGTCTTCCATGAATTTGCAAAAAATTCGCCGTTAGGGGGTGCTGTAATAACGATTTTTGTGCGATTTTGAATATTGCACCATCGAAAAGTGTATGAAGTTATGCATAGAATTGAACCAAAAAAAAATTTTAAGTTCTTGGCTATGGCAAGGAGGTCCTCCCTTAATTTGTAAAAAAATCGCTCGTAGAGGGTGCTGTAATAGCGATTTTTGTACAATTTTTGTGCCATTTTGAATATTGTACCGCCGAAAAGTGTATGAAGTTATGCATAGAATTGAACCAAATTTTATGTGTTTATTTTTGGTCATGTCACGAAGGTCCTCCCTGAATTTGGAAAAATTCTGCCGGAAGGGGGCACTATAATTGCGATGTCTGTAGCATTTTCATTATTGTACCATCAAAAAGTGTATGAAGTTATCCATATAATTAAACCAAATTTTTTGTGCATGTTTCTGGCTATGGCAAACAAGTCCTCCCTGAACTTGAAAAAATTCCGAAAGAAGGGGGCGCTGTAATTCCGATCTCTGTGCCATTTCCATTATTGTACCATCGAACAGCGTATAAAATTATGCATACAATTGAACCAAAATGTTTGTGCTTGTTTTTGGCTTTGGCCAACAGGTTCTCCTTGAATTTGGAAATATTGCGCGGTAAAGGGGCTCCATGCTAGCGATTTTTGTATACTTTTCTTGATTTTTCGTAGTTCTATTGTGCATCGGCGGGAACTCGCTTCCTGCTATGCCGGCTATTCGCAAACAGCTGATAACAACAGAATAAGGAAAAATTAATAATTTTAACAAATATCATGATATAGATTAACTCGTTTTTAGTCCGTTTAATTGACTTGAGCAGAAATTTAAGATGAAAATTAAAGTTGGTATAGTATTGAACTAATAATATTGAAGTATTAACATGTGTAACTAGGTTTTGAAATATTAAGATGTATAAGATAGAAGAAAGTTTTGGGATTGGCACATCGAACTAGTTTTCTTAAGAAGTTTAATTGTTTTAAAATTAAGAATAATCTGAAACTCTTAAAATTGTTAAAAAATACAAAATTTTTTTAAATTAAATACGTTGAACAATGAGATTTGTAAAATGTAGTAATTTTTTTAATAATTCGATTCATTTATGTGTGGTTTTTTTTTTTCTTTTCTTTTAATAATTCAGTGGTTTTAAAGTTAACAATAATTACTGTATATATTTATTTACTTATTGCCTTATTGATTTACAAATGTGGAACTTTTTTTTTTCAAAAGAAGAATGAAATCCTTAAAATTGCAAAAATGTACAATATTTATTTTAATTGAGTCTAAAAATCATCTTAGTCCTATTGAGTTCTGAATGTGAGACCTTTCGCATAGAAAAGCAATGCATTATATGACTATGCTATAGACACTACAATAAATTAAAGTTCTCTTCCCTATCAATGCGTAAATGGTTTTTCTTGTGTCGTTTTCATTACCATAACAAAATAGATGTTTATTGTTCAAATTCTCTGAAATTTTAATGGATCGTAAATATAACTAAAACCAAACCCTTTTTAAAATTTCATTAAAAAAAATATGCATATTTAAGAAGGAAAATGTTTAACCGAAGTCGAGAGAAACCGCACTGAAATCCCCTGGTTTCCATTTTTTTTTTTTTTTTTTTTTTTTGTCGAAGTTCTCACACATTTTATTTACTAAAAAATGTTCGTACTTGTTCGAAAGTTTTGAAATTTTTGTAGGTGATGCAAATCTGGTCTACTGAGATTCTCTAAAACGATAGTGTTAAAATATAGACGTTTAGTTACTTTTACCTTAGAAAATATATCTTCTTCATGAGGCACAAAGTAACCTGAACTATAATCTGACTTATAATCTGAAAAATGCTATACTTTAAAAGTTTTGCTTAAGTTTATATGCAATATTCTTTTAAAAGAGTTTCAAATGTATGATAATGCTGGATAAGAAATTATTATCATTATTTTTCATAGAAATTAAGTTGGGCTGGACCGTGAACTGTTGAAAAATAAATGGCCTTGGCCAAGATAACTTTCATTCAAGCCGGTCCTGAAAATTTTGTTCCTATGCTAATCCGTATCTCTTAGAAGTGTTTAGTTACTTATGTATTTTGTATCTGTACTTATCTATTTTATTTGCATAAATTATAATTACATTCTGGTGTTGAATGATGTTATTTTTTCAGGTATGTTTTAGAAGGCCATAATTCCTTGTCATGGCTTACTTTGGATTCCAATTATCGTGACAGAAGATCCTGTCTTCCCGTTCATATTCAAATTTTAATCCAGCTCTATGATATTGTGGAAGCAATTTTGTGATACTGTGTGGTGATATTGATCTGTTTGTTAAGTTTAGCATTAGATACAAAATTTCTTCAAAAATATTTTGAAGTATATGTATATATATATGTATAAATATTCACTTTATTGCAAGTGAATAAAATGTTTTATTTTAAAGTAACAGATTTTATAAAACTACTGTTGTGTAGTTGTTTTTATAATGTAATTAAATCTACTATTTTTATTATTCAGTAGTTGAAGGGATGAATAACTAATCAAAGTAAATCTAAAGCGTATTCTAAATTAATGTTGATTCACTGTATGATTTTACATAGATAGATATATATACACAATATATATTGTTATTAAAAAAATTGCATTTTAAGAATATAAAATTAAATTATTTTTTTGTTAAGTTTTTAATGAGTTTATCTGTCTTTCTGTTTCATAAAGTATCTGTGTTGCTGATTATAAAAACAGGATTCATTTTTATTTTTAAAAAAGTGTATATATGCATTTTAATTATTACTATTATTAAAAATATATATGTTGCAAAAAAAAAAAAAAAAAAAATAAAATAAAAAATAAAGTGTTGAATAAATGTTTAAACATATTTTCCTTTAAAAATTTCACATTGGGGAAAAAAATGTTAAGAGTACGAGAAAAATAAATGTTATATACATTTCAAAAATAATGCTTTTCAGTTACATAAAATCACGTGTGAAATAACAGTAGTTATATCTTGCTTTAAATACACAATAAGTTTAAAAACTTTAAAGAATAGTAGAACTTGCCAAAACAGTTTTTACCTGGCAAAAAATGGTAGGATCAGAAGTATTAGGATACTATAGAGTACAAAATGCTGTTATAAAAAAATATATATATATTTAAATAAGTGCAAATACTAAGATAATTCAAGAAGTTTTATTTACGACACTTTATAAAGGTAGCTGAAAGTAAAAATGATGAGTAAAATGTGATGAATATTTCAACCAATTCACACATAAATAATAATTTAGGTCTTTTGGAAAGCCTACCTTTATCCCCGTGGCAAAAGTTAACTGTCCAAGGAAAGACCTTTCATTGGCAACTAATGAAATGTCAATAATCAATGATCATAAGCTGACCCCAAAGGATTAATTTTCATCAAAACTCATTGTAAGTGTCTCATCAAGAGGCACTCAATCTATGATCAGAAGGATGAAATGTGGTATATGTGTATGTTGACTATGATATTTTTGTGTAGTGATAAGTATTTTCATAATTTCATCAGGAAATAGTTTGAATTAGGGTTTACAGTAAAATTTTCTTCATCAAACACTGTGTGTTTGGAATGATATCAGTATGTAGACGCATTGAGAGTTTTGGATGAGATCAATGGCTGGCCAATTAAATATTGGCGGTTGATGTTGCTAGAAGACGCTTCTCTTAAAGTAGGACATTTATGATATATAGTAGTATGATAAATATAAAGAAGGAGCTTGGTGCAATATAATAGAAGCGTAAAAAATACAACGTTTAAAGCACCAAAAATTTTTAATTTTAAGCATACCGGTTTCGGTAGCATATAGCATACATTCCTCAGTGCTAAGGATGGCTGAAATTTGCTCACATATATAGGAGAAATGGGGATTCAAGTTAAAGGAACTTGAACTTGGCAAAAAATGGTAAAGGAACTTGAATCTCCATCTCTCCTATATATGTGAGCAAATTTCCACCATCCTTAGCACTGAGGAAGGTATGCTATATGCTACCGAAACCTGTATGCTTAAAATTTAAAATTTTCGGTACTTTTAACGTTGTATTTTTTACGCTTCCATAGTAGTATGATATATAGTAGTATGACAAGCCAGTTGATACGTACTAATAAAAGGAGTAGCATTCATGAAATGTATTCTTCATTTGCCCTCTTGATGATTATTTCAAGATAAATTTTACGTTTGTAATTTTCTGATCCTTTCTTGTCTTTGTCTGTCATAATAGCATTTTTTATGTCAAAAACTTTATTGAAAATAAATAAACAATTTATATTTACATACTATTGCAAATATTTCTTTCTCTGCAATTATAGTACCTCCAGTACTCGTAATACAGATACACACATATATTAGTTTTGGTGAATTCTATTACTCCTTAAAGTTTGTATTATTAGTTTTGAAATGCTCTGTATTGTATTGTGTAAATTTCAAGCTTAAACATGAATATTTTTAAAACATCAGAAGACTATTTACATTTTTTGTTGTTTTAAGAAGCCTTGTCACTCTCTTTATCTCCCCCCCCCCCCCCCTCCCCTTGGGCTATTGATATTTCCTCCTTAATTTTGTACTAGAGGAAAATGTGTTAAAATGATTAGTATTTAAAGAAGCAGAAAGTCAGAACATGTTTTCCAGATTATTTTTGTTTATGCTTTAAATTCCAAAACTTAGATAGTTGTATTGTGAAAATTGTCTAACTGTGAGATGTATCCTATAAACTTGTGTTAAAAAGTGTGAAATTTTATAATTCTGGCTCTCTGATATTTGTTATAATTCATAAACATTTTAGTCATTTATAATTGTTTTCTGTTAATTGTGTTATTTTTGTAAATTTTAATGAAATATTAATCAAAACTTAAATGTCTGTGAATGCTAAATGCGTCTTGTAAATGTAAAATAATGAAAGTTATAAAGTTTCATCTGTAGAAGTTAAAGTTATAAAGCTCTTTAAAATGATCTGTGATTTTAGTGCATTAAAGATATGTGATATAAAAATATTAAATATATAAAATATAGCTATTTAAAAAATACAGTATAAACTTAAAAATCTGACATAATCATCTTTGAAAGTGTAAAAATTGAGTTTTAAAAGAGGAAGATTTTATATGTTGACAGTTTTTAAAAGCTTTAGGTTTTGTTTGTTTTTTTCAAATTAAAGGAGAAAAAGCACCGTGGTATTTAAAAAAAAAAAATTGAGCATAGAAGTTATTGATTACGACTTGTTACATAATTGTTACATTACATTACGTATATTTACATAATTGTTACATAATAGCAATTTTAAAATGATTTTTGCTTCATAAAATATGTAAGCATATTTATCGTGTGTAACCACTTTGGTATATTTTAGCACACTGTCAATTTTATGTGCTTTTAAACTTTTTTAATTTATTCAAAAATAATTTTAAGTGAAAATAATTAAAAAGAATAGCAAATTCTCTCTCTTTCTTTATTTCTAATATTTTCCTCTTAATGCACAGTGTATTTTCCTTGCTTTTACACTATTTACAATTTCCTTTCATGTCTCTGCAACATACTTTTGCTTTCCATCTAAATAGTATTCCTCTCGCTTTCCGCACACTTCTTTTGAAACAGCATAAACAAAAATAAATTTGATATTTAGCTAGAAAGAGAGAACTTTTCCCTGCTCAACTAATCTCATTAAATACTATTCAAAACTTAGCATGTAACTTAGACAGCATTGCTAAGTGCTTAATATTATTGTAGCCTCCCATTATATTGCTTTTTTTGTTTGTGCCTTCTAAAAAAAAAAAAAAAAAAAAAAAAATATATCATCACTTTTTAAAATAATGGACTCAGTTACAATAAAAATTGTTCTCTACTGATTATTATTATTTTTTTTTTTTTTTTTTAGAAAATTGTGATATGTATATAAAGAAATGTTTTGACAACATTTATCTATAAATTATTATTCTCCTTAATTAATAATGTCTGCTGTTATATTGCACTTTATTCTTGTCTTGAGGCCAGCAACATATAATGAAAGTGTACTATACTTTGTATTTCTGTGTATGATGATCAAATAGCATTTCTTCTCTTTCCTTAATTGATTTGTGTATGGATAATTATATTTAATAAATTTCCACACTAAGTTGAGCTGACTATTTTAGTAGTTAACTGTTTTAAAACTTGATCAGAATAGCTGAACAGCATAGTTACTATAAGCTTATTGTGTAAAAGCCTTTGTCTTGTATCTAAAATGTTACATTTTTAGTCAAAAGTTCTTTTACAGTTTCCCAATTGGGAATCATTTAAATTTTACATATTTGAACACTGCTGTGAAAAATTACTGGTTAGTATCTAAATTGTTACATTATTTTATTATAATTGGCATAATTTTTATTATTATAATATACATGTAAAACATTTGAAATGCACTTAATATTTTGAATCTTTCTGTGTTTGTCTTAAACGTTGCTTTTATATGCATGTTGACATTTGTAATTTTGCAGTGTCAGTGAAGTAGTTTTCGATATTATCACATTTTTTAATTATTCTGCTAATTTAGCAAATCTTCTGGCTCTATGCTGGTTCTTCATATTGGAGTCTAATTGCAAGTTTCACATGGGTTTCGGTTTTGTCAGATTTTTCAGTTTTATGTATGTTTTTCTTCGTAATTTTCTTGTGGTGCTTTCCTTTATTTTCATTTCAATTCTTATCAAAATTATTCCTGTATTGTATAGCCACTATTAAAAAAATGCTTGTAAATAAGCTAATATGTACCAAATATTATCTTTTTTTCTCGTTACATGATTTTTTTTTTTTTTTTGTTTTATAGATGTTCTTTACAAAATTGTTTGTATAAATATAAATATATAGATATTGTTAAAACTTGTATATCCTTAATGTTATGTAACATATGAAACATACTTATTTTGTTACTGCAATTTTAGAATTGTCGTCTTGTCTTAAATCGTGTGCTGTTGTGTTCAGATTTGTCATTTTAGTCATTCACTTTAGTCAGCATTTAAATATGTTATCATTTATTCACTCAGCCAAATATTAAGGAATGGTATTGTTCTCAAAAGAAACATGAAAATGTTTCACATGAATAATTTCCTAAAAGGCACAGTTTTGGTCAGGGAATTCCTAAGGCATTATAATAGAAAGTTAGAGATTTCTTTACTTGGAGGTAAAATTTTTCTCTAAACTGAAGAATACACAAATTGCTTTTGGACTGTCTTCATAAGATAAATAAACCACTTTGCAGTTTAACATATAGAAAACTGATTCAATATGACCTCAATATTTAAAGTTTCAGTATGACCTTCTTATAATGAGCTTATGGTTAGTTAGAGTCCAAATTTAGCTAAAAAAAAATTGTATTCTTTATTTTGAGATTACGTTGCCATTTTAGTGTTTTTAGTTAGCAATTATTTTTTATTTTTTAACTGTTCCAAACTTAAGAAAGAAATTAGATGAGATAAATTTGCAGTTAATATGTATATATTATAAAAACTAAGACAACCCAAAATTCCATAAATTTAAAACCAAATGTATAACTAAACTAAAAGCCCACAAATGAACAAACAGAAAACATAAACAAAAGAGAAATTTATACAACTAACTAAAACAGAAAAGGAGACAAGCACTGCAGGTTAATATATATATATATATATATGTATATAAATTTCATGCTGTAATTTCTTTTTTCTGTCCATATTTAGAAAATCCATTGGTGTTTTTTTTTTTTTTTTTTTTTTTTCTTTAAGTTAAAATATTATTTTATCCCTTAATGTTTAATTTAAAGACTATGAAAAACAAAGTCATTGGTTTATTTCAATCAAACAATGGCTAAAATTACTGTCAAATGGTATTTAACATTTCCTATGGGACATTTTTTGTCCAAATAACCAAAGTCATTTTTTCCTTTTACCTTTAATTAATAAAGCAGCTTTTTAATCAATGTCTATGATTGGTTCTAATCAAAACATTATTTAAAAAAAAAAAAAAACAAGTATCTGTTTTTTGTAATTTTTTTGACTGATACTTTTGCTTTAAATATTTCATTTTCTAATTTAATTTTCATTCACTATCAAAGCCTTTTTATTCTTAAAAAAGATCTTTTTAATATTTTTCATGCTAACTTTAAGTTCAAATTTTGAAAATACATTTTCTTTTAATTAATAATGAGAACATCATTTGACTAAAGAACAAAAATTGAACTTTCTACTTAATTTTGTGTTTTACTTGGTTCAATAAGCATTTATGTAATCAATTTCTCAAATGTAACCAAAGATAATACAGTAAACTCCCGACTATCCGGCCTAATGTGGCAGAAGGGTAGGCCGGATAACAAAAAAGCTGGATAGGCCAGAGTTCTACAAATATTTACTAACTTCGTGCCCCCCCCCCCCCTCTCCTCGCTATGATATTAAAAACACATGTTATGCACATATTAAGATAAATTTTATTATATACAGTACATACAGTTTCAAAATAAGCAAAACATTAAATAAAACACAATCCTAATTCGTAAAAAAATGAGTAAATCTTATTTTACTGTTTATTAATAAATGATTGAACAAATATGAAAAAGTTATGCATAAGATAAGAGTCAAAACTTACAGTTTTTAGTTTAAGTCCTTAATAGAGGACTCCTTCTCCCTGTTAGCCCTCTTCCGCGACACAATGTCCCTCCATTTAGGCAAGTAGATGATATCAGTTGACGTCGATTCCTGCTGACTAATATACTAATATCATCTTAAACCCTTACGAATGTGAAAGGAGATTTTTCCTACAATCCTTTTAATATTTTTCTTATATTTATCCCTCTGTCAACACTTTTATAATATCGTTTTCAATTAATTCATTGACTTCGTCATTTGCCATCCATTCTGTATGTCTTCTGCATTGACATCGTCAGAGCTCGGTATATTTTTCAACAATAGAATAAGCTTATCTTTCTCACCTCCCATTGCAGTTTCCCACACGGGTTTATGTCTACATTCCAAGACCTTGCAGTTACTATGTTTGGAATTTTCCCCCATGCTTTTGACATACACCTCGACGGAAACCTGCCTGCCTTGGCCGCTTGCAACATTCTTCCATTTTTTTAATAGGCCGGATAGTCCGGAGTTTACTGTATTTTAATTTTTGAAAATTAATAATAAATAAATCAGCTATACATGAATGTTCTTTTTAAAGAATTGTGCAATTCACATTTTATAAAATTCAGTAGTTTTAAGCTGTTAATCAATATTTGACATATTTAGAAAATATAAATATCATCTTTAAAATTCTTAAATATTTTATTCTGGCTACTTTGGTATATTTTAATATTGCATATAAAACTTAATTTTTAAATTACTAGTTTTTGTTTACAATATTCAGTATCTTTTATAGTAATATATTGCATAATAACTCAAAGCTTCAGTTTTTTTTGTTTTTAATCTTGCACAAAATATTGATTTTATTCTCTTAAAAGAGAAACTTATAAACAATTTAGTTATTTAAAATTTTTAAATTAAATATTTGCTGAATTAAAAAAAAAATTAATTGCATGAATAATTTGTAGATTAAAAAATATATATATATAACAATCAGTGATATGCAATTAATAAAATTAAGTTTCATTATTGTCTAAAATATAGCTTTTAATTTATTGTATATTATAAAGGTAGTAGAATTCTGTACAGTGTTTCATTTGCTTCATCTCCCCCCCCCTACCTTCAACTACATATTTTAGGGGGGGGGGGATTAGCTTAGTAAATGTGTTTAATTATAAATGATTTTTTTTTCTTTTTGTTAAAGGAAACAGCTTTGTTGTGTAGATCTAGTGTTAAACCAAAGATATAGAAATGAATATCTTAAGAATATTGAATGTTTTCAAGATATATCTTTCTGTTTAAAGATTTTATATTTTATTGTTATTTCTTAATGTTGAAAAACTTGTCTTCCCTTTCTCCCACCTCTAAATTTAGAAAATTATCATAAAATTTTCACTTCTAATAAAGCCAGTTTTTCATTTTCTCTTTTCTAATTTTGAATTATTGTTTTTCTTTTTTTTCTTTCTTTATCTGCCCATATTATTGTTTATAATTAAACTGAGCAAATTTATTTTCATGAACTAGTTATATTATTAATTGGTAGAATAATATTCTAGAATAAAAATATTATCAATATATTAACTAATTACAAGTGTTTTAATTTAAAGCAGGCAGAAAATTTTGCTTGTTTGATACATTAAAATGCTGGCTTTTCAGATTTTAATTGCATCTTTTTATTTGTATTTCTTTTAATGTATTTACAAGTTAATATTAATTTTTTGGAAAGAGAATTAAATTATTTTATTATAAGGCAGGTACTTTTAGAAATATGGCTTCTGATTTTATATATATATATATTTATAACATTACATTAAATTATATATATATATTTATATATATATATATATATATATATATATATATATATATATATATACATATATATATATATATATATATAAAATTTAATGTATTAACTGAATATTGTTTATTTCATATAAAAAACATTTTATTTCTGCTATATCTGGTTTGTCAAAATTTTCTGTGTGTTTATACAGCTGAGCAAATTCTCAGTTTTTTGTATATTTTAAAAATTATATTCAATGTAGAAAGCCATATTCTGCTGCTTATTATATCCTTTTATTTAACTTAGCTTGGTGGGGTTTTTTATGTAAAGATGAAATTTTGCAATCAATTTTTCTCTCACTTCCTGATATGCTAGAATTGTAAAAATTATGTACACAAGTGTGTTTTTTAGGACAATATAAATATTTAGAACCTAATTAAAAATTAATAAATGAAATTTAAGACATTTTCTCATTAGCCAGCAGCAGATGATAAATCACCAAATAATCTTTATAGTTAGTTATTTATGTGTTACAAGGAATAATAGAGTTACTTATGTACCAAACCATTGTCACCAAAATAGGCCAAATGGCTGTGAAACTGCAGCAACAAAGTATTTTAAACACTAAAAAGTACCAAATATAAATTAAAATAATGAATGTAATAATTATTTTTTTAAATACTCATTTATCATTTAATATTAGTTAAATTGTGATTTTATGTTGAGAAAACAATTTAGAAATCCCAAATAGCTAATTTAAATAACTTTTTTTCCCCTCTTGTCATATCTTAAAAGAGAAACAGAGCAAAAATTAGAATTTTCTTAATAAATTCACTAGCTGTGCTTTCTATCAAGCATAAATCAAAGCAGTGATTTTTCAGTAATCAGAGGCCCACACCAAATTAATGTATTGTAACAAAATTTTTTTGAGAACTACATGAATTGCACTTTTGAAATCAGGTATGATTTTTAAGATAAACATTTAATGCTTATAAAAGTTTTAACACTTATTTTACTTTTATTTATTTTTTAAATCACTTTTATAAAATTTAATTTAGCAACTTTTATTTCCTTTTTCTTAAAATTCTTTATAATATTCTTTTTTGAAATCTACAGGTAGACCAGTCTTTTGATTGAAAAATGCCCTTAGCAATGTCTTCTTGAAGGGCCTTAGCAATGTCTTGCAAATGCCCTCCAATCATACTGTGAATTATGATAAAAAATATCCATTAAGAATATAAATATCTGGGTTGTTAGTAATTTGCTATTAAATATATACATATATATAAGATTCTCTAAAGTGTGTTTCTTGCTTTTCTCTTACCTGATTCTTCCATATTTATATAAAACTAAACAACACTTAAAATAATACTCACTCTTCAGAACTAAAAAGACACTTTGAAGCCAAAAAAAAAGGCATTTTAACAGAATAATTTTTAGATATGATAAATGTAGTAACATTAATTTCAAATGAGTTAATGGAACTTAAAAAAAAAAAAAAAAATACAGTTAAGTTAAATATGATGGAGTAATCTCCTGCGATTTTTCCTAGAGATGCTATGATTTTTGTATGCTTTCTGGTAAACACACAGATTTAGAAACAGTGTAGTATGAAAAAGATGTTTAATAGTAATCTAAGAGTGCATTTCTCAATTTTTAATTAGGTTAGGGTAGATTTTGCTGTTTTTAAAAAGGGCAGATTCTGTGCACCTAATGGTCCAGCACAGTTTACCTCTAATGCGACCAGTAATAGTCTGCAAAAACAAAATGCCGCTCTGCATTAAAAAGTTTTGAAAAGTGATGTTTTTATTTTGAGGTTCTTGATTTCTTATGAAAATAAATCATTCAATAAATATTTTTAATTAAAGATTATGAAGGGGTACAGCCTACATACATTTTATAAAAGAGTGAGAAGAGTTGTAGAGTCTAGTTAAAAAATGAGCTTGCTATAGTACAGCAATTTGTAAGAGTAAATGCTTTTAAAAAATATTTTAACAATGCATGTGGTTTGTTAAATCAGCTTTATAGTAGGCTTGTTTTACCTCCATATAATATTGTCTGTAAAAATATGGGGTAAACATTTTAGTGAGCCATAAAGGAGAGGTACGACAGTGAACCGGACCTCAAGGAAAAGTTTGATAAATACTGGCCTAGCAGTAACACTACTCTGAGTACTTGGAGGAAAGAACTAGTTAATGAAAATTTTCAATTCTTTAGCTAACAAAACATTAATATATTTAGAATCTTTTTAATAACCAGTATTTGGGGGCAATTTAAACCAGATTCTCTTAACTGAAATTGGCACAAAGGAGAAAAAAAACTTGAGCAAAAAACTACTAGCAATCTCATATTCATCATTTATTCCTAAATTACATACTTAGTTTGTTCAGTATTTTTGGCACAACTGTAATTTCCTAAAATTCCTCCATGTAATGTATATTCAGAAAATTTGCCAATTTCTTAAAATAATTTCATTGTTGTTTTTCAAAACATTTCAATGTATTTGGCATTTTAGATTAACATATCAGATTTCCCTACTTTTGTAATTTTTCATGATCTACTGCAGCTTTTCCTCTATGGCTGGGAAAAAGCTAGAAAACTTTATTCAAACTATCAGATTTAAATTTAGTCAGGAGTTTTCTTTTAATTGTCTAGAAATTTGTTTTGTCTGATAAACCTTAATATGCTCATGTGTACTATATACTTTAATTTTTACCCACTGTTTATAGTTAATTTTGAATTATTTAGAAATTACCGTATATTCTGGCATATAACACACAACTTTGATACCTGAAAAATCCATCAAAATTTACAGATGTGCATTATAATGCCAATCACAAAAATGAAAGATTGAAAATTAAGGAAGGTGAGTACAGTGAAAGTAACTGTATTTTACAAGAATTAACAATTTTAAGCTGAACTCTGTATGTATCATTGGAACTGAACCATTTGCTATATTTTTCTTTATGTTAATATAAGTTATTATAGTTTCATTGTTTATTGTATACTCATGCTACATATCTCATGAAGGTTTATTTGCAAAGATGGGTACATGTAATAATGAAAATATACCTAAAAATACAAAAATATAATCTAAAATACATTTTATTTGCCAGTATATATGACAATATTAAACTTATAATTTATGATGTATTCCTCAAAAACATTTAAAATGATGCTCTTAATTGTATCAAACAAATTTGTGGCATTTTGTAAAGATGATGATCCAATAAATGTAGAATATTGTTCATTATTCTTGGTGTAATTTAATAGTAGATATAAAAAGAACAAATTATTATTTTTAGTATGTTATTTTGCTGAGTGATCATCTGTTTTTTAAGTGATGGAAAATAATGTAAATATGTTTTGATAGTAGTGTGCTTAGTGTGCCATTTTTATAATATGTTGTTTTATTTTTCTTTTTATAGAAAATATGTTATTGTTTTTAAATCATTTTTTCATTTATCATTTTGGTTTCTTTGATTCCATGTTCAAGTTTATCAAAAATATATAATTAATAATTAAAATCTAGCTTAATATATTACTTTCTTTTTATATATGTATAAAAAAATTAGAATAATTTCCTATAAAGTTGCTGTCATTTCAAGAACATCATTTCATATAAATTAAAAAATTTATAACATATCAATATTGTAAATCATTTATTTTGCGACTTTGTATTATTTTAGTAGAAGAATTACCCACTGAAAAAAAAGTAATGAAAAACAGTTTAAGTAAAAACAGGTTTTGGGTTTAATCTATTTTTAGTTTTTGATAGGTCATATCAGGGACTTTTGAATTCCTAATTGGTAATTCCTAATAAATTTCTAGAATAAAAAAAAGTATTTTGAAGAATCCTAATGTCTAACATATGTAATATTTAAAGTTAGTTTTTGATTGTCAATTAAACATAAAAATGTATACCTTTTTCAGTATATTATTAGTAAAATTGATTATTAAGGCATTCTGCCATGTTATTATTATTATTACAAATCTTGAAACCAACAAATAACTTATGCTTACTCTGATTTTAGCAGAATGAAGAATTTTCAATTTATATTTGTGTGCATAATATATGGTATAACAACATTAATTTATCATTCACAAATGAGAAAATCAAAATCAAAAATGAAGTTGTAGTTTTTATGAAAAATGTCCAAAATTAAGTTATAATAAGAAATCAAAAAATTGTCATAAGAGTTCATTAAAAAAAAAATAATAATTAAATGAATAGATAAATCAATAAACATTGTAACAGAATTACATATATGTCTATGAATTAGTTATTGAATTTATTAAGTAATCCAACGAGTTGATAAAAGTGCAGCTTCAGATGGCATTTCTTATAAATAAATATAAAATAACTACAAAAGTAGAAATCAGAGAGATTACGCTTAAAAAATGTGCAATTGCAGCAAAATAATTGTATTAATTTTGTTTAATTTTTTTTTCTCCTCATAATTAGAGATTGTATTTGGCCAGTACTGTATTGTTGAAGTGATGATTACTGTCCTATTTAAATTAAGTATCTTTTATTAGCATACAAGAACCTCATATCTTCATCATTATTAGTAACCACCTTTGTATAATGTTTCCATTTTAAAAATTTCCCCCAAAATTCCATCAAATAGCTGAAACAATTATTTACATTGTCATCTATTTATTTTTATTTTATGTAAATAATACTCATCAGCATTTATGTAATTAAAATTATCTCTGAAATAATTTATAATGAAATTCTTTGAAGAATTTTCTATGAACAGAAACAGTTTTCTAAAAGATTTAAATAATGTAAATCTTGGAATGTTTTGTAAGGTTGTAAATGTTGCCATGTACAATGTATATATCTGTGTACAAATACTGTTATTTTTTTCTCCCACTGCGTATGTATATTATCTTTGTAAATTTCTATTGAGAACATAACATTATTAAATTGTATTTTATCTGAATGTTTACTGCTTATTTATTCTTTGTCCTCTCCTATCATGTTTTGCTTCTTTTATTTAATGTGCTTTATAAGCATGACCATGAGTCTATTTTATAACAGAAATTGTAATTGAGTCCTTTTCTTGAGTATTTTTTTTTTTTTTCTCAAATTAAGTAAAAAGAAAATTTTATTTAATTTTTTCTAGATATCTCTTGAGGGATATATTAAAATGCAAGGTAGAATAAATTTTCTTTCACCCTCCCTTCATTTTTTCCTTTACTTACTAAGGAGTTTTTTTTTTCCTGGTAAAAAAAGAAAGAAAAAATTCCTAATCTTAATTTGCAAAATCTGGCTTTTGTAGTCATATGAGACAGTTAATACAGCAATAATACAAAGGGTAATTAATGATCAAGCACACAGTTATAAGAAAATGCAAAATGCTGATAAATTATTTTGGAAATAATGATATCTGAGACAATTTATGTTACATTATGAAGACTTTTTACTGCACTCAAAATGGGGCTTAATTCATTACCAAAATTATATTTCTTCCATTTAAATGCTTTGAACTTCCTTCAGTAAAAAAAAAAAAAAAAAAAAAAAAAAAAAAATCACTATTGGCGATTCAAGTGCTCGAATACGCCATCTGGTGGAGAAAAGATGTAACTTCTTGCTTCAGGATACTGCCGTGCAAGCGCATTGCATTACATGTGTTTTAAATTTGTTCAGAATGATTATTCTTTTGCGCAATTTCAGATTTCCTGTGACATTTGTGTTCTGTCTTATATGACAAAGTAATCTTTATCCGAATTTGAATATCTAAAACTTTCAAATGCATGTACAATAATGAAATTATTTCAATGGCAATTTAGCATTAGTTAAAGGGAAATTAAAGGGACAATTTTCCTGTACCGAAGGCTGCGAGCAGCACCTCTATAGGCCGTCCCAATTTTTTGCTGTAACTACATTTTTTATTTATCTAAACATAAGTTATGAATTAAGTTATTACTAGTTACTGAGGGTACATATGATGTTTCAGTTTGACGTCTAGAAGATATAGTGTGGAAAGTGGCTATTCTAGTAATGCTTTAAAAAGTGCTCAAAAATCAAATCCCATAAATGTTGAATGATGCTGAATGACAAATGTCGATCGTAGTGACATCTGCTAGCTCTTCACTGGCCAAAATGCTTTCTGAATTTAATCCTTATACAATACTTACATTTGAAATATCAGATGTCACTCTGATAGACATTTATCGTTAAGCATGGTTTTGTAGCACTTTTTGGCTGGCCGAGCTTCAAAAGGAGGCCAGTCGTTGCAACAACTGATAATAACAAAATTGGCGCATGTACATCTGTAATAATTGGGCTCTTGGTTTTCGTCTGCTAGAAGGTCGAGATCAAACATAAAGAGCGCTAAGGAAATTTTGCATTTTTACTTTGTATGTGTTATTTATTGTAATGTAATTAATGTAAAGGACATTACGAAAATTATAAATATATATTTATGATATAAGATTATAATAAAATTAATTTGTATATTGGCTAAGATTATTTTAATGATTAATACTGTTTAAAAACCAGCAAAATTTAAATTGTTTAAAACTAAATCATGCTATATAAGGAAGAAGTGCGAATAATGCACACCCTTAAGGAATTTCTTTAAAAACTGTTTCCAATTAATAGTTGTAATTATTATTCCAATTTTTTCAATATTAATCTATCAACAATATTTAACCATTCTTATAGCCAATATTAATCAAAATTTTATTGTTAATAACAGAAATATATCAAAACACCCAAAATTCCAGTAAGAGACACCTCCCCCCGCCCCTCAAAAAAAGTAATAATATAACTGTGTTTATGACTGTAGAACGAGAATTTAATGAAACAAAATAGTTATTTTCAAATAAATTTAACGATTAAGATATCAATAATTAATACAATATTTGTGAAAATTATTTGCTTTAAATTAATTATTGTGACTATCACAAGATCAGTATTTTAATTAGTTTAGATAGATGGTTTAAAATACTAAATGTCAAGGCATTATAGCTATCAAATTATTGAGATAGTGGAGGATTTAGAGGGGTAATAAAAGAAAATAAAAAAAAAAAAGTTACGTAATATTAATGCATAGATTTGTATATTTCCCACTATTTTTAACAATTAAACTCCCTGAAACTACTTGATATTTGAACAGCACAAAAACCTATGTTATCAAGCACAAGAAAAAAAAAAAAAAACCTGTATTTTATGGGAGAGTAGAATAGAAATAGGGGAATCTAATGATACACGTCTGCCTGAAGTGAAGTGGTGCATAAGCCAAAAATTAGTACCACCAGTGGTTGACTCGTATGTTTATTTTTTGCCCTACAACTATCCTTCATGTTTTCTTACCTTTGTTTGTACACGACAGACGAGTGAGACCGCGACCAACGACATATGACCAGTTCATGATTTTTAATACGTCACGCGGAGTAGATTATCTTTACACGGCGGTTGGCACAAGACTATGGCGAGCCGCTTTGTACCAATCACCGTGTAAATATGAAACGACGGTGCATAATTTTTTTTCCCAAGTGAGTTTGTCGTTCTGAACTGAAGCTCGCAATCTTATTGGTTGTTGGTTGCCCAGTGTCCAGCATGTTGTTCAACCAGTTTTGGCAACTTTGCACTTGTTTTGAGAAACTACATTACAAACAAAATAAAGCAAAAATGCTTTTTTTTTAACATAATGGTAATCTGTTGAATGTTATTTAATGCATTTTGTATAATTATAAATAATGATTTAGAAATATGTCTCTTCAGTACATTTTTAATTAATTTTTTAAAGGCTATATTTTTATATCCAAGTATATACTTGATATTAATTTTTGTTTATTAAATAAAGACGAATGAAAGATTTCTTTTTTCTTAAAAAAAAAAAAAAAAAAATCGCTCTTTGTAATAAAATTATTTATTTAATTTCTTTTTAATGAATGTACTTACTTAGGCAATATTGGGTTAATTTGGTTTTAGAAGGATGCTATTTAATGTATTTTGTATATTTATAAATACAAATTTAGTAATATTTGCCTTCAGTTTATTATTATTATTATTAATTTTCTTAAACGTTAAATATTTTGTAACTAAGTATACTTAAATTTTGTTATTATTTATTAAATATTTTCTTCTAATACAAATGTATATTATACGAATTTGATATTATATTTGTAAATGCAGATTATTTATAACTAATTGCACTGAATATTTGTTTCTGCTTTTATATTATTTAATATATCTTAATCAATATTAATTTATTAATAAAAATTATTACTATGTATTTATTATATTGATTTAATAAATATTATTATTAAATATTAATAATTATAAAATGTTCATGTATTTTTTTTTCATTTATATTATACAATTAGACTATTTTAAATAAATAATACATATTTAGACTATATGGTAATTATAACTAAATTTATATTATACAGTTAGCTTATTTTAAATAAATAATAAATCTTTAGACTGAATGCTAAGTTAATCCTAAATATTTGGGTTTTTCTTTACGTTGGTTTTTAAATTTGACGTATTCATTACAAAATATTTTTACACATAATCAACAACTTTTTTTTTTTTTCGTTTTTCCACTTTGTATTAATAATGATTGTTCAAAGTATATAACTTCTTCCGGAAGAAAAAAAATATATTAACTGTGCCGCTATATTTTATAATGATTGTTTGTCAAATGAAAGACAGAACTCCCCCCCCCCTCCCCCCCCGCACACACATTCATACACACATACATACCAAATTAATGCTACTGCGAAACTGTAATTTATTTGCACCAGAAACTAACATTACACACTAAAGTGTAAAATTTCAACTAAAATGACATTTAAGTAGCAAAGACAAAAATAAATAAAAAATAAAGACAAGTATTTTTTTTTTCCTTTTTTTGGTTCCATGTAATGTATAATTTTGAACTATATTACATAAAGGTATAAGAGCATACAGTTACAAATTCATGGGATTGTTAGGGGATCCAACCTCTTCCTCACCCCCCCCCCCTCCCGGATTTTGGATTTTAAGGTTTTTTATGGATTAAAACTGCAAATTCTTCCTGGAACTGCAGCTTGAAAAATAAAATATATATAGTTTCCTTTTTGTTTATCACAAATAGCATTTAATAAAAAAATCTAAATAATATACTTATATTAATATTATTATATAATAATTAATGAATTATATAATAATATAAAAATGTTATTTATATTTAAAAAATTATATATATATATATATATTAATATAATATAATTAATAATAATAAATTTTATATTATAATATATCATAATAATTATATAATAATATTATATTATTTATATTAAAAAAAATTATTACAGTATTTTTGATAAAAATAGTAATATTCTCCCTAGAACTGCAGCTTGAAAAACCAAATGTATATATAGTGTTAATCACAAATGACAATTTTTAAAGAATATAAATAATACAATTATATTAATATTATTATATAATTATATTATATATAATTAATACTACTAATAGTTATATTAATATTAATATAATTATATTATTTATATATTTTTAAAATGCTATTTGTGATAAAAAAAAATTATATACATTTTGTTTTTCAAGCTGCAGTCCCAAGAAGAATTATATTAATGTTATTGTATAATTATATTATATAATAATTAACTAATAATAATAATAATTAATACTATATTAATTATATAATAATATAACATTGTTATTTATATTTAAAAAATTATTACAATATTTTTAATATAAATAGTAATATTTTCCCTAGGACTGCAGCTTGAAAAAGAAAATGCATATAGTTTTAATCACAAATGACGTTTTTAAAGAATATAAATAATACAATATTAATATTATATAATTATGTTATATAATAATTAATAATAATAATTGTTATATTAATATTATTACATAATTATATTATATTATATAATAATTAATTAATAATATTAATTATTTTAATATTATTAAATGTATTTAAAAAAATTATTATAATTTTAAAATATAAATATTAATATTCTTCTCTAACTGCAGCTTTAAAAACAAAATGCATATAGTTTTAATCACAAATGATCATTTTTTTAAATATAAATAATATTGTTATATTAATATTATCACATAATTATATAATAATGAATTAATTAATAATATGTTAATAATTAAATATTAAAAAATATTCTTTATAACTTAATTAACCCGCAACAACTTCCCGCATGCTTGGATTCGAACTCAAGTACTCAGATTTACAGACAAACATCATACTTCAACGCTAGTACGCATTCAAGCTGTGCAGCTTAAAATAGAATTCATACAAAACCCCCAGAAGTACTCTTCGCCAAATGTTATTATCGCCAATATAGACTCACAGACTTCTAACGCGTATGTGTGACGTGAATATTAGAATATTCACAAATTGTTTTGATCGTATTTTTGAATTAGTTTGTTGTAAAAATTCTTCTTTTAAAACAATGGAGAGAATAACCCTACACTTAGTTCTTTTAGGTCATTTTAAAAGGAGAAAAGTCAAAACGATCTTACTTGAAACAAGCAGTGTTGAGGAAGAGACAGGAACTACACTTTCTTGAGACTAAATCAATCTTTATTTACGTATATTTTTAGATGAAGATGAATAATTTTCCCCTTTGATCACCCGTAAATGGTTCTTGAAAATACCAGCACTTAGATTAAAAAATTCCCGAGAGAATATCAAATATTTAACTGAAGAACAAAAACTTCGTTGATAAAAAATGACACAACTACAAACAGATATCGACATCGTTGTTTCGGCAATCCCGTCAGAACTTTAACTGCCTAAAAAAATTAAGGGAGACAGTATATAAACATCGCTATGGGGCCCGCAAAAGTAATTAAGCGAGAGGTTTAAAACAATTGACCAAATTCAAAAGCCACCGGTATTTGGAAAACAAATGAGAAAGCGAAACCAAAAGTAACGCAATCTAATTCGTTCGTGAAACGAAACGTCACTCGTTTGAAATCATAGCAAGCGCCCGTTTTCTACTGAGCATGCGTGCATTTACAGCCTCGGATGAAACACGGAGAGAAAAAGGAAGGGAAGAATAATGAATGAATGGCGTGCATATGCAAGCACTGGGGAAAAGCCAACTTACAGGCCTACACTAACGTTGTCTGCGAGGGAGACGGGAGAAAAAAAGAAAAGAAACAAAACACAAAACGGCCGCGGCTCCATCACAGATGCAAACAGGTGAATAGGTGGAAAAAAATGTGAGATTTCATCTCACAATACCCCCGAACGTCGAATAAAATTTTGATGTGCCAGACAGATGTAAAAAGGTGACCTTTTGCATCAGGATGGGAAAATCAAAATTTTGAAAGCCAATTAACAAGCCCTAAAAATAAAATGTGATGATCAAAAAGGAAAAAGAGAAGGAAAAGGAATACATAAATGTTACATCAATGTAGTATATACAATATAAATATGTACATTTAGAATGAGTATTCCAATTATTTACATGTGGCATGCCATAAAAATAATTGTGCACATAGTATATCTTTAAACATTAATATTTCACCAAAAAAAAGACAAACAACTTTGCTGTCAAGAGATATCATGAAAAATGTATTATTCGAATAATATAAAATAACAGTTGCAACTATAATAAGTAAAATTGGTCGACCAAGAGTATTATAGAATAACTTACATCTTCAGCTATTCAAGTTTTCATCAATCGAAGTATTTCATAAATCAAGAGTACTAGTATAATTTGTTTACTCATTGAAGATATTTATATAGCTACTCACTACCATTAACATATTAGATAAAATGTATATCAAAATAATATCAACAACAGTAAACAACACGTATAACCTCTAAAATAAAAAAAAGTCAACATCAATAAATTACTCTTCAACAAAAATATTTAACATAATTATTCAAAATTCATCAACCTAGGTATGGTACATATATATATATATATATATATTGCTGTATGAAAATAAAAAAAAGTGCAGATCTCCAAAAAAGAAAAAAAAATTAAAAATATACTTTCAAAATCATTATACATTTCTATGTAATAAGCTTGATCATGTCAATTTATAAATGAGAAACATGGTACCAAAAAAATAAAAAGGAATAGACAGATAACCTAGAACAGATATTACCATCATGTTTTTGCTAAAAATTAAATGAAATTTACTAGAACTTAGAATACTAGGTGAACAAACTATTGCCTTAACATCATCACATTGTCAGGTGCAACTACTCATAAACCTAAAAATAAATACAAAAAAATTAACTATTAATATTTATGAAAATACATATTTAAATGCAAATATTAATGTCTTTTTCGTAAATTATAGCTGTGGGGTAGAGGTGTAATTGGATGAGGACTTTGCAACACTAAGTGTTGTTGGCGTTTCTGTACAGGTATTACTCTATTAATATTTATTGTAAAAGGCTTGTCCAGTTCATCTTCTAAAACCCTAACAGAAAGAAGCACATCTGAAATTACATTTATCACAACATAAGGACCAATGTTTCTTGGCTTAAATGCATCATTAGTTCTAATGTAAACAATATCACCACACTGGAACTTTCGTAGATGAGCACGTTTATGTTGACGTTGATTACATAACTGTTGAGCCTCTTTCATGTTTCCATAAACTTTCTGGTACACATGTTTCATTGTTGACATATGCTGATAGTAATCGTACGGATATGATAACGCTTCCAGATCAGGATAATCGAAAAGATCAAAAATATTGGATATAGATCTGCCAAAATGCAGAAAAGATGGTGAGTATCCAGTTGAAGAATGTATTGTGTCATTATATAGGCTTTTATGTATCATTAGGGACTGTTGAAAATTATATCCCTCCTGAGCTAATGTAGCAATTGATGACTTAATGCTGGTATTTATTCTCTCTGATGATCCTTGCGTTTGAGGATGCCCAGAGGATGAATGAACAATACTGATCTTGAGGCTCTCCGTAAAATTATCAAATACTTGTGAATTAAATTGAGCGCCCAGATCAGACATTAAAGAAGCCGGTCGACCATAGGTGGTGATGTAGTTGGTCAGGGATTTAACAACAGACTGAGCAGTAGCAATCTTGATCGGGTATAACTCTATATGTTTTGAGAAATGATCCAGGAATGTCAGCACATAAAATTTATTCGAAAAAGGGCCTAGGAAATCCATTGAGACGTACTCACCAGGTTTAGAAGGGATGAACATCTCTTGTAATGGTGCTGCAGGTATTCTTCGTGGTTTATGTCTAACGCATAACTCATAGGACAGAACAAAATTTTTTGTATCGTTCTAAATTCCTGACCAGTAAAATTTTTTGAGTAGTCTTCTATAAGTATTTCCAATACCGAAGTGAGGCATATGGCAAATATGCAAGATTTTTGACTTTAAAATATGAGGCACAATAATTTTAATATGTGGCGAATTTTCAGGTTGTAAGAATTTACGTTTTATCATAAGTAAACCTGTATCAGGATGAATAAAATAATTTTTGAACTTAGGATTAGGTTTATCTGAAGTTATGGAGTCAATTATTTTCATTATTTTAGGATCCTTACGTTGTTCACAGAGGAATGTGGACTCAGAAATTTCCATTTTTGGGTCTTGAGATTGTTGGTTTTGATCATCTATGTGATGCAACTCAATAGTTGGTGACTTTGTAGTGACTGGAAGAATATTTTTATCTCTTATTAAAGCAGGGTTAGTGTTAAGATCTTGAGAATTATTTGTAAAATCTTCAGGGTTAGTGTTAAGATCTTGAGAATTATTTGTAAAATCTTCACGAGAGAAATAATCTGCTAACACATTACTCTTGCCTTTAAGATATTGAAAGGTGAAATCATAATTGTAAAGGTCAACCAACCATCTCGTAGTCAGATCAACTGGTGAACTAGTAGACTTATAATGTTCAATAGGTTTGCTGTCACTTAAAATCGTAAAATGTCTATTATACAGAAAAAATTTAAATGCATTAATTGATTTCACAATTGCCATCAATTCTAGCTTCAGAGCAGGATATTTTCTTTCTGAAGGAGATAAAGATTTACTAAAATAACTCACAGGTAGTAGATGACCATTTCGCTTTTGTTGAAGGACACCGGAAATAGCTACACCACTTGCATCCGTATTGAGGTAAAATGGTTTGGACCAATCAGGCAAGGAGAGAAAAGTTTTTGAGAAAAAAATGTTTTGAACTTCTGTAAAAATTTTATTATGATCTGGCGTCCATGTAAAAGGAACCTTTGGAGAGGTAAGTTTAATTAGTGGATCCATAAGTTTAGAATATTTGGGAATAAGTCTGCGATAAAAACCACATAGACCAATAAATCTTTTTAAGTGTTTCTTAGTTTTTGGAGCTGGAAAAGATGTAATTTTGGTTATATTAGAAGACACTGGTTGGATAGTATGATTCTGCAAATGAAAACCAAGGTAATCTATGGCTGTTTGATGAAATTTGCATTTAGCAGGAGACAAGGTAAGGTTATGTTTCTGTAAAATTGAAAACAAAACATCTAATTTGTGAATCATTTCTTGAAATGAATCACCAGCAACAATAATGTCATCCTGATATGCATAAACACCTTGTAATTTACTTTCTTCGGTTATTGCATCAATTAACATTTGAAATGAAGAGGCTGCGGATCTGAGTCCAAACATTAAACGAGAAAAATTATAAGTACCCCATTCGGTAGTAAAAGAGAGTTTCTTGCGAAATTCTTCTGGGAGATTTATCTGATGATATGCAGATGGAAAATCTAATGTGGTGAAGTATTTAAATTTAGAAATATTGTTAATAATAGTATCAATTCTAGGTAATGGGTAAGAATAACTACGAATCATGGTATTAATTAATCTTAGATCAAGTGCCATTCGAAATTTAGGTTTTTCATTTGGAGAGGATGCTTTCTTTTTAACCATAAGCATTGGACATGCCCATTCGGAAATACTTCTTTCAATAATTCCTGCATCAACTAATGTGTCCAATTGCTGTTTTGCCTCTTCTTGGATAGATTGTGGCACAGGGAAGGGCAGGGTCTTAACAGGAACATCTGAGATAAACTGGATATGAGGAATATATCTGTCCGTTTGACCCAAAGATTTCAAGGAAGAAGAAAACACTGTATCATATTTAGTTAATAAATTTTGTAATTCTGTTTTCTGATATGGAAGTAGATGATTTAGGCTAAAATTACTAAGTTTAAACTCTGATTTTCTTAACTTTAAAATGTCAGTAGAAGCTTGAATTAAATTAATTTCATGGGGAGAACTAATATTTTGAGTATCAAAATCTTTTTGAATTTCATCTATCTCGTGAATTGTTCCCAAAACTGAATCTTTATTAATGTGAATGGGTTCTTCAGCATTATTAGTGATAGGAATATAAAAGTAACTACTGAGGTTTTTAGCATTTTTAGATTTCGAGCTAAGTTCTGCAGAAATTATGGATTGATATGCACAAGTTGGTAATTCATACTCCTTTGGTTCAAACAAAAATTGATCACAAGAATGAAAGGAAGACACCGCAGGTACATATACAGTACTGTCAGGTGGAATAACGACTTTCTTTCTTGAATAACAAGAATTATTTGAAGGAAGAGAACTACGTACTTTATTATTGGAATTAACAGACACTGATACATTTTTATTGGAAGATTCAGGTAGAGACCTCTTTTGAATTAAAGTGTTGACTTGTAAATCCTGTGTTTGATCGACCTCTTTAGCAGAAACAGAGTCTAAGATGTCAAGTAGGTTATTATTTATCTTAATTTGGCTATTATGTAGATCAATAACAACTCTATGAGATTTCAAAAAATCAAAGCCAAGGATACCAACAAACTTAGAATCTTCAGGAATATCAATGAGAAAAAAAGAATGTTTGTAGAAAAATTTCCCTATCTTAAATGACAAGTTTATACAACCAGAAGAAATAACAGCAGAATTTACCATGGTAATTTTTACATTTGAAGCAATTCTGCTATAATGTACATGCTGTTTTATACGTTGAAAATAATATTTTGATAATAGAGAAATGCTTGCACCTGAATCGAGAAGAAAATTTGCAGGATTCTTGTTAATAGTTAATTGAATAATTGGAAGGGTAGGTTGATCAACTTCCGCATGGAGAAGAAATTCGATGGACTCAACAAAGATTATGTCCTTTTCAGATGAGGTTGTTTGTATAGCAGAGTTTGCAAAAAGTGGAATTTCTTTATTTGTTTGACTAGCAACTGATTTCACAAGTCTCTGTGATGAAATCGGATAGTTAATTTTAGTCAATGGAGACCGCGGTACAATAATATCATTCTGGACTTGAAAAGGCGTAAAGTCACGACTTAAGGCAGAAAAATCATTAAAGGACGGAAGTTGAGTATTTATGTCTGGAGATAACTCTTGAAAACATTCAGGAGTTATGTTTGAATTATAGAATGTTCTTTCACATTGAAAAACGGGAACCGCAAGGTCTTTAACAGAATTTACATTATTGAAAGAGACAGCGTGAGAGTTATACTGTGGAGAAAAATGACACAGGGGTGAAGCAGCTCCACACCCACTTCTCCCCAAATCGTGTCAGTACCTATGAGGATTTTTATTTGAGTAGTTCTGACGGGAGGTCGAAACTTTAGAGGAAGAATGTCGAGAGTCGGATGAATGTGGTTTATCATCTGAGGAGTTGTGATGCCGTTTTTTAAAAGATGCTTGTTTTGATTTGGAAGTTAAATTTGATTTCAATTTGAAACATCTGTTTGCTGAATGTCCAGGTCTTGTGCACCACTGGCAAATAATTCGTTTATACGAATGTTTGAAATGATGACTGAGTCTTATGTTTCTGGAAGAATTGTGCCTGGACTCTGTATCACAAGATGAGTTATCACCTGAAGTAGCTGAGTGAGGTTTGTTACACACCTCCGATGAGTCCGCATAATGACTATTATGAGACAGAGAATCACCAGGTTGTTCATGTAAGTTATGTAACATACTGTATGAAGGTGGAACCGAATTAGAAATTATAGGTGCTTGAACAGAATCAAGAATCTCTTGATATGAAGCAGCAGCTTCAATCATTTTGTCAAACGAATCTATGTGTTGTGTAAGAATGTGAACTTTTAAATTATTAGGGATGAGATCAGTGAATTTTGATATTAGAATCTGTTCAATGGAGGGATCAGGCAACTGAGGAAAATGTTTACGAACAACATCATCTAACCTTGTAGCAAAATTCCGGATAGATTCTGAAGGTAGAAACTTTATACTATTGTATTTAAGAGCAATGGAGGTAGCTGACTCTGTCTTAAAATGTTTTCTAAAAATATCAAACAAGTCTTCAGGAGAAGTTGCCTTTTTACATGCAGTAGAGGAAACATAAAATTTTAATGCCTGATCAGAGAGTTTAGACTTGAGGAAAATAAGTGCCTGTTCATTACTCCAGTTAGAATAAGAAATGGTCGCCTTAACTTGCTCAGCAAAAAAATCTAAAAGTTCGGGATCACCAGAAAAAGGTGTCACTATTATTCTTAGAGGTTTCATTTTTGACGTCATGATGAATAAATACAACAAAATTCAAAAATAAATGCAATAATTCAAACAAACAGCATTCAAATAAATTACTAATCTCAACAATATATAAATACATCACTAGTTCTAATAAATTGTGCCTTAATATTTGCCATATGCCCTTCAAACAATGTAAAATTATAGGTCATTGTAAAAATATTTGCATACTAAGAACAAAAATATCTTCTATCACTTCATACAATCGAAAGAAAAATCATGCTCTGCAAAAATAAAAGGAGATATTTCCTACCATTTACTTCTCAGAACAAAAAAAAAATCTCTTCAAAGTACATAAAAATGAGCAATTTGTTCCCCAAATACAAATATAAGTTCAACAAAATAATATATTGAAATAAACTCTTCAAAAAGTAACAGCTTCAGACTAAAATATTAAAATATCACAGCATTATCACATATTATTTTTCTTTTTTTAATTAAATAAGTATTTCCGTCTCTCTTATAATTCCAGGGTGCATTTTTCAAGAATTTCTCCAAAGTCGGCACCAAGAATTGTGACGTGAATATTAGAATATTCACAAATTGTTTTGATCGTATTTTCGAATTAGTTTGTTGTAAAAATTCTTCTTTTAAAAGAATGGAGACAATAACCCTACACTTAGTTCTTTTAGGTCATTTTAAAAGGAGAAAAGTCAAAACGATCTTACTTGAAACAAGCAGTGTTGAGGAAGAAACAGGAACTACACTTTCTTGAGACTAAATCAATCTTTATTTAAGTATATTTTTAGATGAAGATGAATAATTTTCCCCTTTGATCAACCGTAAATGGTTCTTGAAAATACCAGCACTTAGAGTAAAAAATTCCCGAGAGAATATCAAATATTTAACTGAAGAACAAAAACTTCGCTGATAAAAAATGACACAACTACAAACAGATATCGACATCGTTGTTTCGGCAATCCCGTCAGAACTTTAACTGCCTAAAAAAATTAAGGGAGACAGTATATAAACATCGCTACGGGGCCCGCAAAAGTAATTAAGCGTGAGGTTTAAAACAATTGACCACGCGCAATGGGCAGAGCTCGCAATGTTTCCCACAAGCATTGGGATATTTGATTGGCTTTGGGTGAGCGCTTGTGGGAAAAATCGAGAAGCTGATTAGCTATAATCCATCGTGACGTTGTATGACGTCAGTAATGCTTGTGGTCCATTGACCAAATTCAAAAGCCACCGGTATTCGGAAAACAAATGAGAAAGCGAAACCAAAAGTAACGCAATCTAATTCGTTCGTGAAACGAAACATCACTCGATTGGAATCATAGCAAGCGCCCGTTTTCTACTGAGCATGCGCGCACTTACAGCCTCGGATGAAACACGGAGAGAAAAAGGAAGGGAAGAATAATGAATGAATGGCGTGCATATGCAAGCACTGGGGAAAAGCCAACTTACAGGCCTACACTAACGTTGTCTGCGAGGGAGACGGGAGAAAAAAAGAAAAGAAACAAAACACAAAACGGCCGCGGCTCCATCACAGATGCAAACAGGTGAATAGGCGGAAAAAAATGTGAGATTTCATCTCACAGTATTCATGAATAACTTCGACCGAGGGTTAAACCGCGGGTTCAGTAACCCCAGGTTGGTATTTTCAACCGGGAGTTGAAAACTCGTATTCACCGTTTACTTTGGATGAAAAGTTACCCAACTCGGGGTTTCTCGACCTAGGTTGAACGAAATGTGTTTATTGGTTAAAAAAATCACATGCCTTGTTCGGTTTCGCGTCGAGACTTCGTTTGTTTACGTTTTGGAAGAAAAACATCAATTAAAAAAAAGAAAGATTCAATGTAGTGTGGGTTTTTTTTTTTATTATTATTTATTTATTTATTTTTTTTATTCCCACAAAATGTATGGACAAAATAAAAACCTGTAATCACTAAATATGGATCAACTTAATTTTTCTTGAAAGTTTTAATATTTTTTAAACAATTAATTTTTTTTAAATTTATTAATGAGTTAGGTTAATGATATGAAACGTGTCAACTGCTAAAATAAATGTTAAAAGGTTCTTTTTCAAAATAAATTTTCGCATAGTTGCTAAAAAATGGAACTTGATTTGGGCCAAAACTAATGAAACTTGATTTGAATAAAAACTAAAATTTTATTTCAACAGCAATTATAGCTCTAGTTAGCAATTAAACAATTTCCGATAAATGTAAATATTAAAATGGAGAAAAAAGGAAAAAAATTAAGAATGTAGTCTGTTGTACTTTATATATTCTATTTCTTTTATTAGCATAGATGGTATCCCAGATGTATTAATTTTATTGTTTGGATTTTCTGCGAGCTAATTAAAATGTTTAATTCTAATTAAATTAGATAGTAATTAATATTCCAGGTTGACAGGAAAAAGTAGTGAAATAATATTAACAGAACTGCAGAAAAAGTGGAACAGGTGATCCTAGTGGTGCCCTGGCACCAGGTACCAAGCTGCAGAGGCGCTCCATAGGCGCATATAGTTATCACTTCCGAGTGATTGATAAACATTTTCCATTTAACTAGTCGCTAAATAAAACTCTATACTTCCTTTAAGTTTAAACTGTGTGCAGTGGAGATATTTTATAAGATATTATTTTAAGGAACACAAATATTTTAAACTTTTTAAGACTACTAGTGTATAGTGTATGAATTTCCATTCAACACATATAATCGAATAAGGCCTTTCCTAAATCATGATAAATGTATTCTGAATACTATCTGGACAAATAAATGTGAAATATTACAGAAAGTTGAATTTTTATCGACCAGCTTTTAGGACCTATCCCCACCCCTTCCCCTCCAGCCATTTGTATGAGAATTTTTCTATCATCACATTTACAAGATCAAAGCTATTCACTTGATTATCTTTGACTATTTTTTGATAAATTAACCTAATAATTACGAAAATTATTACATTCACGAAGACACTTGTTTTTGGTTGCAGTGTTGCACTTGAAAAAAATGTATTTATTTAGAAAATGTTATTTTATTTTCTATATTTTTTCCAGCTTCTTAATTTCATATTTTTAACTCATTTAGATATCACTTCATTAGATGTAATAAGAATCTCATTTAGAATAGAAATTAAAAGTGGGATTTTTTTTTTTTTTTTTTTTTTTTTTTTTTATGATGACTGATTGATAGATTTCTAGACTGAATAATGATAGTTTGTAATCTAACAAAACAACTCAAATTAATTATTAATAATTTCATATAATTTTACATTATCTAATAAATAAAATAGCTGTCTGTTGTTTGTGAATCAGTGGAGAAAAACAAGTTCCCATTTGTACCACCCTACCCATTCCCTCTATTTTTTTCTCTTTTTTGGTGTCATTCTTTAATTTAAGTAAATTAAACGTTTCTCAAGATGCTGTGTAAGATATAGAAATAAAAAGAAAGTTTAAAGTACATATTACCAAAAATAGAAGAATATATGTAATCTCATACATACACATATATATAGATTATCTATACATTTTTTGACTGGTTTGTTTATATTTATACATTATATCTCCTTCATTACATGTTGAATTGTTTGCTTTCATAAATACTCATGATCACGAAGAATTTATTTACCTTAAAAATAGTCATCATTACTGCAAGGGCTGATAGAAATATTTTTGGTGTAGGGTTATTTTAAAAAAGGAAAGTTTTTTTTTTTTACCAGCGTATTTCAACCCTTTAGTAATTTATTTTAATTTAGCTGTCAATTAAGAAGCAAAAATTATAAGTGATCTCTAAAAAAAGTCACAATTTCAGGAAGTAACATTGAAAAGTTATTTATTTTAGGATTTATTATTACTATTATTATTTTCGTATAAAATAGTACTAATGCAATATTTTATATTATGTATAATTTTGAAATTAAAATACAGTTGAAAAATAAATGCATGCAATAAAAATAAATATTTCAAATTCCACAAAAATTGGGAAACATACGTAGAAGATTACAAACAATCGTAAAAAAAAAATCGATAAAGTAATAAAACTCAAATTGTTTAAATTTTAAGTTAAAATATCTAATTTATAGATCTGATTTATATTTATCTCAGTTTGTACATAAACAATATATCTTTTACACAATAGACCCAAAATTTAATTTTAAAACATTCTATAAGTACTGATCAAAAATCTACAGAGAATCTATGGATATTCTAAGATAATCTGTGTATTTCTTTACTTAAACAAAAATGCAAATTAGCCTGAGTCTCACATTTTAATTAGAACTTATGCAAGTATGGCGTTTATTTCGGTCCTGTTAAAATACATTTGTGAATTTTTTAACATCAAAATTGCAAAAAATAAATGACCTTAAACGCGACAGTTGTTACTTTAGAAGCAATTATTCGGCTGTTTAAGTAATATTGGCTATTTTTAAGGCAAATAAATTTTTCGCGACCACGCGTATTTATGTAAACAAACAATTCAACATGTATTCAATATATAGATGCTATATACATGAATATAAACAAATCAGATAAAAATATTGAAGATAATTACATATATATGAGATTACATACCTTTGCATAATGTATTCCGTTTTATTTAATAGCAGAACTTCTATATTTTACACAGCACATTCTATCAGCACGTCTGCCGCCACTGCGAAATTTGACTTTCCATAAGACTTTTAGCATTAGTTCGAAATCCGACAATTTCATTGACTGTCGGTGAACCGAACTTCTTTCCCTGAAAGGAGGAAATCCATTTTACGAGTAACAACGCTGCTACTCATTTCATCAAATGTATTTCTTGATAATAATAACTTGATGCATTAAAAAAAGCTTATGTATTTCTCATACTGAGCACGGAATCAATTGTTATTCAGTTAATAACATAATATATAATTAATTATTAAATTTAATATAATTTTCTAGTAAAAAAATTATTAAAAATTCTAAAACAACATTGACTTAGTTAAATTATGATAAAATAATGAGATTGTTATAATAAGCTACTTAGAACTTTTTTTTTTTTTTTTTTTTTTTTTTTTTTTTTTTTTTTTTTACTCAGATGTTTGCAATCAGTATTAAAGTTCTAGCAGCTTAACTAAAAATAAGTAATTGAAGTTCCATCTAGATACATAAAAAATATTTTTCTATGTCAGTTTAAAAGATACTATTATTACATTTAAATTGATATTTTATTTTAATTATATAACATTAGCTCCTAAGTGGTATTATGTAGTAAAATTTAATCACAATATTATATTTCAAATAAAAATTGTAAAGCTACTGATAATAAATTAATAAATAAAGGTAAAAACAAAAATCTCCATAATAATAATAATAATAATCGTTATTTTAAATATATATATATATTGCAACTAATAGCAAAATATTTTTCATTGTTCATGTTTGATGTATATTACATTTTTATTGCAACATATATAGGTATATATATAATTGTTTTTGTTGCATTTTTACCATACATTCAATTATTTAAAGTATAGTAATTTACCGTCTTTTAGCATAAAAGTACTTTTCATGAAAGTTTAGAAGATATTAAAATTAAATTTTAATAAATATTCATTTTAAACATACAGTTTATATATGATAAGAATTTAGTAGTATTGAATATACAATAAAAAAAAAATTAGAAAGCAGCCGATAAATTGATAAATATTTTTATATATGAAAGATAATACTTAATTTTGAGAAATGAACACTAATAAATTACTACTGCTAATTATATATATATATGTATAACTTACTAAAGTTCCAGTAAGACTATATTATTATTACATTATTATTAAAAAATAGATTAAATAAATTATTTAATTTAATTATTTAAATTTATTTTAAAAAATCTAATTGACAGATTTTTTTTAAAGGAACTGGTGATAAAGATCAATTGATTTTAACTAACTGACTTAAGGGTGTTCTCAAATCCGAAAAGGCAACTTTTTGATATAAATTTTAATTTATTTTTGTTCGAAAATGCATGAAAGTAGCTGGTGTTGTTGTTCAGAAACTATGTAATTGAGCTGTTTTTTCCATTTTTTTGCAAACGCAATAGATCTTTCAGAACATAGTGTCAAAGTGGACGTTTTGAACCGAATTTCCGCGCGAAGGAAGAAAGAGCACTGAAGAGCGGGCGAAAAACGTGTTTGTCACGTGATCAAAATCGCTTATAACTCAATAGGTAATTGATTGATCAAAAAATGGAAAAACAGTCAATTCCAAATCGCTTCCATGGCCAGGCTTTCCAATTTTATACCTTTTCATTAAAAAATGAATTTGTAAATGTGTCAAAACATTTTGTGCTTGTTGAGCAGAGCAGTTAAGAACAGCCTTAAGAAATTATTATTATTACTCTTTAATTATTAAAGAAATTTATTTATTAGAAAAATACCGTATAAGTCATATGAATTTTTAAATTTAATTCAATTATCTGTATAACATTTAAAAAAAATAAATAAATAAATAAATAAATAAAAAATAGTAATCTAAATAACAGATAAATTTAAAATGATCAGAACTTTATAAAAATCTAACATGAAAATATTTTTAATGTAAGCCTATGAGATTTATTATTGCATTCTAATAAATGTTTACTTTAATTATTAAAAAATAGATTAAATGATTTTTTTAATTTAATTATTTAAATTTATTTAAAAAAATCTAATTGACAAAAAAAAAAAAAAAAATTACAACGGAACTCGTAATAAAGATCAACTGATTTTAACTAACTAACTTAAGAAAATATTATTACTCTTTAATTATTAAAGAAATTTATTTATTAGAAAAATAACCTATAAGTCATATTAATTTAAAAATTTAATTATCTGTATAATATTTACGATAAAAAAATTTCAAAGCCACCTAAGTAACAGATAAATTTAAAATGATCAGAACTTTATTAAGTTCTGACATGAAAATACTTTTAATGTAAGCCTAGGAGATTTAGTATTGCATTTTAATAAATATTTACTTTAATTATTAAAAAATAGATTAAATGAATTTTTTTATTTAATTATTTAAATTTATTTTAAAAAATCTAATTGACAAAAAAAAAAAAAAAATTACAACGGAACTCGTAATGAAGATCAACTGATTTTAACTAACTGACTTAAGAAAATATTATTTTTACACTTTAATTATTAAAGAATTTTTTTTTTTTTTGAAAAATATCCTATAAGTCCTATGAAATTTAAAATATAATTTAAATATTTGTGTAATATTTAAAATAAAAAATTATAAAGTAACCTATCATAAATTAATAAAGATTTTTATGTCTCAAGGATAATTTTAAAATAAAAAACCTTTAATATATTAATTCTGATAATTTTGCATTTATCTGTTACTATAGAAACAGACAAATTTAAAATGATCAGAACTTTAAAAAGTTCTAACATGAAAATACATTTAATGTAAGCCTAGGAATTTTATTATTACATTTTAATAAATGTTTACTTTAATTATTAAAAAATAGAGTAACTGATTTTTTTTATTTAATTATTTAATTTATTTTAAAAAATCTAATTGCTAAAAAAATTTACAAAAGAACTGGTAATAAAGATCAACTGATTTTAACTAACTGACTTAATAAAAATCTAAACAAATTGGAAATTGCTCGTCAAACGTGGCAAATGAGGTGCGTTCGTACTATAACTAGTTTTAAAATTATTTTTTGCACCCCATATTGTACTGAATGTATAATTTTTTGCACTTCATAACGTGCATAGTCTGATACATCATTAAAATGCACTTCCAATAATTTTTTCGGAACACTTTTGACTGTCCCTGTAATTAAACTATACATCCGATTTTCCTAAAATTTGAAATAGCTCAAGAAAATTTTGCAACAATTATATCTTTAAAATTTCAGACCATTCGGAAGGCTGTAATATCATTAAAATGCACTTGCAATAATTTTTCCCTGTTGGTCGTAATGTAAAGAAAAACTTTTGGCTGTCCCTGTAATTAAACTATACATCCGATTTTCCTAAAATTTGAAATGGCTCGACAAAATTTTGCAACAATTATATCTTTAAAATTTCAGATCATTCGGAAGGCTCTAATACCATTAAAATCCATTTGCAATAATTTTTCCCATTGGCCGTAATGTAAAGAAAAACTTTTGACTGTCCCTGTAATTAAACTATACGTTCGATTTTCCTAAAATTTGAAATGGCTCGACAAAATTTTGCAACAATTATATCTTTAAAATTTCAGATCATTCGGAAGGCTCTAATATCATTAAAATCCACTTGCAATAATTTTTCCCATTGGTCGTAATGTAAAGAAAAACTTTTGACTGTCCCTGTAATTAAACTATACATCCGATTTTCATAAAATTTGAAATGGCTCGACAAAATTTTGCATCAATCACATATTTGAAATTTCAGACTATTCGGTTGGGTAGTTTTTGCTCTGTTACATGCGGACAGACGGACGGACGGACTGAACGACGACTACGTATTTATATAATTACGAACGCACCTAAAAAGTGAAAACGCCAGCGAAAGGACAGAACACGCAACTTGAGTATTACAAATGCAAAAACTTAACCAGCTCTAGTCTTGACCACTAGGCTAGATTATTCACACATTTGAGATACCAAAATACCATGTGCCGGCTTTACACAGTATTTTACTCTTGTAGTTGTCCTTTCAGGGAAAGAAGTTCCGTTCAATTTCATTGGCTATTGGTGAAGCGTCAGCCAATGAAATTGCAGGATTTCACGCTAATGCTAAAAGTCTTATGGAAAGTCAAATTTCGCGCCGCCACTCACCAGTACTCCCGAAGATTCCAAATTCGCGTCGCCACAGTGACCTTTTAAACATCATTAAGACAAGCCATAGATATAGTAAAATAACTTATTGTACTACATCTATGAGACAAGCTTGATGTTGCTTGGCGATTCAATTTTGTCCAAACTCATTTCAACCAATCAAATTTTATATCTCCTTTGCCACCACTCTCTTAATGGTGTTATTACACGAGGACTCAAAGACGCTTGGAATCCCAGGCGTCTAGCGACAACAGCCGCCTCACGGTCCGTCTTTTCCAAGCATTTCATTGGCTGTTCCGAAAAAGGCTTTTCTATTATCAGATTTCCAAGCATATGATTGGCTGTTACTGGCGACTCGCCTCGTTTCGGGCACCAAAGATGCTCCGACAGAAAAAAGACGCTCGCTCTCCAAGCGACTCCCCTGGATCCATACGATAACATGGAGATGCCTGGAATCTGAAGCGACTTTGACCCCTCGTGTAATAACACCATTACAGACACTCTATTGCTTGCCTTCACTCTCTTTACAGAGGTACTCTATTGCGACTTGAAAACACATGTACCACTAAACTCTACTCTTCATTAGTTGTGGTGCCCTTGCCCACAGATTATATATATCTCATACAGATATGACTCTTGCATAAGCTCAATGGTAACCGAATCGCAACTTCAGAGCCTCTAGTGACAACAGTCGCAAACGTTTCGGGAGGGTCGCAACAGGTAGTTGTTACTTGTCTTGTTTGTATAGTATCTATCTTTTATTGATGCGTCGCTAGCCGGTTCTGTATTTGTTTACGTTTGTTTTAAAACATAAGACATGTTTCTTTTTATCAAACAGATACTAATAATCAAGCAAATAACCTCAGAAAATATGCACTTACACGTTTCTTCTTAAAGATTTGGCTTTTTTTTTTTATATGTAATCATTTAAACAGAGAAATTTTCAGATATTTAAATGGTTTCACTTGATTGAATTGATGAAATTTGAATACCGTAAAAACACTTTTACATTACTGTTACTATTTACAAGAATAATAAATAAATAAATTAGCACGTTTTAAAATACTATTTACTGGCTTATTCCAAAAAATTCGGTTTTAAACAATATTATTTTATACGATTTACGCACTTTTAAATTGTTCAATTTTAATATCTGCAGTAAAACGTTGTATAAGGTTATTTTTATTATTATAAAATAGTTTTAAGTATGATAAAACAAAGATAATTTAAAAAATAAAAATTTATTGCACATTTTGTAGAAAAAATACAACATAATACGACAGATTTATGAATATTTTCAGATAAATACAAAATTTCATGCATTAAAAAAGTAAATACATAGAATGTAAATTTTCTAACAACTTATGAATCATCAGAACATATTAAAATATTTTATGACATTTATTTTACATAAATATTTTATGACATATCCATGATTTTTATGTTAATATAAGTGTTACAAACATCAAAATTAAATAAGCTTTGAATAAATCATACAAGTAAACAAATTGGGAAACTGACAAAGATAATAGTGGTAGTATCTCTTTCAGTTCCATTACTCTTACATTCAGTTCTAAATATTGCATAATTTCCATTTCTAATCTTTAAATATGAAACAAAATGCACTTTCAAATAATATGTTGCAGCTCAATTTACTGATTTTTTATAAATTTACAAATTATTGGCTATGTACTGATTTTTTATAAATTTACAAATTATTGGCTATGTCTGTGGTTCACAGAAAAAAAAAAAAAAAAAAAAAAGAAAGAAAATCACTTATGATATGGTATGTTTTAGAAAATTTGTTTTTCCATACAAAAGCAAAGAAGAGGAAGAATTTATGGGCTGCATGCGTATTTATTGACCACATGGAAAGTAGTAAAATATTTTTAATTAGTGCAGGGGTGCATTTAAATATTTGTTGTGAAGAATATTATTTAAAGTAAAATAGGAAACACCAATTTATTTAGACTTCTGCCATATATATATATTTTTTAATCAGAACTTTTTGAGAACGCTTGAGTGCCATGTCAGTCACCAGTGACTAACACTTAAACTTTCCGTTTAGATTCCACCAGCCATCGGTGACTGACACTTATAGGTTGTGTAACGGGAATCTTATTTCGTGGCCCAAATGGAAAGAGAGGCAAAATAGACTTGGCATTCAATGTGTTAATAGATATAAATTTTAACTACTCTTATTAAAGAAATTTGTTGTAACATTAACCCTTTCAGGGAAAGGGTTAAAAACAAAAACCTTTATTTTAAATTTGAAAATATGCTATTTAATGTTATGCAGACTTGTATAAAAACAAAAAACTTTCCGCGCACATGAATATTAGGTCAAAAATTTTCCGCAAATTAATTTGATCTTTAATAAAATTACGTGTTATATTATTTTGACGATATGAAATAAAAATCATAGTTTAAAATAATTGCTATTTAAATTTCAAAGATAATTAATATTAAGTAAAGAATAAATTTTAATTTAAAAATAATAAAGTTAAAATCAATGATAGGAAAGTGAATTCTTGTCAATTATTTTGTCAATACATTTAAAAACAACCTAATCCTTAATCTTGTGATCTCTTAGCACAAAATGCCAGTCACTCTTATAACACTACGAAATTATTCAATGGACTTTACCCATGTGACGTCAGGCGCGGGTAAGCAGAAGAAAAACACCAATAGGCGTGAAGAACATTTTAACACTGCTCCCCCTTCGTCCAATAAACAGTCTTTTTCGGAGGGTTTTTCCCCCGCAGAGGCGTTGCTGTTGCCATTCGTGGGTAAAGTCCATTTAACAGCCGTTGCCGAGCTAAATTGTCACTGCAGCCACCGCCGGAAAACCGATTGACAACAAGTTTTAGTCTGCGGAAAATAGAAATAAAAGGGTCTGTGTATCACAACAATGTTTTGAGTTTTTAAATTTTGAATTGTGGATAAACAATATATAAATCGTATATAAAATTGGGGGATATTTTAAATTTTTGGTATTAATAAAAGTTACAAAAACAAAACATACATTTTCTTTGCGAAACTTTTTTCCGCAAAGTTCCGAATTTTTCGGAAAATTTTCCGCGCATGCGTCTATATCAGGCACAGCGAACCTATGGCACGCGTGCCACTTTTGGCACGCGAAAGAATAATTTTGGCACGGCTTGTGGCTCTAAATCAAAATAAAATGGAATTTCACAAAATCACAACTGATTTTTTCTAAATTCGATTAAATGGAAATTGAAAAATTTTAATTGCTGCATATTATATTCCAATCTAATTAATTATGGTCTCAAGAATTTTCCAAAGAAAGGCGATATTTGAAAACTATCGGAAAGAATTGGTTATTAGACATTACTTAGTTCCGAAGGTAAAGTTATGGCAACTTTGAATTTATTTCAGAACTATTCAGAGAAACTGGCGTTTGACATTTCAATTTTTTTTTTTCTTAAATATATTTGTTTCCATAATTATTATAGTATAGCACCTACATGTAGGTTTCTAATATTTTTTTTAATCTTAATAGAAAATTTTGAATAATTTTAATCCATTATTTTTCCATCTACTAAATTTGTTTTTTAGTTGGCACGTCCTGGTCACGTAAAATATTTTTGGCCAAATTTGGCACGCAGCAACAAAAAGGTTCGCCAACCCTGGTCTATATTATACAACTCTGATGTTATGTTTAGTGAGTACTACCTAATTATTATTTTTTTTTAATCTGGATATGACCATTTGGAAAGCAAATTTGGTTTTGCAGGATAGAAATAGAGTACATTTTCGAAACATTTTTAGAAATGTGACTGTGAAGTGGAATTTTTTTTTTGGGACAGAGTGCTTGTTTCCTATATTCAAAGCAAGATATTTCAGTGTTTTCTACTAAAATGGAAAGTAATTTCAGTGCTGCTAAACCTTGAAATTTCATAAAATTTCAAATGCCATAATTTAGTCAGTTTTGGTAGTAAAAAAATTTGGATTTTTTAAATTTTCTTTCTAGACATGGAATAATATATTTTTAAATACAAGTTTTTAACAACCAGGGGTATAAAAAAATAAAATTTTGTATTTTAACATACATATCTTTATAAAACAAAAGTTGCACTTGATATGCATATTCTTTTAGAATTGGAAGAATGTTTCTATCATCAGCAGTTTAAATGATAATCGCTGTAGTCTTTATTTTGAATCACCCAGTATGATGCAATTCTGAGAGCACTTCTGAATATCTTGCATACATATATATATATATTTCCCCTCGAATGGATTTACAGTACATTTAAAAATAGAAGTATTTTCACAAAAACATTTATGTGGAGTCTCTAACCTCAAAAGTACTTTCTTAGTTTAAGAATGAATTTTACAAAAGTGGAAAAGGTTGGGCGATTGTCTAGGGGGCTAAATATAGACAAAAAGTTACAGTTAAAGTACTTCAAAATGTGTTATCGAAATTGATCGCAATTATAAAAATGATGAGGGATTTATGGTTTTCACTATCGCAATCTTTCAATTTTTTGATAAAAATTGCTAATTTTGGAAGTAACTGCTACATTTGTTTATCTTGAGGTTTCAGATTGGCGATCATTTTCGAAAACAGCATTTAAAAAACAAAAAACCTACCAAGTTCATTCTACAAAGCACACGGGCACATCTGTTCCCATTTATTTTACAATAACAGTTTTCACTACATTTAACATTAAAAAAAAAATGTGATGATGAAAAGAAAAGGGCATTTTTTAGATTCACAAAGACATTTTTATCAGGATTTATAAATATATCACTATACCTTATATTTTCAAAATAGACAACTTATTGATGATATATATCATCATGATAAATATTCAGACTTAATATGAATTAGAAACAAAAACATACTGAACTCAGCATGAAAACCTAAGCAATATTCGGTACTACTTAGTTACTCCGTCAACCAATTTCACCAAACCACTCGCCAAATTATGCAAATTGACATAATTTCTTCAAAACATTGCATAAAAATACGAATTTCGTTAAGGATCGAGGGAAAAACGCATAATTAGTGTTGAGGGGTCTCCCCCACCCCCCCCCCACCCCCTTCTGTAAACTTTCAAAAAATTTGCTGTGAATTTCAGATTTTTTTGTTTGTTACTCAGAATCACCCCTGATTCAAGTAACATAATTGTGTCGCCACAATACTTTGTCGAAATGAAATATCTGATGATAAAAAAAAAAAAAAAAATCGTAATATAAATTAATTTTAAACTAAAATTTGACAGAAAAATGACTTTTTTCTAATTTCGGGGGTGGGGGGGGATGTAACATATTTTAGTGGTTACATATTCCAACACAATAGACAAAAAAAATTAGGAATCTGTAAAATTTTCGAAAAATTTCAGAAATTACAAAATTTTAGTAAAAATTTACAAATTTAGAAAATTTTCACATTTTTTTCTTCCGGATTTTGGGTCCTTCCAGATTTTGGAATTCCGGATAATGGGTCCTGTACTGTACATACAAACTTTGCAAAGAAAATGTAAGCAAATCTGTGATAAATCTAGTTGAAAACAACTTTTAAACACATGGAAAAATCCACCTGTTTTAAAAGTTTCATTAAAAAATATATATATCTCTTTCAATATTATGGATCTAAACCTTACTAAAACATAGTTTGTGTTTAATGGTTTAAAACCTCCCTATTCAACAGTATTTCTAGATCATGTGCCCCAAGATCTTGCAAAAATAATAGAACTTTTTTTTTCTTATATCATTACTAATATATTTCCTCATGAAATAGTGCCCTTTTTTTAAACTAGCATCTTACCCCTTTTTCTTTCTAAAATGAATATTACTTTATTTATTGTTTTTCTTTTAATAATTAAAGCTTAAAAATGTATAATATGTTGCTAATCAGAGAGTTAATTGTTTAATAATTATTAATTTGAAGTAATGTTAACTATTTAATATTATCTTACCCCTTTTTCTTTCTAAAATGAATATTACTTTATTTATTGTTTTTCTTTTAATAATTAAAGCTTAAAAATGTATAATATGTTGCTAATCAGAGAGTTAATTGTTTAATAATTATTAATTTGAAGTAATGTTAACTATTTAATATTAAATGCAGTTATTAATAATTTTAATAAATAGTAAATATCACCAGTATTTAATAATGCAAATCTTGCCAATAAGTTTTTTTTTTTATTATTATTGCATGTGTAAACTAATGTGTAACAGCTTGTGTATTATGAGCAAATATGACAAAAAAAAAAAAAAAACTGCTATTGTCGAAGAACAAAATTTGCTATTAGCATAAGTTATATCTAATAAAGTATTAAAGAAAAAACATTTCTTACAATAGCAGAAGAAATTCAAATTTGCCAACTCAGTTTATAACGCAATTCACTTTTAACACACAATGTTTGAGATATAAAAATGAATATTTCAGTGAAGAAGCATCTGCAATCCACACCGTAGAAATATTATTACACTTTACAGGACTAAGTTGCATTGTGTTATTTAATCTTTATTACCTTATTTCACAGATTTAATAAAAAAATTGCTATTAGCAAATTAAAAAATTTTGAAAATGAATATTATCCCTGTCATGGAAATGTCAGAGAATTGACATAAGAATAAGATATGTATTACTTTGCATAAACTCAAGATGGTAAGATAAATATAGAAGGAAAAAAAAACACCTACTTTTTTATAGACTTTGATTGAAATTCTATTTTTAAATCCTAGTTTACTTTTTTAATGTGTTTGTATATTTGAATTTTTGAGATTATTATGCTAATAATCTTTTGCACTTTTTCTTTGTGAATTTCGTGAATATTTAAATTATTGAAATTGATCACATCTCCGTATAGGTGAAAATTAGCGGTCGCCACTCGCCACGTGGCGATTAAAGTTGTAAAAGTGGCGATTAAAAAATCGGCCATCGATCGCCACTTTAGTCGCCACTCGCCAAGTGGCGATTATAAATTTTGTTAACGATCGCAAACGGAAATACAGCATTTTTCATGGAAATATGCATCTCTACTTTGATTACACCTAAGTAGCAAACTGGTTAATTCTTTTTCCTGCCGGATGCAAGCAGATTTCAACGATTTAGCTGTATTTTCAATATTTCGACTTTTCGTCAAATGCTAGCTCCTCACTTATTTTTTCCCAAGAAATTTCGATTTTTTTCAAGAATTCTGCAAAATATATTCATCAGCTTTGATTCCACATGCATTTCAAATAGTTTATTCTTTTTTTTTTTTTTTCACTGGATGGAAGCAGGTTTTAAGGACATTGCAGTATCTTCAATATTTCGACTCCTGCCACGTTCTCACCAGTTAGATTATTTTTCTTCAAGAGATACTGTCTAATCCTGCAAAATACACTCACCAGCTTAGATTTCAACTGTGTGTAATTTGTGTAGTATATTAATAGCATATTTACTTATTAAATAAAATCTAAATAACATTTTATTGTGTTTTATTTGATTTTTTTTAATTATTATCATTGTATACACTTAGCTGTTGGAATTTTGATTTAATTATTTTTTATATAAAGAAAGTAATAGTAATTTACTTTAATGTTTACTTTAATTATTAAAAAATAGAGTAACTGATTTTTTTTATTTAATTATTTAATTTATTTTAAAAAATCTAATTGCTAAAAAAATTTACAAAAGAACTGGTAATAAAGATCAACTGATTTTAACTAACTGACTTAATAAAAATCTAAACAAATTGGAAATTGCTCGTCAAACGTGGCAAATGAGGTGCGTTCGTACTATAACTAGTTTTAAAATTATTTTTTGCACCCCATATTGTACTGAATGTATAATTTTTTGCACTTCATAACGTGCATAGTCTGATACATCATTAAAATGCACTTCCAATAATTTTTTCGGAACACTTTTGACTGTCCCTGTAATTAAACTATACATCCGATTTTCCTAAAATTTGAAATAGCTCAAAAAAATTTTGCAACAATTATATCTTTAAAATTTCAGACCATTCGGAAGGCTGTAATATCATTAAAATGCACTTGCAATAATTTTTCCCTGTTGGTCGTAATGTAAAGAAAAACTTTTGGCTGTCCCTGTAATTAAACTATACATCCGATTTTCCTAAAATTTGAAATGGCTCGACAAAATTTTGCAACAATTATATCTTTAAAATTTCAGATCATTCGGAAGGCTCTAATACCATTAAAATCCATTTGCAATAATTTTTCCCATTGGCCGTAATGTAAAGAAAAACTTTTGACTGTCCCTGTAATTAAACTATACGTTCGATTTTCCTAAAATTTGAAATGGCTCGACAAAATTTTGCAACAATTATATCTTTAAAATTTCAGATCATTCGGAAGGCTCTAATATCATTAAAATCCACTTGCAATAATTTTTCCCATTGGTCGTAATGTAAAGAAAAACTTTTGACTGTCCCTGTAATTAAACTATACATCCGATTTTCATAAAATTTGAAATGGCTCGACAAAATTTTGCATCAATCACATATTTGAAATTTCAGACTATTCGGTTGGGTAGTTTTTGCTCTGTTACATGCGGACAGACGGACGGACGGACTGAACGACGACTACGTATTTATATAATTACGAACGCACCTAAAAAGTGAAAACGCCAGCGAAAGGACAGAACACGCAACTTGAGTATTACAAATGCAAAAACTTAACCAGCTCTAGTCTTGACCACTAGGCTAGCTTATTCACACATTTGAGATACCAAAATACCATGTGCCGGCTTTACACAGTATTTTACTCTTGTAGTTGTTCTTTCAGGGAAAGAAGTTCCGTTCAATTTCATTGGCTATTGGTGAAGCGTCAGCCAATGAAATTGCAGGATTTCACGCTAATGCTAAAAGTCTTATGGAAAGTCAAATTTCGCGCCGCCACTCACCAGTACTCCCGAAGATTCCAAATTCGCGTCGCCACAGTGACCTTTTAAACATCATTAAGACAAGCCATAGATATAGTAAAATAACTTATTGTACTACATCTATAAGGAAAGCGCAGAACTGTAAACACAAAGCTTGCGCAGTTATGATGCGCAGTAACTTAGGGCAAAACATTGCCGAGTTTGATAGGGCGATCTGTGTATTTTTTGGCGTATCTTATTTTAATTAACTCACCTATGCTTAAAATTTGAGCTTTCCAGTCAAAATAAGGTGTGTGGATAAATTAAATGGGATGAATACCCATGCATATCAATTTACAGACCCGTAAACTATCTCGAAACGTGAATAGGGAGATATTTACATTTATGGGTGCACGTAGTACATAATTTATTTTGCAGACCTATTGATTGAATAGACTTTCCCAGCCCGATGAAGGTTTAATTTTGAAGGTTGTGAAAAGAAAAAAAGTCAAGAGAACTTCCTTGCTGCACAGTCTTTATAATTAATTGCCTGTGCAGTAAGGAATTTCCCTTAGATAAACTCCTCATGCTTAAATTAGCATCAGAATGTTTTGACTGAAGTTGTGACACCAAAGCATTGCATTGGGCATTTGCTGTGTAAAGATTATGAACGGAATTCTCCAGGTAAATTATTTTTGTATCGCGGTGGATCTTTTTTTGTTATTTATCATTAGTTTTGATATGTGTAGAGTTTTCAATGTACCTAGCATTATTTATTTATAAAAACATAACTAGATCTAAAAGTTGTATGCAATGATTAACAATGAAATATTTAAAATAAAACTTTAACAAATCATGTAAAGTGCAAAAATGTTATTGTGTATGTATAAAGAAAACCTTAGTGCAGTTTTCTGATTAATTAATGTCTATGTTTCATTGAAAGTTAGTTTGTTAGGAAATTTTTTTTCTGTTTCCCCTAACAAAAAAAATTGCTCAATTACTTGTGTGTATCTAAAAAAAATGTCAGTACTTTTCTGTTAGCTGGGCGCCAGTGTTTATATATACACTACACACACATGTAAATTTATAGATATATATGCATATATAACACTGGTGCCCGGCTAATGGAAAGTACCAAAATGTCTTTAAAAACTATCCCTCTCTCCAACACCACAGTAATAAAGTTCAGAGAAGAATGTTGAATTTATGTAAAATGTGTCAGTTGTGTCTTATGATTGTGGATTAATTTGGTTTTATTAGATTATTTTAATGCATTCCAAGAATAACTTTCAAATAAATGCTTTTTTTTTTTTTTTGAAAAGGGCTAATTTTGGTGGAGGCCCCATTTTAAATTCCACTAGCTTAACACATTCACTACCTGGGTTAAAATTAACGTGCTTTAACTAAGTGTAATCAGATTTTCATGTTTATGACTTTCAGTACCAAGGGTGCATATGTGTCATCACTGGGAATGTCAATGTGTGATCAAGCGATGCCACGTACATGCCTCCTCGGTGGTGTATGTATTAAAAAAATGTTTGTCTACTTATAATCCAAACTTTTGGTGGATAGGCTGGGGGAGGAGGAATTTAGATGATTATTTATTTAATACAGTAGACTCCCTCAAATCCACACAGCTTGGGGACAGAGGTTGTGAGGATTTTAGAATTTTGCAGATTTCTGGTCATTGCTTTGTTTAATTTTTTTAAACAGTAATTTGAATGCAATAATGCAGTCAAAATTATAATGAATGATTGTAATATAGTAAAATATTAATATAATTAAGTAAATTAATAAACTAAAAGGATAAAAAGTAAGATAATTTAAAAACTGATTTAAAATATTAAAAGTAAATGTCAAGTAAATAATTAATAATGTATATTTGAATATGCATAAAAAAGATGAGATACATTTTCCTTGAATTATTCAAAGAAACTTTCCTTATGAAAAGTACTCCCTATTAATTCATATCAAAATCATCGTAATAATAACCAAAAAAGCTTGATTTACATAAATAAATTTGGTAAAACGATTGTGATTACCAGTGACACCCTGATTTTTTTTTAAAATAAATTTATACTCCTTTCATGGAAAACCACGAGTTCAGTTATATTATTAAGAATTACATATTAAAATACATACGGGATGAAATAAAACTGAAAAATTCTGTAATTTTGCCAAATTCAAATGAAAGTTTCATTGTTTACATCTGTAAAGATGTGTGGATTTTAGGCATTTGCAGATTTGAGGGAGTCTACTGCATTACTAAAAAGCATTAAATAGGGCAGATAGACTTCTTCCTTTAAGTAAAAGCTTTAAAACTCAACTAAACCATAAACAAGAAAACATTCTTTTCTAATGAAGCTGTAAATCTGATTATCTAAATTAAATAGTTTATCTTTCATTGGCTGTTCTGAATTAATAATGTTCACATATTATTATATGTTTCACATAATTATTAGTTCTATGTTTAAAAACTCAGCTTTAAACATAAAAATTGGAAAATATATCTTTTTTTTTTTTTTTTTTTTTTTTTTTTTTTTTTTTAGCTAAGTAAGCCATTGCCAGAAGCAAAAGTTGGGTACTTTTCTAGTATTAGTGAGATAGAGAAAATAACTTTAGTGAGCAGGGCCATCGCTAAGACATTTTTTGCGAGGGGAGAGGACGTTAAATTGCCAAGTCAAATTTCAGTATTTGCCAATTCATTGAGAAGCAAAAATAAACAGTTCTCGACATTTGCCAAATAGTTTTATAATTTTGTCAAGTTACCACAATTAGAAAATATAATATAGTTCGTATTTGTAAAAAGCCTAATAATATTACCAATTATACTTATAACTTTTGCCAAGTCTACCAGAAATAGAAAGTGTACTATAGTTTTTATTAAAGTTTTAAACAAATTTGCCAACTAAGTTTGTAAATTTGCCAAGTATAACAGCATTTGCCATTTGGAGGGGAGAAAAATACTGAAAAATATTCAGACACATGGCTTTTGGATACATATTTTTTAATTTGCAAGTTAAATTTCAGTAAAAATTTTTCTACACATATAACAGTCAATACATATAACAGTAGAAAAAAAAAATAAAAGTAAACACCTTCTGCTAACTCTACAACAAATTATTGTATAAGAAAGTTATTGGTACCAAACGACTGAAAATAAAGTCTACTTTTAATTGATGTACAGTCCACTCTCTCTACTCCGTGACTCTAAAATCCGTATTATATTTCAAATGTAAACAAACAGTTAAAAAAAATTTTTTAAGCAAGATAACTTACACTCTGAACATAATAAAAGTTGACTGATCTGATGAATTTATTAAGAATTTTAATAAATTTTTAATGCATTTCTGCATTCATTGACGGATATGTTCTGTGTATCTTGTAAATAACTGTTATACTATAACTGCTATATTCTGAACGCATTTGTTGGCTATATAAAAGGTAAAATTGCTTTCGAAGACGGGTTAGCTCTTTTGGATAAATATCTTAGTTATTTAGAAAAACAAACTTTTGTTACTGATCAAGAAATCCTGACTCTTAAAAGGCTTCAAGATTAAATTGCAGAGCATAAATTAATAGCTATAAAACAAATCATTAGCACTGCGATCTTTGAAATTTAAAAATAAGTAGAAATGTTTCTTAATTTTGTATTTTATATCATTTAAATGTACTTCTAATATGGAATATAGTTTTTTTATATAAAAAAAAAACAATTTCTTTCACTTCTGTATTATTTATTTACAATGGGATTACTATATTTGTTGATAAATCCAAATATTAGAACGTAAACAAAGAAATGACCTACAATCCGCAAAATTCTATAATCTGCAAAACCCTTGGTCCTGACCTGTGCGGATTAGAGGCAGTGTATTGTATATAAAATTTGCTTAGAGGGTTATCTACATATCAAAAGGAGCCCAAACTTTGATTTTTTCAATAGCAATACCCAAGTTTGACACTATAAATAAATTCTACACCCTTCAATTTGTCTAAAAACGAATTTTCATAAAATTCATACAAGTCGTTTCAAAGAAATTATTTTAAAATGAGCCTATTTTAAGAGCTGTATCCAAATTGAAGTTCGGTACTTGATTGTTGAAATGCTACAGAATGACTATGTCACTTCTATTAATGGTTGCTTCTATTCTTGGCAATGACTATTTCACTTGCTTTATATATGTTTCGACTATTGCCAGCCCAAATGTTTCAATGACATGAGTAAAATATCTTTTTTTTTTCAAATTATGCTTTTCTGCACATCATAGACTGCCCCTTAAACCATCATTTTGACTTTTTTAATCATCATTCGAAAACTACTTGGAAGAAAAATTTGGAACTGAGACTTCGCATAAAGCAGGACATAATAAATATAAATCTATCAAAAAAATTGTAGGTTGTTGTAACTCATGTTTTTTTTTTTTTTTTTTAATTTTAATTTTACAATTCATATCATACAATTTTTAAATTACAAGTTCATTGTATTTATATTTGAATTTTTTATTAATATAACTACACAAAAAATTATTGCATTAAGATTATAATTTCAGCATATATTAATAAAAATATGAAAATGTAATTTAACATTAGAAGTTCTAAATTTTTATTGTTTGTAATTCAAAAACTTATCATCCAAATGACTTGAAATTCTAGGCATAGTTTGAACCAAAGATTTAAAATATTTTGTCAAAATTGGCTGTTGCCATTGAGAAAAACAAAGTTTGGCCTGGTTTTGATTTGTATATGCCCCCTAAGCAAATTTTATATACACCAATTAAAAGTAGACTTTATTTCCAATCGTTTGGTACCAGTAACTTTCTTCTATTGTAATTAGTTGCAGAGTTAGTAAGATGTGTTTACTCTTTTTTTTTTTCCACGGCTGTATTTTATTTTTATAAGTGAATAGAAATTTGTATTTATTGTGACGTCAGAAAAATAGCAATTATTGTTTTTTTTTTTTTTTTTTTTAATCTTTATGCATTTCTGGATAATTTTATTAGATTCTATTTTTTTTTTCATTGCAATTGAATTGAAAATATATTTTTATTTGAATTCATCATGTTAAGGGGACTCTTCACTCGCTTGAGCAAACATTACCTGCTCGGTAATGTTAAACCTATGATCAGGTTATTTTCGAATTTCTTGTTTAAATTTGAATATTTTTAAACTATATAGATATATATATTTTTTTCTTTGCATAGGATAGTTGAGTGATAGTCTAATAGGGCTATTTTTTATTTTGGTTGCAGATTTTTTTTAATAAAGGTACTTTCACGTTTGGAACCGGTTTCGAAAGTGAAACTAACCTTTTTTTAAAAAATCTACAACCGAAATCGAAAAAAAAAAAAAAATAGCCATATTAGAGATTGACCTCAACCATCCTATGTAAAAAAAAAAAAAAATAAAAAATGTTTAACAATATTCCAATTTAAACGAGAAATTCGAAATCAACCTGCTCATAGGTTTAACATTACCAAGAGGGAATTTTCAAGTGAGTGAAGAGTCCCCTTAAGCATAAAAGTAAGTACATTCGAACCTCCATATATTGAACTTCCACATATTAAAATTTTCTATATATCGAACTTTCAGCAAATCACCGTGTTCATTACATAGAAAACTGTTTCTGTATATCAACTTTTTTCAAGACATATTGAGAGATTTTATTCCACTTTAGACTGTTTGCCTGTTGTCTCACGAAAAATGAAGGTCAGGGGATAAAGGAAGTTTAGTGAAGGTCACTGTGAATCCCACATGCCAGCTGGGGATGACAAACAGATTGTTGTTCCCCAACTCGTTTTCGAATTTCAGTTGCGACCTGTCCTGTAGTGAAACGCGAACCTCATTGAATCTAACAGAAAAAGTTCGAAAACATGCACTACTTATAAAAACCAAGTTCAGTTAAATAAAGGCATTAAAAAAAACAAGTAACAAGTAGATAATCAATCATCTACATAGCCTACTACTTAAAATTTATATTTTGTTTAAGGGGAGGGGGGAATTTAAAAATCTTTAAACCTTATTTTGGTACTTCTCCATTATTAGGTCGATGAATTTCCAGAAATGAAAATTATTACCAAATCATTCATCAAATTGCAACGCCCAATAAACAAAAGGAGGAGTTTAGCTTAGGAGTGTTTTGTTGGGGGAGATTTTAGGAGATGGGGGGGGGGGGGGATTTTTTTTGACAAATTGGAAATCTACCGGAATAAGGAAGATTCTCACCCCTGTTCTAGATTTTAACCCTCTCCCTCCCAAATTTAATTTCCTGCTTTTGAAAAAGGGGTGCTTTACAATTGCGATTTTACGGTAGTAATTATTTTAAAAACAAAGTAGTACTATTGTTTACCTGAACAACAAACTACCGAATAAAGCAAGTATATGGGTGAGAATCTTTCTTATTTACTTCTAAATTAATGGTAAAAAGGGTTTTTAAATGACTTAGAAAAAAAATCTCAATTGTAAACCCTGTTTCGAAATTTAACTTCTTTTGCTTTTGAAGAAGAGGGGGCTTACAAACAGGATTTTACGCATTAATTATTTTTAAAACAAAGTATTATAGTATACCCGAACAACAAATTCTGGGATTCCTTCAAAAGCTATGCTTGGAATGAATAATAATAATAAAAAAAAAACTGAGTAAACAAACCAAATTAATTTATAATCATAAAATACAATTGATACATTTTATGTGTATTTAACTTGCTCAACTCTCTTCTCGGAAATTTAAAAATTAAGCCACCTCCCCATTCGCCACAGTAATAGACTTCTTTTTATCTTTTATGTGACAGTTACACAAGTGATCTCCTAATGTTACAATTTACAGTACAGTAGACTCCCTCAAATCCACACAGCTTGGGGCCAGAGGTTGTGTGAATTTTAGAATTTTGCGGATTTCTTGTCATTGCTTTGTTTACACTTTTTAAACAGTAATTTTAATGTAATCAAAATTATAAAGAATCCTTTCAATATAGTAATATATTAAAATAATTAAGTAAAGAAATAAGCTAAAGTGATAGGAAGTAAGATAATTTTTAAAATGATTAAATTATAGAAAAAAAGGTCAAGTAAATAATAATGCATAATTAAATCTGCATAATAAAGGTAAGATACATTTTCCTTGAATTATTGAATGAAACTTGCCTCATAATGGTACCCTATTAATCCACATTAAAATCATAAAATAAGGAAATTTTATTTCAGGTTTAGCCAGTCTTAATAACCAAACAATCTCGATTAATACATAAAAAGATTGTGATTACCAAAGATATTAGCAATATCTTTTTTTTCAGAAATAAGTTGTACTTCCTTCATGAAAAACCATGAGTTCAGTCATATTATAGAGAATTAATTACATATTAAAATACAAAAGGAATGATATAGAACAAAAAAATTCTGTAATTTTACACCTACATCTAAATCGAAAGTTTCATTGTTTACATCTGTGATGATGTGCGGATTTGAGGGAGTCTACTGTATTGTCTGTATTCCTACATTTACTCAGTAATAATGTCTATACTGCTAATTTCCTAATCAGCAATCCTAAAATATAGTCTTTTTTTTATGAAAAAAAAAGAGGAATTCCCAACAAACTAACTTGGAATGGAATATAGAAAATAAGGTACTTTTCGGTTAGCCGGGCGCCAGTGTTATATATACATATATATTTATGTATACATGTATGTATATATACATATATATATATGTGTATATATACAATATGTGTATATGTATATATGTGTATATTTACATATATGTATGTATATAAATATGTATATGTAATACTGGCGCCCGGCTAACCGAAAAGTACCGAAAATAATATAAATCAGAGAAAACTGCACTGAGGCTGTCTAATACATGCACTTAAAATTTTTTGCACTTCACATTAGGGATGAACCGGATATTGATTTTGCCAGATATCGGATATCCAAAGCTCCTTTGCCTGCTAGATACAGATATCCGGCACTAGATATGCTTTTAGTTATGATGTATGTTTATTTACTTCTTTATATAATACCATCTCAGAACAATAAATTACAAACATGTTTCACACATTAGTAAAACATTTTAAATATATTGAAATATTATTTATAAAAAGGGCTTGAAATTCAAATATCTTTAAAACATACTATTTAAAAAATGACATCAATACAGGCATGACAAAGTAATATCGAAATAATTTAAATCAACTACTCAAGTTAATTATCTAAAATGTTTATTTTTATTAAAATAAAGAAACAGGATCAAGTTTTTATATACCATGTCAATTTTTCAACTTTCATCTAATGTTATGGGCAATTAACAATAGGGTTGATAAATGAATTTCTCAATTTAGATTGTATTCCATTTTCTGATGCTAAAGCCGCTTTCACAAGTTACACTTTTGACAAGTTGCACAGAGCAACTTTTATCACTTTGGAAGTTTTCTGAAATGCATGGTTATGTTTTCATGTTTGTAATGGCTAAACATGTTTGTTATAAGTTTTTAAGGAAACTTTGCGAAATCTAATTGCCATCATTTCAGATATCCGTTGCATCCCTACTTTACATGACTTGTTAGAGTTTTATTCTAAATATTTCATTATTAATCATTGCTTATAATTTTTAGATAGTTATGTTTGTAAAAATAAATATTGCTGGATACATTAAAAATTTACACATATCAAAACTAATGATAAATAACGAAAAAAATGATCCATCCTGATGCAAAAATAACTTACCTGGAGAATTCCGTTCATAATCTTTACAAAGCAAATGCCCAATGCAATGGTATGGTGTCACAACTTCAGCCGAAACACTCTGATACTAATTTAAGCATGAGGAGTTTATCTAAGGGAAATTCCTTACTGCATAGGCAATCAATTATAAAGACTGTGCAGCAAAGAAGTTCTCTTGACTTTTTTCTTTTCACCAGCTTCAAAATTACATCTTCATCGGGCACGAAATATTTTTAAACATACTAAACAACCATTCAGCTTTGTTAGTTAAAAGAAAATCTACATTATTTTATTAAAATAGTAAGAAAAGATCTGTAAAAAAATAATTCTCATCATTACAATACAATGCAATGTTAAACAACTTCAGGCTCATCTGTCTCCGAAACAATCCATACATTATTTAAATCCGAATAATTAATATTCCGGACTTGCCACACTAATTATAGCTAATCAAATGAAAAATAAATGCTTCCTGAGTACGAGGATGTAAAAAAAATAAATTCTTATACAAATCTCCTCTATTAAACAAAAATAAACTTAGTATTATGAGCAATACAATTTCTCAATGTTTTGCCCTGAGATGCTCCCGGTTCGTAGCGTTTGTTTACGTGTGACGTCACGTGCGCTTTCGACAAGCTTGATGTTGCTTGGCGATTCAATTTTGTCCAAACTCATTTCAACCAATCAAATTTTATATCTCCTTTGCCACCACTCTCTTAATGGTGTTATTACACGAGGACTCAAAGACGCTTGGAATCCCAGGCGTCTAGCGACAACAGCCGCCTCACGGTCCGTCTTTTCCAAGCATTTCATTGGCTGTTCCGAAAAAGGCTTTTCTATTATCAGATTTCCAAGCATATGATTGGCTGTTACTGGCGACTCGCCTCGTTTCGGGCACCAAAGATGCTCCGACAGAAAAAAGACGCTCGCTCTCCAAGCGACTCCCCTGGATCCATACGATAACATGGAGATGCCTGGAATCTGAAGCGACTTTGACCCCTCGTGTAATAACACCATTATGCTGCGTTTACACTATGTGGCCTGTCAGGTCTGTTGGGTCTTTCAGGTCCAAGAATCGAAAAAATTGCGTCCACACTACGGCATACGAACTTGGCTTGCGCATGCGTATATTTGCAGGTTGGGGGAAGGGAGGGGCAGTCGTGTTTGTTTGTTTACGTTCGTATTCGTATCGAAATGAACGTGTCAGAATTGTTTGCGCCGTAATTTCTTTTGCACAGACATTAATTACGTGTAAATTAATAAAAATTACGCGTTTTTCTAAGCTCATTGCCCACAAGGGAAGCAAGAAAATGCAATTGCCCCCTAATTTTCTCTTTCTCTGAAAAAAATAAAATTTATTCTTTTCAAACAGTTTAAAATAATGAAACACAGAGAGAAAATGAATCTTTTTTTTTGTTGTTGTCTGGGAAAGGGGTACGATCCCTCCTTTCCACAAAATAAAATTTACATTTATTTTTCCCTTTGATTTAAGGGGGCAGTTTACCTTAAAATTGGTCAAAAAATTGATTTTTCTTTTTTAATATTAAATGAAAGCCTGTTTAATTGTGAATATTTTGATACCTCATTTTTATCCATACCGTAAATATATCGCGAGGTATTGTAAATTTTGTTAAAACACTCGGCGCAATTACCACACAAATTAAAACTTTAAATGCTTTTTCTCCATTTTCATATTTTCTTCACTTTCATGTTTTAAGGCTTTTTCTGTATTTGAGATAGAGATTTTTAAGCTTTTTTTTTTGTGCATGTTCTGTATTACATATGTGATAAATCTGCGCATGGAATTAGCATTTAGGTTTTTTGTTATTTAAAAAAAAAAAAAAAAAAAAGTATATGATGATATGTTAGATTTCATCGTTTTGCACTATATATATATCAGTAAAAAAAATCATAATAAATGTAATATTAGATATGTCTAAAAATCCATGTGCAAGTTTGTGTAGTACACATTTGAAAATCTAAAAAAAAAAAAAAGGGCAAAAATATCAATTTTTTTAAAAAGTAGTAGAGATTTTAAAAAATTCAAATTTTTATAAAATTTTTTCAAAATGTACTCTTAGTTGAACATTGAAATTCAGTGAGTTCACCATTTGAATCATATTTAAAATAAAGAAAATTGTTGAAAAGGGAAACTGTCCCTTAAGTGTTCAGAAATTACCTTAAACAGGGGTCCAGGAGGGCAGGGATGACCCCCTGACAAAAGAGATAACTGCTTCAATTCTTCATTTAAAAAATGACAGTAGGAGCTTACTTTTGTTTTCTTAATTGTTATATGTATGGTTTGGCCATTATGTTGACATTATGTTGCTACAATGTGAAATGAATACCAACACTGATGAAAAACCTAATCGAAGACATCACCAGTAATCAGGTTACCACTCATTTCACATTGCAGCAGAGCGTATGATGTTGCTACGGCAACACCACTCTCTGGTGCTTCTGAGCAATAAATCTTTAAAATGACAATGAGGAAAAAATTAATTACTTTGACACAATAATAGTAAATTCCCGCTGTTTTATAAGGGAGAATACAGAATTTCTTTGGCACATGTAACTGGAAAAAAAAGGAACTAAATGTAACATTTCGTGAAATTTTACTTTTGGACAGTTTGAAAATAAAGCTTTTACTTTATAGATAATGGACATTAATTTCAGAAGAGAAATTATTGTCCTCACCTGATGATAAAACAATATTTTTAAATGGAAACTTACATTATCGCTTGTGAAAATTAAATCTACAATGATTACATGAAAATGACGCCATTTTCTATATACTTTTAGTCGTGATGTTACATTTAAATAAAGGTACTATGGTAACACTTATAGTAAAGGCTTAAAAATTTATATATGAAAAATATGCATTATCTGTTCAAAATGATGCCATTTTTGCATGTGAAAATACAGTGAGTCTGATTTTTTAATTGATTTATAAAAATAATGCTCATACCCATTTTCTTTTTGTGGCAATATAAAAGAAAAAGTTGCATTAGAAAATTAAATAACATTTTTTTTAAATTATAAACTATAGCAGATGGTTGAAAATAGGGCTGAGAAATCTGATAATTGTTTTAAATTTGCAATAATTTTACTCCCGTTCTAAAACTATTGTATGGTGTTGTATATATATAATGTTATCAACATTTAGGTAATTTTAGTCCCCACCCCATCACTTACAATATCATACGTTATCATTCCTCGACCCCCCCCCCCCCCATACACACACACACACCTTAATGAAATCATCATCAATGTTTAAAAATCCTTTTTATTTTTATATGTTTGCATTTGCATAAAGATATGATTTTACATTTAAACAACTGTATATCAATTAACATCTAACTACACTTACTATTTAAAAAGGTATAAGACTATTTTGATGTAAAGAAAAAATTAAAGCACTAAAACAAAAAATATCATTTGGATTAAAAAAAAAAAAAAAAAACTTTCCCCAAAAATATCTTATGACAATCAAACGTCAGGTCCCCCCCCCCCTCCCACACACATTAAAATGATAATTTTATATATGCACAGCCCTTAATTTGTATAAACACTGCAGCAGCAAAAGAAGGTGACATTTCAAAATTCCTCCCACAGTATTTAAAAAACTAATAAGTTGTATTGAAAATACCTTATATTATAAAGAAGCTTTTCTATGAAACCTTTAAACACATAAATGCTAAACTTATTATGTTTGCTTTTCATTACATTGGTTTTTATTTGTCACATATTGTATCCCACAAGGAGTAATAATTCTCCAAAACCCCTTACAAATAAGGATACTGGCTGCACCACTGGTATAAGGAATATACACAAATTATGAAAAATTAGGCATAGATTATGAAATACTCTCCAACAGTAGCTATTAAGAAATTTAATATTTTCATACAATGAAATGAAATATCTAAATGTGCCATTTAAAAACACGAAACTCAGTAAAAATGCATTTTCAGCTCTTGTTGTCCCCATAACACTTTTTGATGCATTATATTTATTGAATTTCACATTTAAATAGCACCCTCTATAGCGAACATCATTAGCATTTAATAATTACAATGCAATCACAGTATATTTACAAGTGTGACAAGCTGAATTCATAAATACTTTTCAACCATGTTGAAAGTGTTTTTCTCATTTTATATCTTAGCCATTTTTTTTTATAAAAAATAAATAGATAATTAAAAACAATTCTTAAATCAAGGTTTACATGATAGACAAAACAAGCAAATACCTGAAATACCATTTATAATAAAAATATATAGTCAAATAAAAGACAACAAATCTTTAATAAATTTCTTTTATTTGAAAGTACAAGTTACAGAAACAAAATAAAATTTCTTTATATTATAAATATTATTGAATATAATGATTACTACGTATAATAAATGAAACAATATTAATATGTATCATAATGGTCTATGATGATGACAATGTTTTGCAAAAAACTTTATTGATCTGAAGAAAAAGGTATTTATATTTCAATCTGAAAGGAAGATAATGCATTAGTAAAAATTGAGTAAAAATAAACTGTGTAACTAGCTAAATTGTGAACTATTAAGACAGTTTTTTTGGAAAGAAGCGAGATAATCATTTAATAACTTTCAGTTGGTATAATAATTAAGAAGTAATAAATAGTGCATCAAAACCAAAAAGCATGTTCTTGACATACCTAAAAAAAAGGAGGTAATATGGAAATAATAGGATTCCATCTTAAATATGACGTAATCAACATGGCAACCTAGAATCATTACATGTCATGGGATATCACTGAATTAATTATGTACGATAGGATTTAATAGAATGAAGAAAACTTTTATTAATATCTTTTTAAGTTTTGATTTGATTTTCTTAAAATTTGAAATGACTTGACAAAATTCTGCAACGATTATATATATATATTAAATTTCAAACCATTTGGTTGGGTATTTTTTGCGCTGTTATATGCGGACAGATGGACAAACCAGATGAAGACTATAGGTGCTTCGTATTTATATAGTTACAAACACATCTAAAAAGAGCTTAAAAAACACTATTTCTGTTTCCCTTTCATTCTGATAAAAATAACATTAAAATGACTTGCAATGGAATAAGTAATTTTTAAGGGAAAAAAGTTGTTTTATTTTTTTCTGTATGAGAATAAATAAAATTGTTAATTTCAGAATGAATGAGTTCGGGCCCACCCGAGCTCGAAGAATGGTACAAAAATCGAGCCCAAGGCCATATCTCTCATCTCTAGTAGTAACACAAGAACACTGAAACTAAATGTTAAACCAACGGCAATGTTCTTTTCAAAATTCTTATTTGCATTTCAATACTTTGGTTTTTTTTTTTTTTTTTTTTTTGGCCTGGGCAACCTGAACCTGATGTCTAACCAAATATGTTTACTTTTTATTTCTTTGGTTGCAGTTTTTTTTTCTTCTGAGGGCACTTTTAATTTTGAAACAAGTTCTGAAACTGAAATTTTCCTCTGAAAAACTGCACCTGAAATCAAGGGCAAAAAGATACCCAATTAGACATGTCCCATGCAAAACAGAAAAAATTATTTAAAAATATTCAAAAGCAAATGATAAATTTGTAAAGTTACCATTGGTTTAATATTAGTTTGCAAGCATCTTTCCATGAGAGTTAACATAGTATAATTAATAAATAAACTTAAAATTTCAAACCCAGAATCAAAATAACATTAATTATTAATAACATTAAAACTCTTCATTTCACGATTTGCATAGTAGTATAAAAAATAATTTAAAAATATGGTACTTTTCTGTTAGTCGGCACAGGCGATAAATCAACAAATATTTTTCCTTTGTCATCATTTGCATTGCATTCACTTAATTTTAAATATAAACCATTCACTCATTTCCTTCTAATACATATGTCGCATTTAAATACATGCCTTTCACTCATTTTGATTCAATTGCAGAAAAAAAATATATCATCAAAATATTGTTTCTAATTTTCATGTGTGTAAAAAAAAAACAGTGTTATTGGAAAGATTTGTACACAAGTGACATAAAAGTACCAAAAATACTCAGAAGTTAAATATAAGTATTAAATAGCTTAACCAGCATGAGTAATAGTCAGTGTAGAATAATTTAAATAGAAAAAATAAGAGAATATGCTTTCCACACGTAGAAGAATTCAATAAAACACATTTATATTACGCACTATACATAAAGGTTATTTTTCCAAAAAAAGCAGGGGGGGACAACCAAACGCAGCTAATGCGCAATATGTTTTACTAATAAACATCATTACTTTCCATATGTTATATTTATAAACTGCATTAATTACAACTAAATAAAATAACCAAACCATACAAGTGATAAATTTTATACCTATGGTCATTTAAATTTCTCAAAACGCTTTTGAACTAAATTCTGATTCAGCAGCTATGAATATTATCATTAACATCTCAAAACTAATCTTTTGAGCTAAAAAAAAAAACATTTAAAAAACTTTTACTTGCTATGCTCACAATTTCTTAGTTAATTCATATTTAAAATAAAGTATGAAGCTGCAGCTTACTTACAAAATATATTATAGGAAAAATGTAAATTTTGTGAGCGAAATCTAAAAGCGTAAAAATCATAAAAGCATGGCTTCATTTTTTTTTTTTTTTTTTTTTTTTTTTTTTTGGTTTAATGAATTTTGACCCAAAAATTTAGAAGACTTATTTCAAATTATAGCATTTTATGACACCGGATACGTATTAATTCCAATTTTGATTGTCGTTGAATACTAAGGTCATTCCATGGTAACTTACGTTATAATTTAAAACAATTTACAGCAGTAATTTCAGTAATATAACACCAAAAAATTTTCAAATGTTAAGTTGACATGATTTGTTAATTAAACCTATCCAAAGGCCAATTTGGATAAAAATTACCTAGAAAATGAAAATTACATTTTTTATGGCAACTTACGTTACTTTTTCAGTAATGTCAGTTACCATAATAAATATAACTGGCAGAGTTCAAGAAAAAACACTAAAATTAGGCCATTATCATCTAAATTTATCTTTGAATAGGTTTAATTAACAAATCATGTCAACTTTGCATTGTTAATATTTTTTTTTTCTTTTGTCTTTTATTACTAAAATTACTGAAGTAAACTGTTCTAAATGTAACGTAAGTTACCATCGAATGACCCAGTGAATTATAAACATTGATTGAGCGAAACAAACAATATCACTTATTTTATTTTGAAGCTCAGAGCTTTATAAAAATTAAGGTACTTTTCGGTTAGCCGGGCGCCACTGTTATATATACATATATATGTAATATAAATGTATGTATATATACATATACATTTACATATATATAAGTGTGTATATATGCAATATATGTATACATGTGTATATTTACAAATATGTATAGATAACAGTGGCTCCCGGCTAACCGAAAAGTACCAAAATTAATTACAATGTTGACACATTTTAATTAAATTCTAAAATACACCATATGCTCCTGATAATTTCAATAACTTATACTAATGAAATAAATAATTCATATCACTTCAAAGAATTGTAAATAAACAACCCAAATCACAACAACAACAAAAAAAAACAACATTAATAATAATACATTTTAGATTAGTTCAACATTAACAAATATTAAATCAAATACATTAGATTATTACATATGCAGCTTAATAATTATTAAACAAATAAAAACCATGATACTATCACAGATAATACATTTTATATTATTTCAATATTAAATAAAATATATTAATAATTAATAATAAATTAATAATTAATAATTATTAAGCTGATATTAAATTAAAATTATCCAGGTGTACCAAACGGAAGAAAAAGGAATTAGAAATGGAAGAGATATCATTTGATCATAGTTCACAGCTAAGAAGCAATATACATAACCATATTCTCAAATATATACATTATTACTAATTAATTACTGTGCTTAAATTGCTTATTTAACACTGTGATCTTATTTTAGACAAATCTGATAAGTTATTCTAGCTTTCGTGTAATTTCAGAATTTTTTAAAGTCTGAGCGACACATTTTTTGCAATATCAAATCCTTGAAAAGTGTGTATAGGGAGGGAGGTAGAGGTTAACTGCTTCCCACTAACAGAATACTCATATACTCGATGTTTATATAAAACATAGTTTACATATTTACATAAACTACATTTTTTTAATTGATCATTTAACGCCATTTTATAAATTAAAAAAACTAATGCGAAGAAAACATTGATTAAAGAATAAAAGGAATTAAATAATAAATATTGTATTGAGAATAAAGTTTTCTTAGATACAGATTGATTTTGTGAGAAAAATGACGTTATATATAAAAGATAAAACAATGATAAATAAAATACAGAACATGTACTTTTGAGAAAAATGACTTACTTACAATCATCATACACGAATATTATTGAAGATTCATATCTTCAAAAAAAAGCATGCAAATCTCATCTAAAAGTCGGGTCAACAGGCAATCGACAAACATTCACATAACTGTTGAAAATGTCCCATTGAAACCATCCTGCAATGTAAATGAATAGAAAAAAAAGAGTATAATAAACTAATAAAAACAACAAAAACAATGTAGAATGCATTTCAAAATCTCTCGTTCTAAGCAACAGAAAATAAATATATAAAAAAACTACATACTTACAGTCAGTCATACAAGTTAGTAATACTTTATTTATACGAGAGTTCCTGATTGATGAATTTTAAGTAGAAAACAACAAAACAGCACATAGCCCAAGAGCATCAGACAATCCACTTTCTTGCAGAAGATCACAAATGGTAGTCACTTATTATAGAAGACTACACACCTGCGATATCCTGAGAGCAAACTTGGTAAAATATGTATTTATCTTGGCACCAGCAGATTCTAATCTCTACTTCAAGTATAACTTTTATAGGTTTGAAAGTTTTTCAAACTCTTTCTGAAAAAAAAAAAAGAAATAATTTACGAACTTTTCAATCGTAAATCATCTCTTGTGGGGAAGTGGAGAGAAAAAATTCATGTTCTAGATTTTACAGTTTTAATATACTACTACTGATTAACTATTAAAGAAAACTACAGAAAGATAAACATATAAGATAAAATTTTAAAAAGAATAAGGGATGGTTTATAAATTAATAATAATAATTACAAGTAAAAACTTTATTTAAAAACAAGTTTGTTCAATTTAAAAAAAGTTAAATTTTATATGTCATTAGAATTTTTTTAGGGGGAGGATAAGAAGCTAAATACAATTCAAAGTCTTCATATTACTTTTTAGATAGTACCGTATCATTGTAAAAATTAACACATTTAAAACTGATTAATAATAATGTAAATCATGTATGCAGAGTTTGCTATGATCAGTCAATTATATAAAAATAATAGAGAAAACTTTGGAGTTAATTCAAAATTAATTCTATAATTAAAAATTTGTTGCTAGTTTTAGGATAAATTAAAAAATTGTCAGTACTAAAAATGCATTGAAATAGAATATCAAATAAATTCCTGAAGGAAATGAAACTATTTATTCACAAAAAAGGGATTACCGTACATTATAATAGAATGACGACCGTATTATATTAATTTGTATTCATATACTATCAAATTTGTTTTAAATTCATGCATATGAAACCAGGTTAATTTTAAAGAATTTGGAAATGAGGAACATAATTATCTATTAACAAATGCATAGGCAGCGTTGTATGTAAATACAGGAAGATGCAAATTAAAGAATTTACGAATACATCGTTAATAGAGTTTGGTAATATTAAAAAGTAATATAGTTAACAAATTAATTTTAGTAGCGTAGTATGTAAATACATGAAAATAGTAACTTACGATTGTATAGCTTTATAAAAGAAACTTCTACAGTTATGAAACAATGTAAAGAAATGTTAAAAAACATCTGAAAAACCATTACGTACCTTTAATTTGTAAATCCCTTATTAATTTCAAATAATCTTTAAAATCATAAGCTGTCGTCTGCTTCTTCAATCTTTTAAAATGGCCGAATACAGAAAAATGAAGCACGCTGATTGGTTGGGTCTAGTATTTTAAAGCCAAGGCCTAGACCACAGAGACCAAGCCTCGCAGACCACGCAGACCCTCCTAAACCAGGCTAAACCCACGCCTGGCAGACCTCGCAGACTTTGTAGACCTGATAAGCCATAGTGTAAACGCAGCATTACAGACACTCTATTGCTTGCCTTCACTCTCTTTACAGAGGTACTCTATTGCAACTTGAAAACACATGTACCACTAAACTCTACTCTTCATTAGTTGTTGTGCCCTTGCCGACCTTATTTTTGTAAATATATTGAATCTTAGAAAGATTTTGTATCTCTAAGAAAGAAGAAGAAGAAAAAAAATATGTTTTCGAAAGCGATTTTGCAAATATCTCGCAAAAGCATAAAAGATTTAGGTAAATTAAATCGTAAGTAACAAATTATTTATTTATGTTATTGAGTTGTGTTTGCTAATTGGATTTTCACTTCCCAAAAGTACAAATTGTAATAATATTTAAGCCAATTTTATTTTTAAATAATTTTTCCAATTTTTTGTATGTTATCTAAATAATAAATAAGGGTGATTCTATGCAAATAGGCCATAATGATGAAACTGGAGGATATTTAAATTTTTTCAACAGAAAAACCTAATGCATTTTTTTTTAACATGTAGTTTAGACATGGTTTTATCATATTAGCTCATGAAATTTAACTAATTATTAAAACATATATTTAAAATAAATTTTTAAACCTATTAAATATCATTCCCTCACATGCAACTACTACCACCCAAAAATATAAAAAATACCATTTCTTACTGAACTATTTTTTTAAAAAAATTCTGACTTCTGTATTTTAATATGAACACATAAAGTATTATTTCTTTGTATTACATTATTTTTTTTTTGGTCTGCACATGCAATTTTTATTTGGCAAAAAAGTTTGCAACTCATATTTTCGATCATTCCCTCCCTCATTAATAATTCTGGATATTTGAGATAGGTGGTACTACTGTAGACTGAAACATTGCATATGTGCTCAGCACACGGGTCTTACCTGTCCGTAAAACAATTTTTAGCCATCCTGGGAAAATATTTCAGTGTGTAAGGAATAATTTAAGAGACAGATTGGGCAAATGTTAAGATGATGTTATCATTCCCTCATTTAAATTTATAAAAATAATTTATTTTCTAAAAATGTATTAATGGGTGGTTTAGTTTTCTCTGAAGGGATAATTTGAGTACATGTATTGTTTTTTAAATTTACTTTATGAGTACAAATTTTAAAAACTAATAATGTACGTTTTATCATTCCCTCACTAGTCATTCCCTCATGTGAGGGAATGATTCTCATGTGAGAGAATTGTTCTATTATTTTTAAAAACTTGTAGAAAAGATATTTTTGTTGAAAATTTAATGCTTTTGATGAAAATGAATGCGTATTTTTAGGCAAATCAATGTATAAAATATTATTTATTATGCAAAAGGTAAAAGAAAAGTCAGCAAGGAAACCAAAAAAATCTCATGAAGAAATTTCATCAAAATAACTTGTGTAAGAATTTAGCATTCAGTTGAAAATATTCCTGGTACACAGCAGAAATGTAGCTTATTAATATGAAGCAATTAAGAAAATAAAGTCATCTTAAGCACAAAACTATATCTTATTGCATATAGATTTCAGCGAAACTTTTTTTGTATATTCCTTGAAGAAATTCAGGCAATACATTTCAAAAGAGATTGGCAACAAGGGTAATATGCGTACAAACAATGGGGACTCAATACATTTTATTTAACAGTACCTTTAGATCATTTGGATTAGATAATTTTGGAGCATGAAATTAAAATGGAAAACTATTGGAAATTGATGACAAATCAGTCAAAATAAATTCTGTTGAACCTACAGGCAATGGAAAGTTTAAGTAGCATATGAAAGAGGATATTTATGACAACATGTGACTTTGTTTAAAAAAAAATTGAACCTCTAGAGCTTCTTAATAGTAGAGAATGTAGATTTAATCTTTCTGGACAAAAGCTTTCTTAAAAATATTATTTGAAATTGTTTTTCACAAAATTGTCATTTTCTCACATTGTAATCATCCCCTCATTCTAATAAAAATCTAAAAATTATATAGAATTTCTTAATATTAAGCCTGACGGCTATTTTTTTCCCAATAAGGAGCTTTTCTAGTGTCTTGTTACAAAAAATTAGAAACTTCTGACATGATTTATTTTTTCTTCATCACTATGATGAAAATGGCCTATTTGCGTAGAATCGCCCATAAACGAAAACTATAGGGGTATTTGGGAAATTATTTTATCTTGTAAAATTAAATTCATGCATATGTAGGTATAGTATATCAATACAATGAACAATAAATTAAAAATTTTATTATTATCTATAATCAGGTGTATTAAATGTTAGTTTTTGTATTAATTGAAATAAAGAGAACATTTTGTGCATTGTTATTAAAAAAATAAATAGATTATTTTTATTGTTGCCGGGTCTAAATTAAATATTATTTTCAATTAATTGAACTAAATGCCTTTACATTTTGAAACAAATTATTTAATTGGTTTGACATAAATGCATCTATAAAAAATATTGGAAGGTATAGTGTTAAAAATGAGTTTAATGTGTTTGGCCGTATTGTATACGTAATATAGGGTAAATGTGCTATTAATGGAAATCCTTCAATGTCTTTTGTTTATAAAAAATAAGCAATGAAAATTTAGCTTTTATTATTTTTTTCATAACTCCCCCTTGCATATTGTTGCATTATTGTTGACACTCTTAATCAAACCAATCAGGAAGCAGAAAATCTTTCAAGTTCCACTGTTTTTCAGTGAAAATCTTAATGAACATGCTAAGAGCTGACTTCATTTAATAAATTTATATATTCTTTATTTTCTTCCATAATCTGCAGCTTTTTGTTTTGGTAGTAATAGAAAACTTTGAATTTTATACGGCTAAGATGTGTTATTATCCCACCCTCCGCGATGTTGAGTATTTGGCGATTTTTATCGCTCTGGCAACCCCGGCGTTTGGCGTCTAGTAACTTATTATGGCAACCCCCTTTTTTACGACGCGAGAGCGTGCTTTTTGCGTGAACATCTCTCGTGCTTGACTCTTGTACCAGGTTGTATCTTTTTTTTTTTTTTCATTTTATTTTGAGGATACGCGACAGACAGTTTTTTTAGTTTTTTAAAAGAGATTGGCTTATTGAAATCTAACATGTGTTGTAATAAATGTAGCGACGATTTGAAAATTAGAAAAAGAATGCAATTCTCTGACTGTTGCACGTGGGTTTGTCGTAATAGGAGAGTTGTGGATGGTCAGAATAAAAAGTGTAACACTGAAATGTCTTTTAGATATGGTTCCTGGTTTAGTGGTTGTAGTAAATTGACGATTGAGGAGATTTTTTTGCTAACGTTTGAAATTGTTATTGGGACAAAGACAAATCAAATTGTATCGCAGTATAAGTTTAATAGTCATACTATGGCCGATTGGAGGCAGTTTATCAACGAGCAGGTGTTGGAATATATTGAGAGTAAGTCAGATTTTTTTTCATATTTTAAGTAATCGGGAGATACAACCTGGTATCGGAAATATAACTTATTATAATCCAGAATTTTCATTTTTTAATTTTTTCGGAATTTGTTTATTTAAAGTGTGTATTTCAAGTCGGAAATATAACTTATTATAATCCAGAATTTTATTTTTTAATTTTTTCGGAATTTGTTTATTTAAAGTGTGTATTTCAAGTGTAAAAAAAAAAAAAAAAAAAAAAAAAAAAAAAAACAAAAAGGTAAGTAATCTTGAAAATCTAATATTTTTATGTGTATTTTTCCAGAAATATTGGTTTTATTACAGAGAATCTAATGTTATTTTTGTATTTTTTTTTCAGAAATATTGCTTTTAATTTAGAGGGGAATTAATTTTGGGTTAATTTTAATGGAATTAATTTTGGTTACATTTTCTTTAATGTGTTTTTTAGTGATTTATGTGTATGTTAGGCTTAATGAAAAAAAATGAAAATAATGAATAAAACATGCGCATGTTAGGCTTAACGAAAAAAAATGTAAATTAGACAAATTTACATTGTTTTTGTTAAGCCTAACATGCGCATGTTTTCTTCATTATTTACATTTTTTTTCGTTAAGCCTAACATACGCATATATCGGTACTTGGCGAAAAAGGGGTTTCTCGGCAAAAAAAATCCAAGATGGCGGAGGGTGGGATAATAACACATCTGTTCCATCAAATCAGTCAGAAAGCAGAAAATATTGTTTAAGGGCACAGTCAAAGAGGGGCTCATAAGGCTTAATACCACCCCATTGAAGTAAAAACAAGTTGCAAAAGTTGTTAAAAATCTATTTTCTGTCTTAAATGTTTGCTTATTCATCACTGTCAAATAAATAAATAAATGTAATATAGGTGAAAATTAGCGGTCGCCACTCGCCACGTGGCGATTAAAGCTGTAAAAGTGGCGATTAAAAAATCGGCCATCGATCGCCACTTTAGTCGCCACTCGCCAAGTGGCGATTATAAATTTTGTTAACGATCGCCAACGGAAATACAGCATTTTTCATGGAAATATGCATCTCTACTTTGATTACACCTAAGTAGCAAACTGGTTAATTCTTTTTCCTGCCGGATGCAAGCAGATTTCAATGACTTAGCTGTATTTTCAATATTTCGACTTTTCGTCATATGCTAGCTCCTCACTTATTTTTTACAAGAAATTTCTATTTTTTTTTTCAAGAATTCTGCAAAATATTTTCATCAGCTTTGATTCCACATGCATTTCAAATAACTTATTCCTTTTTTTATTTTTTTCACTGCATGGAAGCAGATTTTTAAGGACATTGCAGTATCTTCAATATTTCGACTCCTGCCACATTCTCACCAGTTAGAATATTTTTCTTCAAAAGATACTGTTTAATCTTGCGAAATACACTCACCAGCTTAGATTTCAACTGTATGTAATTTGTGTAGTATGTTAATAGCACTTTTACTTTATAAATAAAATCTAATTTTATTCTTAATCTAATTTTCTTAATTTCTTAATCTAATATTAAAATCTAATTTTATTCTTAAATAAAATCTACATTTTATTTCGTTTTATTTGATTGTTATTATTATTATTGTTTACACTTAGCTGTTGGAATTTTGATTTAGTTATTTTTTATATGAAGAAAGTAATAGTAATTTGGTTGATAATTGTGTTTATAAACATATACAAATAATCCAAAAGTATATTCTAAAAAATTAATATAACAGATTTTGTGGTTTTAAAGTAATTTTCTTGAATTTTGACTGCTTCCCTATTCTTATCATGAATAGTTGGCTGGTATAAAACTCTGATTTATAGAAAAATATGTATATATACAGCGATTATAGTTTACCTAGATGTAAGAAAGTTTGAAACATTATAGTGGCCACTAACTTTAAAAAGTGGCCACTAATGAAACTGAGTCTACCGGCCACTGGCTACTAACTCAATTTCCCAGTTTTCACCTATAAAATGTAATATTAATAAAAGTTATAGTACTACGCTAAACTTTATTTGAGAAACAGAAGGTATATGGAGCTTCTTAAAAAAATCCAGAAGGTATAAAGTGTATACCCTCCACTACACCCTTGTGTATGAAGTAATCCCAAAATGTGGTCTTTGGCTCATTATGAACACCTTTGCTTGTTTCTGCCACATTTGCATTTGTTTCAGTTTCAGGAATTTCATTGTTTGCGATAGCAGTCATAAGTACAATCAGTCGAGTTTTTAACTGGAGATGATTTTCTTCAGCTTTATATAAAAATTAAAGTTTAAACAGCAAAGTTGAAATGCAAAAATGTCTATTATCATGAATATGTTTAAAACATGCATTCATGTTTTGAGTCTGGCAGTCCTTAAACGTTTTAACACCAAAAAATTCATTCTCTTCTCCAGGCTTTGACAATAAAGTTTCCACCACTTGAATAACTTCCAAAATACATGATGTTGTTGAACTAATTTTTACTGTAACTTGTTCAAAATGTTTCAATAAACTTACACTTCTCTAAAAGCAACTATTGATTTGAATTAAAACTAATTTAAATTTTGCTTTTAATTATCTTTATGGCTAAATATGTTTAATACAAATTATATGAAGATTTCAATATATAAATATTATTTTGGTTTAAATCGGAAGTTGTGAATTAATATTCGGCTGTAACTTGGCCTAGTACTCGGTTATTCGGCCAAACCACTATTCATTGTATCACTATCGGTAACATGGCCGAATACCGAATAGATACTGAATATTCGATGCATCCCTATTTAACACTTTTCAGCTGTGCATCATACAGGTGACATGGGGCATTATCCAAAATACGGATAAAGTTTCTACTCTGATCACCTTTTTGTCAAAGTCATGTAAATGATTTTCAAAAATGGTGCATGTCATCCATGCTTTTCTGTTAGTTTTCAAAATCACTTTTATTTTTGTCATATCAACATCTTTAAAGCAATGAGGCTTTTGAGCCTTCTATATTATGATTGATTTTTCTTTCTCTCCAGTGACATTCCCTCAAATGTATAGGTCAAAATTAACGTTTTTGGCCACTGGCCAGTACACTGATTTTTTTCACTGGCCAGTTTTTTTTAACCACTGGCCAGTAACAAAGTTATGTACGCTCCATACAAAATTGTGTTTTTTCTAACTATTAATATTGTAATTTACTAATATATATTATTTACCATTCGATATGATTACACTCCACTGAAAATTTTTATTTTTACTATTAATTGCAATGAAATAAATTCAGGAAATTTTCAGAAAGGTTACAGCAGAGGGGGACCCCACCACCCCTCGGCACTAACTAATATGCATTTTTCTGCGACCATTTAATGAATTTCGCATTTTTTTCGCTATCTTTTGGAGAAATTCACGTTTTTTCGTGACCTTTTGAAAAATTGCATTTTTTCGCAATCGTTTTACGAAATCTGTGTTTTTTCTGTGATCTTTTCACAAAATTGTGTTTTTTTTTTTTTTTTTTTTTTTTTTGTTATCTTCTAACGAAATTTGTGGGTTTTTTTTTCGCCATTCTTTGAAAATATTTGCATTTTTTTTCAAGATTTTTTGACGAAATTTGCGTTTTTAGGCGATCTTTTAACGAAATTTGGGTTTTTTCCATGATCTTTTGATGAAATTTTTGTTTTTTCCGCAATCTTTTTGTGAAATTTGAGTTTTTTCCATGATCTTTTGACGAAAGTTGCGTTTTCTCCGCGATCTTTTCATGAAATTTGCATTTCTCCGCGATCTTTTCACGAAATTTGCATTTTTTCTGTGATCTTTTCACGAAATTTGCGTTTTTTCCGTGATCTTTTCACGAAATTTGCGTTTTCTTCTGCGATCTTTTCACGAAATTTGCATTTTTTCCGCGATCATTTCACAGAATTTGCGTTTTATCCGCGATCGTTTCACAAAATTTGCGTTTTTCCGCGATACTTTGAAGAATTTTGTGATTTTTTTCCGCGATTCTTTGTCGAAATTTGCGTTTTTTCCCCAATCTTTTCACGAAATTTGCGTTTTTTCCACGTTATTTTGACGTAATTTGCATTTCTTACGTGATCTGTGGGCAAAACTCACATTTTTTCGTGATTCTTTGACGGAATTAGTGATTTTTTTCGGTGACCATATCGAAATTAGCAATATTTTTATGTCCAAATTTTAGGACTGATGATTTTTTTTTTTTTTTGGAAACGAATGTCTTAAATTTTCAGAAAATTCGAGACAGAACCACCCCTGCTACTTTCTTTTCTTACGTTCGGGAGAATTGCCGATTTGGACACCATAAATTCCGAACAAATTTTACCCTTTCCTCCCTGGCATCGATCTTTCAACCATCGCGTTTGGCGAGTGAGGACAATAAAGTTAATCGCCACGTTTTAAGTATTACTCGATGCCTGGCGAGTGCTAATTTTGTGCTATACTCAAATGGTCACAGTATGCCGCTAATTGGCCTGTTTCCCTCCTTTTACTTCATCTGTTTTCTGCATAAGAGTCTTTGTGGGCAAAGCATGAAATAGTAATCCAGTTTCATCCAGATTATAAAATATAAATGTCACAATCTAAATATCCTGCGAGAGTCAATGGAAGATGAGATTTTCACTTCACTAACACCTCTTCATCTTCATCGCCGATTCTCCACAAATAGATTTGAAGACAATATTATTTCTATAACAAAACTTTTACAGCCACCCATTGCTTTCACAAAAATCTTTTTCCCCTATAGCAGGGGTGATTGTGTTCCGGATGTACCCTGGATTTCCGGGTTTATGAGATCGTTATGCTTAGTGAAAAATTTGGATATTAAAAAATATCGCGAATTTTGACAAATGATCATCGAAAAAAATCAATTCCTCAATCGTTCGCTCAAAAAAATCGACAATTTCGTCATAGGATTGCGGAAAAAATGCGAATTTCGTCAAAAAATCTCGAAATAAACACAAATTTCGTCAAAGGATCGCGAAAAAAAGCATAAATTTCGTAAAGGATCACGAAAGAACACGATCTTCGTCAAAAGATCATGGGAAAAACTGAAATATCGTCAAAGGATCGCTCGAAAAACGCAAATTTCGTTAAAGGATCACGGGAAAAAAACATGAATTTCTTTAAAGAATCGCATAAAAAACGAGAATTTCGTCAAAGGACCGCAGAAAAAACACATAATTAGAACTGAGAAGGATTTTTCCCATCGCGGAAAAATCGCGATTTTCGTCAAAAGATAGCAGGAAAATGGAAATATCGTCAGATTATTGCAGAAAAAGCGCAAATTTCATTAAAGAAACGGGGAATAAATGCAAATTTCACCAAAAGATCGTGGAAAAAACACTAATTTCATCAAAGGATCTCGGAATGAAACTAAATTTCATCTAATGATCGCCAAATAAACACAAATTTCGTCAAAGGATCGTGAAAAAAAGCGGAAAATTCACAAAAGATCGCATAAAAAGCAAGACTTTTGTCAAAGGATCGCTGGAAAAAAGGAAATATCGTCAAGGATCGCAGAAAAAATGTAAATTTTGTTAAAGGATCACGGGGAAAAAACATGAATTTCTTTAAAGAATCACGGTAAAAAAATCGCAAATTTTGCCGAAAGATTGCGGTAAAAAAACGCGAATTTCGTGTAAAGATTGCAGAAAAAACACATAATTAGAACCAGGAGTGATTCTCCCCTCCCCCTCCTGTAACCTTTCAGAAAAGTTGCTGTGAATTTCAGATTTTTTTTTACTCTGAATCACTCCTGGTATTGTGTCATCCATCTCAATCTCTGTACAAAAATGCCCAGAATTGCATGTCTGTAATGTGTAATACCCAGGAAGAAAGCAGGAAAAAGAAATTTACCTTGTGTAAGAGCAAAGCTTAAAAAACAAACAAAATTTCTATTTTTATTTATATATTTATTTTTCATTTTTCTCTAACACTTAAAAATAAAATTGGATTGGTTTTGACATTTTTTTACTATTTTCAAATAACTAGGTGCCATATATATGACTTGCATTAAATCTAGTAAGAGATCCCACTCTTTACACATAATTTGTACTTGTTTCATGAGTACTTGGAATAAATTTATTTACTGATTATAGAATTCTAATTTTACATATTTAGCACTAGCAAGGTAAATTGCACTCTGCATTTGATGAAGTCATTTAGCTTTCAGTGAAATTAATGTAAGTTTACCAAATTATGTTTTTCTGCAATTGTATATTTCAAACAATAGCTGAAAGATGTCATTTGATTGTCATGCTGCTGCAGCATCAGTTGTTATATAAATTGATATTGGGGTCATTCCACACGAATTCAACCAATGCGTGTTGTAGCATAGTCACAGATTTTTTTAAAATTTTTTTTGTAGACATAGTAGTGAAACCCTCAAATCTGAAATTTAAAACTAATTTGTGCAATATTCACTGAGATATACCCTTTTAAAAAATGGTCATTTTTACGAAATGGCGGCCATCTTGGATGCTATCCCAATGTCTATAAATGTCCATAACTTGACAACTAATGATTCAAATTTTATATTTCTGGTACCAATTTAAAGCTATTTATATAAAAAATGCATATATGATATTAAAACAATGGTAAATTTTTATTTTAATACTGTTTATTACATTTAAACAGAAAATATCACCCTCAAAAATTGGCTTACTGTAATGGGCCATAAAAAAAATGGCCCATCATAAATTTTTTTCAAACTTGCTAAAAACATTGCTCCATATGTATACTTTAAACAGAAAAAAAATTGGAGAGGTAAAATTTTTCATTAAAGAAAAATAGCTTTTTACACATAGGATGTCATTTACCTAACAGTGACTATCTTAAAACACGTAAGTATCTTTGGTTTAACAAATAATGGTTAAAAATATTTTTTTCTGGCATATGAATTAATGTATGAGCATCAATATATAAATAATTCAATTTAGAAATACAAATCAGCAGTTAATTATACTAAAAATAAAAACACATACATATTAAAATAACAGTAAATTTTCATTTCAATACTTTTTATTTCATATAAAATGATAATATGTATAATTTTCAAAAAAATATACATAATGGAAAATATTTAGAAGGAAAAAGAGCCATAAAACATATTTTTTTGAAATATGGCAGAAATACTAGCTGTAAATCAGTTGAATTCAAATAAAAGATTAAAAATTAATATTAATGAGTTGATTGAGTTGACATTAGTTATTCAGTTCACTGCCAATTTCAATTTAAATGAACAAATCTTGACAAAATGAGTACACAAATCTTGTGTGATACAAATGTACAACAAAAATATCAAATATGTATAAAAGTAAGACTTAGATAAAACTTATATGAAACATATTTACATAAAATAAGAACAGGATACTTACATGGATATAACTTATAATATTCACCTTAGATATACAGAAATGAACTCTGATATACTACTTATTTGATGTGTATAAGTATATTAAAGAAAATACACATTAAATAAATTTGAAAGAAACTAATGTAGAAGTAATTAAAATTAAATGATAAGGGAAAGATGCCCATCTTCCTTCCTTTTTTTCCTCTGTATTGTAGACAGTTGTATCAATTTCACCCTTATGTCAACTATTTTAGGAAGGAAAAAGTTTTTTTTAAATTAAAAATGGCCTTTGACTTGTTTTTTGTAGTGCAGCTGAACTCTGAACTCATGCACATTATATTGAAACTCATCGTTTAGCTTATTCTACTTTTAAGTAAAAGAGAATTCTTCTACTTCTAAGAAAATACTTATCTGCAACTATTCGGCCGAATACTTAAAAGTATTCGGCCGAAGCCAAATATTCGGTTCGCATGCTGAATCGACTATTCGGTCAATCCCTAGGAAGGACCAAGAAGATAGTAAGGTGAAAGCCTGATACTGCCTATTTACATCCCCTGGCTTAATAGGATTGCAACATCTGGCGATGTAGCACTCATTTCGGTGACATAAAAATAAAATTAATTTTGAATTGCGTTTGCAAAAACCTTATTTCAAAGATTTTTTTTTTCATCATTCTTTGAAAAATTAAATACAATTGGTTATTTGCAATTTATCACCAAGGCATATTTTTTAAATTAGAATAAAATACATTATTTTCCAAGAACATTTCAAATTTGACAGTAATCTTGAGAATTAAAATAAATTGAAAGGAAAAAAATAAACATATTGTTGCAGTTTAACATCACCTATAATTTATTTCCCACCTATAATTTTATTATTTTGTAAGGGAGTTATAATTTTTTCGTTGAGAAATGTTTTTTAGAACTAATACAAATGTGTTTCTAATCAGGTTTAAAGTTATATGTATGTAACACGTAACAGGTATCTACTATTTAGCATTGCTTAATGTGCAATTTTGAAGTACCACATGAATTCACATTTGTATTTTATATAAAGTCTTTTCATTCAAAGAAAAAAAAAAAAAAAGAAAAAGAAAATAAAAGAAGGAAAGAAAGAAAAATAAAGAAAGAAAGAAATAGAGAAAACGAAAAAAAGAAAGAAAGAAAAAAGGACAATTGAACAGTAATTTCATTTTCGTTAGAGAGGGCCACCCTTCCTGAAACCCCGTTTAAGATATACTGTCGGACCTCATTATCCCGACACCCGGTTTTTCCCGTCATTCCGCTTATCACGTCAGTTTTTCAAAGTCCTGATTTTCTGTATATAATTTTAATGTAAACTCCGGATTTTATGTCATTGAATAATTTGCAACTCCCTATATCCCGAAAGTTTAGGAAAATTGTCCATTTTCCAAAAAACAAGTAGTCATAAATCTGATTTTTATTCTTTTCAATTTTGTTTTTGCGTTTATTTTGTTAAATAATAATGTTTTATTGCTTAACCCCTTGAGGGGCGGTGGGATATATTTTATCACACCTACGATTAATGAAGATTTGCACCAGAAAAATTTTATGAAATTTTACTTTCTACTTTGATGGAAAAAAGTTGTAAAATTGCTTTTCCTTATTTTGAAATAAAATTTTTCTAAATTTCCGGTGGGAATTCTGCATTGCACAAACGTAATTGCTTCACCTTCAAGGGGTTAAAACTGCAAGAACAGTTATGAATTTAACATTGTGTTAAATTAATTAAAAATGCAGCTTTTTATAAACATATTTTTCTCTGACACCGGTTACCGCGACACTCTGCTTATGACGACACTTTTTCCTGGTCATTAGAGTGTCCGGATAACGAGATTCGACTGTATTTAAAAATTTTGACTGTAAGAAGGAAAACAAATCTAAAGGGAAACAAATTATAGCATGTATGAGTATACACTATTAAAATATGTAAAATAAACTTTTAAGCTTATTTTTATTATCAATATTTTCCCTTTATTTCTAAGTCAATCTCATATTCATGCCAAAACTTCTGTATTACATTAGCATGATTATGCAATTTTTTTTTCTAATATTGCCTATAACCATAAAAATTCCTGTGCAAGACAATTTTTAAAACATATGAAAATAAAAACTAACTTAGGAATTTAACAATTAAATAATATTTAATGTTCAGAAATAAATTTATCAGGATTTAAAGAGAAAAAAAAAATAAATAAAACAAAAAAGTATTAAACAGTAATGTTTTTAACAGTTCTTATTTTTTTTCAAGGATTTAGAGCCCCCCCCCCCCTTTCATATGCCCATGTTTCTGTTAAAAGTAACTCGAATTTGCCAGTAGAAAAATTCATATTCGAGCGGAATAACTTTCTTCAACTTTTTTATTTACAACCTCAGCATTATAAATAAACACCTTTCTATTCCTTTTATTTTGCATTTTTTATTGTTTTAAATATTTTATTGTCATGCTTGGTATCCATTTGGGGTAAAATTTTCCGATACGTTCAAATCCACAAAAATTGTTTCAGTATTTTAAAAAGTTTCAAAAATAAAAAATATATATTGCAGATTAAAAACCGCAATCTTAGAGTAATTATCTGTTAACACACCAGAAATTGGGGAGATATTATCTCTAATAGGTTTACAATCTCTGTACAACACATGTTCATTAGCGCCAAAATTTTGCCAAAGTGAATAAATACATTTTTATATAAATTTAATATATACATATCATAATAGTGACAAATTTCAACTTAAATCAGTTTCAGAGGGTCAGTCAATGAATCGCTTTTGCATTAAAATTTTGGAAAAAAAAACAGATATCGGGTGAGATTTTATTAAAATAGTCAATGCACTTCTTCTTGTCGCGGAAGTATAACGATCGCAGTATATTCAATACTATCAAGTTCCTCGTTCCCCAAGTATAGTTTCATGCATTTCCGAACAAAAATAAATTAAAACTTATGTCATAAAGTTGCCTATTTGGATTTCAGAACAGCCTTAAACCACTGCAATACAGCTATGGAGTTATTCCATGTCAAATCAACACAGGCCACAACCCGACCACCCCTGATTGTTTTGAAATTTGGCACATATGTGCATTTCATGGAGAGAATTAATAATTTCAAAATTTTATTTTTATATCTCAATTTAGTTTTGAGTTAAAAAAAAGTTTAATTTCAGGAAAAAGGGCATTTTTTAAAATTCTGCACTAATTAAAAATAATAATACCCGAGTTCTAATTAAGTTAGGAGGAAACTTTTGGTCTCATTTTAAAGATAATAAAAAGACCTTTCTAATAAGATGTCACATGTCTAGATTAAAAAATTCTTAAGGTCCAAGGTCAAATATTTTGACCTTTGACCTTGAATATCTCAGAAAGTCCCCTTTTTTTTAATTTGTTATTTTTTTGTGTTCTCAATCATTTAATAATATATCACCTCTCCAACTTTTATGTTGGAAATATAACTTTATCAGAAGATATGAAATTTTATGTTTATATTCTACTGCTACTGTAATTTAGCGTCTAGATACAATATTTATCTCTGCCATTTGGTTGCCAAATTTTTATTGAAATTATATCTTTTAATCTTAATGTTAGTTTATCTTATGATCAATATTATTCCAACTTTTATTTTTTACAAACAACGATATCTTTCACGTAATTCATTTTACAAAATATTATTAAAAATTTTGTTAGCAAGTTACAATTACAGAAGTGAAGACCACAAAGCTGGCATAGATTATAGCAGTACATTACAGAATAATATCAGTTAAGAAAACAAAAAAATAACTCATTTAACTTACTTACAAACTAAACACTGAATTTTAGCTATAAATGAATTTAATAAAAAAAAATTACTTAAGCTAGGGCAGCAAAATAAATACTTAGTTCTCCGACATCAATTAACATAGTACACACATCGGCTATTTCTTAAAACACAAATTGTAAATTTCTTCAGTTTTTTTAATGTCATCATTGGTTAATTTGTATGTTCGACCTGTTGCTGTTCTCAAGTCCACTTGTGCTAAAATATCTGCTTTGGAAACTGTGAGAATATCGGGATGCAAAGGATATGTAAATGAAGGTGATGGTCCATGTGGATGTAAGAATGTAATTTTAAATTCATTGTCATCATATGCATCTAGTACACAACCAACCCACCATTTTCCATCGTAAAAGCAAGTAACAAAACCTTTAACATCTTTTATATCTTTGTCACCAGCAGCAACTGTGATGGTTTCTGTAAAAGAAGTATCAGAATTCGAATATAACTTTGTTTTGATTTCATTTACACTCATGGGAATGAAAGCATGTTTTCTATGTGTTCCAGAAATTGTCTTGCATGATTGAAAACGTTCCTTTAAAAGTACTTCTTCTCCATCATGATCCTTCTCTGTTACATAGACAAAATGACATTTTATCATATTTTCCTGTGCCCATTCAAAAAGTTTTCTAGCTGTCATAATTTGTTCACAATATGGTCTCTGTAAACTTGCTTGACATGCAAGCCTTTTTATTGTTCCAGCAATGCCATCACAGGGTCCTTTGCCATGCGCCGTGGCAAAAAAGTGCCATTCAGCTGGAACACCAAAATCTCGTTTATGATGACATAGATTAATGAAGTTTTTTCTATTTTTATAATGCGCAGCTGCACCATCAGAGAAGTAGTATATGTAATTTGGAAATTTAACCATTGTTTTTCTCAAAAAGTTTATCAAATGATGTTGGAAAAGGTGAACACTGGTGGTATCATGCTGAAGACAATCAGAGATTACAATAAAAGTAATATGATCAATTGATGAAGTTTCTGAATTTCTAAAATAAATTACAAAAGGATGAATTGTTGCCTGGCTATTATTCCAATGGAATCCCTGTACTTTGTCTTGCAAGATAAAAGAATAATTTTCTGCAAAATCACACTGCACTATGCATTCATCTGCTTTCAATGCACATTTTAACTCATGCATAAACTTATTTTGTTGCAAAGCTACAAATGCATGAGGTAATAACTTTTATAATTTTTCAATGAAAGCATCTAGAAAGTCATCACTTGAATGGGTGATACTAATGAGCTCAGCTCTGTCAGTTGAAATCCACATATTGCAAGTAATTTCATCAATACCGTTCTTGTCAAACAAGTTTTCTATTTGCCTTCGCAAATTAGATGTACCAGGACAGTAATCACATTTCCCAAAATAACAGTTTGGCATAGGAGGGTTACATATCTGAGATGCAAGACAGTGTTCATAAGACTTTAGAGGATGATTTTCATTTACAGAAAGTTGTTTAATTTTGCAGCCCTCAAACATTAGTTTAATATTCTGATGAATGATACAAACACATATACCGTGTGTGTACCACTTGATCCTGCTAGAACACAGTTCTTTGGCCTAAGTTCGCAGAATTTAGAAAATCCAATTTTGAAGTCTTGGTTCTTTTCTTTGAACGAATTGTAAATTTCTTTCAAATTGCTCAGAATTAATCATTTTTGTTTTTGAACTTTCACTCCATTTTCTCTTATCAAAATAAAGTCTTTCTTCCCAGGCATACATCTGCTTATTTCATCGCTACAGTAATATTCTATTACACATTTAAGCACTCTGTCGTCGACTGCTCTTGTTGGTCTAGGATTTGGTGTAGATAGTATACCTTTCTGTTTCACAAGCTTTTTGGCACTGCGGGCCATATAATTAGAAACTCCAAATTCTGCTTGAATTTTTCTTATAGTTCAACTTTGTGGTAGGACGGTCAAGATTAACATTTTCTCACTTCTAGAAGTGGTTTGACTAAATTTTTCTTTTAATTGGCTTATAATCTCACTTTCAGTAGGATCTTTCTCACATTCTTGACTCGTTGAAGCTTCAAGAGATAAATTTCTTTGTATGGCAGCTGACACTTTAAAAAAATTTTTTGGGGGATAATTCTTCTCCTGCAATCGCTTCCTTTTTATTGGTGATTCACCTATTAATGGAATGCTTTCATTTAATGCTTCCACTACCACATTTCTATCCAGTTCAACTGTACTGTCATCGCCATTAGTATCTGTAGAAGTAGTAGTGTCACTAACAGCATCATCTCCAGATGTTGATGGCGAAGACATTTTAGATAATTTAACTCGACAATTAGCGCATATTTTAAAGTCACTTTGAAGTAATTTTAATTTTCTTGTTTTGGTTATCATCCATGGCTGAACAGAACGCAAAGACTTCTGACATTTTGAATGCCCTTTAATATTAAAAGGGTTACAACAGAACATTCTTTTGTGTACATCCATATTAGTTTAATTTTGAGAAATTCACAAGTTCTCAAACATGCACAAAAAAAAAAAAAAAACTGAATTCTATTTTTATTTGATAGTCTGCAGCTTACTGCAACATTAAAAAAATGTATTCACCTGACTGAACTGCCAGTTTGAACCAAATAGAAAAGCTCTTATGTTATCTTATTGTATGATAAATCTGAAACTTAAACTAAAAAAAAAAAATGTGTTACCATTGGATGTTGAATCTCAAACCAAAACGATATGGTGCTCTACCATTGGATGTTAAATCAAAACCAAAACTTTAAGTTTCAGTTCAGTTTTTTAGTTTCAATTGAGTTTGTTTCAATTTGAATTCTAAACCAAAACTAAAATCTGTAGATTTAACTTACAATTTGCTTGTGTTTTTATTTTACTTATATTTTATTGTACATGATAACCTTACATGCTAGAAAGAGCAAACCTCTTCCATCTTCAGCAAAGAATAGTTTGATGCATATGCATGTATTATTTGGATTTTTAATTAAAATAAGTTTTAATTAAGTTAAAATTGCAAAAATCACCAGAAATTATTATTAAATAATCAAAACTTATGGGTGATTTCGAAAATTAACACAATTTCAAAGTATAAATTTAAAAACTGAAAAGCAAAGCATAATCAAAAATATACAATGAAAAACTGATAAAGGCAAAGTAAAACAAATTCACACAAAAAAAATCATAGCACCTGATGCCATCAAATTTCCAGCTTGAAATTTTGGGGCTAAATACATTAATGGTCAACTAATAAAATAAAAAAAAATTAAAGAAAAAAAAAAAGGGGACTTTTAAAAATATTCAAGGTCAAAGGTCAATTCATGTGACCTTGAAAGTATTTTTTTTAAATATAGACATGTGATATATCAGTAAAAAGGTATTTTTATTAGCTTTAAAACGAGACCAAAAATAATATTCTATCTTAATTAGGTCCCAAGTTATGACTTTTTAAATCGCGGAGAAAATGGTAAAAAATGACATTTTTTTCATTTAAAAAAAATTAATATTTAAAAAAATAATTGACCTACATAGTTAAAAATTGTGCAGGAATACTTACAGCTATTGTATGCAGTTATTCACTAAATTTTATGAAAATCTAAAAGGGTCGGGTTGAAAATTGCCCTTTCTTGTGTTGATTTGACATGGAACGACTCTATGTTAAGCTCGCTAATTTTCCCCCTCCTTTTTCTTTTAATTCCGCAAGATTTGAATTCCTCATAATCCTTTAACAGAAAATCTTTGTTTTTCAGACTTTTTTTTCTCTGAGTTTTGCTACAATTAAACTGTATATCGTCAATTTCCTCTCCGATGTTCTATTCTTGTGTGCTCTTAAAACTTTCACTTTGTCTTCTAAAGTTAACACAATTCTCTTAGACATCATCTAAATTGGTATACTAAGCATGAAAACACTGTATGCCCTTCGATGATAATATGCACTGTGTTATAACTTCCACTGTTAAACGAAACTGGGGTGATAACAATAAGTGGCAATATTTCCAAGAAAAGCAACAGAATCGATATAAACTTGAATTTTGTCCACCCTCCCCCCCCTCTCCCTCTTGAAAAGACTTCTGCACTGTACAAGTGTCTGTTACTCGGCCAATTCCGGGAAAGGGGACAATAGCCCTTATCCCATTAACACCAACCATCCTTCCGTAACCATAGTGACATTAAACACAGTCGAGAACCAGCTTTTTTCATCCTGAATGGGAGAAAGGGGGTCAAGCTCAAGATGACCTTGATTCGTCAGGGCACTACAGTAATCCAACTGAAAAGTTGAAAAGTGATCTTTCAGGGACAGAGACAGAAAATAGTGATCCTTTAATGGAGCAAAATTAACATTGAGCCTACTGCCAAAAATAAATGGTGTTTGTTGAGAGGTGGTCTTTCAGAGAGGTTTCACTGTACAGTCGTGGAAAAAAAACAGTAAACTCCCCCTACTAACTCCTCAACAAATTATCGTAGACGAAAGTTACTGGTACAGAACGATTGGAAAGAAAGTCTACTTTTAAATGGCATATATAAAATTTGCTTAGGGGGCCATCTACATATTAAAATGAATCCAAACTTCATTTTTTTTCAATGGCAATACCCAATTTTAACGAGATATTTCAAATCTTTGGTTCAAACTATGCCTAGACACCAAATTTCATGTCATTTGAATGATAAGTTTTTGAATTATAAACATTCAAAATTTGGTGCTTCTAATGTTAAATTACATTTTCATATTTTTATTTATAACTTCTGAACTTATGATCCTAATGTTTTAATTTTTTGTGTAGCAATAATACTAATATACCCAAACATAAATACGTTGAATTTACAATTTTTATAATTTTCTGATATGAATTATGATATTAATATAAAAAAAAAAATTATGAATTGCAACCTACAATTTTTTTGATGGATTCAGATTTATTAAGTCCTGCTTTATGGAAATCCAAAATTTCGCATTTTTCTTCCAAGTAGCTTTCAAATTATGCTTAAAAAATGGCAAAATGATGGTTTTAAGGGGCCGTCTATGATAGAAGTGACTAAATATTTTGAAATTTCTTAAGCTATCCTGTAATCTAACAGGCTTAATTGACTGCTTAAGGTGCCTTGATCAAGAAGGGAGCTCTCTCGGTTAATAATCTAATACTGAACTTCAATTTGGATACAGCCCTTAAAATATGCTCGTTTTAAAATAGTTAATTCCTTGGAAACTTATGGTACGAATTGCATAAAAATTTGTTTTTAGACTAATTGAAGGGTGTAGAGTTCATTTATGCTGTCAGAATTGTGTACTGCTGTTGAAAAAAAACAAAGTTATGGTTTGTTTTAATATGTAGATGCAGCACCATGCGAAAGGGGGGGCGAAGGGGGCGGTCGCCCCGGCGCGGAAATTCATGGGCGCCAAATTTGTACTACTAATTTCCTTTTTTTTTTTTTTGTCATTGATCATTTTTTTTTTTCAATCTTCGATATTCTATTTTTTTTTTTTTTTTTTTTTTGTAAAAAAAAAATGTATAGATTTACATATCGGGGATTTTTTCCCCAATGAAAGTATGTACATGTTTCATTTCAAAGTTATTGCATCGCTCACATTTACTTTTCATTGAGTTCTTTAGATTTGAGGATTTTATAATTGTGATATCTTATTGCAGTGTTTCTTAAACTTTTGAAATCTGCGGCCCCATTTACATCGTATACGAAAGTTTCTGCCGCCTCCCATACTCAGTGAATATGAATTGCTAACCTATTCTGATTCCACTATGGGATCATTCTTATAGTCATTCGGTCATTACTTTGCTCTTAAAAAAAGGTCCAGCACAGGATGAAAAATGCTGATTACATGAAATCTGCGGTTGTAGAAGGACGAAAATTTTTCAAAGTAACGTTCAAGAAAATTACCTAGTGGGGAAATTATTAACGGTGATTGCGGCTTATTGGATAACTTAATTAAGGGAATCACTATATTTTGCTTTCTCTGGTTATTATTCACCAATTACACTAATAAAAAAGAAATTTTTTCTTGAAAATTTTAACAGATTTAAGTAACCATATCCTTGGAAATTTAGAAAATATTCAGAAAAAGATGAAGTTGGTTTCCGTTTCATAGCTATCTGCGTCTAAATATATCTCATTATGTTATTTTATTGCCTTTTAAAGTACTTTGCTTCTACAGTCTAATCATCCTGAAAGTGAACAAATATATGCTACTTATAATACGTCTAGGTGCCAATAACATGTGTTTCATCAGACATTGGGATCCATGAAGATTTTTTTTTGTCCTTTTAAAAAATTGATCATTGTATCATACAGTAAGCTGCCAAACGGGTGCTTTTAAAATGTCTCGTAAGTGTGTTAATTCCAGTGATAATTTTTGCTATATTTATGGCGATTTTATGAGCACTACTTGCAGAAGAAACATTACTTCTTTAATTAAAATTGCCTTTAAACATTATTTTGGATGCGAAATTGGCAATCAGGTTATCACGCTTTTGTTGTTTGCGTTGTTCTACCCGACATCGAGAGTGGATTATGGGAAAGAGAACTTTAATGCCATTCACCATATCAATAATCTGGAGAGAACCTAGAGATCATTTAGATTGATATTTTTGCGGGACTCCAAAAGCAAAAGGAATTAATTTTAAGAAGCAGAAGCATATTCAGTATCCCAACATCAATTCTGCTATGAGGACAGTACCTCACAGTGACATTCTTCCTGTGCCACAGCCAAGGGCGGACTGGCCCACCCCGCTACCCCGCGATCGCGGGGTGGGCCAAACGGATGCAGTGGGCCAAAAAAAATAATTTTTTGAGTTATTTTTCTTTTCAATAAAACTAAAAAACAATAATTATGAAACTCAAAATTTTTTTCCCGTAAAGCGTTTTTTTTTCTTTTCTTTGTTCGGGTTAGTCCCAATTTTTACTTTTCCTCGCCCATCAGCAATCTTTGGAAGATCTGTGAAATTTACTCATTTTGTATAGAAGCCGAGAGCTAGGGGATAAAGTAAAAAGTTTTGTTCGCTAGCACACCTCACCGAATATCTTGATGTTTTGTTGCAATTTTCGATGAAATGCAAAAGAAAACGGTAAAAATGAGAAACCACCAACGTTTGGAAATTATAATGATGTGGCAAATCGCAGGGAGACTGAAAACAGGGCAGTCTCAAGTGCAGCTTCCTAGAGACTTCAAACCGAACAGTTTAAGGACACTAGGTCCAGAAAGAGAAAGCCTTGGCAAGGTCGTCCAAGAGCCACGACGGCCAACGAAGATCACTATTTGTCCACTACAGAGAGGGGTAACAGGAGTGCAACAGATTCTCAGCTCTCTCGTAACCTTTATACGGCCACAGGAAGCCGAATTTCAAGGGTTACTGTTTGCAATATGACCTGCTGCTTGCGTCCTGCTCACTTCTGCACACAGGGGAATCCGTTTAACATGATGCAGAGATCATCGACTTTGGACTTGGGATCGATGGAAGACAATCCTATTCACTGATGAGTCTCTGTTCAGCGTAAATACAAATTCTCGACCTACTTTCGTCTGGTAAAAACTAGGGAAGCTGCTTGCCTTCTAACTTCCAAGAAATAGACCACTAACGGCCGTGGAGGTTTGATGGTCTGGGCAGGCATCATATTGGAAGGGTGCACACCCCTCCCTGTATTTGGCAAAGGCTCTATGACGAGTGTGAGGTGTAGGGATGATATCATGGTACCATATGTTCGCTTTTTCGAGTATGCAGTTGGGCCTGATTTCATTTTATTTAACTACAACACGCGCCCATATAGCCCATATAGAAGAATTTCTAAAAAGTGAGGATATTCGCTTGATGGATTGTCTAGCCTGATCTCCAGACCTAAACCCTATAGAGCATGCCTGCGATGTTCTGGGGAGGAAAGTTGGAACTCCTTTTTCACCTCCCAGAACTATGCAGGGCCTGAAAACAGCGTTGTCGAGGAGTGAGACTAACTGCCACCGGGACTCTCATAAACTGCCTGATTTCCAGTATGAGTTCATGTTGCGAGAGCTGTATAACTGTAAGCGGGCACATAACTCCTATTAACCCATTTTTTGGTTCAATATTGTAAGCTCTGTTTTATACCTTCTAAGCTGATGATTCTTACGCATTATAACTGTTGAATGTTTATTTTTGTTGCATTATATAAACCTATATGCATACCTAATTTCATTAAAATCTGCCCAGTAGTTTTGGAGATAATCAACCAAATCTCAGAATTCTGACATCAAAATTTGAACATGAATATAGTTGGCACTTCTTTTGATGGAGCAGCAAATATAAGTGGGAGATTTAAAGATCTGCAGGCACAAGTGACAAAGAACAATCGAAATATCAAGTATGTGCATTGATATGCGCATGTGCTAAATTTGGTCCTGACAGATGAAACAGAAGGTTACAAATCGACAACGGACTTCTTGGACTTAATGCAAGCTACAACCATATTTATCTCAGATTCGTATAGGCAAATGAAAGTATGGACTTCAGTGAATAAGGAGTCTGTATGTGAAAATAAACTTCTTCGCCGATTACAAAAAGTAAACGCTATGTGGTGGAGTAAGGATCGAGCATTTAATAGCATGTTTGACGAGTCTTCAAAACTTTTTTCATAAGTTTTGAAGTCATCACACAGAAGTTTTTAACATTCCTTAAATGCCTACAAGGTATCACCGAAATGGACGATTTCCCTCACATGTATCTTTTTCGGCAAGATCACTGATTGATAATTGGTGCACATTTCATATTAATATTAATTATGTATTAATAGCAACCATTCTCAGTGACCTATTCAATATCTCTACGCCCACATCGAAGTATCTGCAAATGAACGGCCAGGACTACTTAACTGCTGCTAACAAAATCCAATCTGTTAAATAATTTTGATATGGTTCTGAAAAATGCTTCTGAACTTGCAGAACATCTTCAGAAGCAACTAATAGAAAAGGAGTACACCATTGAAATTGAGAATTTCCTTATGGAAAAGAGAATATGTATAGCGAAATGTCGATGTGTTGAATATTCTCACAATGAGGCAAGAAGTATTATCGGATCACCGTCGGAAGTATTTAAGATAAACGTTTATAATGTCATCTTAGACACAGCTATTCAGCTGTTGAAGACATGATTTACTGGAAATGACTTGTTCATGAAAGACATTGCCTGGTTTGATCCTCGCCGCTTCAGTGAGGTTAAATTGTTAAATGTACTTGCTGAAGAAGCTCTTAGTACTCTGTCTGGCTGGGCGAAAGTCAATAAAGACTGTCAGATAAGAGTTGTTGCAATTTTCCCGGCACTATGCTGATTATAATCAGTCGCTATTGCAACAACAATCTCGAAGTAGCGAGCTCTCAGCCGCTTACAGCAAAGAAACGAGCGATTCAGGAGAACTCATTAAAGATGATGAGGATCGCTGTAAAATTAATAAGAAATGTAAAAATTCACTAGCTTGTGCATTAGAATTATTGTGCGAATTGAATGCCTATGCTCGTATTTATCCATCATTGTACATAGCTTATAAGTGACTTTATAATGCACTCGAGTGTCTTGTGAACGAGTATTCTCAACACTTAAAATTATAAAGAACTGCTTGCGTTCATCTCTAGGACAAAAACTGTTAGGTGATTTTATCCTATTCAGCGTTGAATGATCTCTTGATTACGATTATGATAAGATAATTGATGGAGTTGTCTCAAGTTCAAAGAATTGTTCAGATATTCGACATTCTAATTAGTCAGTAGAAAGGGTATAAAACAAACTGTTCAATTTTCAGGTACTACATTGATATTTAAAAAAAAACATTAGTCAGTGTACAAAGAGTATATATATTGATAATTTCAAAGCAAAATAAAATGTACAAATGAATATAATGATATTTCAAATATCAAATTAATCAATGTACATGTGTCAATTTTAATAGTACTAACTCTTTCCAGTCAATACTACCACTTTCCAGAACAAAATTTACAATATAGTGCACAGAGTGTTAGTGTACTAAAGTTTTTTTTTTTTACGGCAAGTTGGTTAGCATGTTAGCCTTCAACACAAAGGGGCCTGGATCCAAATTCCGGGTGAGGGATGGATTTTCCTAGGTGTTGCATACGCTACTGTCAGCGATTCGCTATTCCCGTTTGGAGCCCCTTCACAAGGAGCCATCGTCTATTCTGAGGATATCGTTGGCCGATGCAGACAGCGCAATTTACCCACCATTGGACCAAATAATTTTTTTAAATACAAAGAATAAAAATTTCTGAACAGAATTCCCATAAGAAATTTAAAACGTTTTTCTTTATTACGCGTATATCTTTTAATTGTTTAAAGTTTCAATAAATAAATAAAAATTAAGCAGGTTAACCACGCCCCCACCCACAACATTTTTTTTTCACTGTGAAATTACTATCAATCTATACTAATAAAAGAACAAATCGTTCTGTCTGTCTGTGTACGATAGCTAGAGAAATATATCGCACATAGAAAATTTGAAAATTTAGGTGAGGATAATCCAAGACAGGTCCTGATGCACTTGAGGTTTGGATTTTTAATTTTCTAAAGGCCGGGGCCCCTTTTAGTTTTAAACACTAAATTGTCAATAACTAGCCCCTTTTTATCCAAAATTCTTCGTTTTGGGAGACCTTTCTCGATATAGTTATTCTCGCCTTTTTACTTTCCAGTTATGACCCTGGACTCTTGGGGCCCGAAACAGGGCCCCTTGAATTTTTTGTGCAAATAAATTGTTAAAAAATTGCTTCCTTTTAATCCGATCATCATTTTTGGGATCCTTTTTCCATTTAGTTATTCTCATGTTTCTACATTCCAGTTAAGACCCTGGGGCCCCTAGGTAACCGCATCGCGCATTTGTGCATTTCTTTAAATCATTACTGTAATGAATAATTCATACCCTATGGTTAATTTTGACTAATTGAAGATCTAAAGCTCTAAGTACAAAGACATTTTAACATGTTTTCATGTTAGGGCCCTGTTTTAAACTATCAGCTACCTCTTTTTGGGTCCCTTATTATAGCCCCCTTAAAAATGGTTTGATTCACTATTTTTTTTTTTTTCTAACAACTTCTTAGGTCCTCCAGCTACTACATGAACGACCAAAAAAAAAAAAAAAATTCTCAGACTTCAGCTATCACCAATTTTGAATATTACTCGCCTTCTTTGGGCCCGTGGTGCAGCTTCTTTAAAAATTATCCTATTCTATTGCAATTTTCTTTAACATAGTTTTAGCGTCTTCTATAGGTGAAAACTGGGAAATTGATTTAGTAGCCAGTGGCCGGTAGACTCAGTTTCATTAGTGGCCACTTTTTAAAGTTAGTGGCTACTATAATGTTTCAAACTTTCTTGACATCTACATAAACTATAATCGTTGTATATATACATATTTTTCTATAAATCAGAGTTTTATACCAGACAACTATTCATGATAAGAATAGGGAAGCAGTCGAAATTCAAGAAAATTGCTTTAAAATTGCAATGTCCTTAACCCTTTCATGTCGGATTTTTATTCTTCAGTTTTGATAATAAAATTACTTTTAATAATGCTAATCGTAGCTATCTGAATAGATTTACTGAAGTTTAAAGATTATCTCATTGTCTGAATTCTAATGAATGAACTTATTTTGTGTACTATTCAATTCATATGATAATAGGAAGGAAGTTTTTGGAGAAGTTTGGAAAATACCATTACAACAGAGTTTAACAGATATTACAACTTTCTAATGTTTTTTGTGTTTTATCACACATGATTTGTTCAGAAAAGTAACCTATACTATTTTAAATTTAAAAAGTGATATATATTTATAAAATAAAGGAATCGCCAACGGTGCAAAGAGAATTAAGCAAACTTTTATTGTTATTACTAAATGTCCAAACATAAATGAAATCCTAATAAGAGAGGCATAGCCATATACTATCATTACCATATGTAGATAGTAGCAAAAGTAATTGTTAAGACAAAACAATACTCGATGAAAAGACATGTACTATTAACAGTACTCCAAACCCGAAAGGGTTAAAATGCACTTGCAATTTTAAATGTGAAAGAAAAGGAAAAGGCAGTGAAAGAAAAGGAATAAATTATTTGAAACGCATGTGGAATCAAAGCTGATGAATATATTTTGCAGAATAAAACTGTAAAAAAAATAATCCAACTGAAGAGCAAGCACTTGGTGAAAAAATGAAATATTGAAAATGCAGCTAAATCATTGAAATCTACTTGCATCCGATAGGAAAAAAAATTAACCAGTTTGCTAATTAGATGTAATCAAAGTAGAGATGCATATTTTCATGAAGAAAGTTGTATTTCAGTTGGCGATCAATAACAGATTTTTTAATCGCCATTTGGCGAGTGGCGATCGATGGCCGATTTTTTAATCGCCACTTTTACAACTTTAATCGCCACGTGGCAAGTGGCGACCGCTAATTTACACCTATAGCGTCTTCCAGCTACTTTAAAACCACAAAAAAATTTCTTACACCTAACTAGATTCCAGTTAAGTCCCTGCCCCCCTTGGGCCCGGTACAGGGTCCCTTGAAGTTTTTGCACCATAAGTTGTTAATAAATTTCCCCCTCTTAATCCAATCTTCATTTTTGGCACTCTTTTTCCATTTAGTTATTCTCACGTTTTTACATTCCAGTTAAGACCCTGAGGCCCCATGTGGTCCCATAGGACCCGGTTCAGGGCCCTTGAACTCTTTGTGCACCATGCAATCCACTAATTTTCTCACCTTCGCAGTGCAAAACTTTAAAGTTGAGTCTTGGATTCTTCTTCCAGGACCAACGCCCTCATATTTTTATTGGAGTCCTAGGACCTTTTTATAGCATTCTCTCAATTTTTTACGCATTTCATTAAAATATTATTGTAACTAATAATTAATTCCCTAAGCTTAATTTTGACTAATTGTAGATATAAAGCGTTAAGTACTAAGACATTTTAACTATCAGTTGGCCCATTTTTGGGCCACTATTATAGCTCCCTTAAAAATGGTCCGATTCAGTAGCTTTTTTTTCTAATAACTTCTTAGGTCCTCCAGATATTACATGAATGATAAAATAATTTCTCAGACTTCAGCTATCTCTAATTTTGAATATTAATCGTCTTCTTGGGACCCTCGGTGCAACTTTTTCAAAAATGATCCGAATTGCATGTAATTTTCTTCAACGTAGTTCTAGCGTCGGCCGATTATTTTAAAACTACTAAAAATATCTTTAAGCTCAACTACATGCCAGTTAAGTTCCTGGCCCCTTCAAGTTTTTGCACCATAAATTGTTAATAAATTGCCCCTTCTTAATCCGATCATCATTTTCAGAGCCATTTTTCCATTTAGTTATTCTCACTTTTCTACATTCCTACATCCCTGTGTCCCCTATGGTCTCATAGGACCCGGTCCAGGGACCTTGAACGTTTTGTGCGCCATGCATTTTCATCTCCTAATTTTCTCATCTTCTCAGTGCAAAATTTTAAAGTTGAGTCTTGGACTCTTCTTCCAGGACCAACACTCTCATATTTTTATTTGGGGCCTAGGGCCTTTTTTAAAGCATTTACTCAATTTTTTATGCATTTCTTTAAAATATTATTCTAACAAATAATTCATCCTCTATGCTTAATTTCTAGATCTAAAACGTTAAGTACTAAGACATTTTAATATGTTTCATGATATAGACCTGCTTTTAACTATCAGTTAGCCCCTTTTGGGTCCCCTATTATAGCTCCATTAAAAATAGTCCGATTCACTAGCTTTTTTTTTCTAACAACTTCTTAGGTCCTCCAGCTACTGCATGAACGATAAAAAAATTCTCAGACTGCAGCTCCCACCAATTTTGAATATTAATATCCTTCTTGGGGCCAATGTTGCAGCTTCTTTAAAAACAATCCGATTTTATTACAGTTTTCTGTAACATAGTTTTAGTGTCCTCCATCTGCTTTAAAACTACATTCCAGTTAAGATCCTGAACCCCAGGACTCAGTCCCTCTTTTTTTTTTTTATTCACTACAGCCGTAAATTAAAAATCGCGTTAGTTTAAAGCAGGGTTGGCACGGTTTAAACCAAGTGGTTTTAACCATGGTTTAAACCACGGTTTAAACCAATTGGTTTTTTTAGAAAAAAATCTAATATAATATTTTCTCTTTTTTGCAATTTAATTGTTTTAAATTTTTGATAGAAGTAATTTTTACTTTTAACACTTCATCTCAGCAGTCAACATGAGACATAATGAGCCTAGGTCATGTTTCTATGCATGTAGAATGAAAATTAGCATGTGCTGATGAACATATCTGGTACTCTAAAGATTTTTCTTAAAACATGTGAAATTAGAAAAGATAAAATAGATAAATAATATTCAATATTTAGCGTAAAATATTTTCAGTTAAAAAATGCAGATTATTTACAGCAATTAATAACAAAATACAATGATCTTTAAGATTTTGGTTAAGTTGTAAAAGAAAATTTTCTGGATAAGGAAAGATTATCCTTAAAGAATTTAAAAGAGTAACTTAAGATATCAAATTGAATAACACAGCTTGCAAAAATTGAGTGCTAGCTATAGCATTTCAATAATACCCATCAATCTTTTCTGTTAGTTGCTGAATCTCAGGACCAAAAATGTTGACTTGGACACTTGGAGTTATCACTCAGAAAACAAAATAACCAGAAGTATTTGGATATTAAAAAAAATAATAACAACCATAGAATAATATATTATATTCATGAAACTGCATCAAATGTTTATTGATTATTAAATTATTAATCAAAGGATTCTTCATACGATTTTAAAAGATACCAATGTTTCACTGTGTAGAGCAGTTTACTTTGAACATAAGACATAGCTGTTACTAATAATGTTTAAATTAGAAATGATTTCAATTTTCTATATAATTGACTCTAATTATTTAATTTAAATATTTTCAAAAGTTAAATTGCTTATATAATATCCAAAAATGTTTATTTTATCAACAGATATGCATCTGTATGCAAAAGGAAATTATATTAAAAAAAAAAAACATGGTTTAAACCAAATAAACCGGTTTTTTTCCAACCCTGGTTTAAAGATAACTTTAGATAAGGGCTTTCATCCGTTTATTAAATATCGTGTTAATGTTAAAAGTAATTTGTGAAATTTACAGAAGGGAGAACCTTCCACCGCTTGGGGGCGCATTCTTTCCTTGGGTTCTAAGGGCCTAATTTCCAGGGCTGCGGAGTCGGTGGGGGAAAATGGACGACTCCCACTCCGACAATTTTAACAGATCCGATTCCGACTCCGACTCTTTCACTCAAAAATGGGCCCGCCTCCGACTCCGCAGCCCTGTTAATTTCAACGGAATTTGGTTACTTCAATTTAGATTACAATTCAGCTACTCTCTGTATTATGAAATTTTATCTTAGACTTCAGTTACCAGCATTTTTCGGGTTCTATGGGCTGGATTTCTACGAGATTTGGCTCACTCAACTTAGTTTTTGATTGTTTCCGGTATGTGCGGATCACTTCCGGTACATGCTGCATTAGGTAGCGGGAAACCAGGTCCGTTCGAAAAGAGTGTTCTGATTAAGTACTATATAGCAGAGTGCAATTACTTTAAAAATTAATGAATTCTAACTGTCTTTAATTTCTTAACACAATACCTATTAACTCCCATCTTCTTAGTAGAAAATAAAATGTCTACTTACAAATTTGAAGAGACTTGTAGCAGAAATGAGATAGATGACTCACAATGATACATACTAGAAATGAAGACTTCATTAAATAAAAACTAACATCTTTTTATTTAGGCATATCAGGAAACATCTTCAATTTATACACTTGCAACACCAAAGCAAGAACTAGATAGACATGAATGAGAAACTCTCTCATTTTATAATGGTTTGCAACCAATCACAACTAGCCAGCACATGCTGGAACTCTTTTGCATAAACAACAGAAAGTTGAGTAACACTGTGCAACCTGAAAAACATGTCAACAAAGTTTAACTGATACCTTGTTGGTAACCAACCAACCATTCAATCAATTAACTATGAATTTAACTGAAACCATAAAAACAAAATGTAAACAATATGGATGCCAGCATGCTGTAGATGTTAAGTGTTAGGATTAGTTTTGTTAGTAAGTTAGTAGTTTTTATCATTGAAATATAGTAAAAGGTACCTTTTTAAATAAAACACTTAATACAATAAATGAAGTTGAAAAATGATGGAAAAAACTTAATAAAAAGTGTGGTTCTTCCACAAAATGCCCCCCTTTTCCAGCATTTTTCATTTACTAAATACTTTCAAGAATAAATGTAAATATATTATGCAAAATACATATGTACAATACACAATTGAAAATATTTACTTTAAAAAAAGTTCATCAGTTCATGATTTTTAAGTTCAAAAAAGTTTTTTTCTTCAGCATAAGTAAGCAGATCTAAATTTCATAAATAAGTCCTTGCACAGAGACTTTGTAAGGAGATCAGCTAAATTGTCCTTAGACTTAACGTGAATGATGTCAAACACATTCTGTAGATATAAGTCTCTTACGAACATGTATTTTAAATCTATGTATCTATTTCTGATATTCTCAGCTCGGTTCTTAATGAACTGTATAGCTGCAGCATTGTCACATTTCAATATTGGTTTTTGGTTACCAATAATATTTGAATCAAGGTTAAAAGTAGAATACAGTTGCTCTAAGGTCGAATTCAAGTACTTCAGTTCTTTAGCAGCTTCTGAGGCTGCAATAAATTCAGATTCCATCGGAGACATAGCTACACAGGTCTGTTTCACCACACGCCATGTTATCGGGAGGCTATTTAAGAAAATAGAGTAGCCAGTCCAGGATCGGCGGTCACTCGGGTCACTAGCCCAGCTAGCATCAACATAGGCAGAGAGCTGAGTGGGAGGGTCTTGAGGGTGCATTTGGATTCCTAATTCCTTCGTAGTTCCAAGGTAACACAGGATTTGTTGAAGGCATTTCCAATGCATAGGTCCAGGATTTTCAACAAATTGCGAAAGAGCTGCTACTCCATAGCTGATATCGGGTCTGCAACGTCCGGAAATGTAGAGCAGGCATCCCAGTAAATTTCTGTATGGAACATCTTCCATCTGGTTGTCATCAGTCGGCATATCTTTCCTAGAAGGAACAACTCCAGGTTGGAGAGGAAGAGAGATTTTAGTAAAGTTTTTAAAATTAAATTTTTCAAGACATTTCTCAATGTACTCTTTACAATGAATTTTCATGGAGTCTCCTGTCATATCAAATTCAATAACCAAAAGTTTAGAAATGGGCCCCATATTCTCGACTTCATATAAACTTTTTATAAGAGAAACTACTTCTTTTAAAATTATTTCATTTTCAGCAAATATCGGCAGGTCGTCCACATATACTAGTACCACTGCTTTTCTTTTATAAGAATAAGCACAAGTAAGTCCTGATATTTCATTAAAACCATTACTTGTGAGTTTGTTGTGCAATTCTTCATACCAACACCTTCCCGACTGATGAAGGCCATATAATGCTTTATGTAATTTTAAGACATGGTTTTCCTTTCCAAGTGTTATGTAATCTGCAGGTTGTCTTATGTATATATCTTTATCTATGGCTCCATATAAATATGCACATCGTACATCTAGAAGACAATGCTTCCACCCCAAAATACATATGAATAAAGCTATAAAAAGTCTGATTAATAGGAAGTTAACCACTGGACTGAATGTTTCTTCATAATCCAGTCCTTCTCTCTGGTTATTCCCCAAGGCTACTAATCTTGCTTTAAAGTTTCCAAACCCATCGCTGGCTTTTCTTTTAAGAGTATATACCCACTTAGTACCTAAAATTTTACAGTTTTCTGGTTGTGGAACTAATGTCCATACATTTCGGTCGATCATAGTTTTAATTTCTGCATCCATTGCCTCTTTCCAAAACGTAGCTTCAGGGAGCGTTTTTGCTTGATTCGGAGATCTTGGTATTATGATTTCTGCACAGCAGGTTTCCTCACTATCTGGTACATTAGTGTTACTTTCCATTTTTAAGATAATAGGACCCTCATATTCATCTTTATATGAAAAGCTTATTAGATCTTTGTCATAAATTATTTTATTTTTCTGACAATACTCTTGCATTTCTCTTTGGCTTCTTAAAGTCTTCCCGTCAGGTGTAAAAATATAAATGTCAAATTTTCCCTTTTGAAGCCCCTTTACTTCTTATTGATCTTATCCTATGAAATTTAACTGTATTCGATTCGGGTTCAGGACTTGGGGTGAGTGATCGAGGTTCTTCTTTTAATTCAATCGCTTTTTCTAACTCATCTTTGGTTGGTTGGGGTAAAGGCACTGATTTTGGATCAACTTGTAATTCGGGACTTGAAACACTGTTTCTTATGTTGCCCCCCAAATCATCATCATCGTCAAACTCCGAGGAAATATTATGACCCTCTTTTGCTTTTCCTAACATTGCTTCGTCGAAAGTCACTTGTTTACTTTCTACAATGGTATTTTCATCAGGGATCCATATTCTATAACCACACGTCCCATACCCATATCCTACAAAAATGCCTTTCTTGGCACGAGGCTGAAATTTATTTCTTTTCTGTGGGGGTTGATGAACATAGGCTGTACAGCCATATCTCTTAAGATGATTTATTGATGGCTTTTTATTATACCACCGCCTGAAGGGGATGCCATTTATGGTAGTGTGAAATATTCTATTTCTTATGTAATTAACTGTCATCATGGCTTCTAGCCAAAAATCATCTGTTAAATTAGCTGAATGTATTAATGTTCTCATTCCATCAAACAGCACACGATTGTATCGCTCTGCACAGCCGTTCATTTGCGGCGAGTAAATCGTGGTGTGTTCGTGTTCGATTCCAAGATTTTCTAAAAATTTTCCTAATGGTCGGTTGCAGTATTCTAACCCATTATCTGTTCTGACAGTTTTAACTTTCTTTCCAGTTTGCTTTTCTACCATAGCTATAAAATCTTTAAATTTACTATGAACTTCATCCTTATTTCGTAGTGGGTAACAGAAAGCCCTGCGGCTATAATCATCAATAAATGTTAAAACATATCTATAGCCTTGTTTTGTTGTAACTGGAGCCGGACCCCACACATCGCTGTGTATAAGTTCTAATAGCTCTCTAGATCTAATCTGTGGTAATTTTGGGTGGACAGCTCTCGTACTTTTCCCTATTACACATGATTCACATCGTGTTTCATCACCTTTAAGTTCTCCAGGATTTTGTACCAGATTTTTATTAAACATATCTTTCAAAGTGCTTAAGTTTACATGCGCCAGTCGCTCATGCCAGAGCATGATGTTATTCCTGTCTAAAGCATATGAACTATTATAATTGTTCTCCTTACTTAAGTTTACTTTATGTTGTGTCTTAAGTGTTTCCTTTTTCCCTTTAAATTGAAAGTTTTCTTTAGTAGGCCAGCCTTTTATAGTGTAAAAATTACCCTTTAATTTAGCACTCCATAAGTATTTCCATCTAGGTGAAAAAATTTGAAACCCTTTATTCAGTCGGGCATGCATTTTTGCCTTATCCATTTTAGACATACTAATTAAATTTCTATGAATAGAAGGAACGTATAAAACATCATGTAAATTTACAGTCATTATTTTATTTCGGTCTTTAATATTAAATTCAACTTCACCAATACCCTGTACTGTGTGGGGAGTGGTTCCCATACGTACTACTGCACCTGCTGGAGGCTTTCTTAATTTTGTAAAAAATTCTTTATTTTGGCATACATGTGCCGATGATGCACTATCTAAAGTCCATTCTTTATTTGCAGGAAAAAGTTCATTTGCATAACACTTATCTACCATAAATTCAGAGACGAAAGAACCGACTCTAGGTTTAGTTCTAGAAACTAAAGTTTTGTTTTTACAAAATTTAGCAAAATGATCACTTTTACCACATAAAAAACAAGTTAACTTTTTCCTTATGCCTGGCTTAATTGTAATTGGTTTACTAGGATTTAATTTATCTTTACTTTCAACAGTTGAAAAACATTCTTGTTTTTGAAGATCACGGAAATTTCGTCGATTATATTCCTTTAAAATTTCTGCCTTTAAATTGTCAAACTTAAATTTAGACTCGACACAATTTTCAAATTCCCTTGCAAGATAATCATATTCCTCTGGCAGGCACTGTAACAATTGATAACACCTATGATCTTCAGTAATAGATTCCCCAGAATCACTTAACTTTCTATAACAATCCTCAAACCTAGCTATAAATGTAGGTAACTCTTCATCAGGAAGAATTCTTAAATTTCTAAACTCTGCTAGCCTATATGCTTTTAAGGACCTACACTCAATTTCTAAATTTGTTTTAAGTGTATCCCATATAACTGAAGGATCACTTAAATGATTTATTTGAAGCTCAACTTCTCTGCTACAATATGTTTTCAATAGACCAGCGGCCTTGCTTTTACTTTGATTCAATTTAAATTTATCAATTTCACCTAAGTCATCTACTTTTGGCCATTTACTCTTATCTATCCAAATTATTAAACCCTCTGACTCTAGTATCCTCTTTATATTTGTTACCCAAGAATGGTAATTATGTCTTGTCAATAGTAATTGAGGGTTAGGGCTAGCAGCCATGTTTGTTTACAAACACTGAAATATTTCTAAGTTAAAACTCATCAAATTCTGCCTTTAAAATGGCGCAGTACTGGGTTCCATAACCCTTTGTTCTGATTAAGTACTATATAGCAGAGTGCAATTACTTTAAAAATTAATGAATTCTAACTGTCTTTAATTTCTTAACACAATACCTATTAACTCCCATCTTCTTAGTAGAAAATAAAATGTCTACTTACAAATTTGAAGAGACTTGTAGCAGAAATGAGATAGATGACTCACAATGATACATACTAGAAATGAAGACTTCATTAAATAAAAACTAACATCTTTTTATTTAGGCATATCAGGAAACATCTTCAATTTATACACTTGTAACACCAAAGCAAGAACTAGATAGACATGAATGAGAAACTTTCTCATTTTATAATGGTTTGCAACCAATCACAACTAGCCAGCACATGCTGGAACTCTTTTGCATAAACAACAGAAAGTTGAGTAACACTGTGCAACCTGAAAAACATGTCAACAAAGTTTAATTGATACCTTGTTGGTAACCAACCAACCATTCAATCAATTAACTATGAATTTAACTGAAACCATAAAAACAAAATGTAAACAATATGGATGCCAGCATGCTGTAGATGTTAAGTGTTAGGATTAGTTTTGTTACTAAGTTAGTAGTTTTTATCATTGAAATATAGTAAAAGGTACCTTTTTAAATAAAACACTTAATACAATAAATGAAGTTGAAAAATGATGGAAAAAACTTAATAAAAAGTGTGGTTCTTCCACAAAGAGGTTTATTGGGAACACACTAGATGCTGCGGAAGGCAATTGGGTTCCCGAAACTAGGTTCATTTAAAAGATTTTCAAAAGATATAAAATCATACAAACTTGAGTTTTGTTTATAGTTATTATAACGGTCCCCGGGCAACGCCGGACAGGTCAGTTGGTTGAAAATAAACGATTACAAAGATGCTAATATGTTTCGAATTAAGTCGTCTTCATACAGTTAGAGCAAGGGGTTGTGTTTAACGTCAGTATTCAAACATTTTAACAATGGAGTTGTCTTTTGGTGGGCCAGTGCATAAGTCTAGCGTGGTGGGCCAAACTAAGCCAGTCCGCCCCTGGCCACAGCCGCCTGTAAACTAGTGTCTTTCAGTTCATGAAGAATGCATGCCATCTTATAGTCATGAAAGTGAACAGAAATGCATTACATTCCACCACAGAAATATTTGAAGCCACATATGATAACACAAGTAGAGTTGAATGGCCTTGTGCGTAATTTGGGCTTAAGCAAGAATAAAGCCGAATTTCTAGGATCAAGACTTCCGGCATGGAATGTGTTGGCTAGTGTTGTACGTGTTTGTATATACCATGAGAGACATGAAGACTTCATACGTTTTTGTGAAAAAGATGGCGAAATATGCTTTTACAACGACATTCCAAGCCTTATGGCATCTTTAGATCTATGTCATAAACCAAAAGAATGGCGACTTTTTATTGATGCGTCTAAGGTGTATCTAAAAGGAGTACTCCTTCACATTGAAAATAAATGTAACTCCCTTTCTGTAGGATAAGTTTCAGGGGGAAAAGAAACATATGATACCCTGAAGAAGCTATTACTGGTGTTGAAATAGAATGATTTTAAGTGGAAAATTTGTGCTGACTTTAAAGTCATTTCTATTCTGCTGAGCATGCAACAAGGTTACACTAAATATCCATGCTTTATCTGCAAATGGGACAGTCGTGCAAAAGATAAACATTATTGTGTAAAAACGTGGCCTTCTCGGACATCTGTAGAACCTGGTGATAAAAATGTAATTAACCAATCTCTTGTAACATGAGTGGACATAGTACTCCCACCACTCCATCTCAAGTTGGATTGATAAAAATTAAAATTTTCTTGAAAGTTTTTAATCGGGACGGTAAAGCATTTGCGTTTATCCGAAACTTGTTCCCATCAATATCGGATGCCAAAATAAAAGAAGGCGTATTTGTAGTTCCAGACATTCGGAAAATTATGAAAAATGACCAGTTTCAAAGTATTTTAACGACGGTAGAAAAAGACGCATCGATTTCATTCAAGGACGTTGTGCGTAATTTCTTAAGGAACAAAAAAGTTACAAATTACAAGTGTATAGTTCAAAATATCGTAAAAAATTTTAAAAAGCTAAATTGTCACATGCCATTAAAGCTTCATTTTTCGCACTCTCACATTGACTTTTTCCCAGTAATATGGGAGCAGTTAACGACGATGTAATCAAATGGCTACACTCAAATTGTGTTCAGCTGCATAAAATATGTGAAAAATGTGTATAAATAGTGTACAAGTATACTTCTGGATTATTTAATATTTATGTATTATTATTATGCATTATTGTGCGATCTCCGAAATTGTGATATACCGTAATAACCGATAAATACATATCCATCATTTAAAAAGAAAATAAGAACCAAGTAAAAATATCTAATATTATTTTTATTTACTCAATTCCAATAATTGGAATATTAGCTTTAAATTTATGAAAAAAATAAAACAATATTTGTTTATCAGTGTTATGATGATCGCCCTCCAAAGTTAGCCAATCGAGATTGTGGGTTTTTCAAGTGAAAAAATAAAATCCTAAAATTCCTGAGCATGAAAATGCTCTAGAACACAGCAAAGCATACATTCGCTAAAAGGAACTTCAGAGACATTTAAAATTAAATCATGTAATCGGCAGAAAATTTGAAAAGAGCAAAAGTGAAAAAGATAAACGGTGAATTATATTCAGAATGAAATTATGAACCTTCTTTCCAAAGAAGTAAGAAAAATGATTGTAGAAGAAATTCATAGAGCAAGTTATTTTTTCAATTTCGTTCGATCGTCGCACTCCATATACCGAGCGTCCTAAAATGGACTGACTGGCTATTTAAATGGCTGTTTAAAATGGCTATTTAAAAAAAATGATGGGAAGGTAATGTAAAATGTCAGTAGTTTTTTTTTTAACCTCGCTTCCTGGCTTTATTTCCAAATAGTAACTATAGATGGCGCTGCAAGCAGGGATGACCACCTCGGGAACTCAGCTTACGCTTTAGAGTGATACTGAAACCCCGAGGGGAGAACCAAATCCTTTAGCTGCTCGCGTTACAAATGACTTTTTCAATTATTATACTGCAGTTTTACAATTTCACATTACAACATAAATATCGATGATTTGTTGAAAAATTAAACAGGTTTATAGTCAATTCAGTCAATACGATCCCTTACAGCAGGTATACTTTATTAAACCATATTCGTGAAAATCAATCAAGTTTACACTGAATTGATAATTATGCCAGCAATGTATAACCACACAAGCACAATGAAGACAACATCTAGCCCCATAGGTGCTGAATCAAGCCCAACGCTGATGCGGAAATAGGAGGTTAAATATATGGAGTATGTCTCATTCTCCAATACAGTCTTATTTTTAGGGACCTACTGTATATATTTAGCCTCCTTCCTCTGCATGATGCCATGATGCTAGGGGATTTCAGTTTAGACTTCCACTGAGAGCTTATTGCTTGCCCCCTATGTCTGCTGTTTGGAAATAAAATCGAGAACCGCAGTAAAAATGCTTCTGATATCTTACATAACTCTCCAGCAAGAATTTCTTTTAATAGTTGTCACCATTTGCAAGTTATTGAATTTTAAACACAATCCAGTTTTGGAATCGAGTACACCTCTCACAGAACAAATGACGTAAATTATACGATACCAAAATTGGAAAATTTTCAATCGTGGAAAAGTTTCTTGACTACATCAAGTCAAAAAAAAAAAAAAATAGCGCAAGAAATTTAAGATAAGCTAATGTCCGACAACCTCGACATTCACAGCTGCACGAGAGGTTCTGTTCTCAAAGATTGTAGACGGGAGGTGCTGAGTTTGACCCAATCGCGCACGTCAGCCTAATCGTTCGAAATTGTCCGTAGTTTTCTTCGAACCTTGTGTAAATACGAGTTATGTTCCTTTAGAAAGACCCTACAGAGGACACCCCCACCCCACTCCGGCGTACTATATCCAACTTGTAGATAATCGGCCGTCATAAACAATACCAACATCAACTCTACAGAGCTCAATGTTATATGGTGCAAATATGGCTTCCCAATATAATGTTGTGTAAGCTCAAATCTTCGAAGTAAATAAATTCGTTTATTTTTTACTATGTTCTGCAATTCTTTAAACTTTGAGTTCGTGCTGCTGGTGTATATCCAAAAATGTCCGAAACTGCATAAAATGTGTTTTTTTTTCTTCTCTTCTACTGAAAGATGGGATATACTTATGTCCACTTATCAGTTTATTTAAAGAAACATTGCGATACTCTGTGGTCATGAAAAAATAGAGCTATATCTGCAGTTTACAAACAATTGCCACAGATTTTAAAAGCTCTGGAAGACCTTATAGTAATGAAGTAAAATGAGTAAACTTACTCAGGAGCAAAAAGCTTAATAAAGCAAATAAATAAATTCTCCTTTATTTACGGCCTAGTAGTTTGACACAGCATTTTAAATAAAATAGAAAAAAGTTAATATTATTCTCATGAATTAAAAGAAGAAAAAAAACTGTCAATGTTTTGATCGCCAGCAAACTGATTGAAAAATTTCAGACAATAAGAGAGGAAAAATTTTTAACAAGAAAGCGACGATTTGGTTATGTCCGTAAACGTAGAGTCCTTATTTAAGAAAAACAGAAAACATAAAATTCGCTGAACAATTTGACTACGAAGCTCCTGATGAAAGTGGAAATTTATATGAAAGTGAAGGATTTCGTGTTACATAGAGACGCTATAACCGTGCAACTGATTTGGAGGTTTACGAAACTGAGAAATGTCTAACAAGAATTTGAGTTCTGGCTGGTGCGAATCTAAAATCAATCAAAAATCTGTTAAGTTAATATTGCAAAATTTTACTGAAATATTCTTGGTGCCGTTCGTAAATTTGGAATTAAACTTAGGTATTACGACCTCGGCAGACTGCGTCAAAAAGGGTTAAGCAAAGTTTTAAATACGGCAGCATTGCTACCATTAGATAAGAACTTTTATAAAATGGATCATCTAGAAATTCTTTAGTTGCTTCATCATTTTAACTTAGGGGAACAAGGAATTACAAAAACATGGAGACAGCGTACATAATTTATAAGTATTTCAGTAACAATAAAATAGTAAAAAAACTACTTAAGATCTACTATGAGTCGAGAGATTAAGCAACCTGAGTTTGCTTTCTATAAAATTCAGTGTGACCCAATCTTTACAGATAAAATAATAAACGATTTTGCTACCCTAAACGCAAGAAAAATAAAATGAAAGTAAATGTATTTGCCTGATATTATATTTTATTTTATGTTAATTAAAACATTCTTTTAGTTATCTTCCTTAATCAATGTACTGAAATGATAATTTATTTTTACCTTTTACATTATGTTCTGCAAGTTTTTTGTTTGTTTTGCTTTTTTAGTACTTATCGTTTGAAGGGACCACTTGTTTCCAACCAGGTTGTTAGCGATTTTTATCCATTTTCTGCAGCTTAAAGATTAACAACAACTAAAAATGGCTAGAAAAATATGTGAGAAAGGTTAAGAAAAATCTTCCGCAAAGCATCATGATCTCATTAACAAATAAGTGCAATTTTCTTTACTGTTATTTAGTTGTTTGGAATTTCTGAATTAAAATTAAATATTTTAAAGTTCCAAAATAAATGCAAAATATTTATTCAATATAATTTATTTCTGTTTCTGCCCAATTTATTTCTGTTTCTGCTCTTTATCCATGGGGAGGGGGGGGGGGGGCGCCAAACTGACAAGCTGCCCCCGGGTGCAGTTTTCTCTTCGCACGGCCCTTTGTAGATAGCTCCCTACATAAATTTTACATACATCCTTTTAAAGTAGACTTTATTTCCAATCGTTTGGTACCAGTAACTTTCTTCTATGATAATTTGTTGAGGAGTTAGTAGGGAGTGTTTACTTTTTTTTTTTCCACGACTGTACATATGCATCAATCTTTTAACATTTTTTAGCTAAGATTCTCTATTTTTAAGTTAAATTTTACAGTTTGATATTTGATTTGCATAAAATTTAAAAAGTGTGGATTTTGGGTTCTCAGTCACTCCCACTCTTCAAATTTGCAATGTATCTTTGGTAAAACATAAATATTTATTACAAAATAATATTGACCTAAATTTTAACTAAAAACTTTCAAAAAGTTGATTTAAAAAAATCAACTGATTTAAAGCATGATTAAAATTAAGCTGATTTTTAAATCAACAAATTCTGTATAAGGGCTTGTTATTTCAACATGCCTTCTAACTTTAAAGTTTGATATTCACAATTTATGTATTATGAATTTTTATTGAAATAACTCACTAACCAGTAACCCCAACTGTTAACGAGAATTAAGATTATGAAAAAGTTACTACTAAGTTAAAAAAGTGTACCAGTCAATGGCTACTAACTAAAATATTCAACTTTCAGGCCTAACTATTAACCTATTTTGAATTATGTAAACTTGATGCAAGCTTATGTTTAATTTTTAGGACTCCAGTCTCGTAATATGTCAAAGGCTCCTGCCATCAAGGAACCTCATATGAATGATTTTCCTGCTCCTTATGAACCTTTTGAATCAGGATATAAGCGAAGACAAGTAGGAAATAACTTTGTTCTTGCAGCTGGTATATTATTTTTCACTGCAACAGCAACATTTGTAAGTTTTCTTTCTTTCTATGTATAAAATTTTCATATTGAAAAGTTATGAGTTGAAATTTAGGTATGAGAGAAGTGTGCTAGTGTGGACGATTTATATAAATTTTCAAAAAGGATACTAAATAGCAGGGTTTCCCCCAGACAGTTTCAGGAGGGTGCTGCACCCTGCCTGCCTTTAGGTTTACAAAATAGCATCCTTCTTGCCTCTTATTTAAAAAAATTAGCTCCCTTGCTGCCCCCACAAGAAAAAAGTGCTTTTACTCCTTTGTTTATTAAAAAAGTTACTTGCATAGTAAAAATTGACTCATTGCTGTCTTTAAAATAGTGTTCTGTCTATTAAATATTAAAAAGTAGTTTTAAAAATCAAAAAAATGCCTTTAAAAATTTCAAGAAATGCCCTTAAGAATCCAAAACATGCCCTTTTCCCACAAGCAGCACCCTGCCCTTTTTTAAAACTGGGGGAAACTCTGAAATAAACTGGATTCACAGACATGCGCCAAATGAAAATATCTGCTACAAATGTGTCATTTTGACTGTGTTTGCCCATTTCGTTTCTCCTTTCTGTGCCCAAATTTGATTTCTTTGCACCATTATCGAGGAAAAAGATTGCGAATTTTGTCAAATTGTCACCGAAAAAATCAATTTCTTTTATCTTTTGCAGAAGAAATCACCAATTTCGTCAAAGATTCGTGAAAAAAAAACAAATTTTATCAAATGATCTTATTAAAAAGCTCTGGAAAAAATGCAAATTTTGTCAAAGGATTGTGAAAAAAACTCAATTTTCGTCACAGAATCGCACATAAAATACAAAATTTGTTGAAGGATCACCGAAAATGCATGAATTTCGTCAGGCGTAAAAACAGAAGTTTGGTCACAAGATCGCAAAAAAATGCTGATTTTGTCAAAAGCCCACTGAAAATACATGAATGGGCTGCGAAAAATGTGAATTTCGCCAAAGGGCCGCTGAAAATACACTAATTTTGTCAAAGGGCCATGAAAAACGAGAAATTTGTCAAAGGATCGCAGAAAAAATGCAATTTTCATCACAGACACACGTGACAAAATGGTCTTAGAAAGGAAAAAGTCAACTAGTTATAACAATATACCTTTATTTGAGATGTTCAAACTTCTCACCGCCAGCTGCAATGCACATTTGTCTGAAAGACAATCATTTCTCTTTTCATTCAAGTTTCATGACGTTACAGTATAGGAAATCGCGAAAAAAACAAATGTGCATTTTAACCATTCTATTTTTCGTATTAATGTGTCCACAAGGTGTCTTTTCATACTAAATCGATGATGCTCTGCAACTTTGTAAATCACCTTTTTCCCGTTCTCTTTCTGTTTTGGAGATAGAAATGCTAACTCTGCAGTTTTCTACCTGGTGGCTCCGTAGGCAGTTTCATTGAGTAATGCATGGCTACTTTACTATACCTAGAGACCACTTTTATGAATATAGCAGCAGCCGTTCTGAAGTTTTAAGAGGATGGCAAGGGACTTTAGTGGTCATACTGTATAAAGAAAACGTATGTATTTTATAATCTTCTTAAAATTGTATAAACAAGAACCTGGATATTCATAAAATTGTGACTGGATTTTTCACAAATGTAAAAAGCTGTTCCCAATTTAAAAAAAAAAAAAGTGCCCTGGAAGTAAATTCTGGACAGGCCTGTGATACTATAGTTATACTGTATAGCTGTTTAACTACTTTAGATGCTGTCACAAGGTGTCTTCTCGTGTGATGGTTCCCGATAGTAATTAGTACTGATGAGACCAATGATGACGCATGCCTCTAAACAGAAAAAAACATTTACTAGAACAAAATATATTTACAGTTTTCTAGTACATCAATGGGCTAGGCTCATTGCCCATCTATCCCGTGTTTTTAGAGCAGTCAATAATTAAATATCTCAGTTTCGGCGACCAGCTGCCAAAACATCTTTTCACCCTTCCAGGTCAAGGGCCCGCTACTGCTCTCTCCGTAAAGTTTTTATTTTCTCCAAACCCCTCGCATCCACAGACAGTCCACTTCACGTTGCGTTAGGGGTGCAAGGTAGTGGGAGTTTGGAGCCACGAATGCGACACCTCCCTTCCACTTTCTCTCATCTGTTTTCAAACGATGAACGGAAAGTCACTAAGTAATCATTCTATGAAGTCATGGTATCAGTCCATAACAACAGTTTTTTTTTTCACCTTAATAAGTCGATTTTGCCCTCAAGTGGAGGTTAACATTTAATTTCTCTTGTACCAGATCCATTCCCCATGAGTGATAATAGGATCAAACTGCATAAACTTCTTAACACATTTGCATTATAAACAATGGATAATACTTAGACACACAAACCCTAAATATTTGATAAACGTTCTATAAGTAATTACACACTTATAACTTTATCCATATATCAAATATTACTTGTGCTACATACACTCCTAAATACTGTTATCATTTTTTAACGTTAAACCTGTGGAAACATTCTAATTTCCCAATTTTTTTTTCCACTTCATTTAGCAATTTCCAGTAATCACTCATTAAATTAAAAGATCACATGATACCTCCCTCTGACAATAATACATAAATTAAGGCATTCTCTTTATTAGTTATAACACATTGTTCTAATCAACTCTAAGTTACATAATTTCCCAACACCTACCAGTGAACATTTTAATATATCATTCCAGTTTTTCCTTTTCTTACCTTAATAAAAAAAAAACAAGATATACTAATAAAAAAAGAATTACTATTAAAGAAATATTCAATTCCATTAATCTTACTTTGTTTTTACAAACATCAAATCCACTTTAATAACACATTAAAATTCAATGCAACAATCCTGCTTATACCTAGAATCAATGTACACTGTAATTCCCATAAGCTCACACAACTATGTGATCTGTTACATTCATTCTGCCAAATTAGCATAATCCACCACATTATACTATACATTTAATAGTTGACTTAAAATTAAAAAATCATCATACAACAATTAAATTTAATATTCATTAAAGAAAATGAGATTTCCACTATTATAAATCTCAGTCTACTCATCTTCATTACAATTTGGAGCCCCACCAGTGGCGGAGAGGTTCTGCTCTCGAAGCTGGTAGACGGGAGGTGCTGGGTTCGAACCCAATCACGCCCGTCGGTCTAACCATTCGGAGTTTTCGTGGTTTTCTTCGAACCTTGGTTCTCCAAGCGTTAATACGGGTTAGGTTCCCTTAGAAAGACCTCCACGGAAGGCACTCCCCCCCTTAGGGCCTATATCCCACGTGCAGATAATTGGCCGACATAAATACAACAACATCATCATTACAATTTGGCTGCATAATTTTATTTCTTCATGTTATACTTAATTATCATATTCACACAAGCTTATCACTTATTAAATATTTTATTCTCATAGAATATACAATCTAAAACACATTAAATACCATTATTAATAATACACAAAAAAACCCACAATAATATTTCATAAGCTAAATTACCATTCTTAAAATAGTCAACAATTTCCACTTAAGTTATATTCCTAATATTATACATTACAGTTTTCTTATTAGGCCATTTGTTGACAGAAGCACACTTCTTAGAAGTTTCCTTTTCCCTAATAATAACAAAATTAAGTGCTAAATTCCTTTTACTGCCATCTTATTAAATTAATAAACCCATCCTCATTACTATAAATCTTACTCTTTTTATAGTTCATTTTACATTTTATAGAATTAATTTGCTTTTGACCATTTCCCATTTTCGCTATTTTAGGGTCTCCATTTAATGTTTCTTTATTTATCATTTGAGCATTTCTCTTTCTTACCGCATCATACTTTATTGATTTTTGGCCTTTGTTCTTAAAATTTCTCTGTTTGTGACCTCTTAATTGGTTTCTGTGTAGATCTGACTGAGCTTTCTGCTCCCTAGTCTCTACAACCTGAGCTACCTGGTTTTGATTCCCCATAATTTTTATTAAGTTAACCCTTTGTTTTATTTCTGGAACTGGTAATACTTCACTGTCTAAAAACCCCATACCACTATCATTTCTTGTATCTGAATGAGTCTGCTTTTCTTCATCAGTTTCAGTAGTAATAGGGTTTCCCTCCCTTCCAGTTTCACATTTTTCATGACTCTCTAATCCCATAGATACACTATCCAACTTCCTTTGCGCTACTAAAGCATTATACACCGCAGGCGTTATCAGTGCCGGACAGTTTAAATTTTCTGCGACAGCATCATGTATGTCAATTTCCGGAGATTTTTTCCCTTTATCTTCCCATAGAGCTACTGGCAAATTACTTAGGTTAACCTTCTGCTTTCTTCTTATCACTGGGATTAAATAAATTTGACCTCCAGTCGTAAATTTATCTGGAATCAAATTCTTTCGAAATACGCAAATTTCGACCCCAGAATCTTTAACAGCCAAAACTTTCTGCCCTGCAATATATATTAAGCTCCACCACAGGTAACAAATCATTATTCTGCTTCCTGTTTTTACAATTCGCCGCTGTCCATCCAATTTTAGCACTGACCCAATTAACTTTTCTCTCCTCATCACGGACTGTTTCTTTCTTCTGCGTACATTCTGACCGATAGTGGTTCCTCCCACAAACAAAACACGTAACTACTTTCCGCTTCTCCTCTGTAAACCTCTTTCTCTCACTGTTACCTTCTTCATTGCTACTAAGGGGTTAAGCAGTTCCCCTCACATTTCTCTGCTCCTCTGTTCAAGATATTCTATCCTGCCTGAATGACTTTAAATATCGTCTCTTATCCCTTTCGTGATAACCATTACCCTCATTCAGTTGTGGGACCACCTCCACATATATATCTAGTGTCTTAGCCAAGTCAATGGGTGCCATCCATTTTGACTCCTCCTTCACTAGTATATGTGACTTCATACTGCTAGTTAAAGAGTCTTTAATTTTATTCGATATAATAAGATCTTTTTACGATTTGAAGTCTTTCACCTCCAGGCTCTCTAAATAATAATCTAAGTTAGTTTTAGCCTTCGCTACCCATTGGACATAACTTTCGCTATGTTGTTTATGACATGTCTCAAAATTCTTTTTGTGCTGCAATGGGGTCAATGCATTTTCAGCTGAAATACATTCCTTAATAGAGGTATAGCTGGACAATTTGTCTGTTCCTAAACTATTCGTTAGACTTCTAATAAAGTTTACAAGTCTATTAAGAATTATTTTACCCCAATATTGCTCTGGTACTGAATAAATTTCAAAAATGGTATTTCAAAAATGGTTTCTGCCTGGTGGAAAAAGAAAACCCAATTTTCTGATTTCTCTGGAATGCGAGGCATCTGCTCCTTACTATATGTAAATATTTTGCTAATCCATCTTCGGGACTGCTTATTATTTCTCTCTGATTCCCATTTGGGACCTGCCACTGTTGAATTTCGAGTTCCTTAAGTTTTATTTCGTGTTCTCGGGTGTTTCGTGTTCTCTCCTCCCATAATTCTTTTTCCTCAAGTTTTTTTCGTTCCCTTATAATTTGTTCTAGCAATTCCTTTATCATAGCCTCCTCATAATCTGCATGTCCCAAAATAATTTTACTCGAGTTGAAGTTTGGTTCCCTTTTCTGGAATTTGTTCCCCCAATTCCTCAACTAATTGAGCTAAATCCGCCCTACTACCTTTCATTAAAAAGGTCATTTTCCAGCCCCTTTTTTTCAGTAACCAAACAAAAAATTCTACAGTACTTAACTAGCCCAAAATTTATATATATATCTATATATTTTTAATTTAAATCTGACATAAAACTACTTTATCCAGGGAATTCAATTTTCACAACATATAATGCAATAATAATAATGCACAAAAAAAAAAAAAAAAAAAAAAAAAGTGAACACGTTTACATTTAAACCTACCAGTTAATTCCATCATCACTCATTTCTAACAAGCAGCCATGATCACTTTTTTTTTAAAATTACCATTAAATTGAATAACCCGTTATTACTGTATCTTTATCCTTTTTAACAAAACATACCTGTTTCTGGTACAATGAAACAAAAATAATCTCCACTCACCAGTCATTCCTAGTATTTTTCTGTCTTTCCTCCACCAGAAATATGATGTCCAGATCATCTAAAAGGCTTTCTTCTTAATATCTCTTCCAGCCTTTCCATCAGCAAATCTTCAGTACACCAGCTTGGTTGAAGGATCAATCACCAGACTCTTTTTTTTCTTCTTCTTTGTGCCGTCCTAAACTGGGCATAAGCTTGTATATAGGTATGCTACATGAATCTCGTCAGTCTATTGGTACCGGCTGTGGCAATTGTCACAAGGCGTTTTCTTGTGTAATGGTTCCTCATAGTAATTAGTACTGATGAGACCAATGATGACGCATGCCTCTAAACAGAAAAAAAAACATTTAATCGAACAAAATATATTTACAGTTTTCTAGTACATCAACGGGCTAGGCTCATTGCCCATCTATCCCGTGTTTCTGAGAGCAGTCAATAATTAAATATCTCAGTTTCAGCGACCAGCTGCCAAAACATCTTTTCACCCTTCCAGGTCAAGGGCCCGCTACTGCTCTCTCCATAAAGTTTTTATTTTCTCCAACCCCCTCGCATCTTGCTGTGATGGAAATAATTTGTAATATTTTATAATCCATATTTATGGGCCGTTAATTAAAAGTAAAATTTAAATTTGGAATTCTTTTTAGTTACAATGCGTTGTGTAGTATTGCAATAAGACCCTTCGTTCTTTGAGGTCAGCAAATTGTAAAAAAATAGAAATAAATGAAACTTCTTACTTGGATCATGTAGTCTGTAAAATAAATGAAGAGGAGACTTGATAAGCATCAATCAATCTTTTATTTTATCTTGAAGGAGAGAAGATAAGGCTTCCCGTTGGTCACCGTTCATAAATTAAATCAAGCTATTTAGTTAGTTTAAAAGTGCAGCATGAATCAAGAAATTATTAAGAAACAATTTAACAGGAGTTGTTAAAAATCGCAGACATCGTTTACGCAAAAGCTCTTTACCGGATTCCACATTCATCGGCGTCGGCAGACCGGAGCCGGAGCCCGCGATCTTTTTAAAACCAAAACTAAGTCATGACAGCTCTCCAACAAAACAGATTCTGATTTAAAATTAACGGAATTTTTAATTTATAGTAAGAATACGGGGACTTCAAAAGTTAATGAAAGAAAAGATTTAAATCTATTAGAGAATTTAAAATATTAGGTAATGTCTTAATAAACAAATCCAAAAGAAAACATTTAAAAAGCTTTATTTTAATTTGCTCCTCGCACAGCGAATAGACACACCTCCAAAAGATAGCCACCCATTCAATGCATATGCCGTGAGAAGCTTGCTCCGATGACGTCATCACAATCGTACAAAGTTCAAAGGAGAAGCATCCCATGTCAGGGGCAGCCGAACGTCAGCGAACTTGCCGATGTGCGGTGAAGCAAAATCGCCCGCGCAAAAATAAATATGGATTTAAGTTTAAAGAACATCGATGTATAAGGCCAATAGAAATAAAACAGTAACATAATTTAAACACTGTGAGATTTCATCTCACAATACCCCCATTTACCGAGTAAAATTTTGGCAGAGCAAGTGATGTAAAAGGTAAAATGAAATAAAAACCTTTTACAGAAACGGGATGACAAAATTTTAGATGCCAAAGACAGAAAAGAAAAAAAATCAAAGTTAAAATATTAAAGTAAAGCCAAAAGTTAAACTGCTGCAAATAAAATTTAGTGGTGACCAAAAGGGAAGAGAGAAGAAAAAGAAATTACATCAAAAGTATACATAGTCAAAAAGTATACATAAAAAAAATGCCAAATCTTTCCATTTATGGCAATTGCAGTATGATGTAATAAACTTATCTTCACAAATACTTAAGTACAAATGCTAAAGAAAATGAGAATTAGCATATATAAAATTCTATGTATTACTTAATTAAAAATGCTAAACAAAATCAGAATTAGCATATCTAAAATGAGCTCAATATCAAACATTTAATTAAATTGGTATACCATAGAAGAAAAGTTGCACTTTACAAGCAACAAAGATCAAAATAACTTTAGTATTTGATCACAGCCTAGGACTTACAATTTATAAAATAGAGCATTTATTTTTAATTACTCTAAACTGGCCATACATAAAAAATATCTTTAGTAACACTTTATAATACGATATTCATCATTTTTTTTTTTAAATTCAATTTAGTACTAAATATGTGACTTCAAACAACCAGCTGTATTCCACATGAACAAGTAGCCAAATCGTGCACTAAATGACCACTCACATGTAAAACACAGATAGTTAAAGTACTTGCAATAATATATATATATGAGAGAGACATGTCTAAAAGGAATTAAGTGTTATATTGCTGAAACATATACTCTTACTACTTTTCATAAAACCTGAAAATATGTATTGCAAAAGCAATATATCAACAAACACCAATACTTTTTGTATTATTTACTCATCAAAAATTTTCAAAGTATATACTATTCTTTAAAATATGAGACATCACTTAATACAATTTTTAAATATGCATAAAGATAAACTCATAAACTTATAGACAAACAGAGAAACTGAGAAACCATGGTTTTAAGAATAAGTAGGTACTTCGTTGAGTGGGTGGGGATCCCCAGAAAAAAATAAATGCTTTCATATACAATGAAAGAAAATTGACACTATCATGGGAAATTTAAATTTTTAAGTGTACCATAATATAAATCATTTACATAAAATATTTCATGCAGAAAAATCAAGAGAATTATGTAAAAAAATATACTATTATCCACAATCATAGAACAATATACACTGTGACTACTCATGTTTTACTCAAGATTTCAGGTGGCTTGGATCTCCATAAACAAGGCTCCTGACACCTTGTGCAAAAAGAAAAAAAATAACTATATACACTAAATAGCACAATATACCACTCCATAACTGCAAAAACAACAGCAATGTCCTTCTTTACAGATCCTTGATTCCTTAGCGTTATAAACACAATTTAAAGTTTGCATGAAAAATAAAATAAATAAATGTTATCAGAATGTTCAAAAACAAGCTGACAGTTTTGGTACACAAAAAAAAAAAGACATCAGGTATGTGTATTGATGCAAAGGTGTAAACATTTGTTTACCATGTAGAAACAGGTGCATATCTCTAGATGACATACACAAAAAGGCAACATCAACTTAACAGTTGAATAGACATTTTACAGGAACATTGGACGAGAACTTTTTTTTTTTTTGGGGCGACAACATCTGTGTGCTTCACTTCTTTTGAAGCTAATCATTAACTTTCAGTAATCACTATTTTGGACACACTAAAAGGATGAATTATAGAGCACTGAAGATGATAAAATGATGTTGTATTTGATGAGAATTTATGATGTATTCACACACACATCTTGAGAAAAAAAGAGACATAAGTAGGTAGGTGATGATATCAATAAGCACTTTTTCTTTAAATTTCTTAGTAATTTTGAAGATTCACTAAGGAACACTTCTACATCAAAAGGCGCTGTTAAATAGTTACTACGAACTGTGCTTTTCTTGTCTTTTTATGTAATCTTGTATAAGAATTGATTTGATGCTTAAAAAAAATTTTTAATTTCTTCATTAATAATAAATCTTCAGAATTCATTCAATTAATTACTTGTGTAAAAATATGAGGCATATGACAACATAAAAATTTAGAGACTTTGGGTATATTCACAAATGAAAACAAAGGCACAATAAAATTTTTGAAATATGGGGAATTTAGACAGAAAATAAATTGATCTTGAGAATTCCTGAATCAAAATACAACTCTTGTAACTGTAGGTATATGTAAGAATCAATATTGAGAGTAACTAATTTTATAATATTTCATAAATTTTCTTGATTTAGCAAAAAAATAGCAACACTGACTTATAGGAGCAGACAAGTCAACCAATCCACTTAGTAAGGATAATTTACATCTCACAAGAGAAAAGGCAAACCAACAACACTTCCATAATCAGGTCTTGTGACAGCTGTTACTTGAGAAAACATCTGAGATTACTCGTAAATCTTATTTAGCTTTAAAGACAAACATCGAAGATATTGAATTGAATCAGACATTGTAAGGATAAATGACTCAAACATGACATGACTCCTTTCAATAATCACTTCAGCGTTGAAAATGAAGCATAAATTTTAAAGTTATTGTTATAAAACAGTGAGTTAAGCAGGTAAGTATAGTATATTTATCTTCTATCATCAAACAAGGAAAATACTAGAGAAGAGGTCAGCACAAATGGATACAACTCAGTGAATGGCCAACTTCATCAGGTAAGAAAAACTGTTGAAAATGAAGCAAAGTTTTTTTGCAGGTGAGTATTTTTTTTTTTACAGGTTGGAATAGAAACTCTTAGAGCAGCATATGTAGAGAGACAGTCTTTAAATATGGGAAACAGCAGTGGCACACAGTTAAAATTATTGCAGAGAAACACTGACAATATGAGAACTTATTTTAAATGCTGTATAAAACCATAAGACTTTTTAAGTAGATGATGTAAAATAATTTTAAGAATATAACTGTAACAGGAATGAAGTAGCCCCATGCCTACTTCTTCTCAAGAGTAGAAAAAATAATGCTGCTTTCATTCTTTTTCTGAGAGCAACATGAGAATCTTGTCTGTTGAAAACTGTCATAGTCTGCACATACGATGAAGTGGAAAGGTCCAGTTTCAAAATTACAACTTGCCATAAGAATATATTTACAAAAAAAGAAGCAACAAGAATTTTTCAAATGTAAAACTTTGTCAGATGAGAATTCTTTTAGAAACAACATGAGAACAGTTGTATAATAAATGTGAAAACATTCTTAAATGCATACATTCTTAATTTGTAAATTGCAGATTATCTTTGCACAAAGCCAAACTGTATGATTAAATGGAACATCACAGTCCAGATGGCATAAGAATAAATCTATGAACAAACTCTTGTATTCAAATTATTGTTAAACAAAATATCTTGATTTGAAATTTGTAGAATAGAAGCATAGAAATCTCTAAGAATGTTATCTAGGATATTTGCAACTAATAACTTCTGTGAAGAATTTCAGCTTCAGACTAATAAATATGACATAAGAATAAAATTTCTCAGCACAAATAATCATGATTTCAAAAATAATGCTTCTTATAAATATATATAGAATTTGTAAATTTGTTGCAATTTAATAGTGCCATAAAAATTTTAATTTAAAAACCCAAAGTCATAGCCTCTTAAAATATGAAATATGTTCTTGAGAACAATTTTATTATTTCAAACTCATTAGAATTTTTCTAAGAACAATGTATAATTCATTTCAAAAATATATATATCAAATAATCATTCCTTAAAAAAAATTATGTTCTCTAATAATAAATTACAAATAAAAGAATATGTAGATGTAATTCTTTCAAATAAAACTATTTAAATGGAATAATAATTATGCTTCATCAAAAATATGACTATTCTTCAATAGGAAATTGATCTTAATTTAAATAATTGTTTAAAAAAAATATGGGAAACTTAGCAAAATATATTATATTCTTCAAGATGGAGCAGAACAAAATTATTCTAGAATTGTAAAATTTAATTCTTCAAAATAGCAAAAATCTATGCAAGAAATTTTTTGAGAACAGAAACTTCCAATACTAAAAAAATATTGTCATATGTAGTTATGCAAAAATTCTTGCATAAAATATTCCATATTTCTCAAAATTCACTAAAAGAACAAATCTTGAATACTATTGAACACATCAAAAATTTTTTCAAAAGTTATTCTGAGAACAAAAGTTCTAAAATATTACGATTTTCTTCAAATCAATCAAAATTTTTCTTCAGAACCACCGTTTTTGCGGCACCAAATGTGATGGAATAACTGATAATGTGCCGTGATATGAAAGGTATAATTAAATTTGGAATTATTTTTAGTTACAATGCGTTGTGTAGTATTGCAATAAGACCCTTCGTTCTTTGAGGTCAGCAAATTGTAAAAAAATAGAAATAAATGAAACTTCTTACTTGGATCGTGTAGTCTGTAAAATAAATGAAGAGGAGACTTGATAAGCATCAATCAATCTTTTATTTTATCTTGAAGGAGAGAAGATAAGGCTTCCCGTTGGTCACCGTTCATAAATTAAATCAAACTATTTAGTTAGTTTAAAAGTGCAGCATGAATCAAGAAATTATTAAGAAATAATTTAACCGGAGTTGTTAAAATAGTACACATCGTTTACGCAAAAGCTCTTTACCGGATTCCACATTCATCGGCGTCGGCAGACCGGAGCCGGAGCCCGCGATCTTTTTAAAACCAAAACTAAGTCATGACAGCTCTCCAACAAGACAGATTCTAATTTAAAATTAACGGAATTTTTAATTTATAGTAAGAATACGGGGACTTCAAAAGTTACTGAAAGAAAAGATTTAAATCTATTAGAGAATTTAAAATATTAGGTAATGTCTTAATAAACAAATCCGAAAGAAAACATTTAAAAAGCTTATTTTAATTTGCTCCTCGCACGGTGAATAGACACACCTCTGAAAGATCAACATCCATTCAATGCATATGCCGTGAGAGGCTTGCTCCGATGACGTCATCACAATCATACAAAGTTCAAAGGAGAAGCATCCCATGCCAGGGGCAGCCGAACGTCAGCGAACTTGCCGATGTGCGGTGAAGCGAAATCGCCTGCGCAAAAATAAATATGGATTTAAGCTTAAAGAACATCGATGTATAAGGTCAAAAGAAATAAAAGAGTAACATAATTTAAACACTGTGAGATTTCATCTCACACTTGCATCCGCGGGCAGCCCACTTCATGATGCATTAGGGGTGCAAGGTAGCGGGAGTTTAGAGCCACGAATGTGACAGATGCAGTGTTAACATTTTCAATGATTTATATTAAATTAGCTGTTCCACCTGGTGTTGCCTGTGGGCCATTATAATAACTTTAAACAAAACTCAAGTTTGTATGATTTTATATCTTTTGAAAATCTTTTAAATGAACCTAGTATCGGGACCCTATTGCCTTATGCAGCGTCTAGTGTGTTCCTAACAAACCTATTTCCGAACGTGAAATTTGGGTCCCCACTACCTAAAGCAGCATGCAACAGAAATGCTCCGCGTATGTCGGAGACAATCAAAAACAAAAGTTGAGTGAGCCAAACCTCATAGTAATCAAGTCCATAGAACCCGAAAAAAGGATGCACCATTGATATTCAAAAATGTTGGTAACTGAAGTCTTAAGATAAAATTTTATAATAAAGAAAGTAGCCGAATTGTAATCTAAGTTGAATGAACCAAATCCTATCGAAATTGGGCCCTTAGAACTGGAGGAAAATAATGTGCCACCAAGCAGTAGAAGGTGCTCCCCTCCCTCCACCCCCTTGTAAATTTCACAAATTACTTTTAACATTAACATGATATTTAATAAATGGATGAAATCCATTATCTAAAGTTACTTTTAAACAAATGCAATTTTAAATTTATGGATGTAGTGAGTAAACGTAAGCTTTTGCTGAAAAAGGAGATTAATGCTCAAAAAAGGTGTTAGTTGAGGTAAAAAGAAGGACATTACCCTAGGGGCCAGGATGTAGTTGGGTATAAGAAAATTTTTTAGTAGTTTTAAAGTAGCTAGGGGACGCTAGAACTATGTTACAGAAAATTGTAATAAAATCGGATTGTTTTAAAAGAAGCTGTAACAAAGGGTCCAAGAAGTAGATTAATATTCAAAATTGGTGGTAGCTGAAGTCTGAGAAATTTTTTTGTCATTCATGTAGTAGCTGGAGGATCTAAGAAGTTGTTAGAAAAAAAACTAAAACGGACCATTTATAAGAAGCTATAACAAAGTGCCCAAAGTGGGCGAACATGAGCACTGGGCAGGGTCCTAACATGAAATGAAAACATGCTAAATGGTCTTAGTTCTTTGCACTTTAGATCTTCAATTTGTCAAAATTAAGCATAGGTATGAATTAATCATTAGAATAAAATTTTGACGAAATGTGCTAAACATGGGGAAAAATGCTTAAAACAGGGTCCTAGGGTCCCAGTAAAAATATGAGGGTGTTGGTCTGGGGAAAGGAGTCCAAGACTCAACTCTAAAATTTTGCATTGAGTTTGAAAATGTGAGAAAATTAGGAGTTGAAAAATGCATGCTGCACAAAAAGCTCAAGGAGCCCCGAATCGGCCCCTACGTGATCCTAGAGTGCCCAGGATTTTAACTGGAATCTAGAAATGGGAGAATAACTAAATGGAAAAGGGTACCAAAAATGAAGATCGGATTAAGAGGGAGCAATTTATTAACAATTTAGGGTGCAAAAACATCAAGGTGCCAAGGACTTAACTGGCATATAGTTAAGTATAAAGATGTTTTTTAGTAGTTTTTAAAATAATCGTTGTATGCTAGAATTATGTTAAAGAAAATTGCATGCAATTCGGATCATTTTTAAAAAAGCTCCAAGAGCCCCAAGAAGGCTATTAATATTCAAAATTGGTGGTAGCTAAAGTCTGAAATTTTTTTTTGTCATTCCTGTTGTAACTGGAGGACCTAAGAAGTTGTTGGGAAAAAAAAAGCTAGAGTAAATCAGACCATTTTTAAGGAAGCTATAATTGGGGGGGGGGGGGGGGGGTCCCAAAAGAGGCCAACTGATACATAGTTAAAAACAGGGCCCTAACATGAAAATATGTTAAAAAGTCTTAGTACTTAGCGCGTTAGATCTTCAATTAGTCAAAGTTAAGCATAGGGTATGAATTATTGGTTAGAATAATAGTTTAAAGAAATGCACAAAAAGGTAGGTAAATGTTTAAAAAAGGGCCCTAGGGCCCCATTTAAAATGAGGGTGTTGGTCTGGGAACAAGAGTCCAAGAGTCAACTTTAAAATTATGTACTGAGAAGGTGAGAAAATTAGCGGGTGAAAAATGCTTTGCATACAAAAAGTTCAAGGGACCATGGACCGGGTCCTACGGCACCCTAGAGGGCCCCAGGATCTAAACTGGATTGTAGAAATGTGAGAATAACTAAATGGAAAAAGGATTCCAAAAAGGAAAATTGAATTAAAAGAAAGCAATTTAGTAACAATTTATTTTCACAAAAACCTGAAGGGACCCTATATCAGGACCCAAAGGCCCAGGGTCTTAACTGGAGAGTAGAAAGCCAAGAATAACTAAATGGAGGAAAGGTCCCCCAAAACGAAGAAGATGGCTAAAAAGGGGCAAGTTATTAACAATTTAGTGCATAAAAACTTAAAGGGGCCTGGCTCGTAAAAAATTAAAAATCTGAACCTCAGGTGCATCAGAACAAAACTTAACTTTGTTTTATTAGTACATATAGATAGGAAATAAACATGGCCACTATTTTTTAGAGTCCATTTTTTCTGTTTTAAAACAAAGAGAAAAAAGTTGCATCTTGTAGGATGTGCTTTTTTGAACACCAAGAAACAGCACTGAATATCCCATATCAATTTCTTCTTTAACCCCTTTTTTGATCTGATCCATGTGTTTATTCACTGGCCTGTTCTGTCAAAACCAGAAAGTGTACCTCTGTTGATTATCTCACTTTCTTTGAGATCTCCAAGTATTCCAATACAATCACTTGCTATTCCTACAATCATTATTGTTGCGATTGTGTAGCATTCTAAGCTTAAGTTGATCAGGCTTGTTAAAAATCATGATTAAAAAAAAAAATAATAATAATAATCCGATTGATTCAAATCAGATTTTCTTTTATTTAAATCGGATTTTTTAAATTAATATTTGTGTACTTATTTATGTACGTGTATATATTTTATTTATTTTTTCTGTATAGGTTAACACATTTCTGTTAATTTCTTTACATTTCCTAGATAAGAATTCAAGCTATTTTAAATAAAAATTAAATATTGTTGCAAACAAATTTAACAGATTCACTTAAACTTTTATTATTCTATTATTAAATTTAAATTGTTATATATATATATATATTTATGCATGTTCTGTGTATAAATTTCTACTTAATTTAAAATTATTTATTTTTCATTAATGTATTACTCCAATAATATATGTATAATATATAAACATATAATAAATTTAACAAAGAATTTTAAATGTATATGTGTATTCCATTGCTGATTCAGATTCACGAAAGTTATCTTTATCACATAGGCTGCAAGTTTCTTTGTGTTACACTCTAAACTAAACTCTTTACATTCTTCCTGTAATCCCCATCATTTTATCACTACGTTATTTGCATATTGCTATTACACCTTTTCCAAAAATAGTATTTTTTTCTGTAAAATAAAAAGTCACATTAGATCTTTTTTTCGGTGAACCATTTTTCTTATGTATCAACAAATCCAAAAGCTCTCTGTAACTGTACCTAGTATTAGTAAATGATATTATTGTTTCGACTTTTGATTTATACTATACTAATCTAATGATTGGCAAAATAGTTACCAGATGAAAAATAATCAATAACTGAAAGCCTAAAACTATCAATTTTCAGTGTTATCTCCCCAGCTGTTGACAATTTCAACAATCAATGATGCTTACTGGGCAGCAGGAATGACTGTTTAGCTTAGAAATAACAGGGATTTGTTTAGGAAAAATTTGGGTCCTTTAAAGGGCCTTTCACAAAATTCTTTGTCTTCAAAATAGACCTTTCCGTAAGTTTTTCTGTCGTCAGACTTAAACTTTCACAAATTATTTTAAAATAAAATTTAACCTGTCACAAAAAGTTGAAGTAAACAAAGTCACTATTACATACTCTTTATATTTAAGTATTGCGCGGCAGCGCAATACTTATTTATTTCCAGTGTCACTTCTCAATGTTAATTTAACATGGTAAAGCCTATGGAGATCATAACTTTTTCATTTTTTCTTCCCACCTTTTTGTCCCTGATGCCACTCATTTGTTATTCTTTACTAATTCTAATGATGTTATAAATTTAAAGTGCAAAAACGTTTGCCTGACGTCAGGGTCAAAACGAATGGTAAAATGCCTTTGCATATGGGTGAATTATAACCCAGAGAGAAACATGGGCCAATTTTTTTTTTACATTATTCAAATATTTTTCTTAATTCCAATTTTTGCTTTTTTCATTGAAAATCAGTGGACATTTTTCATAGAAAATGTAACATTTTTACTTCATTGTTGCAAATATTTCAAAAGCCGTAATAATAATTTACTTCTTTTTAGTTGAAAGATTTTCACGTGAAATATTAAATTGGGCTAGTTTTTTTTTTTTTCAAAAATTAAAAAGGTGAATATGGCGTCATAGTGGAAATAAAAAGGATATTTTCAGAATAAGTTATTGCTTTGGTCAAGTTTATATTTCAGTAAAAAGTTTTTAATGGATAGCTATTTTTACACAGGTAGCAAACTTAGTGAAGAATTACATAACTTAAATTTTAAAATGTATTTTTTTTTTTCCGAGATGAGAACTATTTATTCCCCAAGTTACACTTAGGTAATAATTTTCTGATGTAATTACATCACCCCTTGGGAGAGAATTTCTGATGTGATAAGATCACCCCTTGGGTTTAATGTAATAAGGTTTAAAAATTTTAGTAAAACTTTTATTTTTCATTTTTTACTGTACCACAGCTATAATATTGTTAAATATTAGCAATAAGGATTCAACACAGTTTACATTTACATTCATAGTGTTCCTGAGTGAGAAATAAGGTATCTAAATTTAAGTGAAGCTAATTTTTTATGTTTTGATTATAGATTTTTTACGTTCAGATTAGAAGTTTTTGTCCAAACTACTACAACCTGCATTACTACAGTGGTGAAACATTTTGAATTACACATTGGTAAACTACATCCTACATTGTGATGCAATACCGCATACATCAAAGCCTGATGATGATACTCTCTATTAATTTTGAAGTGCATTCGTCTGAGTGCACTAGTTATTAAAAAACTCGACATATTAAACAAAAACATAATTTGAAGAACAAATTAAAAAAACAAAATTTATTTCCTACATTGTTTAAGCCGAGAAGGGGCAGATATTAAGATATTTCATTCAATTAGTTCTACATTTAATGTTAAATTTTTGTAACAAATTAGTTAAGCCAATTGAAGATTAAAAAATAAAATAAAATTCATACAATATGATACTTAAAACACCCTAAAAAATTAGATTCCGTTCAAATGAAATCGAAATAAATCTTAGGCTTCTTCCATTTTTAATTGAAAATATTTGAATTGCAGATTTTGTATTATGTTTATGACAATTGTGCATAAAATGATAAGATGCATGCAAAATACAAAACTTAAAAAAATGTCTAAGATTTATTTCGATTCCTTTGAACGGAATCTAATTTTTTAGGGTGTTTAAGTATCATATTGTATGAATTTTATTTTTATTTTTTAATCTTCAATTGGCTTAACTAATTTGTTACAAAAATTTAACATTAAATGTAGAACGAATTGAATGAAATATCTTAATATCTGTCCCTTCTCGGGCTTAAACAATGTAGGAAATAAATTTTGTTTTTTTAATTTGTTCTTCAAATTGTTTTTGTTTAATATATATATAAACGATCTTGTTAAAAACATAAACAAGAACATAAATATGATTTTTTCAAATTCACAAGATTGTGATAAGATTTTTCAATAGAAAAAAACTTCACAAAAACAGGATACATAAATCCTGGACAGACCCATGAATAAGATGCAGTAATATTCCTTATATTTTCAATTGAAGTAAGCAATGAATTCTAAGAAAAGAAAGGAAAAAGGGATTAGTCAGCTATTAAAGTATTTTCAGTTATAGAAGAAACATGAAATTGAAATTCTATAATTCTGTGTTAGACAAATAGTTGAAATATTTATTGTGTTATAGCCCAAGTATTAAACATATTATTTGAATCATCAACATATGGGATACAGTAATTTGCAGGTCTAAGCAACTAAGCATAAAACAAACTCGTGAATTGCGTGTAATCTTATTCAGAGAAAGCAGGGGTGCAGAATATGTCCGATCCGGCGATCTAGGATCGGGGAAAATTTTGAAGAAACATATACAATTGATTTCGATTTTAACAACGAATTCCATGATTAACCGAGATGGAAAAATTTCACTACAAATAAAAAGATCCGTATAGCGACCTTCACAAAATCGGTCTCAAAATAATATGTACCGTATATCAAGTGTGATTCTGTTCCGAATTTTCCGAAAATTTAAGGCATTCGGTTCCGAAAATTAAAAAAAAAAAAAAAAAATCATTCATCAATCTGAAAATTCGGACATAAAAATACTGCAAATTTTGTCCAAGAATTACGGAAAATACGCGAATTTCGTCACAAGATTGCAAAATAACCGCAAATATCGCAAAAGATCGTGAAACTACCGCAAGTTTTGCCAAAAGATCGCGAAAGAATCGTAAATTTCGTCAAAAGATCGCAAAACAGCTGCAAATTCCGTAAAATGATCACGCAACAACCGCGAATTTCGTCAAAAGGGGCGAAATAACCGCGAATTTCGTCAAAGGAACGCGAAAAAAATCCCGCAAGTTTCGCCAAAAGATCGCGAAACAACCGCAAATTTTGTCAAAAGTTCGCGAAATAAACGTACATTTCGTCAAAAGGTCGTTAAAAAACCGCAAATTTCGTCAAAAGATCGCAAACAACTGAAAATTTCGTAAAAAGATAGCGAAACAACCGCAAATTTCGTCCAAAGGTCGCGCAACAACCGCGAATTTCGTCAAAAGGGGCGAAATAACCACGATTTTCGTCAAAACATGCCGAAATAACCGCGAATTTCGCCAAAGGAAAGCGAAAAAAATCCCGCAAATTTCGCCAAAAGATCGCGAAACAACCGCGCATTTCGTCAAAAGGCACGAAATAACCGCAAATTTCGTTAAAAGATCGCAACAAAAATGCACATTTTGTCTAAAGATCACGAAAACACACCAAATTTAGTCAAATGATCGCAAAACAACCGCGGATTCATCAAAAGATGGCAAAACAACTGCGAATTTCGTCAAAGGATCGCGAATTTTGTCAAAAGAGGGCGAAATAATCACGAATTGCGGCAGAAGGAAGGCGAAATAACCACAAAACTCGTCAAAAGATCGTGAAATAATCGCAAATTTCGTCAAAATATCGCTAAAAAACACAAATTTCGTCAAAAGATCGCGAAAAAACGCAAATTTCGTCAAAGAGCCGCGAAAAAAACATAGTGTTGGCAGCGGATTCCCCCCTTCCCCCACTCCAAAGGATTAAATTGATCCTTTGAGAAAATTTGCTGTGAATTTCAGAAATTTTTTTTTCACTCAGAATCACACCTGCCATATATACTCGCGCGTAAGTTGAGAAATATTGGAAAAATAAATTTTCTATACCTACGGTAATTCAGCATTTACCTATAACATACCGCAAAATTTTTGGGGAAATTTTCGTGTGGATTGGGGGAAATGTTAGGAGTAGAAACATTTTCTGCACCCCTGAGAGAAAGTAACTCTGCACTGAAAATACTATTACATTAAATACATTGTTTTATAAATAGATTTAATTATAGCTTAAGCATTTAACTTGCAAAAATTAACTGATCATTTAAAAAAGAAAACAATTTAAAAATAAGAGAGCATTTATCAATATTTTTGAGGAATGCACTATGGATTGATAATATTTTTTAAACAATTACATTTACTTTCATAAAATAATATTTTGAACTTACCAGTTTTATTTAATGTTATTAAAAGGTAATTTTTAATGCAAAATGAATTATGACTTTTCTTAATTTGATTCTTATTTAACCTGTAAATATCAATGTTAAAAAAAAAAAAAAAAACTGATTTAAATCAAAGATTTTTCTTTAATCATTTGATTTAAATTGCGATTTAAACCAAACAATCCTGAAATTGATTAATGATATAAGTAAAAACATGTGAATTTTTTAAATTATGTATTGTACTGTTTATTTATTTATTTATTTATTTATTTTTGTTTCAGGTTTGGAATTCTGGTGTGATTATTCCTAACCTAACTCCACCAAAGAAGAATTTAGGAGAATTTTAGGTGTTCAGCATGTTTAGAACTTAGTAGTTTCACAATATATCTTTCCTTTTTTTCAAATTATGATAAATGTTATACATGGTTCTACATATGAATATAGTTTAAAGATATGCTGAAAAGTACTTGAATATGTTTTTGTTTTATGCAATAAATGTTTCTGTAATTAAAAAAAAAAAAAATTAGACTGTATCACTTGTTTTTGATTCTTTTACTATTAAAAAAAATTCTATATATTTAATTACTTCTGTTTTTGTGCTTTATGGTTTTAGGTTGTTTTGTTATTGTTTGGTATGTTGCTTGGTTATTTCAATAGTGTATTGGATCAAGGTGACTTAACTGCAAAACATTTAGAAATTTGCTGAAAAAGTCAGTTTGAGGTTAACATTCAATGTGTAATTTTAAAGTATATCTCAGAAACAGCATTACAGAATCTTACCTTTATTAGGAAGCTGTATCTGTTTTTTCATAAGCATCTATTAATTGTTTTCAAGAATGAATCAAATTTTCAAAAAAAAATTATTTCACTTAGTGTTTTTAAACATTTTAACTGCTTTCAAAGCACCATGGTAATGGATGGTTGATTTCTTTTTTATTATGCCACATGCTATGGCTACAGAACTAAGGATTTTATTTGAAACATCGTGAAAGATGATAGTATTCCAGAGTGATGCAAGCCTTAAGCCTAAAATCGTAAGAATGGCGGAACTCATATATACACCTAACTCGAAATCAAAGGAAAGGAGAAAAGCCACCTCTTCATAACTCAGCTAATATAGTACATATTGTTCTGATTTTTTAAAAAAAGTCTTCTATCTGCAGTCTAATTCTATTCTGAAATTTTTAAATTTCTACGTGCGGTATATTTTGAGATCTCAAAACCCATTTCTGAAGTAAATTCGATTCATCAAATTCCTAATTTGTATTGCTAGAAAATGACCCGGGCGATTTTCTTTAAATTGATATATAATATGAATTTGTTTTATATGAATGGAATAACATATCGCTTGTTTCCGCGAAAACTCTCATTCCTTAAATAATTGGATTTTTTTCCCCTCGAAAATGACGCGGGCAATTTTTTAAAAATCAAATATATAATATGAATCTGTTTCAGAGGAAGCAAATAAGAATTTACTTGTTTTCAACAAGACTCTTGGTCGTTTTATAATGCACATGAAAAATCAGACTATATTTCTTCGCCATTCGATGGAAATTTCATAGAAAATGCATGACACTGTATTCATGCACATGCTTTCTTTTTAAGCACTTTTGGTCATGAAATTCTGTCCTCGCACTGGCTGAGCGATTAAGTGCAATCGTTTAGTATTCCTATGATCGCGAGTTCGATACTCTTCGGATCTTGTTTTCGCATGTAAATCTGTTTTTCTTTTTGTTATTGTTAAGTCTGTTAGTTGACTATTATTCTCAGTTCCTTTGTAATTTTTTAATTGTTATTAAGTTAAATAAAATCAAATTACAATTATAATGTTGACAATTTGATGATGATTATTTCTTGACAATTTTTCAACAATAAAAATATTATCATAAATTTTATAAATATATTTAATTTCGATCACTTTACAAAAAATATACATTAATAATTATTATTTGAATATAAATTACTATCAGAAATGTAAAAAAATAATTCATTTCAGCTCTCATTTTTATAATATCATTTTTTTATTAATATTATGACGGTTGATCAATATAATCACTGCCTGACATCCATAATATTTTTATTATTATTATTATTATTTTCGTAGCATAAAAACTATTGTGACATAATAATTCTTTTATAATAAATAATTAAGTTGAAATGTTTTATTTATAAATAATAATGAAGTTTGATAACCCCAAGACAATTGTTCTTATTTAGTCTTGCAGCATTTATAGTTTGCATAAAGACCATAGCAGAATTATGGTGTCGCCATCTTTCGGCGGAATCGTGTACTACATTTTGTCTCTATTCGAAAAAAAAAAAAAAAAAAAAAACTAACGCTGTCATCGCCGCTATCAAAGAAATTTTTGTGACCGGAGGTCTATCTGGCGAATATTAAGAAAATTACTGCATACAAAAATATGAAAATGGGTAGTTATTAGGACTGGGCGATGCATCGATACATCGCGTGATATCGATTTAAATCATAAATCGTCAAACCGATTTCCCAATCTTTCGTTTAGTGATGAATCGCGCCCATACGATGCATCACGCCAGTACGATGACGAACGAGGCCGATTAGCAAGACTGGTTTCACCTCCGATCTTCGAACGCTTGCGTGATGCATCTCTAATACGGAGATCGCATGGATGCAAAGCCGCCTAAAGACTTGAGAAGGCTTTGATGGATGATGAGCGAGATCGGTGGTAAGACCGGTTTTTCCCCCACGATCTTCAAACACTCGCTTGCAGCAGCACTAATCTGGAGATCCCATCGATGATGAGCAAGACCGGTTTCTTCTACGATCTCTGAAGTAGATCGTAGACAACGCACACACAACTTGTTGCTTAAATGGAGATCGGGATCGAATCTTTCATTTTAGGTATCGGGATTATCCAAAATCGATACCAATCACAAATCATCACATTCTCGATAACAAGTCTTTTTTTTTTTCTTTTTTAATGATCGGCGAGCAACACCACGATCACGATGTACGTACGTATGAGAAAAATCGGCGATGTGATATGTCAAGTATACATTTTCGCACTGAATTAGTTATTCCAAAACCTATTGTAGTCAATTAATATAATAATTAAATAACAATTGACGCTATTAGTTTTAGTAAGAAATACTTCATAATTTTCTAAATCTTTAGTAAGGAACTTTTATTTTAGTTTATTTTTTAATGGCATTGCAACTTATTTGGGGAAACATTGTAATTATTGTACTATTCTTAAGTATTTATTTAAAAACACTTCATATTGCTTTCAATCAATTGAGACCGAATTTGCTTTTATTAATCTAGCTAAAAATGTATTTTATTATCATCAAAATTAGGAATGAGCCTTCTATCAAATATTTAAAATTGCTTTTTTGAAATGTAATTTTTTTTTCTATAGGATCCTACATATTTTTGGTTACTTTGAAATAAATACTTCAAGATTTGTAAATAATCTGGTTCAGAATATTACTTTTTTAATTCTTTATATTATTTTTGAGAAATTAAGTTTTAATGTCCTTGTAATCTACAGCCCTCCAATAATTATCTGCGGTAAATCGGCGTGTTTGTTTTATAATAAAAATTTGAAATTTCATTTAAGTGTGACAGGTATTCATTACCTTTTGACGTTTTTCAAAGGGCTCCGCGCCCAACCCCTCCTCCCCGTGTCTTCTTTCTACCTGTTTATTCTAAGGGGGGGGGGGGGGGTCCCTCTTTTTACCCAGCAAAAACATGCTAACTTTAGAAAACAGATGTTTTGTTGCTCTGTATGACTCGCATACAAAGTCCTAATATGTCATACTCGTACGAAAAATAGATAAAGCAATGCATTCTGCATTGCGTTTTTTGTTTGAAAATCGTTCCAGAACGACACGTGTTTTCTAAATTGATCTGTTTGTTTAGTTTATGCCTTTAATACAACCTAAATGGCCATTAAAGGAAGATGTTAATAAAAAATGAATGATTATCCTGAAAAAAAAAATTGATGTGTTTAAAATAAAAATAGAAAACTTCTTTTAAATAAATACTTTTTTCTTTAATTCTATGTAGCCGCAAAAGAAAACATTATCAATGGATGGAAAGCTTATCTGATTATCTTTTAGCGTCCGACTTCTCCGAGCTAAATAAACAAACCGCAGATCGCACTTTTTTTTCTTTCCAGTTCTAACAGTGGACATTTTTGTGGGTACTATAATTTTTTTATTACTTATTATATTTTAATAAAAATTTACTACGTAGCCCAATTCATTATTGCTTGCTAAACTATCAACTTGCTAAAAATTTGAAAGAAATCGGCCAATTAGCAACAAAGATAGCAATTTTTTTTTAATAGTAAGGAAAACAAGCGCTCTTTTTCTTTTAATCATTATTTCTATTTGCTGCTCTTTTTCTTTTTTGGCACGAAATTTTCTGACACTTTTACGGAAGGCTTTTTATACTTAAAGGGAATTAAATTTTCAGACCTTGACTATTGAAAAATTTATAATCGCAAAGCGTGTTCTTTTTTTCGATAAATATTTTAGATCTTCAATTTAAAACAGCTACAGAACGCGAAAAAACTAGAAATCGCGTAAAAAAATTGCGAGATTAAAATATACGCAAAAAATCGCATAAAATTTAAATCATATTGGAACAAAAAGGTAAAATAAAAACTTGAAACCGGATTCCTTTTACAAATATAAAAAAAAAAAAAAATGCACGAAATGGAAAAAAATCGATACACGATCGATTAATACGAATAAACTATTGAAAATAGGGCAAAATTTATTATATTAAGCTAAAAGATTACAACCTTTTATGAACGTCAAAAAATCCCAGCGAATCCCGAAAAAAACCCTAAAAATCGCATAAAAAACCGAATTTATTAAATAGAGGTAAATGATTGAAACTGGATTACTTTTACTAATGTAGAAAAATTGCATGTGAAACGCGAAAAAAAAAAAAAAAAACCGCTCAAATTATCGGGAAAAAAGAAAAAAATAGTTAAACATTAAAAAATCGCTTACTGCAAAATTTACTATAGATTAAAATCGGATTTCTGTGTTACAAATTTCGAAAAATTCTGTGAAATGCGGGGAAAACCCTGCAAAAACCTCGAAAATCTTGTACGAATTCAGATTAAATTTTATTGAAAAGAGGTCAAAAAGTTCATTAAATTGAACTAAAAGTTCGAAACTGGTTTCTTTGATGTGGAAAAACGGCCGTAAAATATGAAAAAATGAATTAAAAATTCGATTTTTTTAAAAAAAGAACGAATTTAATAACGAGATTAAAATATCCAAAAATCGACTTTGAAATGCTTAACTTCCTACATACAAGCTAAAACAAGGGTGATTCTGAGTAAAAAGAAAAATTTCTGAAATTCACAGGAAATTTTCTGAAAGGCTACAACAAGGGGGGGGGGGGACGTCCACTCCCGCCACTATGTGTTTTTTTCCGCGCTCCTTAGACTACATTTGCGCTTTTTTCACGCTCTTTTGACGAAATTTGCCGCTTTTCGAGATCTTTCGACGAAATTTGCCGTTTTACCGTGATCTTTCGGCGAAATTTGCCGTTTTTTCGCGATCTTATGACGCAATTTGCCGTTTTTTCGCGATCTTGTGACCAAATTTGCCGTTTTTTCGCGATCTTATGACGAAATTTGTCGTTTTTTCGCGATCTTATGGCGAAATTTGCCGTTTTTTCGCGATCTTATGACGCAATTTGCCGTTTTTTCGCGATCTTATGACGAGATTTGCCGTTTTTTCGCGATCTTATGACGAAATTTGTCGGGTTTTTTTTTCGCGATCTTATGACGCAATTTGTCGTTTTTTCGCGATCTTATGACGAAATTAGCCGTTTTTTCGCGATCTTATGACGAAATTTGTCGTTATTCGCGATCTTATGACGAAATTAGCCGTTTTTTGCGATCTTATGACGAAATTAATCGTTTTTTCGCGATCTTATGACGAAATTAGTCTTTTTTTCGCGATCTTATTACAAAATTTGTCGTTTTTCGCGATCTTATGACGAAATTTGCCATTTTTTCGCGATTTTATGACGAAATTTGTCGTTTTTTCGCGATCCTATCACGAAATTACTTGTTTTTTTGCGATCTTATGATGAAATTACTCGTTTTTTCGCGATCTTTTGACGAAATTACTTGTTTTTTCGCACTCCTTTGACGAAGTTTGCGTTATTTTCGCGATCATCTGACGAAATTCACGAATTTTCTCGGAAAGATTGACGAAAATGATTTTTCCTACGACCATTTGTCGAAATTTGCGATATATTTTATTTCCGAATTTTCGGATTTATGACTGATTATTTTTTAATTTTCGAAATGTCTGCCTCAATTTTTCGGAAAATTCAGAACAGAATCCCCCTTGGTCTGAAAACATATGACTTCCTCCCTTTGCAATCCTTTGAAGAAATTCGCATTTTTCCGTGATTTTTTTTGACAAAATTGCGTTTTTAAGTGATCTTTTGAAAAAATTCGTGTTTTTTCGCGACCTTTTGACGGAATTCGCGTTTTTTCCGCGATCCTTTGAGAAATTTGCGGTTTTTTTTAGATCCTTTGACGAAATTCGTAAAATATAAATATTATCTTTAATTATAAATCTGGTACTTTGGGGAAGAACTGCTTTAAAAAACAAAGCAAAGAAGTCACTTTGCATATTATTTAACACTTTCCGGCCCGGAGTTTATAAACTGATAAAATAATGGGCTGACACCAGGATTTATAAAGGAATTTATTAGAAAATATAAACTTGCTTATTTTCACGTACATTATAAAAAGAAAATTTTAATTAAATATTCTTGGTGCCGTTTGTCAGTTTTGGAAGGTGTCCTTTTTTAAGGACACTGCCCTCGAAAGGATTAAGCTGAGTAATGAGCACATACAAGGAGAAATATCCCTATTTCTCCTATTTTCTAATTTTTTAAATATTTTCTTAACTTTCATGATGTAAAAAATATTTCTTAATTGATTTTAAAAAATTAAACATTTAAAGAAAATCCTAATTAAAGATAAAAATATTTTTATTTTAATAAAACAATGTCTTATGACAATATTATTACCCCCCCCCCATTCCACTCATGCCAAAAAATCTGCTGAAAATACAAAATAGTAATTCATAACTGTATGGAATTAATATGTAAGCCTAAGATATGTAAAATCAGTTTGTTAGTTGAAGTATTTATTATATAAATTTTAATTAAAAATTTTTCTACATAAACCTCTACTTATAAAAAAAAGTTTTTTCAAAGCATAAAACGAGCTTGAGTATGTAAAACTGCTAAATTTTATATCAAAATTGCAACAATGTTTGCAATACCTAGAGTCTGATATCGCGATGCATTGTGATATCGCGATTTAACCTCAATGATACATCGTGATGTAGAAATCCTAATATCGCCCAGTCCTAGTAGTTATATAGAGAAATGTTTGATAAACACGTTGAAGTAGACAGTTTTCAAATCGAAGAATTGTTTTAAGAGGAATTTAATGTTAAAGCTGCATAAAATTGTTCCATTACAAAAAGTTTATAGGTTCAAAAACTATACATGGGAATTTAATCATTTTTTTCTATGGATATTCAATAGAAACTCTCAGTTTACAGACTGCATTCATTTTTTTTAACTTGCCCAATTTTTTGCTGGTTTATTTCGATTTTAAATTAAAATTTCCAGAGATATTTTTTACATATTTTAGAAAAGGTTATTATTTTAAATTGTTGCTAATTGTTAAAACAGCACAAAGAATAATATATCCTTTAAATAAAAAAATTATTCACACGTAGGGTGTCAACGATTTAAATCAGTTGATTTAAATCATGATTTTAATCAAGTGATTTTAAAAAAAAATCATTGATCAAAATCAAAAATTTTCTAAATGTTTAAAATGACATAAAAAAGTATTCAAATCTAAGATGAACATAATTTGGAAAGTTTCTACAGGTACTGTGACTTATGAATATACAAAACAAAGCTTTAAATAATTGTTTCTAAGCTTAATTCCCGAGTATTGTGAAAAATTTAAGTGCAGTAAGTTTGTAAAAAGCATGGTTTTTATCTAACAAACATAAAACGCATTTAATTTAAAAATAATATTTAAATCTAATATAACTTACAATACCATAATTTCCTTTTAATAATCAAGTTATTCATTCTTTTATATATAATAAACGTAGCAATAAAGTGTCAATGATTTTAATCAACTGATTTAAATCAGATGATAATCACATATTTTCTGATTTTTTAAAATAGTGTGAAAAAGCATTATAATCAGTAATGAAAATGATCAATAAATCACTTGTAAAAAATGTAATACAGTGACCTCTCACTTATACGACTCTCAGTTATACGACTCTCTCAGTTATACGCCGAATTCTCTCGGTCCCGTCCACGCTTTATGGGAAATAGTGCTAAACTTCTCTCAGTTATACGACTGCTTCTCTCACTTATACGACGCTTTAAAAGGTTCAGGCGATTTTACATTTCTCACTCTAGAATTAATTTTTATAATCTTTAAAGTACAAATCATTCACGTTTTCTTACATTTATCCTTTCATTATTGTTAAAGTGTTTATGAATAATGAATAACATTTCTTATCTACCTTCGTTTGTTATTAACGATGAAATCTATGGCGGGAGGGTGATTGTATGCAATTCTCTTGTGTCTGCCATTTAACAAAAGCCAAATGACTACCTGCAGATCATGTCTCTGTATGGCACTGGTGGAGAAATCAGGGTTTTTGCAAAATGCATTTTCCTGGAAAATTTTAACAGCTTTAAAGAATGCGTCGTCTTTTAGGAATGAGGTTGTTTTAAGAAAAATATATTTTTATTTTAAACTTAACAAATCGAAAATGGCAGTTCTTGAACATCACTAGAAAAAAATACTAAAGCGAGAACATATCGGAAGCACATCCCAAGCTATAATCAGGCCAAAAGACCTATGCGCGTACAACCCGCACAGCGAAGGGAAAAAAACACGTACGTCAAAGCAAATCGCTACAAGCTTCCGTACTAGACGCGTGAAAGGTTATTCATTTCGCTGTAATTTTTTCAGTTTGCTGCATATCGATACCTAAACTGAAAATGTCAAAACGTAAAGCATTAAGCATACAATTCAAAGTTGAAACCATTAAGGAATATGATAAAAATTTACTGCAATCAAAGAAGGCATTAGCTGCTCTCTTCAATCTGCCAGAATCGGCACTAAAAGGAATGCTGAAAAATAAAAATGTCATTATAAATGCATCAAAAAATGTCGATTCAAAGAGATCCAGGATACAATGTGGCAGATTTAAAAAATTGACATCAGCATTAATCGCGTGGTTTAACCAAATGCGAGCTTCAAATTTACCGATAGATGGTGTGATTTTAAAAGAAAAGGCTCGCACTCTTACTGAGAAGTATGGAATCGAGAATTTTTCAGCGTCTTGCGGTGATTCGAGAAGCTAAAAAAAAGACATCGACTTTTGCATCGCCGCATCACAGGAGAAAGCGCATGTGTTAATGGAAATGATGTTAGACAATGGTTTCAAAATCTACTTATGTTAATTAAGGATTAAGGGACCTAAAGACATTTTTAACTGTGATAAAACGGACTGTTTTTCAAGCTGATGCCAGATAAGACATTATCATACAAAGAAGAACCATGTCAAGGGGGCAGAAAAAGTAAAGAAAGATTAACTATCCTTTTTTGCACAAATAGTGATGGTTCAGAAAAAAAGAACTTTTAGTAATAAGAAAATCAAGAAAATCTCAATACTTTAAGAATAAAAAATAATTGCCATGTGGCTAGAGAAATTAAAAAAAGGCATGGATGACATCAGAGATTTCCAATGATTTTTTAAAAGAGATGGATGATAAATTTAAAAAACAACAAAGAAAGGTTTTACTTCTAATGGATCAATGTCCATCACATCCCGATGTAAAAGATCTGCCGTTTCTGCAGCAAATTAAATTTTAAAATTTGCTTTAGGAAATTCAGTTTTCCCACAAGACCAAACTGCTGGTTGAACGAATGAACCTGATATTGAGAGCGTATGGAATCCTTTAATAACGAAGACTCGAATAAAATGTTTATGGACGAAGGTATTAATTTCAAAGATTATGTAGAATGTGATGATAAACGTCTTCTGTCAGAACTGAGAACTGCTGAAGAAATCTTTGAGGATATTAATAATGAAGACGTGAGCAAGGAGGATGACCAAGATGAGAGCAATGTTCCTGCTGTTGTAAATTTTTCAAAAGCAAGTACCGCTTTAAATAAATTAAAGAATTATGCCCATCAAAATGATTATTCCCAAACCAGCTTAAAAGCTTTGTTAGACTTAGAGAAAGACATTTTCTATTTCCATCTACGACAGAAACAAACTAATATCACTTCATTTTTTGAGAAAATCTGATCTGTAAATTTTTAAAATAAACATAGTGGTAAATGAACAATTTTGTAAACTTTTTAAACATATTTTATGTTTAATTTTTTAATACATTTTGCAAATTTTGTTAAAATATGTTCTTAGTACTCAAAACTTATCGTTTTTAGTATAGGTAAAATAATTAATGCCTATGAAGTTTGAAACTTGTATAATAAGGCGGTCTCTCACTTATACGACTCTCTCAGTTATACGACTTTTTTCCACGGTCCCTTGAAAGTCGTATAAGTGAGAGGTCACTGTATTTGTTATCGTTAATTATAACCATATTAAACTGTGTCAAAAGAAGTATTATACATTTAAAAAACATCTAACTAAATGTTAAATAGCTTCAAAACATTATAATATTTACTAGCTATTCAAATATTTTAATGTTGTGGGGATAAAAAATCTGATTTAAATTTCAAAAATATAATTTTTGTAATCTATAAATTATGTGCGAGTTTGCTGTATACATCGCTACAATTTTTGATCAATTTGATATACATATACATACGCTTTAGAACCTGTGTAAAATTACTGGCTGCTTTATGAATTTATCAAACTATTTATCACCTTTTTTTCAACCACTTTTTCAAAAATGTAGATTGTGTTCTTAATTAAACAGTTAATTGTTTAATAATTAATTTAATCTGTATCATCAATTTAAAATTAAATGCAATTTATCAATAACTTTAAAATATAAGCAGTATTTAATATTGGTTTACATAATTATTACAAAATATTAATGAACATAATGTTGTATGTTACTAAAGAAATTTTTAATTTGCAGTTTTTTGTAATTTCTATAATTACATAATTAAAATTTTATTAATTAAAGCAAAAAAACATAGATTATGTTAGTAATTGGAGGGTTATTCATTTTTGAAATGCTTAATTCTTGGTAGATGTTTAATATTTTAACACAGGGAAAAAAATCCGATTTAAATAAAAAAAATCAGATTTTTTTTTTTTTATTTTTTTTTTTAAATCATGATTTTTTTTACACCCTATATCACACGTGACTATTATAAACAGAAAAAAATCCTTTCAAATTAGAATTAAATGATAACGTGTTAAAAGCAGGAAAATATTGAACATTACGTCATAAAACTTGTTTTTACACAAGCATATTTAAAATGAAAGAAAATTATAAAATAATCAATTATTTTCAAATTAGAATTAAATGATTACGTATCAAAAGCAGGAAAACATTGAAAATTACGTCATAAAAATTATATTTACACGTGAATATTAAAAGAGAAAGAAATTTTTTAAATAATAAATTCATTGATATGTGTTAAAAGTTGTAAATGGAGGAAATTATGTCATATTGGCCAAAGTGGCTAAATAATAATATTGCCAAACAGTTTAAATTTAAAAATATATTTACATGAGATATTTATTTCAAATTTCGAGATGATATTTTTAATTATAGCTGCCATTTTTAAGGTAGCGCAAATAATAATATTATCTTTCTAACAATAAAAATATTTTCAGTTGAATGTTACAAAGAGAAGGGAAAGTTTGGTGAAAATTATGTCAGATTTAAAACGTAACATTTAAAATCTGTTATTTAAAATAATTTTCTTATAGCGTTGTTAAAAAAATACCATAAAGCAAAGACTCTGTTGACTTAGTTTCTTTTATATTTGCTAATTTTCAAATGTTTAACTAATCTTATTTAATCAAGCGCGAAAACAGCAACTAACAGCAGCTGATTCGGCCTTGAAATCCCTCAGTAAAAGGGAAACTTGTTTACAGTAAGATCGCCAATGATTTTTTAATTATTGTGCAACCTTGATTATCCGAGCTCAGGGCCGTGCAAAGTGGGGGGCGAAGGGGGCGGTCGCCCCGGGCACGGAAATTGAGGGGGCGCCAAACTTATATTACAAACCTCATTTTTTCTTCTTTTTTCGTAAATTTTTTTTATATATTTACAGATTCGGAATTTTTTTTCCAATGAAGGTACGTTAATTTTTCGTTTCAAAGTTGTTGCATTGTCCCTTACCCTACACCCACATACAAATTTATTCATAAGGACTTCTTTCATTTCAAAACTTGTCTTTGTCTTAGTCTCTTTCGCTAACCTTCTTTTTCCTGAGTCTGTAATTTTCTTTCTGTGCTGGTGACAAAAACATATACTCAAAATAGCATGGGGGTTTTCTTTTTGGAATACAAAAGGGTTTACAAACTGTTATACTGTATTGTTAGATACATATTTTCTACACCCATTTCCTAGATTCCCTTTGCCAAAATACAAGTGCAATTTCCTCTTATTTTTTTAATTGTGTAGATTTCTGACTTAAAATTAAATATAAAATTCCAAAATAAATACGAAATATGTATTCAATAGAATTTATTTCCGTTTCTGCATTTTTCAGTTTGTGACACATCTCGCAAAGAAAAAGTGTGTGTGTGAGGGGGGTGGAGGGAAGGGGCGCCAAATTCAAGATTTGCCCCGGGCGAAGTTTTCTCTTTGCACAGTGCTGTCCGAGCTAATTGGAACTTTTAGTATCTCGGATATTGGAAATCTTGGTTAATAGAAACTGTGCGTAAAAACTCGCCGTGCATGCAAATGTAGCATCTCTTAAACTTTTTTAAATAATAAAAATAAATATATGTAAAGTTCTCTTTCGCAGCTTAACAAATTTTAAAAGGAAATGAACTACTAGTAGTAAATTTTAAAAAGCAAATTGAAAAATTTACAAAAGTTCACACGGCCACTGGAAACAAAGCACTGTTTGCTGTTGACCTCTCAGGATCCAATTTTTCTTGGGAGTTGAGTGCTTTTGGGGGCAGAAGAGCCTGTATAGCATGGACAGTGAGCTAAAAAGTGTGGTCATTTTCAAGGCTCATTCAAAAGAAAAAAAAAAAATCAGACTTTGTTATCGGCTCGGTTAACAGAAAACTTGATTAATCGAAGCTCGGTTAATCCAGGTTCTACTGTAATTTAATCTTCCGTAATCTTTTTAAAACAGATCAAATTAATGGAGTCTGAACGGCGTTTGGCAAGTGTAGATCGTAGGGGGAAGAGCCCCCTAGTTTTTCATTTTGTGATCCTAATAAAATAACCTTAGCATTTCTCCACTAATTATTATTTTGTCTGATTTTTTATTATAGACTATATGAAATTATTAAAAATATATATTATGATAGGAACAGGTGGGCTTCGTCTGCTATTTATGTTACGGATATAAAAATCATGATTTTTTTAGGGAAAAAGAAATAAAAACCTATTTGACAATGATTTTATAAAGACACATTTTGTATTTGTTATATTTCCGGGGATGAGGAGTAGGGGGGAACTATTTTGATTAAATATCGCAATTAGTCCACATGGTAGATATTATTATGACAAGCACTAGCGGGCTTCACCTGCTATGGGGCCCCATGTGTCCCGCTTCCATAACTCAGGAACTACCTTTCGGACATCAATGCAACAGATTTCAAATGTTATAATTAACTTAATAATCACCCAATATAGCATTAAATTTATGAGTAGTGCATACTACTGTTTTTAATCATATTTTCTGAAGAAAAAAAATTATTTCGGTTCCATTCCTGGTCCAAAAAATTGTGAAGGGGGAGGGGGAAGGAGGGGAGATGAGACTGCTGTTTGTCTCATCTTCCCTCCCTCCCTTCAAGATTTTTTTTCTCTAACTATGCTCTGCTTCTATAACTCGACAACTATCCTTTGGATTTCAACGCAGCTGATTCCAAACATTATAATTAACTTACTAATGGCACTCTATAACATTAAGTGAAATTATGAGTAGTACATACCATTGTTTTCAAATAATAATTTCAGATTTTTTTTTTTTTCATTTCTAAGTATCTCAGGCCCTATGAGTCCGATGACGACGGGGTTTGATTCCTTCAAATTGATATCGATAGCCTAACATATTTTAGTTCCATTTTTTACCGCCAGAATGCGCTTACCTACAGTTTTTTTTCTCTAACTGTGCCCTGCTTCCATAACTTGGCAACTATCTTTCGGATTTCAATGGAACTGATTCCAAACATTATAATTAACTTAGTAACTAAAAAGACTTTTCTTCAAAATTATCATTCGCTGTGACATATTTTTTTAAGTCTTGCTCCCATGTTTTTCATATTTGTATCAGCAGCTGTAAAAAAAAAGGTTATTGATTAGCCATTTGAATTTCATAACTGAAATTATAAACTCACCAGAAAGGGACTCTCTCCTTTTAGAATCCATGCATCATGGGGCAAATGATGTCATGCACGAGGCATAGCTAGAAGGATGTGCTCATAGCCCTTTTACCTGATATAGGTTGTATAAGGTCTATGTGTATACTTTTGTTAAAAAACAACAACATTGTAGCTTAAAATCTATAAGGTTGTTCCCCTTCCACCCGCCTCCATGAAAACATTTCTGACTAAGGTCTTGGTCTTGAATATATATATAAACTGGCTTTTTTCTCTATCAAGTTCTGAAAAGAAACACAAACTGAGTTTCTTTCCTCAGGAGTCAATTTAAAACTGGCTTTTTTCTCTATCAAGTTCTGAAAAGAAACACAGACTGAGTCTCTTTCCTCAGGAGTCATCTTAATTTAACACAGGAGTGGAAAATCTGCTACAATTGCTCCATACTGCTACAATTTGAATTTCCTGGATAATCTTAAATTAGATTTAGATAACTTTAAATTTAAAATGATACCCAAACTTATTAAAGCTGTCACTAATATAGAGTGTAAACATGTATTCAATGTTAGTAAGCATTTATTTAAAAAAAATTTATTTTTTAAATAGCCAATTCAATATCTCCCACTATTCATGAAATCACATGCTAAACTTTGGGGCATATTTTAACATTGGATTCCTCATTACCTAATGCATTTTTCAAAATATGGTTTTTATCATCAAAAACTGATGTCTGTTACAAAGGTAGTATGTTTTAAAAATTAATTTTTCTAAATTTTAGGTATATTTTATAAGGCAGTTAGTTCTCCAGAAAATATTTTTCCCTTATGAGAAAAATATTTTCTTATTTTTTTAAAACAATTAACAGCATGAGACTTGACAGTGTGATTATTCAAGTGATTTGTAATTGAACAGTTTTTCATTAAACAACGCAATCAACAAATAATTTAATAGAGTTGAAAGTGATTGTTGTCTCATAACAACAGTTTTTTACCTCTCCTACATTATGATGTCCAGAAATTCAGTTCAAAATGCTGACTTTGACAGCATTTTCTTAAAGATCTGCTTTTACCAAAAAATGGAAAAAATCAATTCGATTATAAAGTTTTTGAATAAAAGCACTTGTCAATTTCACTTTGATGGCATTTATTAACTGAATCTGTTAAGCCTCATAGCTTCAATGGATGGGTGTATAAACCTCTGTAGGTATTTGTCAATAATCTTTTGAAAGTGACATGTTTTTCAGAGTCTTTCTTATGTAAAAAGTAACTTTAAAATTCATGTAGCAGTGCATCCTTTTTTTACCCCACTAGATGGTGAATAAATAACACGGCTGCAGTTTCAAAAGTAATTAGTACACTTATCATCATGAGATGAGAGCTACTGACTAATTGCTCTCAAAACTGTAGTGGTGTATTATTACTCACCTTGTTAAAGACCTACTGATATGTATTTTTTATCTCCAGTTATTTATCACTTTCAAATTTATGTCAAATGTACTTCCCCCTTGTATTTGTAATTATTCATAGCAATGCAGATATGATTCGTAAAAGAATTGCGATGAATCTGTTACATAAAAATGGTTAAAGTTTGTTACCATATCAGTTTTTCAAGTTATAACACCAGTAAATCCTGCAACAATTAATCTATAGAATTGCAATTTATCCTGCAATGAAACTGCTACAAGAAGATACTTATGATTTCCCCCCTCCCCTGTTTTCCTTTTCACATCCTTGCCCTATCCTCAGTACACAAAGTTTAAAGCTTTAAAACTGTACTTTTATTTATTTTTTTATTTCTGCCATATTCGCAACTTTTGAGTAATAAAAAAATCTATACATAACTTTAAAAATTAAAAAAAAAAAAAAAAAAAAAACTTTTAAAAAAGGGGATGTAATATTTTTAAAAATGGTGCGATATAAAATTTCCAAGCACTGACACTTAAACATTTTACATTAACTAAATTACCATAGACATAGTGCATTACCATAGTGCCTACATGTGATATGTCGATGGAAATCCTTCTCTTCTGTACTAAATACATCATCATAATGTGCTTCTGAAAATAAAAATAACTATGCATGATGGGCTTGGTTGCCATCTTTCCATATTTTACATTACATTTGATTGCTTAGAAATAAATTATAAGTTCGAAATTGCTACTTGAGGAAATATTTCGTGCTTTTCATATATATAAATTATTTTTAAAGTTTGTCGTCAAGTCCATCATGCATAAGCTAAATTTGAATTTTCAGAAACTCATTATGATGTATTTATAATGCTGACTTTTGAACAAAAGGGTTCTGTTTTTGTGTGTGTGTGTGGGGGGGGGGGGGGGTGTTCAATAAAAAGGGCACTGTTCCATCCTGTTAAGAAACATATTTTGAAGTGATTATTTCAGAGTTAACTCTTTATCAGTTGTACTCGTGAACAAAAACAAAACAGTTTTATGCCATCTTTAAATGATAGTGTTTAGTCCCTTCCATTTTTAAGGTGTGTAATATTGGGGAGTTCTGACTAGAAATTAGACGAGCCCAATCCCAAACAGGCTTGATTATTATACCAGCCCTCGGGCTCAAAGTGAAGGTTTTATTTATTCATTAAAAAAAAAAAAAAGCTTTATGAGAAACAAAGTATAGTCTAAGTTTTTTAAAGTGTTTTACAATCCTTTGAAAATCAGTATAAAATGGAATTAAATTGTTTTTGATGGAATATAAAGATACATTCTGATTCTGAGACCTTTGCACAGTCAGTGTTAGTAACATAAAGAAGCCCTGAGATATATCCTTTGTCTGATTTGTGCAGATTTCTGCCAGTGGTTGAGTATAAATAACAAATTTGCTAAAAGGTGGGCAAAATAAAACTGGTCCGCGGGAAATATTTATAAGACAGACGCGTGATTGATCCTTGTTAATAAACAGGAGAACTTGACGTCAATGCAACAATCAGTTGCTGTCACATCAAGGGCGCCCATATAGAGGGGCTTGAGCTCTACCCCCCCGCCCCCCCCTTATATTTTGGTTTTGTGAAACTTTTTTTAATGTAAATCAGTTGCAAAATAGGAAAATTTTAACTTGTAAAGACTAAGCATAATAAAACCTGCATTGACAAGATCAGAAGGCACCGGAAGAATTTTCCGTTTTAGACGGGTTTCCGTCTTAGCAGCTTTTATTGTTGGGAATTCATTTTGTCATAACCATGATTTTTTTTTTTAACCCGGGAGAACTCGCTAGTGAGAATGCCCAATTGCTTTTCTTTTACTTTACATTCCTATAATACCAACTTTTTTTGGTTGGCTTAGTACTTTTACTCACAAAATAGGTAAAATAATTGAAAAACATTTTGAAATTTTAATTAAAATGTAAAATGATTTAAATAAGAGTCTTTAAAAAGTACGACTGTGGGAGAAAATCTCATGCAGCGAGTTCTCCCGGGTTAAAGCTAGATTCTGTTTTAGACAGGTTATGTTTTCACGAGTTTTTAATTAGTGCTTTCGAATAGAGCTTCTTGCAAAGAGGAAAAACACAAGATAGGAAGCAAATTCCGTTTTAGACAATTTTTATCTTAGCGGGTGTTACTGTGTGGGTTTTTTTTCCTACAAGACGATAACGCTTTTTCTGCACAAGGAAGGATTTCGTTATAGACAAGACCCGTTTTCACAAGTAAAACTGATCTTGCGAAAACAAAACGCTGAGAAATTAGAGACAATAATCGGTCATCAATCCAAAAATTCGAGCATGAAAAATATCCGGAAGAATATCTCGAATTTTGACAAATGGTCGCCAAAAAAATCCATTCCTCGATAGTTTGCAGAAAAAATCACAAATTTTGTCAAAGGATCGCGGAAAAAGGGCGAATTTCGTCAAAAGATCGCGAAAAAACGCAAATTTCATCTCAAAGGATTGCAAAAAAAGCGAATTTCGTTGAATGATCACGGGGAAAACGCAAATTTCGTCAAAGAATCGTGGAAAAAACGCAAATTTCGTCAAGGACCGCAAAAAACACGAATTTCGTTAAAGAATCGCAGAAAAAACGCAAATTTTGTCAAAGAATCGCAAAAAACACAAATTTCTTCAAAGTATTGCGGGGGCGAAAAAACTTAAATTTCGTCAAAAGATCGCCGGAAAATCTCAAATTTCGTGAAAAAAAATCACGAAAAAACGCAAATTTCGTGAAAAAAAGCGAATTTCGTTAAAGGATCGCAAAAATGCGAATTTCGTCAAAAAAAATATCTAAGAAAAATCGCAAACTTCGTCAAAAAATGGCAAAACAAACGCGAATTTCGACAAAGGATAGCAAAAAAAAAACAAGAATTTCGCCAAAATATCGCGAAAAAACGCGAAGTACCTTAAATATTTGCTAAAATGTATGATAACTTTGGAGGAAGTTGAGATTTTTCTCAGCCCCCCCCCCCCATAAAATTAATCAAATGGGCGCCCTTGTGTCACATGTCTGCACATGTTCATCTACCGCCACTGAGCTCCATATATTATAGAAGTTCACAGTCGGCGGTCAGAAGCTTGCAAGGCAAAGGTAAAAAAAATTCCTTGTTGTCAATGTTAGATATTAGTATTCTCATTTACTATTATCCTAATTTATGCTTCTCTAATTAAGCCATGCTTATCAAATTAACAAATGATTCTCTAATCATGTAAGGGAATGCCATAAATAGCATTTTTTTTTGCCATGAATGCGACCTAAAATTATCTTCACTGTATCCTTCCGCGCTGACCGCTGGAAATCATGTCGGGAAATAGGAAGATAGATATCCTGCTATATATGGAGATCAGTGTCTCCTGCGTGCTCTGTACCGAGTTCTTTGCAATGTCGTTACGCTTGAGTGAATGAGAGGTGCAGATGTGTTTAAGGACCAGTTGAAACACAAAATGGTGCTCACGATAAAACAGCGCGTTTTCATGGAAAATGTGTGCGGAACTGTTTGCGCAAGAGCTTAAGAATAAAAGTGTTTTATCAAAACCCCCAGCAAAGCCTGCAATGCAAAACTTATTGACAAAATGGCGCGAAACGGGCTCTGTAGCGAATAAAAACCGCAATTACCCGAAAAGAGTTCGAACACCAGAAAATATTCTGCATTCTGTTCGAGTGCAGGAAAGCATGGAACAAAGTTCGACGAAATCTCAACGCCGTTTATCTGTGCAAGTGGGATTTAAGAGATCATCATGTCGAAACATTATAAAAAAGGACCTGCATCTGTATTCTTACAAATTTACTATGTGCGTATGTTAAAGCCTCCAGACAAACTTTCGCGTGTTGAGTTCTGCCGGTGGTTTCTGATTGAAGTGGAATCAGGACTTTTGGATCTTCAGTTTTTGATTTCTTCAGATGAAGCATGGTTCAGCCTGTAAGGGTATGTGAACTCGCAGAACATACGCCATTGTGCATCAGAAATTCCACATCAGTACTTTGAATGTAAAACCGTTGCATAATCTCACGATTGGTGTGCGTTGTCTGGTTTTCGCATAACAAGGGGTGTAGTGGTGGGTATTACGCCATGTACCTTCTGGATTCGTTTAAGAAGCTCCGTATACCCCATGTTTCACAAATAAAACTATAGCGTATTGGCGATTCAAGCACTCAAATACGCCATTTGGTGGAGAAAAGATGTAACTTCTCGCTTCAGGATACTGCCGTAGAAGCGCACTGCATTATATGTATTTTAAATTTGTACAGAATGATTATTCTTTTGCACAATTTCAGATTTCATGTGACATTTGTGTTCTGTCTTATATGATATGACAAAGTAAAAATTATCCGAATATGAATATCTAAAACTTTCAAATGCATTTGCAAAAAAGAATTATTTCAATGGCACTTCAGCATTAGTTAAAGCGAAATTAAAGGGACGATTTTCCTGTACCGAAGGCTGCGAACAGCATACCTCTATAAGCCGTTTTAATTCCCAATATTCTATCCATAAACGATCATGACCTTAACGTATACCCAATGGTTTTTTTACGACTACAACACTGATTATAACACGATTCTTTGATCAAACTGTTATTGCTTACCGGTATGTCCATAATTTGTTTAACTCATTTGTGGAGCACCAACATACACTGCCTTGGCAACCTTCTCACAAGTGCATGAGGTAGTCGATGAGGAGAGGACAATCAGCAGAAGCAGCGCAATCTCCTGGCTACCTCTATCGTCTGAACTCTCTCCCTGTGATTTTTACCTGTGGAATAAATTGAAAGGTCAGGTCTACTCAAATAATCCTCTACATCGGAAGAGCTACAGTAGAACACGGAAAACGCCAGTGGCGCGAAGTTTTGCAAAATATTGGGTGGGCTCAAACATTTTTCGGGAAAAGGGTTTCAACTGATAAATTTTTAAAGTATAAACTTTTGATTTTATTAAATTACATTCGCTTGAGTAAAGTAGAAATAATCTTTATCGATACCACGTTAAATTTTGGCTAGAAATATCGACTTTTTGGGCACTTCCGGGTTTGATAAAACGCTAAAAATGCTTGATCAAATGATTTTACGTCCGAGGACACCATTTTTTATTTCGAAATTTCGTCAAATGAGGGCTAACTTTTAGGGGTTTGCTCCTAGAAATATCGATTTTTCGGGCACTCCCGGGTTTTAGCAGACGGTGGAAATGGTTGATCAAATGTGATCTAAAGGTTTCTGATAACCCACATAGCATTTTTAGTTTGCAGAAAATTTGCAGAAGTTTTGCTTTGAAAGCCTGCAAAGTTGCAGCAAGCTCAGCATGACAAGACTGAAAGTTCATAACAAGATTGCAGCACGATAACGCAAACGTCGAAGTCACCACACTTTGAACTTGCAGCTAACTTATCGTGCAAGTTAAATTCTTGCTGTATCAAATTTATTCCAAATTAACGGCAAACAAGTAATCAAAAATACTGCAAACTTACTGCAAAGTAGTAATCTTCCCATGCCACAATAACTGTTACACTATAAGTTTAACCCCTTCGAAGCGGTCCATAGACCTGATCAAGTCTATTAAGGCATACGCACCGGTACATGCATCGTTTTTATCACCATAAACAACTTTGGGTAATATTTGTACTTTTCAATTGGAGCCTTTTTTTTTTTTTGGTATTTGATAAGTATAGCGTTTAAAAAAAGCGGTGCCAACCGAATAAAATTTCTGTGTATTTGCTGATTGTCTATTCTCTCAACAGAGGGATTTTTTGCTTTCTTCACTTTCGTGAATTGAAGACAGTCTTGCCATCAGTTTCACAATAAACTACTCATGCAAGTGGGGGATGATACACCTTGCGGGAGATTTGCTGCGAATTTCTCAATTCAAATTTGTCACGGCAAGATAATATCAGAAAAAATCAAACTTGCTGCTAATGTTCATGCTATCTGGGAAGGATCGCTAAAGTTTGCGGATTGTAAAATCACTTAAAAGTTTAGTCCTGCATTAAATAAAGTTGATCAAATGAGGAAAACCATTGATCAAATCTGATCATATAACGATCAAATGAAATACACATGTCTGTTTTTAATTTTCTGTCAAGGGGGGCTAACTTTTTACGAGGTCTTGCACACTACATATCAGACTCAGATAGCATGAACATTAGCAGAAAGTTTGATTTTTTCTGACATTATCTTGCCCTGACAAATTTGAATTGAGAAATTTGCAACAAATTTCCCGCAAGGTATATCATCCCCCACGTGCATGAGTAGTTTGTTGTGAAACTGGTGGCAAGATTGTCTTTAATTCACGAAAGTGATGAAAGCAAAAAATCCCTCGCTGAGAGAATAAACAATAAGCACATACGCAGAAATTGCAGAAATTTTTTTCGGTTGGCACCGCTTTTTCTAAACGCTATACTTATCAAATACCAAAAAAAGATTCGTATTGAAAAGTACAAATATTACCTTAACTTGTTTATGGTGATGAAAACGATGCATGCACCTTCTGACAGTGTGTTCGCATAAATCCTGGTCAGGTCTATGGACATGGACCCCACCCGCCTCCCTCGAAGGGGTTAAACTTATAGTGTAACAGTTGTAAACAGATAGTGGGGCGTGGAAAGATTACAAGTTTGCAGTAATTTTGTTTACTTGTTTGCCGTTAATTTGCAATAAATTTGATACAGCATGATTTAACTTGCACGACAAGTTAGTTGCAAGTTCAAAATATGGTGACTTCGACGTTTGCGTTTATCTTGCTGCAGTCTTGTTATGAACTTTCAGTCTTGTCATGCTGAGCTTGCTGCAACTTTGCAACTTTTCAAAGCAAGACTGCTGCTGTTTTTCTACAAATTAAAAATGCTGTCTGGGGAGGGACTACAAATCACATCCACATTGTCCCATTGCAAAATTTTCTTAAACTTTCTTTTAAAAAACTTCTGCAGTTCTATTTAGAAAATGAATCTCCAAAATTCTTAAGCGACTTTAAATAGTATTTTCAAAGAAACCTCTGCCAAACATTGAAGTTTAGTCATTGGGTAGCCTGTGCTAAATATCTTCGACTATTAGGTAGCTTTCATTACAAAAAGCTACCTATTGCAGCCGTTCGGAGGAAAGCGATTTCAAAAAATTTTGGTATATTTTCATCGATCATGACCCCCAGACCCCGAAACCACCCTCCGTTCAAAAGTTGATATATATATATATATATATATATATATATATATATCCATATATATATATATATATCTGACCTTTGTCATACTGTAACTCTCAAATTTGTGAACCGATTTGGATGAAATTCGGTATGTACATAGTACATACCAATGTCTCGACCGAGTTCGTTGGCCAGCTTCATTCGCCATTTTGTTTCAAAATGGCGGCCATTTAAAAATTTTTAAAATTTGTTTAATTTGAAATGTGGTACCAAAGAATTGAAAATGGAAAAATATTTTTTTCTTATGTATTTGACCTTTATACAAAGATTCCGGAGCAGTTTTTGTTTCGTCTATATCTTAAAAAATGGCTGAGTTATAGCATTTTGAATTTCTAGCGTGGCTGACATTTTGAAACGTCCTGAAATTTGTCACGCGATAAAAGGCGTATTTATGAACCGATTTGGATGTAACTTCGTTTGTACATAGTACATATCAATGTCTGGACCGAGTTCGTTGGCCAGCTTCATCCGCCATCTTGTTTAAAAATGGCAGCCATTTAAATTTTTAAGAAAAATTTAAATTTGAAATGTGGTACCAAAAAATTGAAAAGTGACAAAATATTTTTTTCTTATTTATTTGACCTTGATACAAAGATTCGGGAGCAGTTTTTGTTTCATCTATATCTTAAAAAATGGCTGAGTTATAGCATTTTGAATTTCTAGCGTGGCTGATATTTTGAAACGTCCTGATATTTGTCACGTGATAACAGGCGTATTTATGAATCGATTTGGATGTACCATGGTGTGTACATAGTACATACAAATATCTCGACCGAGTTCGTTGGCCAGCTTCATCCGCCATCTTGTTTCAAAATGGCGGCCATTTAAAAAATTTAAAAAAATTAAAATTTAAAATGAGATACCAAAAAATTGGAAAATGAAAAAGATTTTTTTCGTATGTGTTTGACGTTAATACAAAGATTCCGGAACAGTTTCTGTTTTGTCCATATCTAAAAAAATGGTTGAGTTATAACATTTTGAATTTCTATTCTGGCTGACATTTTAAAACGACCTGATTTTTGTCACGCGATAACAAGCGTATTTATGAACCGATTTGGATGTTACTTGGTCTGTACATAGTACATACCAATGTCTCGACCGAGTTCGTTGGCGAGCTTCTTTCGCCATCTTGTTTCAAAAGGGTTGCCATTTAAAAAAAATTTAATTTAAAATTTAAAATGAGGTATTAAAAAATTGGAAAATGAAAAAGATTTTTTTATGTGTTTGGCGTTGATACAAAGATTCCGGAGCAGATTTTGTTTCTGAAAATTTGTTCTTTTGTTTATATCTTAAAAAATGGTTGGATTATAGCACTTTGAATTTCTAGTATGGCTAACATTTTGAAACGATCTTTATTTGTCACGCGATAACACACGTATTCGCCTATTTCCATGTAAGAAGGCATGTGGATAGTATACATCAACATCTCAGCCAAATATAAGTTACTTTAAATAAAAGCAGCTTGGATAAAGCTGACCAATTTCACGAAATTCTCATTCATAATGATTTAGTATTGATAAAAAATAGTATTGAATCTCCTATATTCGGTTTTCACAAAATTGAGCTTCTTGTGTTTGAATAATATAAGTTGGCATTTTTAAAATAAGGAATTTGAAAGCTACCTCTTCCTCCCGGCACTGGCCGGAAGGACTTTTTTACTTTTATGTTTCTTAATTTAATATGAGAACGTATGCTGAATTTTGTTCTCTGATACCTCTTCATTTTATTTTGAATGAATTTGTAATTGCAGTACTTTATGACTAAAATTTAGCATATACATTTTTTACGTAGAGTCCACTCTTCGGAAAAAGAAAAGTGTCAATAAGTATAATGGATATTTTGAACAATCCATGCCAGCATGTACCCAAAATGAAAATTACACATCAAGTCAAAAGTATTGGTCACCTTTCTTCTTTATGAATGCCACGGCATTGAAATAGATTTTCATTGATCTGTATTCACTGTTAAAGTAAAAGTATGCAGAAAATTTCTATTTTGAAAGAAATTTAATTGTACGGTACACTAAAGACACTTTTAGTAATCCTATACGTTTGTTACTGTTATCCTTATTTTTTTCAAAATGATTTTGTGAACGTCAACAAAAAGAAATTTTGTTTGAGGGGAAAATAAATAATCCTTCTATATATAAAAAAAGTTTTGATTTGGAAATGGACCAATGAAAATCTGCGTAGATATTCCCGGAATATCGGCATCCAATTTGAATGCTTAAGCATGGCCTTTCTCCGTTAACATTAAAAAAACTGTTGCATACAAAAATATGAAAATCGGTAGTATTATAGAGAAATGTTTGATAAACACGCTGATTCAGACAGTTTTCAAATCGAAGAATTGAGATGTTTAATGCCAAAGTTGGACAAAATCGTTCCATTAAAAAAGTTTTATAGGAGCAAAAACTGTACATAGGGATTAACAATTTTTAGATCATTTTATTTGTCAGAATTTCCCGGTGTGCAGATGGCACTTAGTTTTTTAATTTGACTCATTTTTTAAGGTTTTATTTCTATTTTAAATTCAAATTTTCAGCATTTCGAGAGATATTTTTTAGATATTTTAGAAAATTGTATTAATTTAAACTGTTGCCAACTGTATAAACAGCGCAAACAATAATGTTTGCTTCAAATTAAAAATTTATTTTACACGTGACAAAAAAAAAAAAAAAAAAAAAAAAAAAAACAGAAAATATGAAAAGCAGGAACTCATTGAAAATTACGTCATAAAAACTATAATTACACGTGAATTTTAAACGAGAAAAAATATTGCAAAATAATAAATTCACTAACATGCGTTAGAAGTCTTAAATAGGAGAAATTACGTCACATTTACGTCACATTGCACTTATTACGTAAAATGAACAAAAAATAATATTGCAAAACAGTTTAAATTTAAAAGTTGCGCGAGACATTTATTTGATATTTTAAGATGATCATAATATTTTATTTCTAACAAAAGTATTTTTACGTAAATATTAAAAAGAGAAAGAAAAGTTTGGTGAAAATTACGTCAGATTATAATTGTCAGATTCAAATTATAATTTAATCTTCCGAAATCTTTTTAAGGCCGATCAAATTAGCGTGCTGTTAGAGTCTGCGGTGTCTGAACGGGGGTTGACGAGCGTATCTCGTAGGGGACAGAGCCTCCTAGTAAAATAGAATAAAAGAATTTGTGTGGGTTGGGAGAGCAAATTATTGGGTGGGCTCGAACCCCATGGGCCCATATAAGTTGGCGCCACTGGAAAACGCTATTGCTGGCATTCCTCAGGTAGAGCTGCTACGCGTGTCTCGCAGTTTGATAAATTGAGTAGAACACAGCGCTGCATCGACATCGACGGTGGCCATTTGCAGCCTTTTCTGTGATGGACAGTATGTATTATGTATTTGTGTATTTGTGTGACAGTATTATGTATTTGTGTGGCAACACTATATTTACTTATGTAAAGTGACAACAGCATAATTTATTCATATTCTATACTTGCAATGCTATTGCTTTAACCTATGCTTATTTTTAGTTAATAAAAGCTTTTATAAGCGCTTAATGTTGCTAATCTATTTCAATTTTATTAACTAAAAAATATATTTTTTTAAAGTCAAACCCTTTTTCCCATTATAATGGAACAATTACTAAAACCGGAAAGGCTTGATGTTGATCCCACTTGCGTGGATGCTGAAACGAAGTGGAAGCATTGGAATCGGACTTTCTCAAACTTTATTACTCAAGTTAAAGAGATGACTGACGAGAATAAACTGCAACTTTTGTGTAATTATGTATCAGCAAGAGTGTATACGTATATCAACGAATGTGAAAATTACAATAGTGCAATCGCTGTTCTAGACTCACTGTACGTGACTAAAAGAAACGAAATTTTCGCCAGACACTGCTTGGCATCAAGACCCCAACTAGCGGGTGAGTCTGTAAATGAATATTTGCAAATTCTGAAACAAATGAGTAAAGATTGCAACTTCAAGTCTGTAACTGCTGAACAGAATAAAAATTAATACATCAGGGATGCTTTCATTCGAGGTTTAAGAAACGCGCGTATCCGTGAACGTCTATTGGAAAACACTACTATTACTCTAGAGAAAGCATTTGATCAAGCTAGAACTTTAGAATTGGCAGAACTTCACTCGGCCTCGTATTTAATGTTAAAATATAGTTTTTGTTTTATGTTAATTCATATTTTGTCTCACGTGAACTTATGACATTATGCATTGATGAGTTGTTCATTAGTAAAGACAACTAAACTCGTTGTATCTGATAGAAAATGTAATAGAAGAAATGGCTGTTCTGTTATCCATATTGATGTTATTAAAATTCATTTCGTAAGTTTCTTTTCTAAATAATACGTTTCTTTCTTTCTTATTAATGTGTACTTAATTTAATTATCAATCGACTCAAAGCTATCATACTCTGCATATAAGAACACTAATAATTTTTAATAGGTTATGTGCTTTGCAGTTCGCTTTGAATTGCGCTAGTTAGCTCAAGTCTGATTGATTAGAATTAGATATAGATAAGTTAGGTTTTGCTCATAGCAAGTGAAGTAAAACATTGGTTTATTTTAGTAGAGAAGATTATCATTAAAAGATTTTGAAATCGCATTAAAGTTTAAGAAGAAATGGATTTAACAAAACAAGTTAAGTTATTGACTGGTGTAGTAGACTGGCCAATATGGAAACGCAAGATTAGAGATTTACTTGATTATCACGAAGGAGCACTTGATGTTATAGATGGTAAATTAAAGAAACCTGAACCATTAAGTAGCACTGCTGAAGATAGAGAAATCAAGGAACATAAAGTAAGTTCTGATTTGTATCGTAAAGCTAACAGTTACGTAAAATCCGTGATAGCAAGTACCGTAACTAATGTAGTTTATCAAAAGATTATGGATAAAGAAACAGCACATGAAATGTGGGAAGCCTTAAAGCATCATTTTGAAGCAACGTCAAAAGATCAGTTATTTAAGATATGTACAGAATTTTTCGCATTTAACTGGGCGTTAGGCGATGATGTATCAACTCACATAGCTAAGTTAAGAACCATTTGGAGTGAATTAAATAACGGACTTAAAGATATTGGTGTAAATAAGTTACCTGATTTAATGTTAGTTTGTAAAGTATTGCAAATTTTACCGCGAAAATTTGAAACCTTTAAGTCTAGCTGGATGTTGTTGTCTAAAAACGAAGACAGAACATTTGATGAATTAACAGAGCAACTTTGTATGTTTGAGAGAAATTTCATCAAAGTTGAAAACGGCGATATTGCTGTTCAGGAAGCACTAGCAGCTTCAAGATTGGAAAAACAGAATAAAGATAAAAATTCCAAATTTATCAAGAAGTCATATAGAGCTGACATTTGTAACTACTGTAACCGTCAAGGTCACTGGGTAAGAAATTGTAGAAAATGGATTTCCGATGGAAAACCAGCCAAAAAGTCGCCAAGTACTGATACTAAAGATATAAAGAAAACCGCCAATGGCGCAGCGATGTCTATTTTTGTCGAAACGTATACTTCGGAAGCAGATTCAACAACTTTTTGGATTGATAATGGAGCAACTCAACACATTACGAACTGTTCAGAGTATTTTACTGATTTCACGCAATTTCTTAGTCCTTGTAGCATTAAGGCTGCTGGAAAGGAAAGATTGGCTGCAATCGGGAAAGGAACTATTCGTTTTAAATCTTTTGCTGGTGGAAAATCTCAAGAAATTCAGCTGAAGGATGTCTGGTATGTACCCGAAGTCAACAAAAATTTATTTTCAGTGTTGGCTGCTCAAGACAGAAATCAAGACAGTGAATTTCGATCGACATCTACTGAATGTTGGTTAAAGATAAATAACCAAGTGGTACTATATGGAACACGCAATGTATCTGGATCTTTGTTTAAGGCAATAATTGAGCCAATCATGCCAAAGCAAATTTTAGAAATAAACAATACTGAGAAAAACGATTCTTTATTACAACTTTATCATGAAAGATGGGGTCATCAAGATAAATGTCACATCAAACAAAAGCTTGAAAAAGAGTTAGGAATCAAAGTTCAACTGGAAAATAAGTTATGTGAACCATGCATTTATGGAAAAGCACATCGCTTACCTTTTGGAAACAGAAAGAAAGCAACAGAACCAGGTGAACTTATTTCGGCTGATGTCTGTGGCCCGTTTCCTGAATCTTTTCAAAAGAAACGATATTTAGTTGTATTTAAAGATAGCTTCACAAAGTTTAGGTATGGTTACATGATAAGAGAGAAGTCAGAAGTCAATACTATGTTAAAACATATGCTTGCTCATGCCAAAACTATGGGATACAAAATTAAAGAATTTTTGAGCGATAATGGTGGAGAATTTGACAATAAAGAAATTGAAGCAATTCTACGTGAAGAAGGAATTACAAAAAGACCTACCGCACCTTTTACACCACAACAGAATGGATCAAGTGAAAGAGAGAACAGAACAATTGTAGAAATGGCAAGAACATTCAAATATTCGAATCCTGAAATTAGTTTTCCGGATGCAATGTGGGCCGAACTAGTATCTTCTGCGATATATATCCTAAACAGAACGGGAAAATCTTCAGTAGAGGGAGTTAGTCCTTATGAATTGTGGATCAAGAAGAAGCCTAGGGTAAAGCATTTACGTGTAATAGGTTCTACATGTTATGCTCATATTCCTGTACAAAAGCGAAGAAAAATGGAGAAGAAAGCTATCAAAGGTTATCTTGTAGGCTACGATTCTGATGAGCGTTACAGAATTTGGATTAAAGAAGAAAACAGGATGATTTTTTCTAGAGATGTCATTTTTCATGAAAAATTGAATAAATGCGATAAATCAGTTCATTTACCCTTCAACGACAATAAACGAGAAAATACAAGCGATCTTTCTAATCAGGGAAAGTATGAAGATGAACAACTTAAAGAAGATGAAAAACAAGACGATCTAAGTGACAGCGATGTTGATAGTGATGAAGAAGTTAAACCATCACATGATATGCAATTGAGAGAACGTGACAAAATTCGAAAGCCTGCACGGTTTGATGATTATATAATGGAAGCTGAGTCATTAATTTATGAAAATGAAAATCCTGAAACATACATAGAAGCAATCAACAGCAAGGAAAGTTCTAATTGGAAGAAAGCTATGGAGAATGAAATAAAATCTTTAAAAGAAAATGAGACCTGGGAATTAGTTAATTTACCAGAAGGTGCCAAAGCTATACCATGCAAGTGGGTTTATAGAATCAAAACAAATCCAGATGGCAGTATTAACAAGTATAAAGCCAGGCTTGTTATAAAAGGTTATAGTCAACGTCAAGGCATTGATTATATTGAAACTTTTAGTCCAGTAGCAAAATTAGAAACAGTACGAGCCGTATTGAGTATAGCAGCAGAAGAAAAAATATATTTATCACAATTTGATGTATCTACAGCATTTTTGTATGGAGAATTAGAAGAAACAATCTACATGCAACAACCAGAAGGATATGAGGATGGCACAAAGACAGTATGCAAGCTCAAGCGAAGTTTGTATGGTTTAAAACAAGCTCCACGTTGTTGGAATAAGTGTTTTGGTCAATTTTTATTAAAACTTGATTTCAAAGTGAGTGATGCCGATCCATGTCTATACATTCGAGAGAAGAATGGCAAAAAGTTAATTATAGCATTGTACGTAGATGATGGATTAATTGCTGCAAATGATCAACAAGAGTGCGAAATCTTCATTGAAAAGTTAAAAGCCAGATTCAAGATAGTTACTGGAAAAGCTTCTTGTTTTCTAGGGCTTGAAATTGAATATCAGAAAAACGGAGATATTACTATTAGTCAAAAAGGATATGCCAAGAAAATTCTTACGAGATTTGGATTTGAAAATTGCAAGCCAGTAGCAACACCGATGTTAAAGGAATCCAGATCGCAAAATACTGAAGAATCTAAGAAAGTTATTTTTCCATATAGACAAGCAGTTGGAGCTCTAATGTACCTAATGGTAGGGACGAGACCAGATCTAGCTTACAGCGTAGGAGTTTTATCAAGAACGCTAGAACACCCATCTGCTGAAGATGTAGTGAGAGTAAAGAGAGTTTTTCGCTACATATCACAAACAAGAAATTTTGGTATTACTTATCGCGCAACAAATTCAAATAGAGTATTAAAGTGTTACAGTGATGCAGATTTTGGAGGATGCATAAAAACTGGAAGATCAACATCTGGATCAGTGATAATATATGCTGGAGGTGCAATCTCATGGCGCAGTCAAAGACAAACCATCGTGGCTACTTCAACAACAGAGGATGAAGTTATAGCAGCATCTGAAACAACTAAAGAAATTATTTGGCTCAGAAGATTGTATGAAGGAATAGTACAACTAAAAGAAATACCTATTCTTCAAGTAGACAATAGTGCAGCCGTAAAACTTGCCCATAATCCAGAATATCACAGGAGAACAAAACATATAGAAATAAAGCATTTCTTCGTTCGTGAGAAGGTGTTAGAAGGAAAGTTAGTTGTAGAACAAATTTCTACTGAGAAACAGATTGCAGATATTATGACCAAGCCGTTAGCCAAAACTCGATTACTAATATTGTGTGATCAAATGGGATTATCAGGCTAAAGACTAAATATGTAATTAACAAGGGAAAGTGTTAAAATATAGTTTTTGTTTTATGTTAATTCATATTTTGTCTCACGTGAACTTATGACATTATGCATTGATGAGTTGTTCATTAGTAAAGACAACTAAACTCGTTGTATCTGATAGAAAATGTAATAGAAGAAATGGCTGTTCTGTTATCCATATTGATGTTATTAAAATTCATTTCGTAAGTTTCTTTTCTAAATAATACGTTTCTTTCTTTCTTATTAATGTGTACTTAATTTAATTATCAATCGACTCAAAGCTATCATACTCTGCATATAAGAACACTAATAATTTTTAACATTTAACTCCACCAGATCCAACAACCGTAGCTTCTGTTGAGCATCCAAGTAGCATAGATGATGCTCAGTTAGCAGCTGTTGCCCCTGTTCGCTCGGGAAAATGCTTCTTTTGCGGGGGTGAACGCCACTTACGAAGTCTTTGCCCAGCTAAGGATGCTCTCTGTCGGGGATGTGGGAAGAAAGGGCATTATCAGCGTGTGTGCAAGTCCAGACCTCAGCGCAACCGTACCATCCTACTGCATCAACCTTTACTTTAGCCCCAGCTTCTGTTTTTCCGCGCTGTCTTCAGAAATCAATAACAGAAATTCTAATAAATGGGACTCAACTAAATGCACTCATAGATACTGGCAGTTCACTCAGTTTTATAAATGAGTGTTTTGTAAAAAAATGCCATATTCAAGTGAAGCCATACTTTGGAAAAATAACAATGGCTAACTCTTCCCAGATAGCATGAACAATTGCAGCAAGATTAATTTTTTCTTGATATTTTCTTGTCACGAAAAATTTGAAGTAATAATATTGCCGCAAGGACATTACTAGGTAGACGGAATATAATCAATCGCTTTCTTGCAACGCAACCTTGCTCTAAACCTGATACAATACTGTCATAAAAAAAACGACGTAAGCGAAAAATTCCTTTTGTTGGAAGGAGAACAGATATAAACGCGCATGCACGGAAATTTTACAAAGACAAAATTCCAACACTTCTTTATTGAATTCCATGAAGCAGCGCCCTTGGATTAGCGTTCAAGTAAAGAACCCAGATATAAAGGTATTTATTATTTTAATTATTCAAATGTGATTCGGATATTTTTGTATTTTCTCTGTACAAACTACAACTTATTTCGTACAGAAATTTTAATAAATTAAAAAGTTATGTTTATTTACTGAGGAATGCTTACATTTTTTAAATAGTTTGGTTTTGGTCCATGTTAAGGCATTATTGAAAATTTTAATTTTTAAATGAATTTTTCTCAACTTTAAGGAGAATTTCTAAGATATCGTTTTAATTAATATTTGCCTTTTTTCTTGCTCATGCCGATCGAACAGTGTTGAATTCAGATATTTTTCTCCGGGATTAATTTCTGCGGCTCTGGAGGGGGGGGGGGGGGGGCGGGGGGGACATTTTAGAGATTCAGTGTGGAAATTGCTTATTAAAAAGCATAAAATATCAAACCTTCCGGGGGGAATCCCCCTCCTCTTGAATTCAGCAGTGCGTTCGAATGTATTTTTAAATTTAAATTATCGTTTCATGGCCATTAAACCCCTTTCTATATATAAATATCAAGTATTTTAAACAGTTTCTTAGTGTGCTATTCTCCATGCTTCTTATCATGGACTTCTATTGTATCGCTATTTTCTAATTTTTATTAAAGTTATTAACAGTGTTTCCTTCCGGCGTCAGTTTTATTTAATTCTTTAAAATTTTCTCTTTTCTTTTGACATAACTGCTTGTTAATCGGATGTGTATAAGTCGTTTTATTTCCTATTTTTCTTAAATTTTAAATACGAATATTTTGAAATTGTTAATTTTTCGCGACAGCAAACCTGGGCTTGAAATGTGCAGAGCAAATCGGAACAATATTCCGGTTCGTAAAATTATGACAAATATTGATTTGGTTTGCAGTGTTGTAATCGTAAAAAAAATCAGAGGGTGTACGCTAAAGTCCTGAACGTCATGTCTAGAGTATGTATGATATAGATTTATTCGAGAAACCGGGAGTATACGGAGCTTTTTAAAAAAATCCAGAATTTTTGCAATGAATTAGAGCTAAATAACTAAAATGCATTGACTAATTACTTAAACTCTTCCCCCCCCCCCCAAAAAAAGTTATAAAATAGCTTTGTGTGATACTTAAAACCTCGGATACCATAGCACCAAAATATTATTTTAATAGTTACAAAATATTTTTTTTGATAATTAAAACTTTGGACCTTAAAACCTTAATTCCATTGTTATATTGTTAATGTCAGATTCGAAGACTATTTATTTGTGTTATTATTAAAGATGTTTCGTTTTGAATCCTTTTTCACATGTAAAATAGTGTTCAACTGCATCTTTATTTATTATTTTCTTCTATGATAACAATCTTTAATAAAATGTAATTCTTAAAACCCGACACTAGTCACCCGAAGTAAAATTTAACATTCAAGCTAATGTTAATTCTATGGACAGTTCTTTGCATATTTTGGGCTCACATTTTAATACTTTTTAATATTATTTTTTGCATAGGATACACCTGGTTGATATATATAGTTGTGCAATCGTACCTTTTCGAGCTTTTATGCAATTTTTTATATGCAGATACTTTCAATTTTGAAACCTGTTCTGAAAGTGAAACTGTACTCATATAAAAGAAAACTGTAACCAAAACCGAAAAAGTACAAAAGCATAACAATATATGGGGAATTCTCACAATCTTTTGACTTTTATGTCCCTGAATAATAATTTTTATTTTAATACATTCTTTTGTGTTTTTTTTTTATTTCATATACTGGAGAACATTCCATTGCATGATTGCATATAACAATATTAACGAGATAAATAAGTTTTGGACGATGTTGGGGGTCCAAATACCAGGAAAACGCCTATACCGTCCCGTCCCTGATGCTGATTTTTAAATTTGGAGCTGTCTGTATAAAATTGTTTCAATAAAAGTAATTCGATGTAATTTTTTTCCGAAACTGGGACAATTGTTTAATATAAATATTGTGCAAAAAATTAACCTGCACACATTTTTACGGTTGATATTATTTTTTGAACTCTGTCCCTGGGTTTTTCATCCTTACCGTTCCTCTTGCTAAACTTATACAGAAAATCACTTCAGATGCAGCCACAGAATTTTTTCAAGTTTTTTCTCATGGAGAAGTATGCTAGAGAAAGAATGTCTAAAATTCTTTGACAGGAAATTTACTGCAAAATTTAAATCAGCATTTAAATATCAATTTCAAGATCGTGGCTTTATTGGTCGTCTTACCGTCCCCAAGGTTTATTTCTGCACTTTTCGAAGTAAATTAAGAAAAAAAAATATTTAATCCAATGTTAACAACTGTTTCTAGAAGTCAATGAACATTGTGGCTATCACTTAGTCTTAACATGATTTTCCTAAAAATAGGTGATAATTTTCCTTACCGTTCCATCCTTACAGTCCCTTTTTTCCCCATTTCGTCCCTTTTTTCCTATACCTATTATTTTTTTTTTCAAAAAAAATTATGGCCATTTTTTTTCCCATTCTGACCAGAAAATCAGAGTTCTAACTTTTTACGACTGCTATTTCATTTTCACCTAACACTTCATTTATAATGGCTGTTTCCTAATAATGGAAGCCATCAGTCCATCAGAAGAAAATAATCCTTTCCAAAGGTATAATCCTTCATTTGGCGCCCCTTCGTTCTGGCGCCCGGGGCACATGCCCCCTCTGCCCCCTGCCTTACTTTCGGCCCTGACAGCAGGTCCTAAGCCTAGATCCTTGTGGACCAGGTCTGTACTTTCCCACTGGTATAATACAAAATTTAAAACTATCCCAGATGATGCTGTTACAACAGAGTGTGGTTTGTTTTTTATATACTGCTTTACCGAGGCACGTCCTAAACAAAGGGAATCGTCTGCTCATCTATGGAAAATTTTCCCTGATCTCCTGATAAATTCAAGCAGACACTACGGAATCTGTCGAGCATTTGCTGAACTTTCTATAATTTATTATTTATTCCTGGTGGTTTACTTGCTGTGTCGACAAAATGGAATGAATTTATCAAACTTAAAAATCAATCTCGTGGTATGCATATAACTCATATAAAAGTTATAAATCATATATGGCATCTATAACCCAGAGCAGAAACATACAGTTCGTTACATGTGCATATTATATATCTAATACTATCCATTTTAAATAGAAATCATGAATAGTACAAACCTATTAATTTAAAATTGGTCAGCTTTAAAAATGTAATTAATAAAAAATAAATTGCTAAAAACATAAGTTTAAAAAAATCACTTAAAAATTTTTTATATATATATTAGGAATTGTATCTATTTTGGAAATGGTAAATGCCGGACCCGCACAATTGTGTGGTTCATTTGTTTTTCAACTTTTGTAAAGCCTAATTAAATTTATCAAAGACAAAATCAATTAAAATCATGAATAAACTATATGAAAAGAAATATTAAATCCAAGCAAACATTATAAATCATATTTAAATGAAATTACGACAGTTCATACTTTTTGTCTGTTGCTGTCAGATGATATAATCTTTTTAAAAGCAGAAAATATAATCCTGTATTGTAGATGGTAACCCCTAGTTGTGTCTTATCAAAACATCTAAAGCCAATTAACTCATATAAATGTGCGGATTTGGTTTTAAATCGCTCAAAAACAGGAGATAGTCATTCTCTTTTACTTTAGTAATCGCCCGTACAATTGTGTGGGTCAGGGCTTAAAGGGTTAAGAGGCTACTTCAGTCAAGCGGAAACACCAATTCGCCAATGTTAATCCAATAAGAGAATTTTTTTAAGGTAACTCGGTTGTATTTCAATATTTTTAAATGATTTTTTTTATATACTTTCACCTTTCGAGCCGGTATAAACAGTGAAAAGAGCGAAAGTGTCCGCATAAAAAAAAAAAAAAAAAAAAAAAAAAAAGAAAAAGAAAGGAAGAAAATTAAATAAAAACTTCAACGAACTTAAAATAAAGTAAAAACCGCAATTGCAGAAATTTACCTCAGCTATCCAATGCAAAAGAAAGTCTTTTTAAAATATAAAAATACAGGCGAGATATTTTTAAAAATATATCTCGTTGGATTAACATTAGTGATTCGGTCATTTTGCCTGAAGAGTTATAATTTGTGATCACCTTTAGAACTAAATCTAAGCAGGATTCTTGAAAACAGTGAAAATTTAACTTGTAACTTTTAAAATGCACTCTATTGTTTCTCTCTTTTAGGATGCAAAGACACGGAAATAATATATAGAAGAATGTTAAATAATTGTATGTTAATTTGGTAAATATTATGTTAATACTTTGTATTAGAAACTATTATTTGTAGCTGTGTGAAAATAAACTTTGTAATTTAATAGACTGTATTGTTTTATTATAACTTTGTTCTTTTTAAATTCTTGAAACTTTTCAAATATTTTGTTTTTGTGGAATTATATTTAATCAGATTTGTGAATAGGGGCCATCCAGAAATGATGTCACGCTTGGAGGGGGGGAGGAGGGGTTCGTGAAATTGTGACAGTTTGTGACGAGGGGGTGGGAGGTGGTAAGAAGAAGTCTGACATCACACATTTTGGTTAAACATTAGAGGTCTTACTAACATTGCATAGATATTAGAGGACTTACTATTCCCGAGGATGAGTGCGATGCCAAAATGCCTGTGTACTCTATGGACGAGCATATATTTTCTCCAAGGGAGGAAGAGTCGTTATAGTAAATGATTCGGAGTAATTTCTATTTTATGATTTAATATATAATTTTATAAATGTTCATATTAATGTGACAAATGAAATGTTATGGCGATTCCATTCAAGTAAAACTAATATTGAGGCTTCTTCTTCAAAATCAATCTGTTTTAAAGTATTTTGTGTTCATAAAGTAAATATAGGATTTAAAAACCAAATATATTAAATTCCAGTTCAAATTCTAAAATACTACTGTTTTCAATTGCTCTTTCATATTAATATTTTATTATTATTGTATATTATGTTTTTTGTTGCAAACCGCAATCTTATTTCATATAAAATAAAGACACGAATCAGTTTTATTGTTATGCTCACAAATGTCATTAAAACACATAGTTAAAGTTCAAAAATAAAATTCGAAATATGACCTATAACATAGTGCTTTGTTTCTGAGCTGCAAGTATATATTTACGTAATATAGCGTGACATGTGACAAGGGGAGGGGAGGGGGTATGGTGAAGAGTGACATTTTGTGACAAAGGGGAGGAGGGGGTTAAAAATGTTGAAAAAAAGTGTGACATCATTTATGGATCGCCCCATAGGGAAATTTAATTTTAAAATGAGGTTTTTTTTTTTTCCTTCTGGAAGTTAATAAGTTTTAGCAATATATTCCACTCTGGCCAAAAAGAAATGAAAATAAATTATATTTTCTTTAATAAAATTATATATGAAATTAAAATTGAGGGTGTGTGTTTATACTCATCTAGGTTTGCTTTGCATTGGTTATGTACATGGACCACTTATTTTTAGATAATGTTTTTAATTACCTTCTAAGAATTAGAAGGGAATAAGCAACTAATTGAGAATTGGCGAGTCTAATAAAACTTCTAAACAAATTAAGGTATATTATTGGAAGTTATTGGGGCTTACCAGGTAGTTGAATGGTTAGCCCTGTGGCCTCCGATTCAACTATGTCGGGTTTAATTCCTGCGGTTGTGGTAGTATATTTGTGGTGATTTGGAATCTACTTTAAACTATAAGTCCTTGTTTACTCGGTCTATGTAGCATAAAAATGTCAAGCATTTGACAAACCTCCGATTATATGGAATCCTGCACAAAACTCGCACAACCTTCAAAAGTACGACTATTAGCGTACAGATAAAAAATATACAATCAAAACTTGAGTAGAAATGCGGCAATTAGTGACCATTCACTAAAGTTTGGGAAGAATTTCATTTTGATACTAAAAATGAATATTCAATGAGTCCTTAAAAAATAAAGTTCTTTTATCATGTTTTGGGGGCATTTTTAACTCAGGGAGCGGGAGTTGCAAACTAATTTTTTTTTTAGGTATGTTAAGAGACAGGTATCATTTATTATTATTATTATTATTTTTTTTTTAATGGAATGATTACCATTTGCAAATTGATACGATCATTTGTTACATAGTTACGACAAGTTTTATGAATACGAAGTCGAAAACTATAATTTGGTGCAGGTACCGTAGGTTTTTACAGCAGCAACTGATAGCCATTCAAGAAAATTTATCTGGTAAGAACTTCATTTTGGCACTAGAAATGTAGATACGATTTGTTCCCCCCAAAATAAAGTTGAATCATCGTGGGGTTCTTTTTGAGGAGGGGGGGGGGGACTTTAACACGCATGGGCGAACAGAACTTATTTTTAAAATGCCAAATGGGGTATCGTTTGTTGTGAATTTTTTTATTCTGAATCAAATGATATCGCAAGCAAGCCGATACGATCATTGTTTACAAAGTTAGGCCAGATTATAAATAGTGGATTTTGGTAAATTTAATGACTTTGAAATAAACTCAAAATTATCCTAATTTTGACTATTGCTATTTTGAAGGCATTTAATAGTTTTGAGATGACTTAATACAGGGCTCCCAAATGGTCCGCCAACTGAATACCAATATTATTTTAGAAAAAATTTCTTTTTAGATTTTTCTTACAAACCGCCCCGGAAACACATTTGAAAGTTAATTCTAGCGCAAACCTACCATAAATTTTTCTGTTAAAATTTATTGGTATTCAGTTGGCGGACCATTTGGGAGCCCTGCTTAATATGATATAAAAAACTCTTTTTAAACGTAAAATAAATGTGACAAAACTAAGAAAAAAATAAAATATAATTTTCCACTTTGCATTGATAAAATCTTTTCTGTAACTTTCTTATAAATGTTCGTATCGACTTGCCGATAATGTTATTCAAATACATACGAAACGATATCCCACTTGACCTATTTAAAAAAAGTTGAATTTTCTCCCCTCGAGCTAAAATGCCCATCAAAAAATGCCCCCCCCCCCCCAAAAAAAAAAACACAGTAAAACGACTTTACATTTTGGAGACTCATCGGATCTTAATTTGTAGTGCCAAAACGAGGTTTGTCTCAAGCTTTCGTGAATAGCAATCACTTGTTACTGTAAAAACCTATTTTACCTGCAAAAGACTTTGTATTAATAAAACCTGACGTAACTTTGTAAGAAATGATCGTATTGACTTGCTGATGATTTCACCTGATTCGGAATTATAAAAAACATAATAAACAATACCCAATTTCACCTACTTATTTATTTATTTTTAGTTACCCCCCTCCCTGAGCTAACAATGCCCCCTTTTGCGCAAAAAACATGATAAAACAACTTTATTTTTTTAGTACTCATTGGATCTTCATTTTTAGTATCAAAACGAAGTTCTTCCCAAATTTGGGTGAATGGGCATCTGTTGTCTCAAAAAATCCTATTTTACCTGTGTACTACACGCAAAATTCAGAGAATTGACAACATTTCAATGAAATTACTACATATTTGCAGCTATACTTGTCATGACAAGATTCCGAGTTTGGAATTCATTTGCAGATGTTCTGACATGACAATACTGCAAATTTACAATGCGTTTGCAAATAGTCTGACATCGCAATATTACTAGTTTGCTATGAGTTTGCAGTAAGATTGATGCAACAAGATTGCAACTTGCACGACAACTTAGCTGCAAGTTCAAAGTATGGTGACTTCGGAGTTTGCATAATCTTGTTGCAGTCTTGTTATGAACTTTCAGACTTGTCATGCTGAGCTTGCTGCAACATTGCAAATCTGCAAAGTAAGATTGCTGAAAATTTTCTGCAAACTAAAATTGCTATCTGGGTTCTCTTAGTTCAGACATTACAGGTTGTTGCACAGTGACAGTAAAATTACAAAATCACACATATAATAATGTAGAAGTGCTGATTATGAAAAATCTCTGCGCAGATTTCTTAATTGGTCATGACTTACTGAGTGGCCATTCTTATGTCGAGATTAATTTCAATGGTGACAGACCACCTCTTCAAATTTGTTCCTTGGCAGTGGCTTCCGTACCCCCTGTCTCGCTGTTCTCTAACTTAACACCTGACTGTAAACCGATCATTACAAAATCAAGACGCCAGACTGACGAAGATAAACAGTTCATTGCTACAGAGGTAACTAAACTACTGAAAGAAGGGGTAATTGAACCCAGTAACTCGCCTTGGCGTGCACAGGCATTTGTTGTGAAAGGAGGTAACCACAGGCACAGAATGGTTATAGATTACTCACAAACAATAAACAAATTTACTTTGCTCGATGCTTACCCTCTCCCCAAAATTGAAGAAATGATCTCAGTAGTATCCAAATATGAAATTTTCAGCACGATTGACCTCAGAAGTGCTTATCATCAAGTTCCAATCAAGGAGTCTGAAAAACATTATACAGCTTTCGAGGCTGATGGTAAACTTTATCAGTTTTTACGTATTCCCTTTGGTGTTACAAATGGGGTTGCCAGTTTTCAGAGAACAATTGATAAAATTATTGAAAATGAAATGTTAGAAGGTACTTTTCCATATATTGATGACGTTACTATATGTGGAAAAACTCAAGCTGAGCATGACTGCAACTTGAATAGATTCTTAGCTGCCGCTCGGAAATATAATTTAACACTGAATGAAGAAAAGTGCCGTTATTCAACCACATACATTAAATTATTGGGTTACAATATAACTAACAAAGTAATAAAACCTGATCCTGACAGACTTTCACCATTGATGGATCTACCTGTTCCCAATGATGCTTCATCTTTACAACGAGCATTAGGCATGTTTGCCCACTACTGCCGCTGGATTCCCAGCTTCTCTGACAAAATCCGCCCTCTCTTGACTAAAGGACCTTTTCCACTTACGGACGAGGCTGTAAAGGCATTTAACTCTCTTAAAGCTGATATTGCCAATGCTTCTTTAGCTGCCATAGAAGACAACATTCCATTTAGAGTTGAAACTGATGCCTCCCAGTTTGCGATAGGAGCTACTCTTAGTCAGGCTGAGCGCCCTATAGCTTTCTTCTCTAGAACACTAAATGCATCTGAAAGAAAACATGCCTCTATTGAAAAAGAAGCCTATGCAATCGTTGAATCTCTGAGACACTGGCGACACTACTTAATCGGTAGACACTTTGAAGTTTTTACAGACCAAAGATCAGTTGCATTCATGTTTGATCAACATCACAGCAGCAAAATAAAAAATGAAAAGATCATGCGCTGGAGGTTAGAGCTTGCATGTTTTAAATTTGATATCATTTATCGACCAGGCAATAGAAATGCAACAGCTGATGCCCTCTCAAGGATCAATGCAGCCATAATACCACAAATAAATTTAAGTGAATTACATGATTCTTTGTGCCATCCTGGAATTACTCGAATGTACCATTGGATTAGAGCAAAAAACTTACCATTCTCTCTAGAAGATATTAAAAGGGTAATAAACTCGTGTAATTGTTGCAATGAAGTAAAACCACGTTTTTGCAGAAATGAAGGAAAATTAATCAAAGCTACTGCCCCTTTTGAGAGGTTAAAACTAGATTTTAAAGGACCCTTACCAGCAGCTTCCAGAAATCGTTTTTTGCTTATAGACCGGGAGCCAGCAGCATAGACAATCACCTCATCGAGTTCACGGCGGAAATTCCAGAATTAGTTAAAATTCGATACGCATATTGAAACGCAATTGGTCTGCCAAGCCATATCTTGGTGGAAAACACCTTAAAACATGATTTTAGCGGTCGACTCGTAGGTTTACCATTGTGTTATCCTGCACCCAAAAGTATGAAAACATGGTGGACTGGGAGCAGGAAAACTCAATAGTAAACGTACCAGTCAACCACTAAAATCCGATTTTCAGGTGTTTTCCACCAAGATATGACTTGGCAGACCGATTGCGTTTTAATAGGAGTACTGAGTTTTAACTAATTCTGGAATTTCAGCCGTGAATTCGATGAGGTAATTGTCTGTCCTGCCGGCTCCCGGTCTATTACTATCGTTGATGAGTTTTCAAGGTTTCCTTTTGCGATCCCATGCCCTGATACCTCTGCTGCTACTGTAATTGCTCAACTGCAGAACCTATTCTCAGTTTTTGGAATACCAGCATATGTACATTCTGATAGGGGATCATCTTTTATGTCACGTGAGTTAAAAACCTTCCTAACTTCACTTGGTGTAGCAACAAGCCGAACAACTGCATACAATCCTCAAGGGAATGGCCAAGTGGAGAGATACAACGGAATCATATGGAAAACTATCCAACTTGCCTTAAAATCAAAAAAGATGGCAATCGAATGTTGGGAAGAAGTTTTACAACCTGCTCTACATTCCATCCGCTCCCTCTTATGTACAGCAACTAATGCTACACCACATGAAAGACTCTTCAACCATGCTAGGAGATCCTACAATGGTCGCTCATTGCCTACTTGGTTGTCCCACCCTGGTCCTGTACTCATGCGGAACCATGTACGTGCTAATAAGTATGAACCAATTGTCCAGGAAGTAGAGCTTATTGAAGCAAATCCAGATTATGCTCATGTAAGATTCCCAGATGGTCGCGAAACTAGTGTCTCTATAAGGCACTTAGCACCAAAAGGAGAAACTATGGAATCACCTAGACGTGGAGACGTTTGTGACAACCGAATGCCCCTATCTTCCTTCGACTATCAGAATACGAAGTCGGATGATGAACTTCCCGAATCCTCAACAGAACAGAATACTGAAGAAAATGCCACTTCATTGCCTGTTAGTCCAGAGTTGCATACAAAGAGCCTCAGAAGATCGACAGCTGAAAGTTTAGATGGCGAAGGCGTACTACGTCCGACAAGAAAAAGACGCCAGCCTTCCTATTTGAGAGACTATGTGACCGTTTGAATTAGCAAATTCTTTAAGGAGGGGTGAATGTGATATTATGTATTTGTGTGGCAACACTATATTTACTTATGTAAAGTGGCAATAGCATAATTTATTCATATTCTATACTTGCAATGCTATTGCTTTAACCTATGCTTATTTTTAGTTAATAAAAGCTTTTATAAGCTCTTAATGTTGCTAATCTATTTCAGACAGTTCTCCTGTTCATTAACAAGGGTCAAATCCACATCAGTCATAAATATTTTCCGGAGCAGTTTTATTTTGCTCACCCTGTAAAACTGATTATCAGACGTAATGAACTGATTTTCAGGCGTAGAAAATCACGAGGTATTATTTAGGATTAATACTCGTTTCTATGTAAGATGAGATTTTTAAACGAGGAAATTAATATTGAAACAAGAATCAGCATACTTTCGGTATCGGATTTGAGCTTCGAAAAAAAGATCCGAACTCATCTCTAGTTCTTACCAGTGATATGCAAATTCACGAAAAAGAAGAATTAATTCAAACCCACCTTCAGAAAAATGTGTTCAGTTCACGCTCAAATACAAAATTTATAAATCTAATCCGCCTAATTCAAATTCATTTTTAAACAAGAACGAAAAATCATGCGTTCAGCATAGAGTATGAAAACTTCCTAACACCTTCAGAATACTGTAGCAAAACTTCACAGTTTATTAAAGTGAAAAATGTTGTCTAAAGAAAAAAAAAACGATTTAGAAAACGCATAACGCATTTGAAAACCCCATTTCTGCAAGTATCATCAATAGTCGAAAAAATATCCGAATGTTTTTATGCAGTTTTGCATATGATCTATAGATTTGTGTGTAGGCTACAGAGTGTGCTGAAAGTTAGTTCAATTAAACGCGTAACACAGTTGAAAATTCTTATTCAGCAATTTCCATTAGTAAATGGAAATGTAATTGAGATCTTTTGTGCGGTCCTGTATATGATCTATAGAATTTGTACACACCAAGTAATATGCAAAAAAATAGTTAAATTTTAAAACGTGTACCATCACTGAAAACGCACTTTCAGCAATTATTGTTCACAACAGCAAACCCCTCGGCTTTGCCGACGTAATAGTTGAAATATATCAAGTGACATTTGTATGTCTAATTTTTATTAGAAGAAATTGTACTTTTAGGAATAATTCAAATATTACTGATTAAGCCACAGTTTGACTAAACTGCATTAGGCAGAAATGAGAGTTAAATCAATAAGAACTGAAACTAATTCTAAATAAATGACAATTTAGGAAGTATTTTAAAGCTTTTATGCTCATTTCATACGTTCATTTCAGTATTCATTTAAAGTTTTGATTTTTTTAGAAACCGTTCTTAGTGCGCATTTACATCTTAAAATTAACCGTCATGTCAAATTCCAAGCTCCTTGTCTAACGGTCTACCACCTCTCTGGTGGTAGTGGCACTAACGTAAAGTGCCTATGTTATAACAGAGACTATCACCATTGACTTGACAACAATAATTTTGAAATCGGTTTGGTATTTTCTAATATTCCATAAAAAACGTAATTTATAAAGCTTTTAAAGGTTTTTTAGAACGTTTCCTGCCGACTACAGCTGGTAGTGGCAACGGCATAAAATATAGCATGAGTAGGATCAGAGACTGTCACCATTGATTCGCAACCATTACTTTTGTAATCGGTTTATTATTTCCTGAGATTGCATAGAAATCGTAAATTAGGACTTTTTCAGAGTGCTTTTCGCCCCTTCCCTTCGCTTCACCGCTTATAAATTTCGAATTTATTTTTGACAGATCTTAGAGGGCAAGGGTATTTATATTTATAAGTAACTAACATGCCATATTTAAAGTTTCTAACCTCTTCAGTATGACAGGAATCGCAATTTAGAACGTTTTTTGCTCCTGAAACCCTTTGGTGGCATCGACATAAAATATAGCTTATGTTTGATGAGCAGGTTTTATCACCACGAATTTACAACCATTATTTTTTAAATCGGTTTGGTATTTCATAAGATTGCATAAAAATCGTAATTTAGAAAATTTTTAGAACGCTTTTCACTCACTTCATTCTTTTAAATTTCGAATTTTCTTTCGACGGTTCTTAGAAAGCATTTGCATATTTTAAGTAATTACCATGCCAAATTTCAAAATGTTAGACCCCTCAGTATCACAAAAAACGCAATTTAGAACATTTTTTGCTCCTGCAATCCCCAAGTGGTAGTGACGGCAACATAAAATATAGCCTATGTTGGAGCAGGCACTGTCACCATCAATTTGCAACCATTTCTTTTGAAATCGGTTTGATATTTTATGAGATTGCGTAGAAATCGCAATTTAGAAGGTTTTTAGAACGCTTTTCGTGCGTTTTCAACCCTTTTAAATTTTGAATTTTTTAAAAACTGTTCTTAGAAAGCATTTACAACTTATAAATAATTACCATGCCAAATTTCAAGTTGTTAGCCCCTGCAGTATCACAAAAACTAAAATTTAGAACTTTTTTTTCTCCTGCAACCCCCCGTGGTAGTGACATCGACATGAAATAGAGGCTATGTGGGAGCAAGGGTTGTCATGATCAATATCCAACCATTACTTTTGAAATTGGTTTGGTACTTCATGAGATTGCGTAGAAATCGCAATTTAGAAAGTTTTTAGAACGCTTTTCGCTATTTTCACACCTTTTAAATTTCGAATTTTTTTCGAAAATGTTCTTAGAGATCATTTATACCTTATAAATAACTACCATGCCTAATTTCAAGTTGCTATCGCCTGCAGTATCACAAAAATCGCAATTTAGAACTTTTTTTGCTCCTGCAACACCCAGGTGGTATAGTGACACAGACATGAAATAGAGCCTATGTTAGAGCAAGGGCTGTCACTATCAATTTCCAACCATTACTTATGAATTCGATTTGATACTTCCTGAGATTGCGCAGTGCGATGAATTGACGCCGCGACGAAATGACACTGTGATTAATTATGCGCGACGAATTGACGCGAAACCCTTTTGGGGTAGTGGCATAGACATAAAATATAGCCTATGTTGGAGCAAGGGATATCACCATAATTTTGACAGCATTATTTTTTAAATCGGTTCGGTACTTCCCGATGAACGTTTTTAGAGCGCTTTTCGCGCATTTTCTCCACTTTTAAATTTCGAATTTTTTAAGAAATGTTCTCAGAGATCATTTATATCTTATAAGTAATTCCCCTGCCAAATTTCATGTTTCTAGGCTCGTCAGTAACACAAAAATCGTATGTTTAGAACGTTATTTGCTCCTGCACCCCCTTTGGGGTAGACGCACCGACATAAAATATAGCCTATGTTGGAACAGGAAATATCACCATCATTTTGATACCATTACTTTTGAAATCGGTTCGGTAATTCCAGAGATTATCTCCTACAAACAAACTTTACTTCTTTATAATATTATTAAGTATAGGTAAGGCTGTACTGCTAGCCAAATTCTTTTGTGTGCACCTGTAAATAAACGATAAATGATATGCACATCAGATTCTACAGTAAACGCCTTGCAGTATACCTCAGTGATATACCTAAATTTGAATATGTTTAAAATAGTGTAATCATTAAAATAATAAACACTTTTTAACTATATTGGAAAGTGTTAAAAAGAGCGAAACTAACTATGGATTCCTTTTGATATAATTGTAAATGAACATGTTGGAGCAAGAGCTATCACCATCATTTTGACAGCATTATTTTTTAAATCGGTTCGGTACTTCCTGATGAACGTTTTTAGAACGCTTTTCGCGCATTTTCTCCGCTTTTAAATTTCGAATTTTTTAGGAAATGCTCTCAGAGATCATTTATATCTTATAAGTAATTACCCTGCCAAATTTCATGTTTCTAGGCTCGTCAGTAACACAAAAATCGTATGTTTAGAACGTTATTTGCTCCTGCATACCTTTGGGGGTAGTCGCACCGACATAAAATATAGCCTATGTTGGAACAGGAAATATCACCACCATTTTGACACCACTACTTTTGAAATCGGTTCGCTAATTCCAGAGATTATCTCCTACAAACAAACTTTACTTCTTTATAATATTATTAAGTATAGGTAAGGCTGTACTGCTAACCAAATTCTTTTGTGTGCACCTGTAAATAAACGATAAATGATATGCACTTCAGATTCTACAGTAAACGCCTTGTAGTACACCTCAGTGATATACGGGTAGTTTTGAAATTAAGTGGAAATTTCACTTTGGTGATTTGTGAAAAATAAAAATTCAAATTGTCGTATTTAAGTTGTGTTTCCAACATTTACTTAATGTTTTAAAGATAAATAAATCATGATTAGAGGTCAAGGCTTATTTTTTAAAATTTAAAATAAAATTTTATTTTTTATATAAACATGGAGGTGACAACCTTTAATTGATTTCAGCATTTTACGAATAGAAGTACCTTGCCCCTGAAAGAGTTAAACGCATATTAATGTATTTATTATTTTAAAGTTTCCTTTCTCTTTTAATATTCATGTGTATATACAATTTTCAAGACATAATTTTCAATATTTTCCTGCTTTTAACACGTACTCATTTAATAGTGATTTTAAAGTTTTTTTTTTCTGTTTTAATTGTCATGTGTAAATAAATTTTAATCGTTAGGAAATATTATTCTTTGCGCTGTTTATAGAATTGAAAACAATCTCTATAATAATAGCCTAAGTCATGATTATCATCAAAAGTTTCTTCTCTTTTCATAAGAAAGGTTTCCATTTTGATTAAAGAATCAAAGTTATTTTTTCGAATAAAACTACATAAAAGTTGCCATGATCGCAAAGAATTCTTGGTACTTTTATGTTAGCCGGGTTCAAATTTCGCCAATAGCTTTTTTTTTTTTTTTAACTTGCCAGTTAGCATCTTTTTATTTATCGAGTGGTAAATTAAAACGGTACTACTTGGTTATCCCATCGACCAAAAATCTATCGCCAGACTATAAGATTATATGCCAATAATGGTTGATCGTAAATGTCACATTCACTTGACTGTAAGGAAGTTACACGTGTTTACGCCATCAAGTGATTTTTATTTCGACGTTTTATTTGTATTTATATTTTTATACTAATTTATCTGTAAATTCGTTATTTAAAGTGAAAATTACGTCAACTTGTATAATTTGGCGATTTATGTAATTTGGTGATATTGGTTATTTGCTTTGAATTAGAAATTAAATGTCATGATTTATTGCATTATTTAATATTTAACACAAATGTAATATACGCAACGGGTTTGGCGTGATTTTTTTAAGACAATTTGGCGAAAACCTTGTTTTCAAATACCAGTTACACATGTATTTTTAAATTATTTTCTATTAATTTTAAAATGAAATAACAATAAATAAAAAAATAACTAATAACTATAGAACAAAACAATTTATAACATATTTTTAAAATAAAAAGAAAATAAATGTAAATAAACGTTTATTAATAAATAAGCAACAATAGCCGGGTTACCATGTCAGGCAAAATAACGCCATTTTGGCGCCAATTAGGTACCCCGGTGCGTATATGACATCAGTGCCTAATATTTTTCTTTTCGTTTCGTTAAAAAAAAAAAAAAAAAAAAAAAAAAAAAAAAGAAAGAAAAAGAAGTGAAAGCCATTAATTTTAAATGTTTCAGTTTTAAATAAAAGTTTTGTATTAAATAAAAATATAATGAAATTGAATGAGCATTGTTCTTAGCATACATTTAAGGGAAGCCAAACTGGTCGCCAAATTAGTTTAAAATAATAACCTTTTCTCAAATATGAAAAAAAAAATACCTGTAATGATTATAATTTGAGGTGCCATCAGTAGAGAAAAGTATTGAAAATTAGAAAAAAATTAATATTTCGAAAACTAATTCGAATTTAAAAATTCTCATACCAGTTTTGAAATCTGCGGAGCAATACGGATTTTTGGTGTTAATTTCATCGCAAAGTATTCCATATTTTAGGAGAAATCGCCGTAAAACATAGTCAGTTGTTTAATCAGTCGTTTCACAGAATCGTTTCATAAATTTGTTACATTTCATTCGTTTCATTAGGATTTTATATATATAGGGTACATTTAATTTCGGTTGTTTAGCTTGCGTACTCTACCGAAGAAATAAAAGAATGACCGGGGATACAATATTACTTCTGTTTCATAAAATTTAAGCAAAAATAATATTCTGTGAAATTCATATGTGTAGTTTTGAAATTAAGTGGAAATTTCACTTTGGTGATTTGTGAAAAATAAAAATTCAAATTGTCGTATTTAATTTGTGTTTCCAACATTTACTTAATGTTTTAAAGATAAATAAATCATGATTAATGTCAAGGCTTATTTTTTTTAATTTAAAATTAAATTTTATTTTTCATATAAACATGGAGGTGACACATTATACCATTGAGGTGACAACCTTTAATAGTAATGATGAATATCAGTTTTATTGTCCATTTACTAGATTGAAACACATATATGGTTGCGATATTGGGTTGTTTTATTGTTTAAGAGGTATAATAATATGTTCTTTCTTAGGAAATACAGATACTCAAATAGCACATCAAAGCAAAAACTGGATTGCAATACAGGTAAAGAACACATACTCTTGAGTAACATGTTAACAAAAAAAAGAACAAAACTCAGACTTAATGTTTTATTAAATATTATTGCAGTTTTGAGGGATTAAATCAAATATATATCGTAACCGATTATTTACTTTCAGCTGTTTAACCACACAAATTAATTCTTCATATAATGATTGCTCCAGTCGCTTTACTGAAAACAAATTTGTTCTTGGATCCCGAACATCTTTGCATAAATTTAACTTCAAAGTAATCTTCAACTGAGGTCACATTTGCTAAATACAGCTTAACAGGACTTAACTGGGATCTTGTGCACACTGCGGTACTTCTTTATTATTTTTCCAGAAAGGACAAGTCCAAAGGCTTTTTTTTTTTTTTTTTTTTTTTTTTCTTACTTTTGATGCTGAACCGAATTCAAAACATTTTCTGACTTTAGGAGAAACATTTTCGCCTTTCAATATTTTTTGTACCTTCTCTTTTGGATTGTTTAAATTTTTTCTTTTACTTATGATGCACTGATATTTTTTCTTATATTTATCTTTTTCTCTTTTATATTTCAAATTTTCATAACTTTCATTTTTAAGCTCTTTTTCGAGCAATTTTATCTTTCTGTATACCTTTGTTTTGTTTCTGTTAACAAATTTTCTACCACTTTTTAGCCGACTGCTTTTCCTATCACATCTTTAGCATTCGCAATAGGATTGTTTATAATTTCTGGATCATCATCTGTATCTGGTGTAGCAGAATTTAAAAGAACTTTCTGTAATTTTTCTATATTTGTTTTCTTCTCTCGACTTTTCCTTGTCCTTTGTACTCAATTCTTTTTTTGTGCACGCTTCTATCGTTTACTCAATTGAGAAATAGCTTTAAAATTTCCCTTCTTGTTTCCTTGTAATACATATTGAGTTCTTTTTTCTTACATTCTTCATACAATTCTGGATTTTCTTTAATTTTATCCCGTCTTTTCTGCTCGTCTGCTTTTTCTTTTCTTCCTACAAAAATCTTTTCCTTTTTGGTCGAGCCACGATAATTAAAAAATACTTAAAAATATTAATGTGCAATTAGATAAAAATAAGTAGATTAATAGATAAATAGAAAATACAGCACTTGGCCATATTATTTAAATATATTAAATATTAAACAAGTATTTTGCGTTTTTTATCATTTATCAAATTGCCTAGCTAGAAAAACTGATTTTTTTTTAAGTTTAGGAGATCTGGAAATTCAACAAGAGGCTTTAAAATAATCTTTTATTAAACATAAATTTAACTTCCATTGAAAGAAATATTGAAACGCATTAATACATCAAATTTATACAGAATTGAATGTTTTAGGATTAAAAGTTTTCAGTTTCAAAAAATATTTTAATTAATAATAAAATTATCCCTAAAATAAAAATATAGATTCAATAATTAAAAATATATTTTAAGCACCCCCTTAAAATATTGTTTACATCAATAAATGTCACATTCATGGATCAATGTCACTTCTGTGCTACGACAATGATATGGAGGTGACATCCATGAAGGTGACATATCTGAACTTAGGCTTAATATTTTCTAAACTATGCACAACATTAACATAATGCTACCTGGATACAAAATAAACTAAAGCAATTTAAAGCTATTCATCAACAGAATTCTGCTATTTTTAAAATTGGCATAATTAATGAGGCCATGGAGTTGACATCCAATTAAAGTACACTATGGTATTTAAAAAGTTTTAAGTTAAAACTAGATTAGATAACTGTTGGTTTTGGGGGCACACAGAGTTAGCAGAATAGCTCGACATAAACATTTATTAACACTAACACGAAGACAAAAATATATGCATAGCTTAAGTGCGACTAAGCACTGACATGTTTTTTAACAGAACTAAATAATCTCGCTCGCAGAGCGGATTTGGAGAAACGTCACTGTACGCGCATGCGCTGAAATAAAAGGGTAAGATAAATGGACGTTGTATTACAACAATTCCCCCTTTACAACGTGCATTTTCTTAACAAAACAATATTCTCCTATTAAGCAAATTACAGAGAAATAATATTAATATAAAAATTACAAATACAAATTATATACTTATATAAAAAGGATACAGAATAATGCTGAAAAATTTTAAACATTTTGTCCTATCATTTCACAACATTTTTTATGTTTATAAGCATTTAAAGCTTTGGTTAAAATGTCTGCAGGCATATTTTCTGTCTCTAGGTATTTAACCTCTATTTCGCCATTGTCGTAAATTTCACGCACAAAATGATGTCGAATATCGATGTGTTTGGTGCGCGAATGGTAAACCGGATTTCGTACTAATTTTTGAGCAGACTGGTTATCACAAAATATTATAGTAGGCGCAGTCACTGTTTCAGGAGAAAGTTCACTTAAAAATCCGTCTGAGATGCAAAATCTCTTTGGCGGCTTCTGACAATGCCATGTACTCCGCCTCTGTTGTGGATAAGGCGACAGTTCGTTGTTTTCTCGATTCCCACGATATGGCTCCACTGGCGTATTTAAAAATGTAGCCAGTGTACGATTTTCTGTCATTCACATCCGACGCCCAATCGGCATCGACAAATGCAATCAAGGATTCAGAATCACGCTTAAAGATCAGTCCTTGATCTTGGGTTCCTTTTAGGTATCGCAAAATTCTTTTTGCAGCTATCCAATGAGGTTTACCTGGATTGTTGTTAAATTGACTTAGGAAATTCACAGCGTGAGTTATATCAGGTCTAGTAGCAACTGATAAATACATAAGGGATCTTATTAATTGACGGTAGGGAATATTATTCATTTCAGACTTTTCTTCTTCAGTTTTGGGACACATATCTTTAGTAAGCTTTACGTTATTATCAAAAGGTGTAGATATTGGTTTGGATTCTTGCATATTAAATTTGCTCAGAATATCTTCAATGTACTTCTTTTGAGTAATTTTAATATTGTCCCCGTTTTGCATAAATTCTATGCCCAAACAATAGTGTAAGAGACCTAAATCTTTCATTTTAAATGATTTTGCTAAGTCATCTCGAATATATTGATAATCTTCTTTACATTTAGTAAGAATTATGAGATCATCAACATAAACAATGATAATAGCTTCAATGGGAGATTTAGAAAAATACACACATTTATCAGCATTAAGTGATTTAAACTTCATTTGTTTCAATTTTTGATCTAATTTTTTGAACCATTGGCGACCCGATTGTTTTAATCCATAAAGGGATTTTTTTAATAAACAAACTTTGTCATCATTAGATTCATTTTTAAAACCTTCAGGTAATTCCATGTATATTTCTTCAGTTAAATCACCATTTACATAAGCCATAATAAAATCTAATTGATATGCAGTGAACCCATTTTGGATGCCATATGCGATCGCAGTTCTTATTGAACTTAATCTAGCTACAGGAGAAAAATTTTCGTCAAAATCGATACCAGGTTTTTGTGTACAACCTTTTGCTACCAATCTCGCTTTAAATTTCTCGATTGACCCATCTGGCTTATATTTTGTTTTTAAAAACCACTTAGATCCTATAATTTTCTTATGTTTTGGCCTATCTACTATTTGCCATGCATTTTCTTGCATTAATGAATTAAATTCTATATTTATCGCATTTATCCATTCGTTTTTATACGGACTATTTAGAGCTTCAAATAATTCAGGACAAGAGTCAAAAGAATTATTTACTGCAGTTTGAGATTTTTCTTCTTTCGGAATAATAATTGTTTGATATTCCTTTCGAGGTCTCCCTTTTCTACCTGTTTTTATTTTTCTCGGCCTCCCGCGCGTTCTGAAAGAAGGGGGGTCGGAAATTTCATCAGATTGCGAATCAATTTCTCTTTCACTGTCGCCACTAGAATTGTCTGGTTCCGTTTTCATGACTGAAAATATTTCTGATTGTTGCGTAATTGTATTTGCGCTCGTATTTTCATTATTTTGAGAGAAAGGAAAAATTAATTTTATTTCGGTGTTACAGGAGGGATCATTTTCAAATTCGTTGATAAATCGAACATCACGGCTTATAACAATTTTTCTAGATTTCTTGTTCCAAAGCCTATATGCTTTTGATTCATTAGAATAACCTACAAAGATATGTTCTTCTGATCTAGGATCAAATTTTCCTTTATTTTGCCTTTTATTAAGTACGAAACATTTTTGCCCAAATATTTTGAAGTATGATAAAGTTGGCTTGATGCCAAAGAATACTTCATATGGAGTTTTATTTTCGCTTAAACGTCGTGTCGGGCAGCGATTGCGTATGTAAGCAGCACAATTTATAGCTTCGGCCCAAAAAGATTGTGGAAGATTACTTTGTAATAGTAAACACCTTGCCATTTCAGTTAACGTTCTATTCGATCTCTCAGGGGTGCCATTTTGCTGAGGGGTTAAAGGGGAAGAAAATTCTCGTTTTATACCGCATTCTTCGATATATTTATCAAATTCTTCGCCGCAATATTCTAAGCCATTATCTGTACGAAGAAATTTTATTTTCTTTCCTAGTCGGTTTTCGACTGCTGCTTTGTATTTAACAAATGCATTCTTAACCTCATCCTTGGTTTTAAGAAAACTAACTTCAATATAACGTGATTTATCATCAATAAAAGTAACAAAATATCGCGATCCTCCTTGGGAAGGGACTCTCATGGGTCCACATAAATCTGAATGGATCCGAAATAATAAATCATTACTTTCAAAATTTGATTGTTTAGGAAAAGGGCGGACAGTTTGTTTACTTTGAATACAAACTTTACAATCTTTAAGAGACTCATCATCATTGAAATTTAAATTTCTAACCATATTATTAGATTTAAGTTTCTTTAAATCAGACTCATCTAAATGTCCTAACTTTAAATGCCATTTTACAAAATCACTTACCTGTGCTATTGCAGCTCTTTCGGAGATTGGATGTACATAATATAAATCACCTTGACGAACAGCTTGTAATAGTATAGAACCATTAGGCTCAATTATTTTAGCATATCGTTCTTTAAAAAGCACAGAACGATTATTAGCCGTTGCTTTTGACGTTGAAATCAAATTACATTTTAACTCGGGTACACACAGAACGTTCTTAAGTGTGAGATTAGTAGTCCCACTACCGTTAGGCACTGTAATAAGAACTGTTCCTATTCCTGTGATTTTTGCTGTTTTATCAACCGCAAGCTGTATTGTAGAATTATCACGAGGATGAAATTCTGTAAATAAATTTTTATCTTTGCACATATGAGATGTACAACCACTGTCTAAACACCATGCAGTAGATTCATGATATACGTCGTTAAATGCCATACTAACCGGTTCTTCATAACTAATCATTGAACCTTGATTTCCTTTATTTAAAGATGCAAGCTTTCTGTCAGCTATTTTCTTTCTACATTCGTTAGCTTTATGCCCGATTTTGGAGCAATAATTGCACTTGAAATTACGATAATTTCTCTCTGCAGGAAAATTTTTATTCGTATTAGTCTTCCATTTTTCATTTTTCTTCTGTTCTTGATTATTTCTCTTGTTTTCTATATAATAGGCATTTTGAGAATCATGAGTCGTTTTTCCTTTTCTAGCTTCCCATTCTTCTAGCATCTTAATTTTCAAAGAATCGGGTTTAGGTAATTCATCTCTCGATTCTATAGCGCATCTAAAATTTTCGAAATTCTCAGGAACACTGTAGAGTAGAAGAATTGATAACAAATCATCCGCAATTTCTATTTCCATTTCTTTTAATTTATCAACAATCTCAAAAAAGATATTTAAATGTTCAGACATCGTTTCACTGAAACTCATCTTTCGAAACAGAAGCTGTTTTAACAGCGTTGCTTTCTTTGCAGGGCCTCTTGATTCATAAACGTCTTTCAATTTATTCCATACAGAATTTGAAGTCGCACAATGCTTGATGTGGCACAATTCACTAGGATTTATGGCCAGAATTATATCAGCACGGGCTTTTTGATCAGCCTGGAGCCATTTCTTTTCATCAGCGCTACCTTCGGCCGGTTTATCTTCTTTGCCGATTACATAATCCCAATGATCATTTTTTATTAATACTGCTTCAATTTGAAGTTTCCAGCTATCAAAGTTATCATTGCCGAGCTTTTCAATTGTCGTAACATGTGACATGATTAAATAAAATATCTCGCAGCCACAAATCAAAACAGTTAATGACAGAACGTAGAAGAGTTCTTAGTTTCGGTTTAGGCTTAAGACTTTATGATTCGAAAGTTCGAATTAAAAAATATTTCTGCTATTTATAGCGCAGTGAGTAGCGTCTCTGGTACCCATAACCTTTGTTGGTTTTGGGGGCACACAGAGTTAGCAGAATAGCTCGACATAAACATTTATTAACACTAACACGAAGACAAAAATATATACATAGCTTAAGTGCGACTAAGCACTGACATGTTTTTTAACAGAACTAAATAATCTCGCTCGCAGAGCGGATTTGGAGAAACGTCACTGTACGCGCATGCGCTGAAATAAAAGGGTAAGATAAATGGACGTTGTATTACAACAATAGCAACATACCATGATTCAGAAATATTCCATCCAACAAGTTGCTTCCTGTAGTTAACTTGTATCCCAAGTTCTAAATTATGCTGCCATCTAGTCGAATTTTATATAACTATAACTTATATAAAAATAGCAAATACATCCTTTTCATGTATTATTTGTGTATTTTAAACGTTGGTTTTTCTGCTTTTTAATATAACTTATATGTCATGGAAGTAGCTATAATTCTGGGGACAGAAGTGTCTTAGTCTGTAACTTTTTTTTTTAAATATAAATTAAAAAAAAAAAAAAAAAAAGTAAATAAAGTATATCCATTTTTTAACTTAATATATTTTATACGGTTCTTTTCCTTTATCCTATGGGACATATTCATGTTGTAAAGTAAAAACAGACATGGAGGGACATACCATGTAGGTGGCATTTAGTGTGATTTTAATTTCATTAAAATAGTTTTAAATTTCAAATTTAATTTAAAGTATTTTTTAATACAAGTTTTAGATGTGCCTTCATAGATTATCTATTTAGTTGAACAATTATTTGCATAAAAGTACAAAAATTTGATTGGGGACTCTAATTTCCACTTAATTTCAGAACTATCCATACCTAAATTTCAATATGTTTAAAATAGTGTAATCATTAAAATCATAAACACTTTTTAACTATATTGGAAAGTGTTAAAAAGAGCGAAACTAACTAAGGATTCCTTTTAATATACTCGTAAATGAACAAGAAATAAAAAATCATGAGAAAAAAAAAACAACAACAAAAAAAAAACAAGTTGGAAATTGCACGTCAAACGTGGCAAATGAGGTGCGTTCGTACTATAACCAATTTTATAAATATTTTTTGCACCGCATATTCTACTGAATGTATGTTTTAGTGAACTTAATAAGTGCATATCAATTTCATTCTATTCGAAAGGCTGTAACATCATTAAAATGCATTTGAAATAATTTTTTTCACATTGGCTGTAATGTAACAAAAAACTTTTGACTGTCCCTGTAATTAAACTATACATCCGATTTTCATAAAATTTGAAAAGACTCGACAAAATATTGCAATAATTATATATTTAAAATTTCAGACCATTCGGTTGGGTAGTTTTTGCTCTGTTATATTCGGACGGACGGACTGAACGACGACTATAGGCGTTACGTATTTATATAATTACGAACGCACCTAAAAAGGGAAAAAATATTTTGCTCAATTTTATTAATTTGCTGTAGTGATAATAAAATCTTCATATAAAAAAGTTAAAAACAAGCGTAAAATTATTTAAAAGGGACTAAAATTTATAAACATTATAAATTTTAGCACCTTTTAACTAATTTTATGCTTATTTTGAACTTTTTTTAAATATCAATAACAAGGTGAAAATTCCTTCACGGCACTAGTTAATACAGTGTTTTGATTTTATTGAATAAAATCTTCTTCATTTAGTATAATAACGCTTAAAATTAATTCTCCAGCATAATAAAAATATTATAATTAATATAATTAATATCTATCTGTCTTAAATAAAATCACTCGAGTATTATTTAGTGTTAAATTTTCAGTGTAATTATCTTCATTCATTATTGGATAATATATAATTTTTTAAAACAAATGTGAAGAATCTATATTATAAAGAACAAACATATCTGTGCGTAACGCATACGTCATTCTGCGAATGTCAACACTTTGAAATTTGAAATGAAATTTCGGTTTTGGCAATTTTCGCTAGTGCAAACTTTTAAATTTCTAAACACCGCACAGTTTCAATTTTTACACCGTCGTATAGGGAAAAAAATGTACTTTTAAGTGCAATTTGTTTGAAAGCTCCATCTCAATTTATTTTTGAGATATTAATTTTTTTATAGTTTTTAGTACCAATTTTGTAATTGTGGCAACTGAAGTACTCCATTTCTATTAAAAGTAAAGGGAAAAGGGGAAAATAGTCATTTATTTATTTTTATTGATTATATCCTTATTGATACCATTTTCACATTATAAATAAAAGTAACTTTTTTTCTAATTTTTGAATAGAAAATGACGTCAGCCATTAAAAAAAAAAAACACGCATTCTTCTTCATAAATCAAAAGATTGAAGAAGAGATTTCAATATTTTTACATTACGCTGATACTGAGTTTGAGACACTAGGCAAAATGATTAAGTGAGTAAAAATGATGTAATATTTAAAACAAAACGATCATTATTTTGATAAAATAAATATTTGACCAATACTAAATGGCCAATATTATGGCAACTAAAAGCAAATTTCTGAATGGTAAATTTTCGCAGGTACTGAGATTAGAACTTAAAGTTTGTGCCAATGTTCACATGAAAAGTTGCATCAGACAAGCGTGACTTTAATTTTGGATATTCAGTAATAATCTAATTCAATAATATTCATCTCTATAATAATAGCCTAAGTCATGTGACTGTCATCAATAGTTCCGGGCTGACCGCTTCGCTTTTTATGTGCCAGGTGACCATTTTTTACATTTTTTATTTTTCGCGTGGTTAACAATGCTTTGATATTGAAATTAAAAGTCATGGTTTTTAGTATTATTTATTATTTTTCTTTTCTTTTTCTTAAAAAAGGGAAAGAAAAAGTGAAAGTCATGAATTTCAAATTAAAATTATGTATTTTAAATACCGTTGACCAATTTCGCCAAATTATATAAATCGCCAAACCACTCACCAAATTATACAAAATGACATAAATTTTAATTTAAATAGCGAAAGAACAAATAAATTAGTATAACTAATAAAAATACAAATAAAACTTCTAAATAAAAATAACTTGATGACGTAAACACGTGTAACTTGCTTAAAAACAAGCGAATATGACATTTACGATCAACCATTCTTGATATTTAATCTTATAGTTATATATTTTTGGTCGACGGGATAACCAAGTAGTACCCATAAAAATACGGAGTTCTTGATTTCTCTACTAGAAACTTCTGATTTGGCGAAGTATTGAGAAAGTAAATTAAATTTTGTATAAAAGTAACATGGTACAATGCTTAGCACACATCTAACGGAGACCAGACTGGTCGCCAAGGGCGACTAGTTCATTAATAATCTACTGCGCGTTAAAATATTTTTAAATTGTGAATTTGAGTGGTGCGTATGTAAATTTTGAGAATGTGAAAATAACCTACAATTTAGATTTTATAGGGGAAATTTTTATGATATGACAAAGCGAAATCCTTTTTACTGATATTTCATCTCATAAAAACAAACATAAGAGCCTCAATCGATAACTTCAACATAAGTACTCATCTTGATTACGTATTCTAATACAATTTAATTTTTCAAGAATTTAAGCAGTTGAAGTTTGTGGAAATAATATTTTGGTAATTTTAGGTTAAAAACATTATTTGTTTTAAGAGTTAGACAACCAATGCAAGATTAAATTTTTATTGTAATTATTTTTGTAGGTTTATTATAATTTCGATCTAACAGTTCCATTCTGAACATTTTAAATCGTCGAATTTCGACGTGTTCCAACTCGTATCGATAATGATCAGAATTTTTCCTTTTCTTTACGTCCGTTTTTAACTCCGTTTCATTTGCAGAGCTGATTTCCAACTCGTCTCTGCATGTACGTACATGTTTTGACGCTTTGTTTTTCCATTTTCTTTTCTTACCAAATTCATATAATGCGACGGTCAATACGTTAAAAAAAAAAATCTTTTCAAAAATTATTTAAAAGTCCAACTGGAATTACGGAACTCTGAAGTATTTTATTAAGATAGATGATTAGTAAATGATATCTGACTTTCATTTGTACTATCGATTTTTTTATTTTATTTTATTTTTTTTTAACGTTCTAAAAACGAACACTTCCGGATACCAGGCAAATTCTTTGCTCCCGAGGTGCTTGCTATTCAGGTGTGTTTTATTGCAACAAGGTAGAGGGAAGCTACCCTTTCCCCCCGGTTCAGGCCGAAAGAACTTTTTGCATTTACATTCTTTCATTACAAGATTTTTTCTTTTCTTTTTTTTTTTTTTTGGTAAATTCTTAATTTTTTCAAAGATTTATGAGGAGGGTTGAGGTTCTCTGTTGACTCTCCCCCCCCCCCCCCCACACACACACACACCTTCGCATAAGTCCATGATTCTCCAGATAGCAAACTATATGACTTCACCAAGAAATTATGCACCGCCCCCTGAATACTAAGCCTGACCCGCGACACAAAAATGGCGGCTACCGAAGGCGGATATTTTTAAACGTATGTACAGTCCCTTAAATTTAGACACGAATATTTTATAAAAGATTTCTTTGACTTGTTTAATTGCAGAAAAATAAAGCGGAGAAAACTTAAAAAAATTATTGGTACCAAAATTCAAGGGACCGTACACACGCTGAAAAAAATCCGCCTTCGCAGCCTCCATTTTTATATAAGCGCTTAGACCTTGTATTCAGGGGCCGGTGACTTATGTTTGAAAGTTGAATGACCATAAAAGAAAAAAAATAATTATATAACATGGGAAACTTATCCTTATAAAAGTGCAATTTTTATTCAGAAAATTATTCTACAGTAGTTATTAATTTAATGAGGATACCTTTCAGTCTCAAGATCCCACCCCACACACAAAATAAATTCTGTACTGTATGTTAAGAAAACAACCTGATTAGTTTTGATGAAGAAGAAACTATGGATTATAAGAGTATGATTTGTCCGTGGAGAGATATTTTTGACAGACCTAATTGCGTTCTTTAAGAAGACTTTGACAGCACAGAAGGATGCTATAATTATGAGGGGCTTTTTCATGGGGATTATATCACACCTTGATCAGGATTAAGTGGCTTTTGACCGACAGATGTTGATCTCCCAAGGTTATCTTAATAGCGGAATGTTTATTTACTTTTTATTTATTTTCCTTTCCTGCGTCGAATTCAAATAACTGCGCAAAAAAGGTTTTCATATTTATCTGTGAGCTTTACATTTTTACTTTTCAAGGTATTAAAAAATTAATATTCAGATGTAGACATCGGTGTGTCGTACATATATGTACGTGTACACAAGGTGTATCATTAAGGACTCCCTAACTTTAAAATGCAATAATTTATTAACTGCATAATACAGTAAACCCTCTGAATAACGGACACCTCGGGAGCAAGGAATTTGTCCGCTTTTCAGAAGTTAAAAACATACCAATATATATGAGGACCCCAGAAGCCAAGGGGTATAAGTGATAAAATTGAAAAAAATAAACTGAGCTAAGTGCACAGGCTATCTGGAAATAAGACTATTTGTTTGGTGGGAAAGAAATACAGGGTGATCATAAAAAAAGTTCCCCGATATATGTACCCCTAGCGACCTAACCGCTCAACAAATCGAAAGGAAATTTCAGATTTAGTTATTTGAAGGTATGCACTCGAGATCGTGATGATTTTAAATAATAGAGCTCTCACGATTACGGTTACATTGAAAAAATTCGAAAATTTCGAATGGCAACACCCCTTCTTTTCCTGCGCAAATTCATCAGCTAATAGAAAAACCATGAATGGCGTTGGAACGATACACGTATGACTAAAATTGCGGGTGTAATATCGTGGTACTCAATTCTAATCAGTTTCTATGTAACATAATATTCGGCACTCTAAAACAAATTATTACATTTTTACACTGGGTTTCATAATGATATGAACATCCAGTTTTTCAAGCATAAAAAAGGAGAAAATATTGATAAACAAACTGAATATAAATAAACTGAAACATAACAAACTGAAGTCTAATCAATGTTAGAAATGTAACAAATAGTTTCATTTTATAACAAAATATAATTGAAACAGCGATTTATACATAAAATGAAGTGCATTTTTACATTTTGATGTGTTTCATAATGATAAGAACATTGGCCAAAATATAGATTAATAGCCAGTGTATGCACCAGATCTTTTAATTAATGTAAAAATGCGATCCGGCATAGAGTGAAGCAAGCTTTTTAATATATTTTTATTGATTTCATTCCAGTGGAAGATGACAGCAACTTTTAAATCTGAAATTGTGGCATATTGTTTTCCATTTGCGTAAACAGCTCTAACCAGTAGACTCCATTCATTTTTCATTGGATTTAAATCAGGAGAAACAGATGGACATGGAATTACATGTACACCATTATTAAGAAACCATTCCCAAGTGCTGTTTGCCTTGTGGATGGATGCATTGTTTTGTTGGAACATCCCGAAAGGTACGCCAATTTCCTCAGCAAATGGCAAGAAGTTTTCTCATTCTGCCACAAAAAACGCAACGTTGATCTCACCATGAAATCCAAACGCGGCCCAAATCATGAGTAAACCGCCAGCCTGTTGCTGTTTTGAAAACGTTTCTGGTTTCTTGCGCAGATCGAGCCAATAATACGGAAAACTGTCCGGAGCCTCCAAATTGAATTTTTTTTCATCGGAAAATATTACTCTTTCATATTCTAACTTCCAGGACATGTGATCTTTTGCTCAATGTACGCGATTCTGCTGATGCATTTTAATCATACGTGGTTGGGTTTTTCTTTTATTGTACCTCATCATCTTGAGCTCTTGACTACTCTGGACAAGGGACTTTTTGACACTGCTATCAGTGGATATCTTGAAAATTCGCCTAAAGTTGTTTTCCCGTTGCTCATTATTTTTATAATATCTCTTTTTTCCATTTTAGATAGCTTTAGTGGGCGTTCCGGAAACTTCTTAATTAAATAGTCTTCTTTTAATCGACGAAAATTTAATATTACACCTGGAGATCTTTTCAATTTTCTTTGCGATAGCTCTGGCCAAAAGTCCTTGATAGTTAAAAGCCACAATTTTCCCTTTATCAAAACCACTTAAAGCGCTTTCACGACACATACTTCTAGAACTCACTTTGCGATCAGGCTTGGAAATTTACTAGACTGCGAAGTTTCTTTACATGCTAAACTAATTTGCATAGTTCGGTTTCTTTTCCTCGGAGTGGCACTGAATATTCCTGTACAGGTTTCATGCTCGTTTAGTGATAATTTCGACCAATGTTCATATCATTTTGCAACCCCATTTTTTTAGATAATTTATATTTTTTCAATGAATTTAAAGTTTGATATTTCTTTTACAGCTTTGTATTATGTAAAATTCCTGTATTTGTCTCGAGAATGGAGTTTTCTGATAATTATTTATGAATTTTTGCCAGGATCTCACAAAATTACTAGGTGTTCATACCATTATGAAACCCAGTGTATTTTCACTATGTGTACACAAACACAACTCAAAAACACACATCTCACAACCTTACTCAGTTCACAAGTGAAAAAAAAAATCGGCTACTGAAAAACATGCCTTGTAGCCACTCCTTCGTACTTAGCAATGGTCTTTTTTGCAAGTGTTTTACGCCGTCAATTTTCACCGTACGTGTATAATTCCAACACCATTTATGTTTTTTCAATGCGCTAATGAATTTGCGCATGGAAAAAAAATGGGTGTTACTATTTGAAAATTTCAAATTTTTTTCACTCTAACCGTAACCGTGCTGTCTCTATTGTTTGAAATCATCACGATCTTGAATACATATCTTCAAATAACAGGGTTGAAAAAAAACCGGGTTTTTTTTTTTTGTAAAAAACCAAAAAACCCGGTTTATTTGGTTTAAACCAGGTTTTTTTAAACATAATTTCCTATTGCGTACAGATACATATCTGTTGATAAAATAAACATTTTTGGATATTATATAAGTGATATAACTTTTGAAAATATTTAAATTAAATAATTACAGTCAATTATATAGAAAATTGAAATCATTTCTAATTTAAACATTATTAGTAACAGCTATGTCTTATGTTCAAAGTAAACTGCTTTTACACAGTGAAACATTGATACCTTGAAATTCGTATGAAGAATCCTTTGATTAATAATATAATAATCAATCCATAAACATTTGATGCAGTTTCATGAATTTAACATATTATTCTGTGGTTGTTATTATTATTATTTTTTTAATATACAAAAACTTCTGGTTATTTTGTTTTTTGAGTGAACTCCAGGTGTCCAAGTCAACATTTTTGGCCATTAGATTCTGCAACTAACAGAAAAGATTGATTGGTATTATTGAAATGCTATAACTAGCAATCAATTTTTGCAAGCTGTGTTATTCAATTTGATATCTTAAGTTACTCTTTTAAATTCTTTAAAGAAAATCTTCCCCAATCCAGAAAATTTTCTTTTACAACTTAACCAAAATCTTAAAGATCATTGTATTTTGTTATTAATTGCTGTAAATAATCTGCATTTTTAAATGAAAATATTTTATGCTAAATATTGAATATTATTTATCTGTTTTATCTTTTCTAATTTCACATGTTTTAAGAAAAATCTTTAGGGTACCAGATATGTTCATCAGAACATGCTAATTTTCATTCTACATGCATAGAAACATGACAGGCTCATTATGTCTCATGTTGACTGTTGAGATGAAATGTTAAAAGTAGAAATTACTTCTATCTATAATTTAAAACAATTAAATTACAAAAAAGAGAAAATATTATATTAGATTTTTTTCTAAAAAAACCAAATGGTTTTTTGTCAAGAAAAACCAATTGGTGTAAACCGTGGTTTAAACCATCGTTAAAACTACTTGGTTTAAACCGTGCCAACCCTGTCAAATAAGTATATCTAAAATTTCTTTTCGATTGGTTGAGCGGTTAGGCCGCTAGGGTTCAACACACAACCTTACTCAGTTCAATATCGTTTATATATACTCAGTTTATGTATACTCGTTTATATATACTTAGTTTCATACATCGGGAAAGTTTTTTATGACCACCCTGTATAAGTGATTTTCTAATTATGTGCTGCGTTCAAGAGGCCAACTGCTTAAGCATTTTAAACTACTTAACTCCTTAATCTCTAATTAAATTAAAAAAAATATTGTACTCGACTTTTCTTTAACATTGAAATAAGTGTTCAAAGAAATAAGCAACAGTTTTCATATTTTATTTCAGTCAATTACTATTGATGGCTCAACTTTGAACTCAATTTACTCCAAATCTAAATTTTGTCACTTGTATCCCTTGGCTTCTGGGGTCCTTCATCTGTGTTGGGTTGGGAATTGAAAAAGTGTTCGTTAACTATATAGACCGGTAGCCGGCAGCACAGACACATGGTTCGTACGGATACCGATTTTTCTTCAGGAAAACTATCAGTATCTTTTCATAGAAAAATAAATCTATGTTAAACGCGCAAAATTTCGCCTTCTTTTAAGAAGAGATCTTCTATAAGATAATACTGGTGCCGAAAAATTTTCTTGTCTGCAAAATTCAAGGAGGTGTACGAACCATGAGACAACTACCGAACTACCTCATCAAGTTGGAGGCTGAAATTTCAGAATTAGCTAAAACTCGATTCCCATATTAAAACGCAATCGGTCTGCCAAGTCATATCTTGGTGGAAAACAACTAAAAACCCGATTTTACCGGTTGACTCGTAGGTTTACCATTGTGTTTTCCTGCTCCCAGTCCGCCATGTTTTCATACCTTTGGGTGCAGGAAAATGCAATGGTAAACCTACGAGTCGACCGCTAAAATCGGGTTTTTAGGTGTTTTCCACCAAGACATGACTTGTCAGACCGATTGCGTTTTAATATGGGAATCGAGTTTTAGCTAATTCGGGAATTTCAGCCTCCAGCTCGATGAGGTGCTTGTCTGTGCTGCCGGTCTAATTAGGGATTGTCCGTTATGGACGTTTTACTGTATATTACATCATCTAAGTGACATGGTTATCAATATTAGTTACCAAATAAATTTTGCCCACAGTAATTTAAAAATGTGAATAGTGCTATGCTATCTCAAATTGCAAGAATGTTAAAACTAACGTTTAAAACTGCATCACAGGTCTATCGGTTCTTATGTTGTATTCTATTTAATTATTGAAAAACGAAAAGAAAAGTTGTATATTATTAGAAAGTGAAAAGAAAAATTGTTTTGAAGTTTTCAAAGTTAATTTGAGTATTTTTAGAGTTTGAGAAAGTGCATTGTCATCTATTTGCGGTAAGCTGAACAACTTTTGAATTACTCTGTACAAATTTTATATGTCTGATGAATGTGTTACTTATTTCATCTTTAAACACAATAAAAAAAACCCCCTCTAACTAACGAACACCTCGGGACCACCGAATTTGTCCGTCCGTTATTTGGAGGTGTCCTCTATTTAAAGTAAAAAATATGTAAATAATGCAGTAAAGCTTCCATAATGAATACTTCCGAATGCTACGGCATACAAATATGTGGATACCGTACAACGTGTGTACTGATTTGTGTAAGAATAGCATGTATATTCATGGAGATATAGCGATTAAAAAAAAAAAATCAAAAGATTCTTACACGCTTTTATCTTATAGGCAGGCTTTTCAATCAAATTTAACGTCAGTTTCAGTAAAATTAGCAAAATTTAGTAGAAACAATATAGTGCAATTGGAATATAAATATATTTAAATATGAGTAGTTGTATGAAATAATTTATGCTAACGATAATAAGATTTTTCTACATAATTTAATAGTCCACTCTATAGAGAAACTCATTAAAAAAAATCCAGTCAAATATTGTGAAAATTCAGAAAGATATCGGCAATAGAGTGAGCTGATTTTTCGTTGCTCTCCTAAAAGAAGCTGAAGGATAACGGATTTTCTATAAATTGTCAATTTTTATTTAATTTAAATTTTTTTTATTGATGCTTCATTTCTTCTTGGATAACCACCAGAACGAGCTTATTCCATGAAAAAAAAAAAAAAAGAAGCATCAAAATCGAAGCATTTGTTCCAAATTTACTCGTTGATATTCATTAAATACTAACTTTTTTTCTGAAAGTTAGTTAATAAAAAATGACAATTTGTGGAAAATCCCTTATCATTCAACTGCTTTTAGAGAGCAACTAAAATTCTGCTCATTCTATTGCCGATATCTTTCTGAATTTTCACGATATTTAACTGGATTTTTTTTTATAAGTTGCTTCATAGAGTTGATTATTAAATATCTCTATTCTAATAAAAAAAAAGTAACTAACGCTGGCACCGCCGCCGCTGACAATGAATTTTTTGTGACCTTCGTTAATACTGAGAAAAATACTGCATATAAAAATATGAAAATTGGTGGTATTATTGAGAAATGTTTGATAAACACGCCGATGCAGACAGTTTTCAAATCGAACAATTATTTAAAGAGATATTTAATGTTAAAGTTGGTAAAAATCGTTCCAATTAAAAAGTTTTATAGGAGCAAAAACTATACACAGGAATTTAATTATTTTTAGATAATTTTATACATTAGAAGTTGGCGGTGTGCAGACTGCATTTTTTTTTTTTTAATTTGATTCATTTTTTGAGGTTTTATTTCCATTTTAAATACAAATTTTCAGCATTTCGAGAGATATTTTTTACATATTTTTGAAAAGGGTATCATTTTAAATTGTTGTCAATTTTAGAAACAGGGCAAAGAGTAATATTTCCTTGAAATTAAAAAATTATTTACGCATGGCTATTATAAACAGAAAAAAAAACCCCTTTCAGATTTGAATTAAATGATTACGTGTTAAAAGCAGGAAAATATTGAAAATTAAGTCATAAGAACTATATTTACACTTGAATTTTAAAGGAGAAAGTAAATTTTAAAATAAAAAAATTATTATTATGCGTTAAAAGTCGTAAATGGAAGAAATTACGTCATATTTAAAATGTCCAAATAATAATGCAAAACAGTTTAAATTTAAAAATACGTTTGCTCGAGACATTTATTTCATACTTTGAGATAATCTTTTCAACTATTGTTGTGAATTCTAAGACAGCGCAAATAATATTTCCTTTCTAACAACAAAAGTATTTCCACGTGAATATTAATAAGAGAAAGAAAACTTTGGTGAAAAATACGTCAGATTTAAAACGATACATTTAAAATGACTTATTTAAAAGAATTTTCTTGTAGCATTGTTAAAAAAATATTTAGATACAATGACTCTGTTTATTTAATTCATTTTACATTAGCTTATTTTCAAATTTTTAATTAATTTTTTTTTTTAATCAAAGACGAAAACAGCCATTATATCGCTTACCAGCAGCTGATTTGGTCTTAAAAATCCCCAGTCAAAGGAAAACGAATGGAATTCCGTTTACAGAGAGATCGCCATTGTTTTCTTAAATTAGAATTCAATCTTTTTAAAGCCGATCAAATTAGCCTGCTTTTAGAATCTGGAGTGTCTGAACGGGAGTTAGCGAGCAAAGCTCGTACGGCGCAGAGCCCCCTTGTTATGTAAAAAAAAAAAAAATCTCTTGTTATCGTTCGCGCATGCACAGATAAAAATTATTTCATACAACTGCTCATATTTCATAAAAGGTTAAATACATTTCTATTCCAATTGCACTACATTGTTTCTACTACGTTTTGCAAATTTTTCTGAAACTAGCATTAACCCTTTATCTACGGCATTATGATCTACTGCAATTTTTTTCATGTAATATTTTTTTTTCAATTACTACAATGAAAATTAAAGGATAAATATAAAAAAAATACTCACCCGTGAGAAATTTAATTATTTAGAGGTAATTAATTAAAGTGGTACTTTAAAGTACCGTCAGTACACTATGACTAAAATATCATAACAGAAAACCCACAAGGTATTTCAATTGGCACCAGAAAATATTTTCGATTTGACAAGTATATGAAATATAGGCTTTTTCTTATTTACAAACAAATCGTTTGGCAAATTCCGGTGCCAATCATTTATTTCAACACTTTAGAATTGAAAATGTTTTGCTCCTGAAAGGGTTAAAAAAAAACTATTTTTCTTTAAGTTTCTATCTTGTTAGCAGTCCTTTAGTTATGCGACGTCTATATTCCAGGGACAACACGTTCTCTCGCATCTCCACATATGCAATATATGAATTTACATATGCCATTTCTAGCATAGCAAAAACGAGCCGGTGCCACAACTTTTACGATTTCCTATAAAAAATAACAATGAAACAGAAAAGAAATACCAGGGAAATCATTACTACACTACACTTTAGTAATTACATTTTAAAGCAGATGAAAACGATGGATAACTACGCAGACCAAAAGTAAACAAGAAGTTTTTCTCCAACACGCAGTGTACTGACGGTATTTATAAGTACCACCGAGTAATTCAACTGTTAAATCAAATACATACACCGTTCATCTAAAATAGCTTATGAAATTGTATTCTAAGATCATAATGAACACATAAAAAAAATCCAACACTTATCTTATATCTTTTACTGTGTTTGCAGCAATGAAAAGACGAGCGTGGCAATCTGTAGAAAATATCGGCAGAAAATACATCGACTGCTTCAAAGATAGCCTCATTTCTCTCTAAAATAAAAAAGCTACTGCTGCCATATGTATTCAGATAAAGTGGAGTTAAAAGAGCGTTTTTTGCAAAGTACCATTAGAATATTAGTAATATTCACTATTTTATAAAAGTTTAAAGTGAGTGGTACTTATAAGTACCGTCAGTAGATAAAGGGTTAAAGTTGGTTGAAAACCCTGCATGATATAAGCTAAAAACATGCAAGGATTTTTTGAACCTTAAAAAAAATCGATATATATCCATGAATATACGTGCTATTCTAACACAAATCAGTGCACGTGTGGTACAGTGTCCACACATTTGTATGTTGTAGCGATAGATCATTTCGTGCATTTTAATTGACATGGTGGTCCCAAATATTACTATTTATCTTTCATTTTTTGTTGCCCCCCCCCCCTAATTGTCCTCCTCATCAAATCGATATTGATAAATATGAGGTCAAACATATTCTTTATAATCCTGAAGTTTCAGAAGAATCTGACAAGCATATTTTTAGATATTCGACAAAATTTCTAAAATTGAAAGTGTCCGATGATTTATGGCTATATGCCATATGTATATTATCAAAAGCAACTATTTAATTTCTATACTGATTTTAAAAGTTTTAATTGTATTTCCAAAACCATAGTTTAATTAATTATTCCATCGTTATTCTCGGTAACAGAAGTAAGAATCGAATTTTACTTAAATACGAATCAACAGTCCATGCACATTAAACTTTATAACGATCATTTAATTTGCATTAACATTAAAAATTAAAACTGTTATTTGAAAACTAAATTTTATAGATACAAATTCTATAAATCTTAAATAGTTTTAAACTAATCCAATTAAATATGTTTTTTAGAATTTAATTTTATGGCAGTTTCAACTAGTTTTTCAAGATAAATTAAAGGTTTCTCGATGTAAAGACACATTTTTAATTTTTTCAAATGCTTGAAAATTATGATGTTTGAAATGTTGATAATGCTTGAAATTTTCTTTTATACACTGACTTTTTAATCTTCAGTTGATTTGACTGTATTTTGATTTATGCGATCGACTTTACAAGAAGGATTCTTTTAGAGGAGATATTTTTTTTAGATGTCAAAGTCCCTCCCCCCCCCCCCCCCCTAAAAAGATTTTACAGAAAATACACAGTTCTGCATTTTCAGCGCAATCGTACTGTCGAAATCAATTGTATTTTGAGCTATGATTCGTATGAATTAAATATCCTCAAACTACTTAGTAAAAGCTCTATAACGGACACGACTAATTAGTTAATACTTTTGCAACCCCCAACATATACGATACATATATATTTATATACTTTTAACAGTCGAAAAAACGGACAAGTTACGCGTTCGCGAAGTGTCCTCTATTCATAGGTTTTACTGTACTAATATGAAGAAAAAAAAAAAAAAAAAACGCAAGTGCGGATTGAATGTTTCAATTCTATATCATAAAGCAAATAATCTCAAGCATGAATTTTTAAAAATCAATCTCTATCGCGTTCAATTCTATTACGAAAGATTAATCCGTTTGCACTTAAAACGATATGTAAATAGTCCAGCTCTTGTTTCCGGTTAATATTCTACAACGAACCCAAGTAGCATAGTTTGTTGGCTCATCGATGGCAACTTTTGGAAACCTTTGGGAAATGGTAGGAGGTAAATGGTAAATGCAAAGATCCCTATCATTTAGAGCGTATCTGAGCAGCTAATGGTTGGACCACTGTTGGGCCTTTGTTGACAAATGGATCGCTTGCTAATGGTCCGTCAAGGCGGATAATTCTTACTGTGGGTCAACGTGGAACGTCAATTGACCAACGTTTGCCTAACCATTTTGCGTTACTTTGGAAATTAAAACTTAATCGATAAATAAATGAAATAATAAAATAATATAAATAAAAAACAAACTTAAGAGACTTGTAACCGAACTACGCGCTTAAACCAATGAAATAATCAGAATAAAAAAAGCTCCTGCAAGTAGCGAAATCTTTGACCATTTCTTCGACTATTAAATCCTGACATGCGGCTAATACAAAAGTATTATTTTTAATAAATTTTAAAACCTTATTTGAAAGCATTATTGATATTTTTCATATAAAAATATTTTTTGGTGTTGTTACTGTAAAAAACAACAACAACAACAACAAAAAAAAAACACAGTAAATCCTCTGGATAACGGACATCCAGGGGGTGTCGGAAGCACGAAATTTGTCCGCTATTCGGAGGAGTTGGCTTTTCAGAGGTTAAAAACAGACATATATGTGTTGGGGATTAAAAACGTGTCCATTAAGTAGGGATGACTGTTATGGATGTTTTACTATATATGTAATAACAATTACATTAAAAACTATTACAGTTTTCAATTATTTTTTTTTCACTTATTTTTCTGCAACCCAGGACATCCGGATTAAATAAAATCAGTAAAGAAAGAAAAAAAAAAGGCTACCAGAGCTGACGTTGAGGTCCCAGTCGCAGAGCTGCAGATTTGTAAGTTGAAAATGTAAATTAAATCAATATTTATAGTGTTTTTTTATGTATTGAGTTGTTTTTAAGAAATTAGTTTTCAAACACTGAATACAGAAAGTAATAGCATTTGGGACAATCCACGTGATTTAAAATAATTGTTTTCATTTTAATGGAGAGGACTGGACCTCGTGAGTCCCAGCCTTTTCTGCGCCCTACTTACACGTAAAATCCAGTCTTTTCGAAAAAATCGTTACAGGCGGATAAAAAGAAAGAGAGAATGCTGTGATTCGCGGGAAATTTAAAAAGAATAATAAAAAATTTTATTCGATACACTTTGATTTAACTGACTTCATATAATCTAGGTTCCACTTTAATTGCCCCCTCCCCTGTCCCCTACAAAGGTAACTTTTCCGATTTTTGATGTGGAGAATGGGTTAGGCTCACATTTTCAATATACAGTAAAACCTCCCTAAAGCGACCACTTCCGTTCCAATAAAAATTGGTCTCTCCGAGAGGTGGTCTCTTAATGGAAGTCATGTTTAAAAGATTTTAATTGTTGGAAAAAGGTAACAATTAATGTTACTAAAATATATTTTACACATTAGGCAAAAATATGAAAATTTAAGTTTCAAAACAGAAGTTAATTACTATAGAGTTTAAAAAATGAATACACTGACGTTTGCTTTGATTTTACGGTTTTATCTTTTGTAACTTTTATTTACAAGTCTTTTCGAAGTTCAGTAAATAAATGCAATTTTTATTTATTTATTTATTTATTTTGGACAGGAACAAATAATGACGATTTCATTGATTTATCTATTTCTTTGAGAGTTTCCTGGCAGAATAGGACAGGGGAGTTTATTGACCGTCATTCTTAATTTGTCATCAGAGTTAAATTCATTGTCTGAAAAGGCACAAAGGGGTTAAAACACTTAAAAGTTACCTGAATTAAAAATTTTTAAACTTAGTTTAGAAGTTTAATGAATAATGCGGTCTCCGGAATTATTTTTCTAATAAAACCTTCTTCAAGCGACCAGGAAAAAACGAAATTTGTTTCATTTTCTTCAAAGAAATTGGTCGCTCATGGAGGGAGTCCAACTGGGATGGTCTATGAATGGAGGTAAAATTAGTATTGAGCCTATGGGAATAAATTTCGTTCCATGAAAAAATGGTCGTTCAGGTCGCTTAATGGAGGTAGTCGCACAAGGAGGTTTCACTGTAAAATAAAATTTACCCGAACAATCAATTTTATATGAAAATTTATTGTAGTACTAATGTTGTATTTCATATATCGATCTCCCTAAACTACCATCTGGCCCCATAGGAAGAAAAAAATGCCCTGTTCCCGACCCCTTTCTTCTGTTTAACAAAGCACCAAAGAGATACTATTTCTTTTAGACAACTGCTTTTCCCATACAAGAAATGCATATTATTTTTTAAATCTTTGAATAGCAACAGGCATAGCAATTGTTGTAGCGCAATGATATTTCTTTAAAAGAAAATACAAGATTATAACCAACTTCAAATACCCCTTTACATTTTTTTAAAACCAACGTTAGTATTTAAAACTTGGAATTTTCAGTGCACCTGATTTCTTTGTCGTTATGACATAACGGATAATTGTATTTTCATGTTACGTAGGCCAAGTTTTAAAATGCTGCATTTAATATTCAAATAGTAGTTCACCACAGATGAAAAGTATTTTAATTTTCAAAGCGTACTTATTAATAATCGGTCAAGTGCAAATTTTACCAGCGATCAAAGGGTTCCGTACAATAAATTCATTAATTGCTAGCTGCAATATTACAAAATTGAAGGGATTTGTAATCGAAAAGTTTTATCGTTATAGATGAATTACATATTGAGTTATAAGCGATTGTTGTCTCAAACCTACTGGCCTATAACGTCTGGGAATTATTCTATGAATTATTTTTCAATAAATGCCTTCAATAGTTGAATTCAATTGGAATGAAAAAAGTTTACTATTTATCTCTATGATTAAATTACCTAAAACAAAGACCTTGTACAGTTGTGGAAAAAAATAAACACCCCCCTACTAACTCTGCCACTAATTATAATAGAAGAAAACTACTGGTACCAAACGATTGATAATATACTTTTAAATGACATATATAGAATTTGCTTAGAGGGCCATCTTCAAATCAAAACCAGGCCAAACTTCGTTTTCTTTAATGGCAACACCCAATTTTGACAACATATTTTAAATCTTCGGTTCAAACTATGCCTAGAAACGAAATTTGAAGTCATTTGGGTGATAAGTTTTTGAATTATAAACGTTCAAAATTTAGAACTTCTAATGTTAAATTATATTTTCATATTTTTTATTAATATCTCCTGAAATTATAATCCTAATGTGATAATTTTTTGTGTGGTTATAATACCAAAAAGCTCAATCTTAAATACATTGAATTTGTAAATAAAAGAAAATATAATATGAATTATGAAAATAATATTAAAACAATATGAATTGCAATCTACAATTTTTTTGATTGATTTATATTTATTATGTACTGCTTTATGAGAATTCTCCATTTCAAATTTCTCATTCAAGTAGTTTTCGAAATATGATTAAAAAATGTCAAAATGATAGTTTAAGATGGTCTATGATGTGCAGAAAAGCGTAATTTGAAAAAAAAAATATTTTACTCATTTCATTCAAACATTTGGACTGGCAATAGTCGAAACATATTGAGTTAAATGGTCATATTGGTAACAAATAATACATTAATAGAAGTGGCACAGTCATTCTGAAGCATTTAACAATTGAGTACCGAACTTCAATTTGGATACAACCGCTAAAATATGCTCATTTTAAAATAATTATTTTCTCTGAAACTAATCGTACGAATTTCATGAAAATTTGTTTTTAGGCTAATTGAAGGGCGTAGAATTTATTTATAGTAAAGTGGGGACAGATGCCGCAGTTTTTCTTTTCTTCTTATAAAATGTACAATAAAGCAAAAAAAAAAAAAAAAGAAACTAAGTACCAGAAATCATTGATCAAATCCTTTAGAATCTAATTTCTATGTTAAACAAGTTAAAACCCTCTTAATAAAGTAGGCATAACTATTTTCCCACAGGTCCTTTTTTAACATAATTTTTTATGTGCTGGATAAGATGCCGCATGGGGTGTGGGACAGATGCCGCATGGAGACAAATGCTAGGCTGTTTATTTTTTTTTCAAGCAAATCACATTTTTATTTTCTCAAACTACTTAAAATGAAAATAAATAACAGTAAACTTACAAAAATTATATATATCACTAAATTGTGAAAAGTTGTGTGAAAAGTGTAAAATGCAAAAGTGGAATCTCTATAAACAAAACTTAAGACAAAAAGTGAAAATGAAAAGAAAATCATTTGAATTTAGATGAATGGATAGCATAATTACGGGAAACAATAGACAGCATAATTCCAAAAAAGATATAAATCACTGGTTTACATCCAGGCGAATATTGCAGTTTGCTCTTAATGTAAGTATTAGTTCTATTCTATTTAGGCCCTAGTCTGTTTATTTTTGGCCTTTCTTCTCATTCTTTGATTTTGTATTTCCATTCGCCCCCAATCACACCACACTACCCGTTGCAAAAGTAAAGTAAGCGTTTTTAATGCAGCTATCGATTAAATTTGATGCGCTGAATCCTGTCCGCTTTAGACTTTGCTCCTTGATAAGACTCCAGCCAATCAACATATTCAGAGTCATTAAATTCCAATCCAGTTCTGCCATCAGAATCCATAAGAGGAAAAATTTACCCATTGTCGGAAGATGACTTATATTTTAGTTTTTTCCCTCAAGTAAGGCGTTTTCAAGTTGATCTTTCCCTTCCTATTTCTACACATTTTACTTCCGCCAAGTTGTCGTTCTTTGACGCTTTCTAGTTTCTTTTGTTTTTCATTTCCTTCTTCTTTTTTATTATTTATAAACTCTGTGCTTGTAATATTTGCATTCTTTTACTTTCTCTTACTTGACTGTATAGGTCTTTTGACAATTGGGGTAGGAGATATTTTGTTTAACAGTTTAGATGGTGAGAAATGTAAACGGTCTACGTTTTCCTTATTCACACATGGTGAACCAACATTGTTGCTGAGAATATTTTGATAAGTAGCAGAATGCGCTAATGTACATTCGTTTAAATGTAAGTTCTACTTAAATCGCAGTGATGAATTTATTGAATCGACAAACAAAAATATATTTTGCGGCATCCGTCCCTCAACCTCGGTGCAGCATCTGTCCCATAGTGGCGGGTAAGATGCCGCGCCGCCATTTTGTATCATGTGAGCGACGTGAGAGAAAGGCAAGCACATGTCTGTATTCTACAAGGATCTAGTCTATTGTTGCAATCGATTTTGGGATGAAATCTCTGTTTATTTTTCTTAAAATATGTAATAAAACTTCATTAGAATACTTTTAGCAACTTACCACGCAGATTCGAGCCAGAAAAATTGGCACAAATATGTAAATACTGACAATTAAGCGGTGGAAACGCATACAACACATCACACAGCACAGATGAACACTACAAACTTCTAAAATTGGTCTAGGAAACGCTAGTGTCGCCTACACAATCTCTGCGGCATCTGCTCCACCGCGGTGTCTGTCCCCACTTTACTATATGGTATCAGGACTTGGGTATTGTTATTGGGAAAAAAAAAACTTTGGGTTCGTTTTGATATGTAGATGGCCCCCTAAGTAAATTTTATGCACACTGGCCTCCAAAAGTTAAGGAACAGGGGCTGGATGCTTTCGATTGTACACGGTTTGTCGAATATCTATCAAAATTCTTGGCGAATTGTTCTTGAACTTCTGGAGTGTAAAGAACATATTTGATTTCATATTTCTCGGTGAAGATTTAGTCGGGAGGACAATTAGGGGGCTAATAATAAATTTAATAATAAAATAATGTTTGCTATCACCTATGGAACAGAAAATGCTGAAAATATTTTGTCGCTGTGTTAAATGACTATTTGAGTTCTGTTCACCGTTTGAGTGCATTTGTGTAAGCATAGCACTCATATTCGTGACGATGTTATTGTGTCTGTGAAAAATTCAAAAGTTTTTTGCTTATAGCATCAGAGTTTTCAATCAAATTTAACACAGCTTTCCGAAAACCTCTCAAAGAACAGTAGCATCAGTAACTGCAATTAAAACATGAATATATTGAGTGTTTGATGAAATATGGGTATTTGTATGAAATAATTTTTAACTGCGCATGCGTGGAAGATTTCAAAATTTTTATTTCATAATTGATAGTCAGCTATTTTGGGCAACTTCTATAAAAATTCTCGTCAAATACTGTGAAAACTCAGAAAGATATAGTGAGCTGATTGAAAAGTTGTGGAAAATCCCTTATAATAAAGTTATTTTTAGAAAGCAATTCACTATATCACCCCTATCTTTGTAAATTTTCGCGATATTTGACTGGACTTTTTATATAAGTTGTCCTAAATAGCTGACTACCAAATTATAAAATAAAAATTTTAGAATCTTCCACACATGCCAGTTAAAAATTATTTCATACAAATGCCCATATCTCATCAAACATTCAATATACTCATGTTTTAATTGGAATATACTGTTGCTACTGTTCTTTGTCAGGTTTTCGGAAAGTTGTGTTAAATGTGGTTGAAAACTCTGTATGCTATAAACAAAAAACTTGAATTTTTCACAGACACCATAACATCGTCACGAATATGAGTGCTATGCTTACACAAATGTACACAAACGTTGAACAGGACCCAAATAGTCATTTAACAAAGTGACAAACCATTTTCATCATTTCCTGTTACATAAGTAATCGCAAATATTATTTTATTATTAAATATATTATTAGCCCCTAATTGTCCTCCGGACTAAATCTGCACTGAGAAATGTGAAATCAAACATGTTTTTTACATCCCAGAAGTTCAAGAAAAATTCGCCAATAATTTTGGTAGATAGTCGACAAACTGTGTGCAATCGAAAATATCCAGTCCTGTTCCTTAACTTTTGGAGGCCATTGTACATCATTTAAAAGTAGGCATTATTTTCAATCGTTTGGTACAAGTAATTTTTTTCTACAATAATTCGTTACATAGTAGGAGGTATTTACTTTTTTCCCCGCGACTGTACAAAGTTTAAACTTAGCATTGTGCTAAACGCGCTTCGAAAGGAGGTCACAAAATTGCAACGCCGCCTTTTTCTTGCCGCTGTTTGCTAAATAGGTTTTTAATTAATATCTGAGATAATTATCGACAATGTTTTTCGAAAATCATTATCAACGATACTTGGATGATTCCGCGTTGATCGGTACCTCGAGCGCCCCTTAACTTCCCCGCTGAACTCCAGCAAATTAAAATATGTACACTCTAAATAAAAAGGAGTCACTATTCACTCCGGAGGAGTGAATACTGACTCTATCGCAGAGTCAAAATATGCCCAACCTCTTTAGAGTGACTATTCACTCTGAGCAAAAGTGAAATTTTTGACTCTCTGAAAGAGTGAATAGTCACTCCTGGGAAGTGACTATTCACTCTAAACAGGGGTGGATAATCACTTTTTCAGAGGAGTGACTATTCACTATTGCTAAAGGAGTGCGGTTTTTCACCCCTGGTAGGAGTGAATAGTCACTCTTTCATAGGAGTGAATGTTCATTTTTTATGTAGTCGATTCTTTTTTGTTTATTTTGCTTTTATGGTCATTTGAAAAGAATCACATCTTTTACAGCATGCAGTGAAAATAGATACAAGCGCGGTAAAGATTGGAATAAAATACTTTATTAGCAATATTTATTCATAGTTTGTAACACTAATTGAACTTTTAAGGAAAAATTCAGTTAAAGTTACATACGAATTTAAATTAGATTACTGATAGAAATAAACTAAAATATTTTATTCCAATCTTATCCTTTGTGTTTGCTTTTATTGCATGCCCTATAAAGATATTACTTTTAAAGTTTTATTAATAACTTTTTAATAGGCGGATGTTATATGTTTAACAATGTTTGATTTGATTTTAATTTTTGTTTTAAATATAAAACCGTACTTTTCCTTAAATTATTGCTATTTTTGCAATGTCCTATTGTTCTAAAATATTTTTAATTTTTCCATTTAGAAAACAATGCTTATAAACTCGCATCTTTTTTTAAATAAGTTCTAAGCATCTCTATAATAATAGCCTAAGTCATGTGACTGTCATCAATAGTTCTGGGCTGACCGCTTCACTTTTTATATGCCAAACAGCCAATTTGGTAATTTAATGTTAGCCAGGCGAGGTGATAAATCGCCAAGTATTGTTCCATCGCCATCATATCACCGGTATTATAATAGTCCACCTCATGCGACCATCATAAACAATTTTTCGTGAGGTAAATTAAAACAAAGCTTTGATGTTGAAATTAAATGTCATAGTTTATGGTATTATTTATTACTTTTCTTCTTCTTCTTCTTCTTTTTTTTCTTTCTTTTAAGAAATAAGAGAAAATTGAGAGTCATAAATTTTAAGTATTTCAGTTTTAAATTAAAGTTATGCATTTTAAATAAAATGAGTGAAAGTATTATATTTTAAATGAAATTAATGAAATAAGAAAAAATACGACGGGTACAATGTTTGGCGATTTGTCACCTGCACTCGGCTAACATAAAAATACCGAGTTCATGATTTCTGTATCAGAATGTTCCGAATTGAGCAAGTAAATTCAATTATGAATAAAAGTAACATGATACAATGCTTAGCATAGATTTAAAAGAGACCAAACTGGTCGCCAAGGGCGGCTAGTAATTTAAATATTAAGAATGTATGTATATTTTTTATCCGCTGTCATTTGCTTTTGTTTTATTTAATATGAACATGGAGTCTAAATTTTAAGTTCTCCGAAATATGTATACATTTTTCTTTTAAACATATTCCTTAATTTAATCATGATTTCTAATTTTCGTCCGTTATTGCTGAAAAATGGAATTAATATAATACTTATTAATGAAACGACACGATAAGTCATATTTAATTTTAATTTTTTATTCGCGTAGATATTGTATTTTGTGAATATGAGCAAAATAGATTTTATATGTTTTATAGGAAAAGATTGACTTCGGAAATAGAAACAAGTTGGAAATTGCTCGTCAAACGTGTCAAATGAGGTGCGTTCGTTCTATAACCAATTTTATAAATATTTTTTGCACCGCATATGGTACTGAATGTATATTTCAGTGAACTTTATAAGGGCATTGTAAAACCTTCGACTAACAGGTGGAAGTGGTAGCGTGGAACTTCAGTCAAGCGGAGGCCCAAGTAATAATTAAATCAAACAATTTATTTAAATGCATAAGATAAATGAATATTTCTTGATTAATTTACTTGTATTTACAACTACATTATATTTTTGGGTACTTTCAGCTGATGACAATGTTCATTAAAGACTTAATGTTCAGTATATACGATTAACATTCAAATTCTATTAACTTCTTTCTCGATACAAATCCAAAATCTTGTCACGATAGTCTGGTAAGAAACAGCTGCCTCTGTTTTCTGATGTATATCAGTCCGTTGTCAACTACACAATATCTCGCGGTTTCCACTGGAGAAATCTTACCCAGCCCGAAACGGCGGATTCTTCTATCCCTTCGGATCTATCCGAAAACTCAACTCCCAACTCAGAGAGCAGCTCTCTCCTTGGGATTTTAAAAACGCATCTCCCTCTTTTCTCTGTTCGTTCAAATTCACCTTTTTAAAACAAAGGCTATCTATGGCCCAGTCAGAGTCTAGGTTGAATGACATCACTAACAAGCTTCAATCTCATAGGCCAAGAGAGACCCTCGCTGCTAGCGTGAGAAAATTTCGCATCTAGTTTCATTTTTAAATTGTCCTGGGAAAATATCGGCAAACTTGCTACTTAAAAGGAATTCCATAACTCCTATTCTTTTCACGCCATTCTCCTTTTCAGTCAACCTTTAAGATTGGTTTAGATGGATTGATTCTTTTTATCATTTCCTGCAGAACCTTGAGACTTAGAAATATTTTGAGCTGGTATGCTTATACATTGCTCTTCCTATCTAGAGTTCTATTTGAAAATATATGGGACTTTTTTTGTGAATCCCATTGGATTCTTCACAGGCATATCAATTTCATTCTGTTCGAAAGACTGTATCATCATTAAAATGCACTTGAAATTATTTTTTCCCATTGACCTTAATGTAACGGAAAGCTTTTGACTGTCCCTGTAATTAAACTGTACATCCGATTTTCATAAAATTTGAAACGACTCGACAAAATTTTGCAACAATTATATAGGGTGGATGTGCCAGTGATGGACACCCTTAAGGAATTTCTTTTAAAATTATTTTTTTATTAATAGTTATAATTATTATATTCCAGTTTTTTCAATATTATATTAATCTATCAACAATATTTAACCATTCTTGTAGTCTCATTTCCCAATATGAATCGAAATTTAATTTTAAATAACAGAAATATATCAAAACACCCAAAAGCTTAGTAATGGACACCCTTTGGCCCAGTAATGGGCATCCTCTGTTCCAGTAATGGACACCCCACAAAAAGTAATAAATATAATTATTTTTATGACTGTATTTGGAACCAGAATTTAATGAATAAATACCAATGAAACAAAATAGTTATTTTCAAATAAATTTAACAATAAGGATACCAGTAATTAATAAAATATTTGTGATAATCATTTACTGTTTGCATCAATTATTGTAATTATCAGAAGATCAATGTTTTAATTATTTTAGATGGATAGTTTAAAGTACTAAATATCAGGAAATTACAGCTATCAAATTATTGAAATAGTGGGGGATTTAAAAGGTAGTAATAATAAAAAAAAAGATTTGGAATGTTAGCGTTCAGTTTTGTCTCGCTATTTTTAAGAATTAATTTTCTAGAGACTATTTGATATATCATTTATAATAATTAATATTACAAGTATGAAAGACATGATATTGTGAGTTGAATATTTTAAATGCTAAGTAAAATAATTTCAAAATAAAACTGTAGAACTGATGTTTGAGGTCACTGATCTGCATATTTGTAGTTTAATGAATATTGCCTATACATTAAGGAATATTACTTTTTTTTTCCGTCAGAGGTGAATAAGGAAACATTTAAGACAGAAAATAGATTTTTAATAGCTTCTGTAACGTAATTGTTTTTATTTAAACAGATAGGTATTAAGCCCTATGAGACCTTCTTTGACTGTGCTCTTAAACAATATTTTCTGCTTCCTAGCTGGTTTGATTGCCAGATTTTAAAATAGCAAGGTATATATATATATATATATATAAAGAATAAAATATCGAAATTTTATTAATCACAGAAAATAACTTAAAAGCAGCTATTTATAAAAGTTTTGGTGGAAAATGACTAAAAAACAGCAAAATTTTGAAACATTATTTTCTGCTTCCTAATTGGTTTGATTAAAAGTGTCAACAATAACCCAGTTTTATAAAACATGCAAAGGGAAAATATAAAACAATTAATTAAAGTTAAATATTTATTAGTTATTTTTCTATAAACCAAAAACATCAAGGGGTGTCCATTACTGGCACATCTACCCTATTTAAAATTTCAGACCATTCGGAAGGCTGTAACATAATTAAAATCCACTTGCAATAATTTTTTCCTCTTAAAACCTTAAAAATAAATGAAATTTCGTAAATGACCGTTAGTATATAAAAGTCTAAGTTTTCTATTGCTACTCAAACAAAAGCATTCAAATTTTGCAAGAAAATAAATAATATATAAATTAATTAAACGAAGCCTCTTCATTAAGATTTTCACAGAAAAACAGCAAAACATTATTTTCTGCTTCCTAATTGGTTTGATTAAAAGTGTCAACAATAACCCAGTTTGATAAAACATGCAAGGGGAAATTATAAAAAAATTAATTAAAGTTAAATATTTATTAATTATTTTTTTAAGAACCAAAAACATCAAGGGGTGTCCATTACTGGCACATCTACCATATTTAAAATTTCAGACCATTCGGAAGGCTGTAACATCATTAAAATGCACATGCAATAATTTTTCCCCATTGGCAGTAATGTAATAGAAAACTTTTGACTGTCCCTGTCATTAAACTATACATCCGATTTTCATAAAATTTGAAATGACGCCACAGAATTATGCAACAATTATATATTTTAAATTTCAAACGATTGGGTTGGGTAATTTTTGCGCTGTTATATGCGGGCAGACGGACAGACAGACAGACGGTCTGAACGACGACTATAGGTGCTACGTAATTATATAACTACGAACACACCTAAAAATCGATTTTTACTTTTTTATATCATTAAATAGTTTAAACTTTTGTCTTTCCAACGACGTGTCACACATGTTTATATATAAAAAAAATAAGTGTTGAAATTATTCATTCTTTCTAAGAGTACTTCACAGCTTAATGGCCATTTAAATCTTTAATTGACTTTTTCTCAAAACATGGATTTTTCATGTTTATGTTCCTTTTTTATGTGCGTTCGTAATTATATAAATACGTAGAATCTATAGTCGTCGTTCAGTTCGTCTGTCCCAGTGTTGATTTCAGGGGGTGGCCCGGGGGGGACATTCCCCCCGGAGCAATGAGATGGCCCCCCTCCCCGGAAGATTTAAGATTTTGTATTTTCAATGGTCAAAAAGTGCAATTCCCTCCCCCCCCGGAACCCTATAATGTCCCCCCCGGAGCAACAGAAATCCCTCCTGGAGAAAAGTGTCTGAATTCAACACTGCGTCCGCATATAACAGAGCAAAAACTACCCAACCGAATGGTCTGAAATTTTAAATATATAATTGTTGCAAACTTTTGTCAAGTCATTTCAAATTTTATGAAAATCGGATGTATAGTTTAATGACAGGGACATTCAAAAGTTTTCCGTTACATTACGGCCAATGGGAAAAATTATTGCACGTGCATTTTAATGATGTTACAGCCTTCCGAATGGTCTGAAATTTTAAATATATAATTGTTGCAAAATTTTATCGGGTCATTCCAAATTTTATGAAAATCGGATGCATAGTTTAATTACAGGGACAGTCAAAAGTTTTCCGTTACATGACGGCTAATGGGGGACAAAAATATTTCAAGTGCATTTTAATGATGTTACAGCCTTCCGAATGATCTGAAATTTTAAATATATAATTTTTTGAAATTTTGTAGACTCATTTCAAATTTCAGGAAAATCGGATGTATAGTTTAATTACAGGGGCACTCAAAAGTTTTCCGTTACATGACGGCCAATGGGGGACAAAAATATTTCAAGTGCATTTTAATGATGTTACAGCCTTTCAGAACAGAATGAAATGGATATGCTCTTATGTATTGCACTAAAATATACATTCAGTACAATATGCGGTGCAAAAAATATTTCTAAAACTAGTTATGGTATGAACGCACATCATTTGCCACGTTTGACGAGCAATTTCCAACTTGTTTCAATATCTATTAAACTTAAGAACTCAGATTTTTTTTAAATACTTATATTATGCTATATCGTATACTTTAACACAGGGATTTAATGATTTGTTGAGAATTATTTATTTTAGGCAGTGAAATCTTACCAAAAATGCTAATTTAAAAATGGCTTTCAATAAATAATTAATAATTAATTTTGAATTTCACTTAGAACGAAAATGTTCTGTTAAAATACGTAAAGTATGTTATTCAACTACTCTATAAAATATAGACCTCTATCTTTCACCATTTCTGAGAAAAATGTACACAAAGTTGGTGAATTTAACATGGCGGAGACACGGCTTTTCTGGTCCCCTTAAAACAATTACATTTCAGACCGCTACATGAAGAAATCTCACAATCAGTTTTGAATACTCCACGATCAATCTTTTTCTATACAACATACACTATTTAGCTCATAATCTTGACATTCCACATATCTATACGGATAAAAGCTTAAAATTAAATAAGACTTACCTTTATTTTATGTATTCCATAAAGAATAATTTTAATGATATCCTAATCTGTTAATCTTAAAATGGCGGACGAAAAAGTGATAATTTTTCTTATCTTTTAAGGGTGTCGTCGCCTTGCTGTTCTGATTGGCTAATAAGCAATGCATACGTAAGTCACACTTTCAGGAGTGAGACATTTCACTCCTTTCTAGAGAGTGGAAAATTCAACTCTTTAAGGAGTGTATTTTTAAAAAATTCACTTCAAAAAGAGTAAAAATGCCTGTCACTCTTTCAAATAGGGAAATTTTCACTCCTCCCAATTTTAGAGTGTATGTAATCTAAAAATGCGTTTTCCTTAAAAACTATGCGACCAAGGGTAATCGCTATTTCCTACAAGGTTTAAATAAACTCCTACTATCCCTTTCCCCCCCCCCCCCATAATATTAGTTTCAGTAGATTCGGAATTAGGATGGAAAAGGGGACGGGCGTGTAAAGATACTTAAGTAAATATTTTAGAAAACGTATAACACATTTGAAAAACTAGGTTTCAACAATTATCGCCCATACACTGTAAAAAAATAATTCTGACAAATTGACAGGAAAAAGCTGTCAATTTTGGCGCAAGTGGAAAACCGTTTAATTTAGAGAAGAAAAATTGTAAATTTTCATTAAAACAGTTTTTTTCTCTAAAGTTACAGGTTTTTCCTGCAAAAATTACTAAATTCAGTTTCTTTTGCAGAAAAAAACTGTTTTTCTTCAAAACAGTTTTTTCTGTAAAAATTACAATTTTTTTTTACAGTGTAACCGGAAAGATACTTCTATTCTTATGTGCTGCTCTGTATATGATCTATAGATTTATAAAGTTTCTACATAGTATGGTAAAACTTAGTTTAGTAAGAAAACGCATAACACAATTGAAAATTCACCTTCAGCCATTTCTACCACTAGACGGAAATGTAGTTGAATTCTTTTGTACAGCACAATATTACATACAGATTTCTGTACAGCACATATTAAGTTGATACTACTGAATTCAAACTTCTGAAAACTATGAAATCAAACTTTCAGGAATTACTATCCATAGGCTGCTACGTATCCAGTTTTTTGCATTACCCTGTATATGATTTTATTTATATGCTACAAACATCTTTTCGTGTACTAAAGGTAGTTGAGCTTAAAAACGCATAATTCAAATTAAAAAACACCTTTAAAGAATTCAGGTTCATTCTCAGTGATGCTTACGCATACTTTATGTTAGCCCGTATATGTTCTATAGAATTTACGCACACCACGTAGTATGCAGAAATTTAGTTAAACTTAAAAACGCATACCATAACTGGAAACGTACTTTCAGCAATCATCTCTAAACGACAAGACTTCGGATACAGTATTGTATAAGCAAACTTTTATGCGTCCCTGTAAATAACGATAAATGCAATGCACATCGTATTCTATTGCAAGCATCTTGTCGTAAACCTCAGCACACTGTGAAAAAAATATGGTTCTGGCATCTAGAATCTAAATTGTGGCTTTAGAAAAAATAGTTCCATGTCATCCGTATGAATTCTAGTTCTCTTTGCTAGGGAGTTCTAGAGTCTCCTACTAGAATTCAAGAACTTTTTCCTATATTCTTGTGGTCAAACTTATTTAAAAATATTTGCAAATAGATGCGAACGCCAGAAGTGAGTTTTAGTAACTATAATTCTATAGTTTATGAAACCATTCCACAATCCAGATATACACTGGCCTCCAAAAGTTAAGGTACATGGACTAAATGCGTTCGATTGCACACGTTTTGTCGAATATCTACAAAACTTATTGGCGAATTATTCTTGAACTTCTGGGATGAAAAGAACATGTTTCATTTCATATTTCTCGGTGAAGATTTAGTCGGGGGTACAATTAGGGGCTAATAATAAATTTAATAATAAAATAATATTTGCGATCGATCACCTATGTAACAGGAAAGACTGGAAATGGTTTGTCACTGTGGTAAATGATTATTTGAGTCCTGTTCAACATTTGTATGCATTTGTGTAAGCATGGCACTCATATTCGTGAAGATGTTAACGTTTTTGTGAAAAACTCAAACTTTTTTTAATAGCATACAGAGTTTTCAACCAAATTTAACACAACTTTCCAAAAACCTGACAAAGAACAGTAGCAACAGTATACTGTAATTAAAACATGAATATATTGAATATTTGATGAGATATGGGCATTTTTATGAGATAATTTTTAACTGCGCATGCGCGGCAAAGCGTGCAAAAACACGTTCGTCTGACATTAGCCTTAGACTTAAACAACTCTGCAAACGATTTTTTCTTCATGGGCCATAATACAACGGAATACTTTTGAATTCCCCTGTACCCGTACTGTAAGTGCTACTCATAACTTTTTCCATTGTAACCATCTTCTAGTACACCTCAATAAGGTATATAAATTTCATTATGCTTAAAATATTGTAACACTATTAAAGTACACCCCCCATAATCTATAATTCAACAGAATAGTTTTGAATGTTCCTGTAAATGAACTATGAATGGTACATACTTCATTTACAATACCGAACATGCCAAGGTGAACCTCAATAACGTATATCAATTACATGGAAATCACGGACGAGTTTTTGACGAGTTAGAGCACCGACAGACGGACAGACAAACCCAATCCATAAAGACTTTTCAACTATGTTGGAAAGTGTTGAAAAGGTGCGGCAAAGTGTGAAAGATCGAAAGAGTTACAGTGCTAAAGAAGATATTAAAGATTGCTCTAAATTCGGTCGAATGCTTACGTGAATTATTATTCCATCCCTTAAAATTTATAAAGCTGTGTTAGGAATTTCAATTAGTTGTATTTTTTTTTCGAGTACTCGTCCAGTGGTCAAAATAGAATTTTAAATGAGTTTAGAAACCGACCAAGTGCTAAACATTAAACATGTAAGTAACTTCATTCATATTGATGTGAAAACTTATATGGTTGAAAACTTCAGTTTTGAAATAAAGTAGACAAAATTTTTATTGAAGAAAAATAAATCATTAAATTTAAATTTAAATGATTCTTCTGAGAAAATTTCTTTTAACCTTCTGTTGTAATTAGATTTGCGTAATTGTAAAGGATATTTTTCTCTTCCGAATGAAAAAAATCTTCACTTAAATTTAATAAAATAAAATAAAATGAAGTGGTACGCCCTTAAAATTTTAGTTAGAATTCCAGTTAATTTATTCCTTATTCCACTCTCCTTTTCCCCATTGTCTCTTTAAGGGGACAAGGGACGTTTAAACGGAAAAATCTTCTCTTTTTCATTTCACAAAACTATAAAACTATGTTGTATTTATTAACAGCCAGAGGGGCCATTTGGGAAAAGCTTAGGTAGGAAGGTAGGATCAGTTGCGCCTTACGGGGAATTTGATTTGATATTTCAGAATGTAGCGCAGTCATCACTTCATCAGACTCAAGGGGGGGTAAGGGGGTCGTTAAATCAGAAATTGCGCGAAATTAATTTGTACATAACTAATAACGTGTCAGATTTGATTAATGTAGAAATATTAGCATCAAATAAACACTTTAAGCAGAGAAAATAACACCCGCATTCAAATAGGAAAATGCTGAAAATTTATGAGAAGTGCTTAAGAGCAGGGCTGTCCAACAAGGCATATTTCATAAATTCAGTTTTCATATTTTTATATGCAATAGTTTTCTTAATATAAGCTAAGAAAGATCCCTGTTTTTTAAATATATATCTGGGAGCACGGCAGTGCGTCCGCCAAGTTCGCACAAGCCGTAAGCTACCTTTTCCTGAACCATTTCGGCATACTTTTCAACGCCTCATAACGTCGTTTTAGGGAGAGATATAGAAATTTTTCTTTGATACACATGTTCGTATGGTCAAACTGAACTAAGGTTCCACAATTTCAAGTTTCTATATTTAGTAGTTTTCGAAATATTAAATTCCGAAAAAGCGCTTTTTTGTCACTGACTCACTTCGCATCATCAAATAACTAAGGTACTTCTACAAGTCGTAGAATCTTGAAATTTCACAAGTAAGTCGGGTTTGTAGTACAATTAACCAGAAAAATCTGAAAACACAAAATTTCCGCCTTTAAACGCTTCAAACAGGGGGTGTCCATTTGGCCGTAAACAGTTCCTTAACACATTCAATTGTGCCAATGTTGGTCGCCAAAACTCAATTACAGAGTTTTGAAGGGAGTCACGTGATTTCAAGCAGAATAACATTATATATATATGCTTTTCCAAAGATGTTTGTTAAATAGAAAAAATTAATATACCTAAAAATTTTAATCACTATAGGTTATGATATATTTACGATATTAAAACAATAAAACATTTAACAAAATAAAACCGCAATTCGGTACGTTTCGGGTATAGTAGCCTTGGCGAAATACAGAAAACAACCTTGACGAGAAAAGAAATTTGATAATAACTTATTTTCTGGCAACCTATTTACTGTGTCATATACACAAGCGATTTTTTCCATATGTATACAATTTATTTAATGTAAGGAACCCGTTTATTTATTTTTATATACCAACATAAATAATTTGTATATACAAAATAATATTTTATACATGTATAAATAAAATGTTTATGTGTATATATATACATACATATATAAATAACATAAAAGTTCATCAGGTTTGTTTTCATAGTTGTTTATATCATTTGGCAACATATCCCAGTTTCTGAAGTCCGAATTGCGCCAAGATTTTTAAAAAATGCCAAGGTCCCTATAGTGGAAAAATATCCTAATTCAATATGAAAGTTTAATAATCTCCTTTAAATTAAAAGAAATGTGTAACTAATAAACTGTCTTTAACGATGTGCGACAGATGCGGCGTCCGAAGTCCGCTGCTAATGTTATTATATTGTATTATTAGTCTACTTACTGTTAATTTATTGTTTATTTTAAATCTGTAAAAGAAAGATTATAGTTATAGATAAGATATGTTGGTCGCCAAAATCCGATTACAGAAAATTAACCTGAGTTATAAAGGTGTTACACGATTTCAAGCTGGATGAATTTTTATATGCTTTTAGAAAAATCTTAATAAGGCAAATTTTTCAGTTTATCTGTCCATCTTTCTATCTTTTACTTCCTTAAAGCAAATTTTATTAAAGACCGAGAGGCGTCTGCACAGATCATCACATCATCGAGTTGACGGCTGAAATTTTAGGATTAGTTAAATAACGATTAGCGTATTGAAATGTAACTGGTCTGCCAAGTCATATCTTTGTGGAAACCACCTACAAACCCGATTTTACGGGTTAATTGGTAGATTTTCCATAGTGTTTTCCTGTACCCATTTCTCCATGTTTCCAAACTTTTGGATGCAGGAAAATACAATAGTAAACCTATCAGTTAACCACTAAAACTAGGTCTTCAGGTGGTTTCTACCAAGATATGACTTAACAGACTAGTTGCATTTAAATATGCTAATCTAGTCTTAACTAATCCTAAAATTTCAGCTGTAAACTCGATGAGGTGATGGTGTGTTCAGACGCCTCCCGGTCTATTATAAATGTCGGAATTCTAATCTCAATAGCACTCTCATCAATCTGGCAATTATCCCTACTATATATGGAACACTATTCCTTTAAGTGCGTTTTAGTGATGTTAATGAACTTATGCATATGCATCATACATATTATACATATGCATATAATACGTAATACATTTGATCATACATATTATTAGGTATGTGCATAATACGTAATACATATGCATCATTATGACGTCAGAATAAACAAAACATTTTTTGTCGCCAAATTTGAGATGATATATTACCAAATTTGGCGACACTTTGCTAAATGCCGCCAAGCTTGGCGAATATTTGACGCTAGTGGCTATTTTTCAATGAGTCAATTATTAATGCGAGCCATCTATTTTTATTTTTCCGTATATCATCTGAATAGTTAAATGATATAACGTACTAATATTTCCAAAGTGCTAATAGTTTCTTCACTGCCCAAAACCTCTGCTATTGTTATTATATTGTACTGTTATTATACTTACTGTGACTATGTTGTTAATCTTTACACCGCTAAAACTTCTGTATTATATAAAAATAATTTACGGAAACTATTAAAGCATTGAAACTTCCAGTTCTCCTTATGATTACTATAATTCTATAATATGTAACCTGTTAATCGATATGTACGTTAGAATATCTTCTATAATCCGGTTCCTCGCATTTTAGTTTTCAGGTTTCGAATAAAATTAGCTAAAATCTTAAAACCATGGCACATTGACTAATTCTTCAACACGATCAGATGAGAAGAATGATAGATTTTCAAATGGATCATGGCAGTGAGCCGGTAGACCTTCTATTCTTCCGTAATCGAGTCTATTGAAAAGTTTAACGTGAAACAAAAAGATATTAGCATCAATATGGTTTAATGCAAATGCAGATATTGTCAAAGAATTTCATAAGAACCATTTCACTTGTACCCAGTCGTATCAGTTAAAATACAACAATTGGCAGTGAGCCCAATTAGAAAAGATTACTTAATAGGATTAAAAATTTCCGCCTTAGAGAGCGAATCGTAACTGCTAAGGAAACATGCATAAGTGAGTTAAGAGATATTTGTCACGAAAGATGAAATACACAACAACACAAAATATATGATGTGCTTCCATGATCGTAAAGAGTTCTTGATTTCTCTATCAAAAGCTTCCGACTTTGCGAAAGAATTGGCAAGTAAATTAAATTAAGAATAACAGTAACATGATGCAACGTTTAACATGGAATTAATACGGTAAATACTGCTTACTAGAAGCGGCTAGTACTTTAATATAAAAAGAAATAAAGTATAAATTTGTAAAGCTCAATAAAATAAATTTAGGTATTTTTATGCTAGCCTGGCGCAAGCAGCAAATCGCCAAATACTGTTCCCAACTCCATTGTTCATATTGCATTCATTTCATTTAAAGATATATACTTTTTAGCCATCTCATTTAAAATAGATGCATTTCCCTCATTTTATTTAATAGAATATTTAACATAGAAATAAATAAATAAATAAATAAGAAATAATAACATAAACCAAAATATTTTATTTGAAAATCAAAGCATTGTTTCTAATTTACACATGTGAAAAATGAAAACTGCTATTGGCGATAAAACAAAAGGCTAATGAGGAGATTTGCTCCCGGCTAACATAAAAATACCGAGATTTAAGTTTTTTCATATTAATATAGTTTAGAATAACAAACTTGAAAAAACATACAAAAAGTAGTGATATCCCAACAAAAAGTTTTCGGTAAAAAAAAAAAAAAAAGCGCCAAGTTCTCCTTAATGTTTCGGCCAGAAAAAGTAGTGATATCTGAAGTTCGCACAAGTTAAAAGCCAAACATCCCAAATCTTTCATTGAAAACGGCTTCCTGCGACTTGGCCGTTAATGCCTTCGAGGGAGTTTTTCAAATTTTCAAATATGTACAAATGAGCTACATGCCAACTACATTTTTTGATTATTTATGGCATTTTGTGGCACAGAGTACAGAAATAAAATACACATTTGAAAAAAGCATTTAAACAACTTCAGTCTATTTAAATGCTTAGAAGTTAAAAATAACAAAATACTTGTATTCAGGAGATATTATCCCTAATTTCTAAAACATAATTAGTATCAGCTTTTAACAGTTTATAAATCGAATACCTCTTAATGTATGCAAACAAACTATAATAAATGTTCAAACGAAAAAAATCTCTTTCGTCAATGCACAAGATTTCAATATTATACAGTAAAATGTAATATAACATATTGTGAGATTTGAAGTAAGTAAATTTTGTTTTATTTCTTGGGTTTTACGTTAATGACTTTAGCTTTAGACCGTACAAAATGGCAATTAAACCACAAGTGGACTAAATGACCTGTAATCAAAACTAATGTTTGTTGAAACTGAATGGTAGTTATCAGAAATCTTTTACTTATAATGTCTTTATGCGAATTTGCCTCTTTGGATTCTAATATTACTTTTAATATTTATATAATTCATAAATGCGTAATTTCCAATCATTAATTTTGAAATGCTGTAGAAGGCATTAACGGCCAAGTCGCAGGAAGCCATTTTCAATGAAAGATTTGGGATGTTTGGCTTTTAACTTGTGCGAACTTCAGATATCACTACTTTTTCTGGCCGAAACATTAAGGAGAACTTGGCGCTTTTTTTTTTTACCGAAAACTTTTTGTTGGGATATATATATATATATATATATATATTACGGCAGCGATAGAAGTGTTAGTTACTTTTTACTTCTTCTACCTGCAATAGAAGAAAGTATTGTAATCGAATTTTTTTTTTACTTCCAATTTTCGACGGATTTATATGTTTTAGCGGTCAGAGGTCCCCAAAAAACGTGTGTCTATAAAATGTCTGTCTGTCTGTGTGTCGCCACTGTACCATCGAAAAGTTCATTAAGTTCTGCATAGAATTGAACCAAATTTTTTGTGTATATTTTTGGCTATGGCCAGCAGGTCCTCCTTCAATTTGGAAACATTCCGCCGGAAGGGGTTGCTGTAATAGCAATTTTTGTGCAATTTTCATTATTGTACCATCCGGAAGTATTTGAAGTTATGCAAAGAATTGATCCAAATTTCATATTTATGGTTTTGGTTACGGCAAGCAGAACCTCCTTGAATTTCGAAATATTCCGCCGAAAGGGGCGCTGTAATAGCGATTTTTGTATAATTTTATCAAATTTTCGTAGTTTTATTGTACATCGGTGGCTTATGCAGCGACGGGAACTTTGCATTCTGCTAAGGCGGCTATTCGCAAACAGCTGATGTACAACAGAATACCGAAAAACTTTCTATTTTACTAAATATCATGATCGAGATTAACTCGTTTTTCCTCCGCTTAATTGACTGAACCAGAAATTGAAGCTGAAAATCAAAGTTAGCATGGTATTGAACTAATAATATTGAAGTATTAATATTTGTAATTACTTTTTGAAATACTTAAATGTATGAGATAGAAGAAAGTTTTGGGATTGGAACATCCAACTAGTTTTGAATAGAAAGATAATAATACTTAATTTCAGCACGGACGAAATGAAAATTATTGAATATTAGGCCATTAGTAAAATGTTTACACTTTTTGAAACCTTGTTTTCCAAACCTTTCTTAGCGAGCATTTGTATCTTAAAAGTATAGCAGCCATGTCATATTGCAAGTTTCTATCCTTAAAAATTCATAGAAATCGTAATTTAGAACGTTTTTAGAAAGTTTTCGCGCTCTTCACACTTTTAAATTTCGACTTTTTTTTAAAGCTGTTCTATGTGAGCATTTACGACTTAAAACTAACATTCATGTCAAACTTCAAGTTTCTATCCCCAACAGATTCATAGAAATCGTAATTTATAACATTTTCTGCCCATTTCATCCTTTTAAATTTTTGAATTTTTTAGAAACCGTAAAAATATGTTTACGTTATTTAAATATCTAGACTTCAGACTAGTTAAAACAAGTCGCAAATTGTTTGTCAAACGTTTCAAATGACTCAAATGACAAATTTGTACTATAACTAGTTTTATAAATATTCAGACTTTGGTGCAATAGCTGTTGCACTCTTATGCAAAAATGCACGAATACTAAATTTATTACGATTATATATTGTATTAAATTCAGTAATACCGAAAAAATATGACTCCATCTTAAATGGGACGTAATCATCATGGCAGCCTAGAATCATTACATATCATGTGATATCATTGAATTAATTACGTATGATAGGATTTAATTGAACGAAGAAAACGTTTATTAATATCTTTTTAAGTTTTGATTCGATTTTCATAAAATTTGAAGTGACTCGACAAAATTCTGCAACGATTATATACATTAAATTTCAAACCATTCGGTTGGGTATGTTTTTGCGCTATGTTATATGCGGACAGACGGACGGAACATACGACGACTATAGGGGCTACGTATTTATATAATTACGAACGCACCTAAAAAGGCATATTTATTAATTCAAAAAAGTTCAGGTCAAAGAATAATTTTTAGGGGAATTTTCAATTTTATTAATTTGTGTATAATTCTGCTCATGTCCAGCGTCTCTTACCGCGTTAAGTGTAAAAAAAAAAACCCCCTAATAATTTCGTATTAGTTTTCTCATTTTCAATTTGAAAAAAAAAGCTGGAATAAGTGTCCTATCGATGCGAGGATAAAATGATTCCTCTCCGGCTCTGTAGAATTCAATATCTCCTCTGGAAAAAGCGAGGAGAGGTGGTTAACCAAAACAAGCAAACAATAACAATAAATTCCAAATAAAAACGAATCTCCACTATTTATATATTTGGCTTTCTTTTATAAGTCTAACTTCCTTCCTTGGGTCCATACCATCGCAAAAATGCTGACATAGTGATTACTTTTAGAAAGCTCTCTCGAAACTGAAAACAGAAGTAAAACTTTTACGAGAGGTGCATCATGGGAAACAAAACTAATTTCCTGCACGTGCGGTCATCGCTTCCTGGACATCCCGAAATTTTCCCGGATTACGGAACAGGAAGCAGCTGACGGTGTTTCGTCCAATCCCGATACAGTCCGATATATTATCGAGAATAAAAGCTGCGAAGTTTGCCGGGAGGACTGCTTTACTCCCTGTGAAAAATATCCTGATCAAAATGCGGCTTCGATTTAATGCGAGGAGGATTTTCGCAAATTATTTGTTGATCTTCAGTTCTCGAATCTTTGAGTTTAATTTTAGTACAAATAAAACACTTTTCTGACTGTACAGGCAAGGGTGGGGTGGGAATAGGGACAAGATAGGACAATTGCCCCTCCCTGGATTGTGAAATTCAATTATCTAAATGTTCTTTTACTTTTGATGGTTTTTTTAAAAGAAATTCTTTTTCTTACAAAGTGACTTAAAATGATTAAACGATAGATAAAAAGAACTAAGAATATGTCATCAGGGACAAAGTTCTCTAGTTTCTCTTAGAGCTCTTTAGTTTCTTTTTCATGTTCGTGTGCCATTCTACAAAAAACGTTACTTTTTCGGTAAATGATAGTTAATTTTTGACAGAATAATAATAATAATAAAAGTTTTTGAGGTATTACATACATAACATGTAAAAAATATGTATTTGATAAAGATTGATAATGCGGGAATTTTTTTATTTGTTTATTTTAACAAACCCAGGCGTCCTTGTATACCCCCGTTATAAATTCTCCTATTATCATCTTCACTTATTTTCGTGAATGTGACAAATATAGCATTCATTCAACAATGTATTTTTTCTCCGAAAATTCCTTTACGTGAAAATATATTATGAAAAAATAATAATAATCTTTTGTCAAAAAATATATATTTGAATTACTGTTACAACAACAAAATTCTGTGCAATATTTTTCAAAATATTGTAGCATTCGTCGCTTAATAAAAAAATATTCAGAGGGCTGGTCACTCAGATTCGGAATTCCCCTCCGTAATGTTAAGTCTATGGGCATTTGATGCATTCGTATATTTAAAATATCTCCTACGGAAATTAATTTTTTTAACTTCTATTTTTTGTGTACACTTCCTAAAAGATGTCTCTTTTTTCCTTAGTTCTCAAAATATTTTTAAAGTATAAACTTAATTTTATATGAAGTGTTAAAATCTTACTCACAGTTCACCTGCTTTTAACACATAAAATATTAAATTCAGCATAGATTTTAGAAATATTTTGAAAACTAAGAAAAAAAGAGACATCCTTTAAGAAGAGTACACAGAAAAAAGATGTCAAAAATATGAATTTCCCGAGAAGATATTTTAAATATACGAATGCATCAAAAGTCCATAGACTTAACATTATGGAGGAGAATTCCGAATCTGAGTGATCAGCCCCCTTCAGAGGCAGGAAGCATTCATTCCTTTTACATTTCAGCAGTGTATGCTCACAATGTTGTTTGTCATTAATTTTGAAGTATTCTCAATGAAATAGAAATTGTCAGGAATTTCATGTATCCTCGTTCTTGATGTAAAAGATAAGCATTATTTATTTAATAAAAATAAGTTTTAAATTAATATACAAAAATATTTTTTGAGATACATTTCTTCAAGTTTCATAGTGTACCTGAAATAAGCATTATAAAACAAAACATTGCGAGTTTCTATAGTATTGTAAGCAGCGTTGCCAGTTTGGCCTAATTTCGAATTCATACCAGATTTTCCGGAAGAACAATTTTGCAATCACGAAATGCCTGGCATTAAACAAAGCAAAAATTACAATTACGAATTTGCGGTATGAAATCGGAATGTCAGAATTTAAAAAAGGCTAAACTGGCAACTCTGATTAAGCAATGTTAGTAATTATGGTTTACACTTCCGGTGAAATACAGTAAAACCTCCATAACGTACACTCCCGAATAGCGGACACTAGGTCCTGATTATCACAGTGGCGCATGGCGCACGTGCCACGGGAGCACATTTTCAAGGGCCCCCAAAATACATTTTCTCCCACTCTCTTAAGATACAAATTAATGCAAATTTCCATTTATAGTTCACAGAAAAAAAATATTTTTTACTATTCATGCAAATTAAACTATCGTCGTGTTCTTCACTGACGACAATAAAAGGCAATATAAATTTCAAAATCCAGACGAGAACGGATATTACATCAAACATGTTTCACCCTGTTCCTTAGATGTACAATTTTACTCACACTAAATAGTATATAGTGCAGAAGATTTTACTTTCTCATAATTTTTTAATGCATTTTTACATGTGTCTATAATGTATTCTTCATATATATATATATATATATATACAGGGTGTCCAGCGAATAAGACCCTCATTTCAAAATTAAATATCTCAAAAACAAAGATCAATAGAATTATGCGGTAAACGGTTTGTTTATTAGCTAAACTGTAAAAATCTTATACAGAAGTTTCAAAAATTAGTTGCAAAAACCACTAACAGATGGCACTGTAATCGCAATGCCTATAAATTGTGTTTTGAAGTCCAGAGCACTAGTGTCTCATTTCTAGGCTTCCTATGGAAGAACGAAAATTGGGAAAGACCACTTTTTCGTTGGGGTGATGTGCAGAAGTGGAGACATCCGGTCACAGAATTATTGCATCAGCTTCAATTTTAAAGAATTTCAATTAATAGAATTTTCAATAAAACGTTTAGCAATCATTGTATAAGAACTTATTAAAATATTTTATTTGGGAAGCGGAACCAGAAGCGGAGCCATGTGTTGACAGAATTGAGATTTGTTTCAGATTTTGTTATAAGCTACTACGGTCCGGATACCTGTATCTCTGTGGTATGTCTTTTCTCTCCTAATTGGTAGATCGTGGAATCGAATCCAAGTAGAGGAGGATTTGAAAAAAATGGAAATATTTACTTTTTAATATTTATTTAAACTGCGAAAAAATTTTGAATGAAAAAATTCAAAGTTTCTGGTTTTAAAATTTAATTAAGCTAAAAGAAACCCCTTTTTAAAAAATCATTGAGCCTTTATAATAATGATCCATAAATCATTTTTTTTTATTATTGTAGTGAATTGTTTGAATGAAAAAATACAAAGTTTCTATTTTTAAAAACTTAATTCAGTTAAAAAAATAATTTTTATTTAAAAAACTCAGTGATTTTTAAAACAGCGATAGCTGACTCATTTTTGATATTTCCATGCAATTTTCATATTGACGAAATCTACAAATATTTTATAATCGGATTCCAGGTACTTTATAGCTTCGTGTGTTAAGGTGAATTCTTAAGAAATAAGGAATATGGAAGCTACTGAAGTAGGCCGGAAGGGCTTATTTATCATGCTGCTCTGAATCCTTCTCTGTGAGTAAAGAAAGGTAAAGCCGTATTGTTATACTAAACGTTTTCAATCTGCAGTTATTAACAGACTTAAAATTTGGATCGTCACAGGGAACGATTCTTCCTGCACTTAAAATAATAATAATATTCATTACATTATTTTTAATTAATATTTAAATACATTATCAAAAATATGTTTTCCTCCGCTCTACCAGAGTTGAGAGGAGGAAAACTTTCATTCGAATTCAGGCCAAGAACTCTAGATCACTACTATTGGTCATACGTACGCAGTAGTTCGATGATAAAGATACGTATTTTTCTTTTCCTGAATTTAATTTAAAGGTGTATGTAGGACGAAAATTTCAGTCCCGGGTCCTATACGGTCCAGTCAAAAGATATTTTGTTGCGGCCGGGTGTAAAAGCTAAAACTTCTAACAAAAATTTCTAGTAAAAAAAAAAAAAAAAAGTCCCGTGAGTTTAAGAGCTGCAAAAGTTTGTCCTCTTTTTTTTTAAACCAAGCTGTATATCGAAATTTAATTTAATTTATTATTTTCTTCCACAACCCTTTTTTTCTTTGTATATAGGGTTGTAAAAATAGATTGTTGATAGTGATTGTGTATCTGGATTTGTGAAAGCTAGTTTATTTTTTATAACGAATGTCGGTGCATAGAAGCTTTGTAATTCCTGATCTATTAGTAGCTTCCATTATAAAATGTAAAAAGCAACCTATTTCAGTGGTTCTGAGAAAAGCAATTCCGGGAAATTTCGGTTTATTTTCACCGAGATCCAAAAACCCTCCCCTGTTCAAATATTGATTTATTATCTATATGATTTTTGTTATGCCTTAATACTCGTATTTATGAATACATTTTGATGTGACTAAGCATATGTGTACAAGACCTACCGAGGTATAGACCGAGTACGTTGGTTAGTTTCATCTGCCCTCTTGTTTCAATGTGGTGGGGAATTTTGAATAAAAAAAATGTACTTAAAAATTAGAAATTCAAAAGATTTTTTCTTTAAGTGTTCGGCCTTCATACAATGAATTCCCGACCATTTTTTGTTTCGCATGTATCTTAAGCAATTAAGACAAAAAAAGTCCCATTCATCTAACATTAAAATTGACCGAGTTATGAAACTTTGAAATACATGACTTATACCACTTTTTTGCATCTAAAAACAGATGATTTCGGCCATGCTTTCAGGGGTCGTATATAAAGTACTTAAACTTATTTCAAGGTATCTGCGCTTTGAAAGAAATCGTACAACTATTACGATTGAGTTAACTTTTATTAGTTAAGTGTCAGATTAGTTAAAATAATTGTATTTTAACATATGTTTTATTTTGTAAGAATTTGAGGCTATAATTTCTTTTAAAAAAAATATGCTACTTTCATAAGGTTTTATTTAACTTGCAACGATCGTCTTTCCAGTTTAAAATTTGTACTCGAACTTTAATTCACTTTCAAATGTCAGATCGAAGTTAAATTTTACATACCGACTTAAATCCGATGACAATGTAATATTATTATGATTTTCGATGCTTACCATCTTATAGATACTTATATTAGAGGTTGACAAAAAAAAAAAAAAAAAAAAATCGGATAGATTACCGTCAACAAGTTTAAGAAAGAGTTTTAGATTAGATAACACAAACCTGCAATGGTTGGGTTTTTTAGCTTTTATAATTACGTTTTATGTATTTTTTAACGCTGAATAAAAAAATTACCTTCACTTTTAACCATGTCAGGATTTTTCGCAAATCGTAAATTTCAATGTTAAAACATAGCAAAATATCTGATACTATAAAATAGATATGACTTTTTTATTCAGTTTAATTTTATTTAATTCAATAATTTATTCAATTTTTTGGCCTATACTGGGTTTTTTACAGCTAAACAGCTCAGGAGTCCGATGAGTTTGCGAGAGAGGGGGGCGGGGTATCAATTTTAACTTTGAAATTTGCGATTTGAGAAAAATCCTGACGTGATCGTTTAAAATGAAGGTCATTTTCGGATTCAGTGCTAAAAAATACATAAGAATCAATTTTCAAAAGCTAAAAAACATGGCACAACCCAAAATTTGAAAGACAGTGTAATCAAACAGCATTTAAAAATACGTATCATTTTGTAAAGAATTGAGGCAGTTGTTTTTCATCCTATAACAAAAATTCTGTTATTTGTATCCTTTTATATATTCAGTACAAATTGTATGTTTTGCAGTAATATGTCAGAATGATTAAAGGTTTCAAATTTATTTTGCAATGCTAATTTTACTCTCAATCATTTCTTTAATATATCTGACGAAATTTTATTTCTACTAAATTTGTGAATGATCCCTAATATGCAGCAAAAAATATGCTCCAACTTTGAACAGCTATTACTCGGTCAATTTTAATCGTAGAATAATGGGGCATTTTTTGCCTTACTTGTCAGTGTAACAGGAAAATTTTACTAAATACAGGGTTGTTATAATTAAAGTTCGCCTATTCAGAAGGCTCTAGGGCCTGTTCTATGGCTCCAAACGAAACAAAATTTCACCAGTACGTAGTTGAAGAGATGCGCTCTGCGAAAATCGAAAAAAAAAATATAGTTAAAATTTTTGTCAGTAGATGACGCTGCGCCAATATTTAAGCCGATATTTGCAGATTCCTTTATTTTGTAAAAAAAAACAAAATACAGGAAATTTTATTTCACAGTTGGTAAAAGTAAACTTTTTCAGATGCGTTATATCAATTTCGGTCAATCCAGATGAAACACACAAAATCACAAAATTTTACCCAACGCTTGAAAAAGGTTCTTCCTGGCAGAGGACAAAAAAAGGTAGAAATTTCTAGCACTGAAGATATTGCTACTGCTGACGTGGATTTAGCAAGCCAGTCATCATTTGGTAATGCAAGTGTGCCAGCTATTGCAAATGAAGTCGATATGCCGATTTCCACTGTGAGAAAAGTGATGCGTCAAATTTTACGCTACTATCCATACAAGATTCAGAGGATGCAACAACTAATACAGGGTGATACCGAAAGTCGGCTATCATTTTCACTACAGTTTCTTGCACGAATGAATGTGGACAATTCTTGGCCCTGTAATATTCTACGGACTGATGAAGCGCATTTTTATTTAAACGGACAAGTGAACACACACAACTGTTGAATTTGGGTGAAAGAGAATCCTAATGTTGTCCAAGAAGTTCCATTGCATGCAGCTAAAGTGACGGTGTGGTGCGGTTTCACAGCTGCGTTTATGATATTAGGGCCATATTTTTTTGAGGAACTAAGATCCACAGGACCCATTACATGTTCCGTAAATGGGAGAAGGTATCTCAATCTGTTGCCAAATTTTCTGATTACCGAGCTACAACAGCGAGGCTGCCTTCAAAATATCGTGTTTATGCAAGACGGTGCACCAACGCACATTACTAGAGCAGTTCGGACTTTCTTAACAAGCTATCTTACAGAAGACCGCATCATAAGTCGTTATTTTCAAACAGTCTGGCCACCACGATCGTCTGATCTAACACTATGCGATTTTTGGTTGTGGGGATTTTTGAAAGATTCTGTATCTAAAGACAGATGTCAGACAATCTCTGATCTGAAAGACAGTATTAGACTTCATATTCGCTCAATCTCACAGGACAGTTTACGCAATGCTGTAGAAAGCACAATTCTGAGAATGGAATGCGTTATTGAAAATGGTGGAGGATTCATTGAGCATGCGTAATGTTATTCTTTGTTATTTCCTCGTTGCCGAGCGACATGTTTTATTTTTGTTGATGCAGATTACATCACATGAAATTATATTCATTTTTCTGTATTGTTTGGAGTCATAGGTCAAGCTCTAGAGCTGTCTGGTTAGGGGAACTTTAATTATAACAATTCGCAGTTCCTCGAAGTTTGTTGAAACTTTTAAATTTGTGTGCTTCGTCTGGATTGACTGAAATTGATATAACGAATCTGCAAACATCGCCTTAAATATTGGCGCAGCGCCACCTACTGACGAAAAATGTAACTAATTTTTTTTTCGATTTTCGCAGAGCGCATCTCTTCAACTACGCACTAGTGGAATTTTGTCTTCGTTTGGATCCATAGAACCGGCTCTAGAGCCTTCTGAATAGGTGAACTTTAATAATAACAACCCTGTATAACTTATAGGACTGAAGGACCGTATAAAAATTTAAATTCTGTAATTCTTCACTAAATTGTTTTTTCGCTTCAAACTTTTTTTAAATCTTAACTCTGCACCTAATTTTGACCACTTATGTAATTGGAAGTATGCATCTAGGACCAACGGTTGCGAAAATAAAGGTCGGTCAGGTTATATACGTGGACACCCTGTCAGAGGCGGATTACCCATTAGGCTGAGTAGGCTGAAGCCTAGGGGCCCCGAAGGAAAAGGGCACCGGTGCTAAGATTTTCTTTGGGTTTTTTTTTTTCTTCACATCGACCTCACAAAGGCTATTTTTAATTTTTTTCAATCTTATTTTTTTTGGAGGTTTTTTTAAAATTTTTTTATTGAAGATACTTTTATTTAGTGGATGTATCCTAACAAAAAAAGTTCAACTAATTCAAAAAAGTAAAAAACGGCATTTGATGAAAACGACCTCAGCTATCCAATGCAAAAATTGTTTTAAAAAATTGAAATAAAAATGAGATGTTTATCCCATAGGATTAACATTAGAGATCAGATGTTTTCACGTCAGTAACTTCTTAATGATAGAAACAGCTGATGATAGAAATGTTCTTCCAATTACAGAAAAGAAAAGCATACAAATTAAGTTACAGCTGTTACTTTAGGTCGCTGGTTCCTAATAATTTATATTTGAAAAAATATTGTTTAAGGACTAAGAACGAAGTAAAAAAAAAATTCCCATATTTATGACCAAAACTTGCATTTTGAATTTTATGAAATTTCAATGTTTTCCTGCACTAAAAGTACACTGTAAAAAAAAAAAATCTGTGAAGTTACTAAACTTTTTCTAGGAAACTGGGATTCCAAGAAATTTTTATGTAACGGCAACAAGAAAAATTCCTGTAACAGGCACTGTTACAGGAATTTTTGTTGTTGCCGTTACATGAAAAGTTCTAGGAATCTCAGTTTCCTAGAAAAACTTTAGTAACTTTACAGATTTTTTTTTACAGTGTACTGTTTTCCAGTTTTAGTGCCAGAAAACACTGAAATGTATTGCTTTTTTTTTTTTCCTTGGGGGGGGGGGGGGGAGAAGAGGAGGTTCACAAAAAAGTTTAGCCTAGGGGCCCGGAAGGTAGTTAATCCGCTTCTGCACCCTGTATATGGTATATATATATATATATATATATATATATATATATACAACATTTAGACGGAGGATGGTTTGGGGCGAGCGGTTGGAGTTGGCGGTCATGATCAGTCAAAATAGACCACATTTTTCAGGAATTGTGAAATATCGGTCACCATAAATGAAGTCAACGTCACGATACCTGACTATGTTTTTGAAATTCCTATACAAATTCAACATTGTCGAAAACTGAGAATCTTCTATAATCGGGTTACATGCATTTTAGCTTAGAGTGTTTAAGTAAAATTAGCTGAATTCTTAAAAGCAAGAAATATGGAACCTAGGCTTTTCTACTGGTAGAGGCTGGAAGGACTTTTTAGAACCAGGTTAGATTTTTTAGATATTCAAATGCCAACTTATTTATTGTTATTGTTAGCATACAAAACTTTTCCTTCTATTTATGCGGACGAATTTTCCTTCATAATTGTGTCCATTCAAAGCATTTATAGCAGGTGTAGTTTTGCTTCAGGTAAGAAATACGAAACGTGATTTTATATAAAAAATGCTCCCCAATTAAAGGAAAATCGTGATTTTAGAGACCAATTAACTGCAGATGCCTTTCGCGATACCACTTTATAATATGTGGGTGGGCGTCTTGTCATGTTAAAGAATTATGATGTCAATCCTTGATCCGCACAAACTTCGTTAATTGAATCCCGATTTTAGTCTATTGACGCAGATTAAGTGTATGATTGTTTGCAACTTTAGCCATTAACTTTTTCTCGATTTATCAGTTTTAATCGTTATGTTTCTTGATTTCCGAATATTATAATGAGTTTTTCTGTTCTGTAACTTCTGTAACGTCACTTCGGAAAATTATGTATAAAAGGTTTTATTTATACAACATAAATTGTAGAAAATATACTACTATAATTTTGAGAGCAATAAATTAATTGGTTGAGAAACTAAAATAGTGGTTTTCTTGAATTTCATCGAGTAACACATAAACAGAATATATTCTTTTCTGTATATTTTCATATTCAGTTTCTTTGCGATGTCTCTTCTTGAAGAAAAGTAAAAAATGTTTTCTGTGCCTTTTGAATTTAAAGAATTGGCCGATATGTACATGGCGTACATCACCTTCACGCAAGAAACCCAAACACTAAAGCTTCAATCCTGTATGTAGATCATCTGAAAACTTTTCATGTTAAGCCTGGCAGTGAAGAGCAGAGTGAAGCATAAGATCATTAGCACAACAAGATGTTTATTGGTGTTGCATACATGTTACAAACCATTAGGCTGGCTAGAAATTTAAAAACAGAGAGGTGTCACTTTTATATAATACAATTTTGTGAGAATCTTCTACCCCGAAACAGCCGTACATTCGAGTTTTGTCCAATTGGCGTACATTAGATAAAACAGGCCAACCTTACGCCAAAAATATAAAAATAAGACACAATTTGGCGAAAAATAAAAACCTCAGTAAAATAAACCCGATGACATATATATTATTATTTCATCAAACAATATAATAATATTTTCAATAAATCATAAAATGATTTAGATTGAGTAGGAAAACCAGATTCTGTAATCAACTGACAAATTAAATTATTCATTTTAATTTATGAAATGGTTTTCTTAAAAGGAAATTACAAGTATCTATGATTACTGCTTAACAGATTACTTGAAATGCGTTATTTATGAGATACAAAATTAATATTATCACTCAAAGTAATCTAAAGAATAATATATCACAGGGAAATCAAATGATTTTATTTGCAAAATATGTAACGGTTGCTAAATAATTTGCAATATATTTCTCTGCCTTTTATTAAGATTTTAAAAGAAAATACTGAATGAAAGAATGTTTAATGATCGAAAATGGATTCTTTTTTAGGAGAAAATGAGTGTCTGATTAAAATAGCTATGCATAGTTTAATAATTAATGTTTCCTACGGAATTTAAGACAATTATATGTTCTTTACATCACAAGTGGATAATATGTTCGATAATAATAAATAGCATACTAACACTTTCTGTCTAACTTCACTGATATTCTGATCACTCTTACTTTAAAATATTCAAATACACTGCTCAAAACAATTAAAGGATATTTGAAGTTTTATATAAAATAAATATATAAACGAAATTTTTTTTTGCCGAAAATAGAAGAAGAGAATCACAAATGCAAATTTTTCTGGTTTTCAAACTGTGGAGTATGCAAATTTTGAGTTCGACGTCAAAAAAGTCGCTTCAGCGGCAGCGAATGAAATTTGACTTTCAACTGGATAAAAGAGAATGAAGACAAGGATGATCGGCATTCAGTGATTGCTTTGTTTCGATGAGTACGATGTCTCAGCGAAGTCATTTGGCAGATTCAGAAGCTTTGAGAATTGTTGGTAGGTTAGAAGGGGGCCAAACTCAAGCCGAAGTAGCGCAAGCCATTGGAGTGTCACAAAGTGTCATTTCCAGGATCTGGAACCGTTTTTTGGAGAGTGGATGTGCAGGCCGAAGACCAGGGCAAGGTCGTAGACGGGCAACAACGCCCAATGAAGATCGGTATTTAGCGTTAACAGCTCGGAGACACCGAACCATGAACGCTACTCTTCTCCAACAACACCTTCGCTCGGCTACAGGCACCACGATTTCAACTCAGACTGTCCGAAACCGGCTCCATACTGTAGGTCTGTATGCTCGCCGACCGATGGTATGTGTTAGATTAACATCAAGGCATCGTCGCGACCGCAGGGAGTGGGCAACCGAGCATGTCAACTGGAGGAGAAATGAATGGAGCAATATTCTGTTTTCTGACGAGCCCCGTTTTTCTGTGCATCCGGATAATAGGCGTATTTTCATCTGGAGGGACCGTGGCAGTAGGAATAATCCTGCGTTCGTGCACGAAAGTGTCAGATTTGGCGGTGGAGGAGTGTTGGTGTATGGTGGCATCTCCATTGACGGGCGCACTGACCTCTACATCATTCGAGATGGAGCTCTGACTGGTCGCCGATATAGGGATGAGATCCTCAGACCTATTGTAGTCCCTTAAGCTGCAGCAATCGGAGATAACTTCATTTTAATGGACGATAACTGCAGGCCACATCGTGCAAACATGGTGGAGGATTTCCTTTTCGAGGAAGGAATCGTTCGAATGGAATGGACAGCGTGTTCTCCAGACATGAATCCAATCGAGCACGTTTGGGACGCTCTAGGAAGACGAGTTTCTGGCCGCCAACAACCCCCACAAACTCTCCAAGAACTGGAAAGAGCTCTTCTGGAAGAGTGGGGCAGAATACCCCAACTCGTCATTAATAGCCTCATTGAGTCCATGCCTCAAAGGTGTTCAACGTTGCTGGCCGCCCGTGGAAACCATACCCCCTGCTGAAAATGATTTTCTTTGAAGAAAACACCTTTTCTTATTCTTTTTTTCTCATATGCACAAATTGTGTTTTTTTCCTTTAGTACACAAATGCGCAATAAAATGCATTTTTTTCTGCCAAACATGTGTAATTTATTCTCATATAACCTACTATGTCTGTCGACCATGTATTAATCAGCTAAACAGTTTACCAGATACAAAATCCACCTAAAACTGCAATATCCTTTAATTGTTTTGAGCAGTGTATAATGAAGAAATAAACAATCAAAATTTTCAATTAATATTCTTAAGTAAAAATTCGCTGCTGAACCATTATATAGGAAAGCTTAAAAATGAATTTTAGGATAAATAATAAAATTATAATTTTGCGCGCAGATTTGCAATAACATGGAATTGAAGATCAGATTGATGCTATTGCCTATAGTGTTTTTAACCTCAAGACCAGGGCCCGATAAACTTCTTAAAACAGTATAATTTTTGGGTCCCCTTTCATTCGAGAAATTTTTTCTAAATTCCAGATTGTGAAGTAAACTTCTTAAGACCCCACACATTTAAAACTAAAGGTTGGCCGGATGTTCGGATGGTAAGTACATTGCAACGCTTCGCAGAACCCATTTTATGAGCTCTTATCCCAAATAATTTGACTGCAAACACTTCAAATGTTATACGATGTTATTTATTGGAACTTTCGTGAAAACAAACTTTGATGGGGTGGTCCATTAGACAGGCATGTCTTTACAGCCTCAGAATATCAGGCCGAATGTCCCTTACACACATAAATTGCACGCCAACATCCAATGGAATACAAAGCCAATATGAGAGTTAAAACAAACGCCAAAATTATCCGTTGCATAGTAAAGCAATGGGAGAGAATTTAAATTATTGGCGAATAAAATGATAAAGACAAAATTGCAAAAAAACCCCCTCAAACAACCCTAGTGAATCATCTACAAAACGTTAGAGTCTATTTATATTATAGATGACATATATCATTTATGTTAAAATTTATTGCCTGACTATAATGCAATAAAGGATTAAAACCCTTGTTAATAAAAATGATCGCTTTCTTTTATAAACAAAGTAAGGAAATTATCCACATTAATCATGTAACTGAAATAGATTAGTATTAAATTTATATCGAATATGATATGAAAATAACTCATTGCTGTAAAATTAAAGTTGTTGAATTGCAGATATAGATTAGCGAAAGCAAACTGATAATGAATCAATCCGTTTAATGTTTATTATATGATATTTTACTTCCGCATGAAAGAAAAGAGAAACATGAAAATGTATCTCACCATGAGATTACTTTTTAAAGAATACTGTTATGACTGTTTGAATAGAAGGAAAGAAAGGGTAAACTTTAATTTAACAAAGAATAAAAGAACAATATATGATGCATCATCATACAGATGTTTAGAAACTCATCATTTCTGCAACTATTATTCCCGTGAGTGACTTAGCAGACCTGAAATTGCAGACATGAAATTAGACCTGAATTTTAAGATAAGCATTGAATGCTTATTAAAAGACTGTTTTTTTTTAAAAACTATTTTTGCCTTTATATTATTTACTTGAGCCGAAGCAATGCATTGATTTAGTAGAGGCATTGGATTCTTAGCATATGCTTTAACCTGAAGGTAAAAAAAAAAAAAAAAATTTTCAGCCATTTTGGAAAAATCCCCAATAATTTTACGCACATAATTAGATGAAAATCTTTCTTGAATTTGTTGTAATAGTGCTTGTCGCCCCAGCGTTCTCTACTATTTTCGAATACACAATTGTTTATAAAAAGTGTATTCGTTTCTAAAATTAAAAATTTGGATAGCAATTTTTTAAAAGCATAATTTTAGAAAATGTCTAGTATAGAAATGGTTAACTATTTTAATGCGAAGATCGATTACTTTGACATGGGAATGTTTTTTAATGCACTTTATGTTTTGTGAATTAACTTTTATTAACTTCCTAACCATCATGATTCATTTTTAATACAATAAAACCTCCTTTCAAAGATACCTCGGATTAAGGGATGCTTCTATTTTAAGTCGACATTAATCAAGGGAAAAAACGAGAACGCCAGAGTTAAATTTATGAGAGAATCCTTTACAGATTTCTCGCTTGTATTTCAATATGTTTAAATGATTTTTTCCCCTTTCATATGATACCTGATGTCGATGTTTAAAATTTTCTGCGTTTCTATTTTTCTGAATTTAGTTACAGTTTTTTTTTTTTTTTTTTTTTTTGGACAGTTTCACTTTCAGAACTGATTCCAACTGGTTCCAAAAAAGCGTTTTTCAAAGACCCTATTTCACGATTTCCGAGATAGCCTCTATCTCAAGAACTAATGCACGGATTTTCATCAAACTTCAGATTCAGTTATACCTTGATATAAATTGGTACTATGACTAGTTTTTGTTATAAATCTCCCAACAGGTGGCGCTGTTATGCTGTATTTTTCATGATTTCCGCAATAGCCATATCTGAAGAACTAATGCACGGATTTTCATCAAACTTCAAATTCAGTAAGGTTAGATGCTGGCATAAGTTGCTGCTGCTTTGGTTTTGATTTAAAATCTCCCAAAAGGTGGCGCTGCTATGCTGAATTTTCACGATTTTTGCAATAGCTCTATCACAACAACTGTTGCACGAACTTTCATCAAACATCAGGTTCCTTCAGGCGGTGACATAAGTTATTGCTGATTAGGTTTAAGTATAAATCTACCAACAGGTGGCTCTGCATTTTTCAGGATTTATACGATTTTAGCTATAGTCATATCTGAAAAACTAACGCACGGAATTTCATCAAATTCCCTATTCTCTTAGACCTTGACTAGACCTTATATTAGACCTTATAATAGACTTAGACCTTATAATAGTCTAAGAGTCACGTCAGTTTATCAAGGCTCATTTTTCTATATGTTTTTCCGATTTATGGTGTAATACGTTTGCGAGCAGTCTGGCAGTCAGGAGACGTTGCGTTTACCAGCGCGAAGAGGGGTTATGCAGGTCAAAAAACTTCAAAATTACATCATTTTATCAAGGCTCATTTTTCTATATGTTCATCCGATTTATGGTGTAGTACTTTTGCGGGCGGTCTGGCAGTCAGGAGACGTTGTGTTTACCTGCGGGAAAAGGGGTTATGCAGGTCAAAAAACTTCAAAATTACGTCATTTTATCAAGGCTCATTTTTCTATATGTTTTTCCGATTTATAGTGTAGTACGTTTGCGGGCGGTCTGGCAGTCGGGAGACGTTGCGTTTACCTGCGGGAAAAGGGGTTATGCAGGTCAAAAAACTTCAAAATTACGTCTTTTTAGCATGATTTTTGTTTACATCTGTTTCTACTAACTATTTGTGATATTAATCCATTATTACCAGACGTTACCAATGTCACTAAGACCCTGCCAGATCCACATTTATAGGTAACATATTACTCTTTGGTTAACAGACAACCTATAATTAATTTTTCAGACACAAATTCGGTTGCAAAGTTAATGCCAGACGGCTTTAAATATGGCAACGAAAGTGCCTGTTTCAAGAGTGTTTTATAGTTTAAAACTTATAAGTCATCCTTACGTCATTTTATCAAGCTTAAAATTTACAAGATATTACTCTTTGGCTAGCAGACAACCTATAATTAATTTGCCAGGCACAAATTCGGTTGCAAAGTTAATGCCAGACGGCTTTAAATATGGCAACGAAAGTATCTGTTTCAAGAGTGTTATACAGTTCAAAAATTACAATTTCTTAAATTTACATTAATTACACAAAATAAAAATTTTTTTTCGACATACACTATATGTATATATATATATAATATTATTAACGATTTTTATATTATTTTAATATATATTTATATTAATTATTATTGAATTTATTTTATTTTATAGCATATAGCTATATGCTATATATTATCAATGTTATAGAATTATTTAAATTCTTAGTGTAGTTTAAATGAGTAAGATAATAGAATATTTTGAATGCTTTTTTAAAAATTTTATTAACAATAGTTTTTTAAAAAATATATAGTGTGGTTTATATTAGGTTTATAATTATCTATATATAAGGATTTGTTTGGTTTTGCTGTTAATAAAAATTTTTTACATTCAAAGGCTTTCAATTGATCATCTTGTGACATTTGAATAATAAAAATAATACTAGATGGCAGCACCAAAATTTGTCTTTTGACGATAAGTTATAAATTTTGTCTTTTGCAGCTCCTTTTAAGTTATAATTTCCTACACCAGGTGGATTTTTTGCTAAATTTTGACGATATTGTTAAATAGTACATAATTAATTTAATAGTGCATTTTAGTTATTATAAATAATGTAATTACTTTCTATTTATTTTATTTTATATTATATTAATTCCATTTATCATGGTATTTCAAAATGTATTAACTGCATCCTTTGGTATCAATTACTGTGAATTCTTAACTGTTTTAATCACCTTAATCTTTACGATATTTTGGTAGCCATGTGCGAGTGGATATATTGAAAAATAATGAAATATTAATCGGTATGTTGTGTATTATTTCTATTTTATATCCTATAAATATTTAAACAGGTTTTATTGCTTTTTCCATTTCATATTATTTGTTTCCATACTGTTTTCATTTTTAATCTATTCACTTGATTATAATGGTTTTTCGGGCACAGAAGAAAATAATTTTTAGCTTTAGCTTATTTTTCTCACAGAAAACAACCATTTTGCTTATATCATTGAATTCTGTGCCCTTGAAAACGTAATTCAATATATAAGCTATTCCATTATTTGTCGGTGTCCACTTTCTTATTTTTTCTTCCATAATAATTCTTATAATAAATTATTTGGCACTTTTTTATATACTTACAGCTTTAATTCATAATATTACGGTTTTTGATGGTGATAGGTTATGTTTAATTAATAGTTATATATATATATATATATATATATATATATATTTACAAAGAAACGATTGGTAACAATTGGCCTATGGTATGGTTACCTATGGTAACAATTAAGGGTTGACTGTCATTGAATGAAGCCAATTCCCTACAAAAGATGCCATTTCTTGAAACAGGCACTTTCGTTGCCATATTTAAAGCCGTCTGGCATTAACTTTGTAACCGAATTTGTGTCCGACAAATTAATTATAGGTTTTATACTAGACTAAGTTTAATATCTTGTTATTTTTAAACTTGATAAAATGACGTAAAGATGACTTATAATTTTTAAACTGTAAAACACTTCTGAAACAGGCACTTTCGTTGCCATATTTAAAGCCGTCCGGCATTAACTTTGCAACCGAATTTGTGTCTGGAAAATTAATTATAGGTTGTCTGTTAACCAAAGAGTAATATGTTACCTATAAATGTGGATCTGGCAGGGTCTTAGCGACATTGGTAACGTCTGCTAATAATGGATTAATATCACAAATAGTTAGTACAAACAGATGTTATGAACAAAAATCATGCTAAAAGGACGTAATTTTGAAGTTTTTTGACCTGCATAACCCCTTCTCCGCAGGTAAACGCAACGTCTCCCGACTGCCAGACCGCCCACAAACGTACTACACCATAAATCGGAAAAACATATAGAAAAATGAGCCTTGATAAAATGACGTAATTTTGAAGTTTTTTGACCTGCATAACCCCTCTTCCCTCAGATAAAAGCAACGTCTCCTGACCGCCAGACCGCCCGCAAACGTACTACACCATAAATCGGAAGAACATATAGAAAAATGAGCCTTGATAAAATCAGGTTACGAAAACGTTGCTAGCTCTTAGACTATAAGATGTTGTTGATTAGGTTTTCGTGTAAATCATATAACAGGTGGCTCTGCTATACTGCATTTTTCACGATTTTCGCGATAGCTATATCTCAAAAACTAATGCACGGAAATTAATCAAACTTCATAATCTGTTACTTTTACACAAATAGATGTTTATTAGGTTTGGGTGTATATCGTCCAAAGGTGTCGTTTTTATGCTCTTTGAGTCGGGAATTTTGGTTGCAGACATCTAAGAGGTTGGATGACGAAATTCAATGATTTGTTTGAAAAATGCGATGCTTATATCTCTTTGTTAAATGCACACAATTCAACGAACTTATACCTTCAGAATCTCCATGATAGGCATAGATTGTCATTTAATTTTGGCACTGTGATAGCGAATTTTAAAGTATTAACATGTATGAGATAGAAGAAAGTTTTGGGATTGGCACATCCGACTAGCTAAGCTAGTATTGGAATTTAGAAAGTTTCTTGAGTAAAACATTCCTCCTCTCAGTTTTCGAGATGCAAGCTTATATCTTTAGATCATCTTTGTTTTAAAAACTGCTATCTGTCCTTAATTATTGCTTTAAATAAATTATTGTTATTGTTAAATTTTCCCAGCAAAGAAAGAAACAGTGGGCCATCAGCTGGAAAAAAGATGGCAGCCAGCAGTGCCATCAGCGGTAAAGTGCAAGGGTGCCATTACTTAAACCTGTCGAAAAGTGTCCAAGCTGAATGCAGCTGGCCCATTTGTAATGGCCAACAGCAGGCCAACATTGGTATGCCATCACATTACTTCAATCCGGCACCTTTCCTGCAGTGCTAGCACCTATCCCACTGCTATTCCTTTGCTGGCCCAGCACTTTCCCTTACAAAAATTTCTTATAGCATTCTATAAAAAAACAAAGTATTATATAATTATGGCTCTTTTTTCTATAAGCTAGTTTCACCAAGAGCTATAGAAATATCTGTAGAAGTGTCTATAATAGAAATGCGTATAGAAATATTTGAACTGCATGTGGTCACCCTCTCAAGTACTGGCCGCGTTCGTTGCTGCTTGGTTTCGTGATCGGACATGAACAAGTGCTTTCAGCGTACGTTACGACTGCTCGTAGTTTTCAAGCTCTCATTACACTATTTCAAGTTTGTTTCTTTTGCGATTTACGTTCCCAGTCATTAAACTGGTATAGAAATTATTCTATTGTATAGAAATCCTACGTATTTTATACGCTTTTTTTTATTATTGATTCTGAACTGCGTAAATTATGAAAACCGAAATCCTTTGTAACCTAGTAAAACCAGATTTAAGGAGAGAAAAAAAGTGCGTTGAAATAAAGAATTTATTTATTTATTCATTTACTTATTTATTTTGTTGGTGGCAGTGGTGCTATATTTTTTACAGTTTCAAAAAAAAAAAAAATTAGCTTCACAGCTTAAATTGTGTTAAGATATTCATTTCAGATTTGTCTTCAAATACTCAATGTCTTCGATATTCGCAGCGCCACCTAGCGTAAGAGTTCCCAGCAACAATACTGAGAAAGTTCGTGCACTTCCATGTAGTGGTGGGCCAGCGCATGAGATAAAATGGATGCCCACCAGAATTTTATCTGATGATTTCCAACAGCAAAGTTGACTGAAGCTGTCCAGCAGTGGTCATGCAGTGGTAGACCATCAGCCAGCACTTCTCCATCATTGCCAGCACCTATCTTGCTGCTGGCCAGCAATTTCCTCTTTGCTGGGTTAGGTCATGGCTATTTTCCATGCTGACGGACTGAAAGGGTTCGTCAAAAGTGTAAAGAAGGCATTCTAATCATGGACAGTGTGTGTATATGAACATACAATTCGGTACTTTTTTCTGAACTCCCACTTGGCGAATATGTTATAGATCACTGACGCAAGAACTGTAGAGATTTTTGTAAAAATCAACAGACTTATTGGGTTTTTAATCCATTTTTAAACCATTTATGATTTTGTGACCTATTCTATATAGAAAATCGCCAAGGAAATGTGACAATGTATAATTGCTAAATATTTCGGTGATGTCACCAAGTATTAGTAGCACAAAGGCAGTTTCTCCAATTTAAGAAACAAGCTAAGCATCCGAATTCAGCCTATTGTATTGTATTAGAAATTTATAAAATCTCCACCTCCTTTTTTGAAATTTACTAGCCTTACTCTTTTACTTGAATACAGTAGAGCGCCGATTATCCGAACAAGTAGGGAACGACCCTTGTTCGGATAAGCCAAAGTTCGGATAAATGGACAGACAATTTAAGGGATGTTCCTGACTATACTAAAACCTTCACACTTTATACAGGCTTAGGACTGGCAGCACCAGTTAGTGCTAACGTGTTTAAAAACTGTTTACTTTTTTATCATTTAAAATTTTCTTTTTCTCTTTTTATCATTTCCTGAAACTCCAAAGATTATAATTTAAACAAAAAAGCTTTCGATTGTTGCTTGCTTCAAAGAAAACGTTCTTTCGAATGCTGCCATATCTCGAATTCTTCTTAAATACGTTAATTGAATAGGAATTATTCTGCCGTTCGAGCCATTTCATAGCTGTTCCCAAACATTCAAAGGCTTCGTTATGTGATGGACCTCGGTCATTTTCATAGCATTCGCTTTCATTTCTTCAATTTCTTTTTCATCTTAAGTCTCATCCACAATCTCATCATCATAAAAAAAATTTTTTGAGAGAAATAGTCTGTTCGGATAAATAGAAGTTCGGTTAAAAAAAAAAAAATTGAGAGAAATAGGCGGTTCGGATAATTGGAAGTTCGGTTAATTGGAGTTCCGATAATAGGCGCTCTTCTGTACTTTAAATAAACAGGTGTAAGTACTCTCATGTTTTATATTTTCTTGGGAATAGTTTACTAACAAATTACCTATTGGATTAAATTAATACTAATTTCTAATTTTAAATAAATACACATTGCAAATTAAACAAGGTATAAATTTTTACATTAATATTATTATTTTAGGGTTTCGTTCATCTGACGAAACCCTATTCGTCTCATTCCTCTGTCTGTCTATCCGTCGCAGAGTTTGTTCTCAGAGACTATATAAGTTAGAGGCCTGAAATTTTGTATATTTATAGCTGAACACCACCGATAACGCGACAAATCATAAAATTTTGAAAAGGTTTTATATTATTTTAATTAAATGAATTAATTTAATGAGACGCGACCATTTTTTCGATTTACATTTTAAAACAGAAATGCAATTTTAGTCTTTTTCGCGTAGACTCGATAGTTTCGTGGTACCGCGTTTGCCTGCTAATCAAAAGATTCCTGGTTCAAAGTTCGACTTCGGAGATTTTATTGTTTATTAGATTCCATTCTACAGAATTTTTGTATTTTTTTCACCATTTTAAGACAAAAATCGTTGTAAATATTTTAATTATTTCTTAAATTCAAAAATTCTTTTTTTTTTAAGACATTGAGAAATTTTAAATGTCACAATTTTATTGTCGGGTAGATTTAATTAAGAAAATTTTCAAAGTTTTTTGCCTATTTTAAGGGTTTCTTTTCTTTCTTTTTTTTTCTTTGTTTATTTTTGCTAAAATTAAATAATGTAATTAAATATGCTTTTCAGACATATACAAACATATGCTGAAAAAATTGTCTAAAAAGCAGTTTTTGAATATTTTTAATTTGATTAAAAAATATCTTCCAATTGTAATAATTTTAAAATTAAATTTAATGGTGCTGCCATCAATGCTCTTATTGAAAAAGTTAAGGATTTAATAATTATAAATTAACGATTTGCATTTATTAATTAAAGGAAGAAATATTATTTTGAAAGGAATATTAAACGAAACCCTCTCAGCGATCTTACTCACTTGTTGTTTTTTATCGTCTGTTGTCCTTTATAAATTGATAGGATTTAAATTAAATTACGCATTTATGTATCTATAACGATATTACTTTCATTTTTACTTTCTTCTATCTTTACAAGAATAAAGTATTGGATTCATAAAAATTTTCGAATTCCGATTTTCGACGGATTTACACGTTTTAGGAGTCAGGGATCCCGAAAAACATGTTTTTCAAAACGTCTGTCTGTGAGTCAGTCTGTCTGTATGTGGCACAAATTTTGTGGGCGCTCTATCTCAAGAACTAACGCACGGAATTTAATAAAAAATTATATTCAGTTAGTCCCTGATATAAATTGGTGCTGATTAGTTTTTGGTGCAAATCACTCAACAGGTGGCGCTGCTATGCTGCATTTTTTACGATTTCCGCAATGGCTCTATCTAAAGTACTAATGCACGGATTTTTATGAAACTTCAGATTCACTTAGACCTTGATATGAGTTGATGTTTACTACGTTTTGGTGTAAATCGCCCAACAGGTGGCGCTGCTATACAGCCTTTTTCACGATTTCTGCAATGGCTCTATCTCAAGAACTAATACGTTGATTTTCATCAAACTTAAGATTCAGTTAGACCTTGATATGAGTTGGCGTTGACTACGTTCTGGTGTAAACTGCCCAAGAAGTGGCACTGCTATGCTGCATTTTTCCTGATTCGCGCAATAGTTTTATCTCAAGAAGTAACGCACGGATTTTAATCAAATTTCAGATTTTTGTTAGCAAGTTGACTTAAGTTGTTGCTCATTAGGTTTTGGTATATATCGCCCAACAGGTTGCGCTGCTATGTAGAATTTTTTTCCGCCATAGCTCTACTCAAAAACTAATGCACGGATTTTCACAAACTTTCAGATTCAGAAGTTGACATTAGTTTGTTGCTGATAAGATTTTGGGTGTAAATCATATAACCGCCTGCGATTATCAGGAAGTTTTAACATGTATGAGATAGAAGAAAGTTTTGGGATTGCCACATCCGACTAGTTGTAGTTATACCTCCCAATAAATGTCACCTTTATTTAATGGGCGACATATTTGGTCCTATGGGTGTCCCTTATTTTGAGGTTTTACTGTATTCTTAAATATCTGATTAAACATGGTCTGACTAAATGGAAATCTTCACTATTGATTGATTTTATACATCTTACAAAAAAAAAAAAAAAGAAAAAAAAATCTAATTAAATATTACTAACAAACGCTATCAACAAAGAGCTTGTTTATTCGAAACGAAAAATACCTTAGAAATATCTTCTCTGTTAGAGAACAAAATAAATTTTATGTCATATTTTCAACTGCACATCCCAAAGCTAATGAAGCGCCGCCTTTGAAAAAAGGATATGTCCATTTCCGTCGAGTTCTTTTTGAGTAGAGAAAAAAACTTCAACTTTTCTCTTCATTCGACATCCGACTTTTAATCCTTTCGTAGAATATTGATTTACAGAAAAGAAAATTCAGCCCCCTTTTTCCGTGCATTTCAAAGATAAACCACATGTTGAAACCTTTGAGTCTATTTAGTATTTCTCTTTTTACATTGAAGTGAAGAGGGAAAAAAAAGAGAATAATTACATTTGTCTTCTATAAGACATTAAAAAAATTAATTTTTGGCGATTCACAAAAAAGAAAAGGAAGACAATATCTGACAAAAAAGGTTTTTATCTCTTTACTTTTGACGCTTTTTTTCCTGCTTTTGATTTTTAAAGCAAGCCAGTGCGCATTTAGCTTTGATCGAAGATTGAATGTTGTACGATAAGGTAATCTGACGACGAAGTTTTATTCTTGCAGTCTTAAATTTTATTCGATATAACGCCAATAAATAATTTTAACCCATTCCTTCTGTGGTCTCTATTTGGGGGTTTATTGATATACTAAGGTAAGTAGTATAAAATACAGATATTTCACGTATTGCCAAAGGCACAATTTGTTCAAGATTATAGTTTTATATGCTTACTGTACGCACACAATTGTTGCAATTGGCTCTGAAGCCTTGGATTGTCCAAAAATTTCTTAGTATAAATATATTAAAAGAAAATTCAGTTCCTTTTTTCCGTTCGTTAAAAGTTTTAAAAAAAAAAAAAAAAAAAAAAAAAAAAAAAAAAAAATCTGTGAGCCTATTTAACATTTCTCTTTTTACACTGAAGTGACGCGAGGGGGAAAAAAAGAATTCAACGTGTCTTCATGTATTGAATTATGAATTCATGAAAATTTTATCTTCTAAAGCATTTTTCGGGAATTGTTTAAACTACATTAGAAGATTTACGTAATCATTTAATAAAATTTAGAAGGATTTTAGAAGGATTGTAGAATTTAGACGGATTAATTAAATTTGAATTTATAGGGATTTTCTGCAATATTTATAACCCCACTCAAATCTTTTAATTTAAATATTTTTTTAGTATTTTGTAGAATTAGGAAATGTACAAATATAATGTCCTTGCAATAGAAATATACAAATATTTCCAAACTAACACCCCCCCCCCCCACCACCACCACGCCAAGAAAGCTGAAAAGATGCAAAGGCAAAAGAAATCATACTTTTAAAAATATTTTTGTTTTGCGTAACCCCATAATGCGTTTGGAACAAGATAAGTAATGTATCTATAACTCATTCTAAACTGTATTACAACTAATCGATGTATTAAATGAATTTTATAACAAGTTATTTTAATGCTACTTATAAGTACCGTCAGTAGATAACAGTGGTGTAGTCGTAAAAAAAAAAAACCCAAAAAACAGAAGGTATACGTTCTAAGCAGAGGGCATACGCTCAAATCAGAGGGTATACCCTAGTGTATATATACTATAGCTTTCTTGAGAAACAGAGGGTATACGGTGTTCTTTAAAAAAATCCAGAGGGTATACGGCGTATACCCCTGTATACCCTCCACTACATCACTGGTAGATAAAGGGTTAAATAACTTATTTTTGGCAATTCACGAAATAGAAAAAGAAGAAAACATTAAAAATAAACGGTCAAGTGCGAGCATTACTCGCGTACAGAGGGTTCCGTAGAATAAATATATGAATTTGTAATTGTATTATTAAAAAAAAAAAAAAAAAAAAAAAAAAAAAAAAAAAGTTGCTAAAAGAATACTAAGACTTTTTAAAAAACTATATAACGTAGGGTTGGGTATAACTGTATATATTAGAAAAGTGTAATCGGGTATACCATGAAAGTTCAAAGAGATATATGGAACAATATCAAATATAGCTATTCGTATAACTCTTTTTTTAATATTATCCTAATCTGTTTATGATGAACTTAATTCGGTACTGACAATAAGGGCAGTGCATAGTTAAACTTCATTTGGCCTTTCATGAAACTAAATTCAGCGTAGTAATAACCTTTATTTCTAGAGTGTATCTAAAACAAAACCTTTGTTCAAAGTTTAAATTTGGCATTGTGCTAAGCGCGCTTCGAATTGAGGTCTCAAAGTTGCAACGCCGCCTTGGTCAGTGCCACGTTTTTCCAGATAGGTGTTTAATTAACTTTTAAAGTCACTCGAGGCGTATTGAGAGATACAATCAATGCAAACTATCGGGAATCTCACAGTATTTATGCGATTCATTCTAATTAAATCTTTCGAGGGCGATGCCCTTAAAAAACGGATACTTAATTTTAATTCCAAAACAGACAAATGGCACCAAGAATATTTAATTAAAATTTTTCTTTTATCATGTACGTGAAAATAAGCAAGTTCGCAATTCCTAATAAATTCGTTTATAAATTCTGGTGTCAGTTCATTATTTCATAAGTTTATAAATAGAATTACTCCGTGCCGGAAAGGATTAAGTGGTCGCAGGACTCTTAAAGCTTCAAAATTTAAGAAATTTTAATTTTTTTAGATGTTAAACTCCTATCTTTTCTGAATATTTTGATATAATTGTTTCCTTGAAATTCTCATTAGAACAGAAGTTTTGGCTTTTAGAAATATACCCGCTCAATAGCTGAAGCGGCGTTTCCGAAACTTTAAAGTCATTATTTTCCAAATGGCGTTTTTGGGTATAACGCGCAGGATACCTCAAAAACTTCTGAATATTTTTTCATGAAATTTTCAAAACATATATTCCATATTATTCTGTATAAACTGAACCAAAAATTTCCTTTTTATTGTTCAAAAAAAATTTTTTTTAGGTGATTTTACTGTTGAAATTTTCAAAATTTTGTACTAGCTAAATGCAGCATTGCATTAAAAATATAAAAATGCTTTAAATACAAATTTATTTAAGTTCAGGGAAATTATTACAATCTGAAGTATAAGTAAGCACCAAAATTTTCATTCTAGTTCCAATATTTATTTTGTAATCCTGCGCGTAAACTGTTATGCCAATTTTTTGTTCGACAAATGTCTAACAGTTTCGAGCCCCCTATAAATACTAATTCTGTATCTTGCAATTTTTTAAATACATGAAACGAAACAACATACTTATATCTTTCATTCCAATTAAAATTGTGTTTTAAAATCATATACATTTTAAGACATTAAATGTTGAAAATGGTCTTTTTTTTCATTTTTTCCACTTTTTAGAGTCCCGAGACCCCTTAAATTAGTATGTTTTTAACAATTTGACGTTTATTGCTTTTATACTGTTACTGGACATTACATTACACATATATATCATTAAAAGTCGTTAACTAGGCATAGACTACGCCGTCCTGTCCTTGTGTATGTCCAAACTGACCGTACCTTTAAGGGTTAATATCTCAGCTAATTACCGATGATTTTTTTCGAAAATCATTATCAACAATGCTTTTATTCTTCTGCAACGGTAGGTATATTCAGCGATGCTCAACAATTTTTCTGAATGCCCGTAAATCGAAATTTGTGTATAACAGAAAAATGCTAATTACTCAAAAACTGTGACCTAGGGTAATCGCTATAATTTTCCGGCAAGGTTTATATTAACGTCTACTACCTCTAATTTTTTCATAATTTTAGTTTCAGTAGATTCGGAATTAGATGGGGGGAACATATTTTTGCGCTACATTTTCAACAATATCTTTGAAAATATAATTAAAATAAAATTAAAAGGAATGTATTTTGAGTTCAGCGTTACAAAAGCTTTCACAGGATACCCCACATGATATACAAAGAAAAGATTTTTTTTTCAAGTAGCATAATTAGCCCCTCTACATTTTTACTAAATATATTTATGAATGTTTATTAATCTGAAAATATGTGGGCCAATGGTCTTTATTACTTCCCCGAATTTGAACTTTCCACGTTCCATAGTTTACGATTAAAATGGCTGTGACAGACAGACAGACAGAGAGACGGACAGACACAGGAGGGATCTCATAATGGTTCCGTTTTTACTTTTTAAGTACGGAACCCTAAAAAGAAGATTTTTAAATATTTGACGCCCCCCCCCCCCCTTCCACCTCCTCTTTCTACGTTTAAAGCGAGACAGCATTTAGCTCTGATCGAAGATTGAACGCAGAATGCTCAGGTGATCTTACGGAGAAATTTTATTCTTGCGGTCTTGAAATTTATTCAGTAATGTCGCGAAATAATTTTAAACTTTTAATTAAACATAAAAAGAGAAATATGCAGAAAATGACAAGAAAGGTATGTGTATAACGAAAACCTGTATAAAAACAAAAAAAATATTATTTTTGTTTTCGGCATCGTAGAGCTGGACTTCACTAGATTTACAATGGAGTCACGACCACTGGATTCGTTTCGGAAATCCGACCGACTGGCCGGGCGAAACCATTGCTAGTAAAATGAGAAATGTGCAGAAAATGGTAAAAACGGAAATGTTTTGTCATTTATCAAAGAATTAAACGTGCAAATTAACAGATACTAAAAAACGATTCAATACTTCTAAAAGTCGATAGACATAGTTAAAATAATTCATATTTTAATGAAAATCAGATATAATAATATTAATAAGAAATGCATTTACCGTAATTCGTTAAAGTATTATGTTCTCAAATGCGAAAATAAATCATATAAATAAAAATGCATTATAAAAAATGTATGACATTTTTTCTTTCTCCATTTAATGTCTGATATCTGTAGATTGCTATCTAAACTGAAGCTTTACTTGCCCTCCTGAAAATAATATTACAGATTTGTAATTTTTTATGCATTTTCTCACATGCGCAGACTTGATGGAAAATGTTGAGCACACCCATATTTTTTAATATATCTTTAAAAGTAATAGTCTGATAAATGTTTAACTACAAGTATTTATAATTTTATTTTTTAAGTTATTAAAATTTGTAAAAATAACAGCAAACGAACAATTCAACTTTTCATTAACCCTTTTAATTAAACAATTTGCTTTGAAAAACTAGTTTCTTTTTAATGTTGAACTACTTTATTTTCATGGAATCATGATAATTAGGATATTTCTTGCAGGCAGGGCCCGATTAACCTCTGAAGCTAAGGGAAGCACAGTGTCACTTTGGGGCCTTTTTTTATTCGCGAAGAGTTTCCTTAATTCAACATACCCGGAAACTCACCAATGCATTATTCAAATTACTAAAAATATTATATTATTGGATTTTCTCGATTTTGATTGGTTGGAATATCATATGTAAATTTATTATTGCCTGATAAATTGACGACTTTGTTTGGTCGGATAAATTGAAGAATTGGGATCACGTGGTTGAAACTGATCTATTGTATGAAAAATTAAATTGTTATGAAAAATATTTTTATGAAACACATTTTTATATATAAATGAGTTAATAATTTGAAAAGAAATTAGAATTTTGGAATGAAATTAAGTCAATATAAAATTTGGGGCCCCTGTTTTCTCAATTTTGGGTCCTTTCAAAATTTTCTAGGGGAAGCACATGCTTCTCGTGCCTATTCTGTAATCAGGGCCTGCTTGCAGAAAATGTTAAAACATAAAGAACTTTGTCTCTATCAACAAAAATAAGAAAAGAAAAAAAATATGTTGAAAAAATTAATAAAGAAAATATTTTAAAAAAATATATATAGGGGAGGGTAGTACACAGTGAGACGAAAATTATTATTACTTAACGAATGGTGACGATTTTTATTCTTTTGGAAAAAAATTTGCGACATATTTAAGCTACACAAATAGGCTACACATTAATGTATAAATGGTTTTAAAAAAGTTATTTGTAAAAGCACAGAAGCAGCACAGAAATTGCCTAGACAATGTATATATTTTCATAAATCATACATTTTTACACTCTATCCATAATTTTCTGCAGTTTATGATTTCTAATTAATATTTCTAGATTTTCAAAATATTAAAAATATGAGCCTGGAGTGGACAATGGGAGACCTTGGGCTATCTTCATGCAAATTTTCAGCCTCTTACATTAAGTAGATTTCCCTTGTCATCGCACGCTCACACACAGAGAGAGAAAATGAGAGAGAGAGAAAAACCTTCTTTTATTAATAAATAACTTTTTTAACATCAGAACCACATAGTAGGTACACATTGAGAAATGTCTCGTGTATCAAAAACTGTGTGTCTCACTGTGTACTTTCGTTACGTAGTAACAAAATGGATGCCACATCTGTTACATCAATTTCATCGCTTTTAAAATTTATGTCGTTTTGTCGAAATAGTCTATTATTAGATATAGATAGATTTGATTAAGTAAATATATGTCATATTGAAGTAAATAAACTCTAAAATAGGCATTTATGTAACTTTAACCACTATAAAATAAAGAATTATTTACTATTTTGTCGGACGAGTAATTAAAGTGCCGAAATTACATCTACGTGTTGAGATGAGGTCGTTATGTGTGTGTGCCAGCTTGGAGAAAAAGTTACAACTACATGTCAAAGTGGCTGCTGTCTCACTGTGTACTACTCTCCCCTATACATATATAATTTATTATTATTTTCTTTAACCATGTTAAAATTTAAAATAATTGAAAATTGCATATAAATTTGTTATTTTTTTAATTTAATTTTTTAACATAGAAATTATTTTTTTTTAATCATTTTCGTTGCTGAATGTTAATTTCTTGATATTTTTGTAGTTTTCTGCAAGAATTATTCGAATTTTCATGATTGTCCATTAACATGCAGTACATAACAACTTTTAGTAGTTTTTTTTAACTCGTTTTTTTAAAGAAAATGGTTTAATTAAAAAAAGTATTAAAAATTGAGTTGTTCATTTGCTGTCATTTTTTTGAAACTGTAATAACTTAAAAAAGAAAATTTCACAATTGTGTGCTCTTCGAACTGTTACATCAAATTATTACTTTCTTTTTAAATCAAGAAACTAGGATTGTTGATTATTAAATTATCATCAGTTGATAAAGCATTTGAAGTTTTCAGTTGATGTTATAAATCCTCTTAACACTATTTCTACCGTGTTAAATGACATTTGATAGTTAACAATAAACGTTTAAAGTTTCGATTTATGTTTATTCTACTTGTAATTTTTAAAGCTAATAAGTATAAAAATAAGTCTCCAATATAATAAAATGATTTGTGATCGTTTTGAACTAAAAATTATAAATAAAATAACCATAATCGAAATCTTGTGTTAATTGACACCAGTAGAAATAAGGTTAATAAACTTAATCTTCAAGGAAAATTCCATATAGCTATCATGTTATTTGATACTTAACGTTTTAAAACAGAATTTATTATTTTGGTAAAACAATTTCCATAAAAGAAATTTATTTCATTTTAAATGTTGACAGGCATTATTAAAAAAAATCATAGTGCTTGAAATTTTTAGAATATACTAATTAAGTTTTAAGAAATATATTAAAAAGATTCATTGTGATTCCATATTGGAACGAAAATATACAGTTGTGGGATTTCCAAATTTCTGTGATTATTTATCGGCGGACCGTCTTTCAAAAGTATAATGGGCAATTAATCATAATTCAGTTATGTTCGGTAGCACACTTTTGCACGACACCTTTGCTATTTTCAACATTACAGAATAACAAGACTGCGGGAAGATCAAGATTTCTATGAAGAATAATTTTTTTAAAATTAATTATAACTCAGCAAATTCATCCAAATTTTGCAGATTTGATTGTTAAGGCTGTTCTTAACCGCTCTGTCCAACAAGCGTAAAACGTTTTTATATATTTACAAATTCATTTTTTAACGGAAAGGTATAAAATTGGAATGTCTGGCCATGGAAGCGATTTGGAATTGAACTGTTTTTTTCCATTTTTTGATCAATCAATTACCTATTGAGTTATCAGCGAATTCGACCACGTGAGAAACCCGTTTTTCGCCCGCTCTTGAGTGCTCTTTCTTCCTTCGCACGGAAATTCGGTTCAAAACGCCTACTTTGACACAATTTTCTGAAAGATCTATTGCGTTTGCGGATAAAAGGAAAAAACAGCTCGATTACATAGTTTCTGAACAATAACACAAGCTAGTTTCATGCATTTTCGAACAAAAATAAATTAAAACTTATGTCAGAAAGTTGCCCTTTTGGATTTGAGAACACCCTTAAATAGTACCATCAAGTATTTAAAAAAAAAAAGTTAAAATAAATTATGAATAATAATAAAAACTTTGGACTTTTATACGAATATTTATTGTGGATGCTTTTTCCCCCCTTCGTAACTTTGGACCTTTGTATGAATATTTCTTGAACATGGTTGTACTGTGTATGTACAAATAGTTAACTAAGATAATATCTGAAAAAGAAAAAGTATTTTATCTCTTTATTTTGTACGCCTTTTTTTCCTTTGCACCTTTGTTACTTTTGTAAATTTGGATCTTTGTATGAATATTTCTTGAACATGGCTGCATTGTGTATGTACACATAGTTAACTAAGATAACATCTGAAACAAAAAGGTATTTTATTTTTTTATTTTTCCCTTGGACTTAAAAGAGCCTTTTAGCATTTAAGTTTGATCGACGATCAAATGCAGAATGATTCACACAATCTGACAGCAAAGTTTTATTCTTGAGGTGTTGAATATTATTCAATAATACCAAAATATAATTTTCATTTGTTATCTCTCTTTAAAATAATACAGGGTGTGATCAAATAGTTGTCCTTGATAACATAGGTAAAAATGATGAACGGAATGAGAAGACGATAATTTGCATCCGAAATCCGATACACGGATACCTTTTAGAAATTAATATTTTATATGTGAAATAAACTTTAAGCATTCTTCAGGTATTCTTTTAAAAAATAGATCTAACAGTTAGAGTGTGTCAAAAGTATTTTTGTTTTTTGCACGCTTATATACCAAAGCCTGTTGCTGGCACTTGCTCACATCCCCACTATCGCTGAACGTAAAATGTTATATGATGAAAAGAATATAATGAAGAAGATATATGTTCCTCTATTCTCTATAATCATACAGACTTCTTTCTTTAATTTTTAGGTCACATAATGTGTGATACAGTTATTGCGATTTTATCCATTTTAAGCTATTATTTCAAACTAGGTCTTAAAGCCACTGAAGCTTCTCTCAAAATTAGTGAAGTTAAATTCTAGGGAAGATTAGAGTCGGTTAGCTCAAAACTGATTCATACATTTTAAACAAGGAGACCTTAGCTTTGAAATCAAACCCAGAAGTGGCAGGCCATCAGTCGTGAACATTTAGGAGTTGAACGGGAAAGTAAAGACCATTTAACTACTATCACTTGAAAACTTTTGGAAGAATTAGCATCCGTCAGGCCGAAATGTTGAAGCACTGAGTGGCATAAACTTAAGAGACAATATTTTAAAAGATATATTTTATTTTCATGCTTGCTGTTTAACAGTATAAAACTAAGTTTTTAATAACAACTGTTGAATCTCTATTCTCAAATGTTCATTCTGTCGTCAGTTTCTTCGGGTAATGCTCACACTAATCTCATCATGTGCCTCTATTCTTATAATTTGATAAACCTTATTCTTTTTTCGAAAGGTACTTTGATGAGAATATTTCGGAAGAGTCTCTGTTTCCGGGAAGATCTTAGAAATTTCGCATTGCCCCAACAATGTAATAGCTTCTTTTGAAGCTGTATCCCTATTTACTTCTATCTTCTATTCCAGTAGACTTTGCCTGTTCTGTTATTTAAGAATTCTGGCCTGATGGTAATTCTGATTCGAATACTGATGAAGAAACTATTGTGAGGCTCTTTAAGTTCTGCATGTTCTGCATGACGTCAAATTGTTTTACTTTTAATGATCGGTTCATTAAGCAAGTTAATGGGACGGCGATGCGGTCGCCACTCTCCATCACTATTGCTGAGTAAATAATGCAGTTTATAGAGAATAAAATTATTTGTAAAACAGGACCGACCATTAAGCTTTGGCGATGCTATTTTGATGTTGTATTCGTAATTTCTGAAGATCATAATCTTCCATTAATTTTACAAACAGCTAACTTAGTCTGTCCGGTAATACAATGTACCATTGACCATGAAGTTGATGTTTATACTTCCTCGGCATCCATTTTAAAAGAAGTGATGGCGGCTTCCATTAAAGTATCAGCACCTCTGTATATCGGAAATACACCTCTTCTGGATAATATCGGAACTCCAGATCAGGATGTCTCATTTCTCATAAGATCGCTGTAATTAAAACTTTGCCAATTAGAGCCCTTCGCTGTTGCAGTAATGAAGAACTCATCGAGATCGAAAAGAAAAAATACAGAAACGTATCGGAAAAAAATCTCGCATCTTTTTAAACCATTCGTTTTTTTTTTTTTTTTTTTTTTTACATATTTTGTCCCACAAAAATCGTTACAAGACTGAATAATCTGTGATATTTCATGTAAGCAATGTGACGCAATACATATCGGAGAGAATTTGAAAATACGGTTAGAATAACAGGGTCAGCTAGGTGGGGAGGCCTACCAAATGGCTTAAGCACTCACAACGGTTAGAATAACACCAGAATGCTTTTAATTCAAGAAACTTAAACCCTAAAATTGTAGTCCACGTCATACAAACCCATAATTTTCCAGATTTTGAGATGGCCAAGATCATTAAATCAAATTGCAACGTATACAAGAGTCGTATTTTTCTAGTAGGCATGGTTTACTAGATCGGCGAAATTTCCATGCAATGAGGCTAGTTCAATTCCAGCTGAATATGCCATTTTAATCTGACTCAAATGATTATACCTAGAAGTACAACGAAGTACCCCCAGCCCCTTGGCGTTGAAACGTTTCATGACTACAAACTTATAGTGAAACATATGACCGAGTATTCCAAAATTCGCCGGCTTGTATGTGGTGGAGAAGATTTGACAACAAGGGAAACTACCGTAAAATTGCATCATTTGGTTCAAAACCAAATATCCGCCATTTGAAGACATTTGAATCTTTCCAAAAGGCATTTCTACGAATTGAAATACCACGCTTCAGATTTGCGAGACAAGTATGTTTCACACAAAAATCCAAAACTTGTAACAGATGTAACACCCAACCTGTTCATCAAAAATGTGCCTTGTGTGAAGAGTCTCCATGTTTTAAGAACTTTTACACTGACACTCACTTTCACCAATAACCAAGTGATCGGACCTATTGTCATATGATCTTACAACGTCTTTACTAATCGTAACATTCGTGGCATAACGGCCTTTTTCTGTGTTAATAAGTCCAGATTCATTCATTCGTACCTTTCATTGCATTATAGAGCAACTCATTGTCTATATTAACAACGTTACAAACACATGCCAATGGCTCACAGTCAGATTCGAAAAAATGCTTATTGATTTATTTATCCGTTGGTGAAATGCTTGTGCAAATTGCCTTGCATCTCCTGTGGTGTTCTTTTCGGACAGGTAGTTGCAATTGATTTTTTGTTTCTCACGACAAGACCTTTCCAGCGATACCACTCTTATCAAAATCGGCGGCTATCACCTCAGGTAGTTAGTTCTCTTCTCAGTTTTTTTTCTTTCTTTTTACTTTCTTCTATCTTTACAAAAAGAAAGTATTGGATTGGTGAAAAATTTCGACTTCCGATTTTTAGTACAGGGGAAATGTACATTTTACCTTGCAAAAAGTCGGGGTAGAAGATTTTTTTTCTGAATTGTTTATAATGATGCCAACATGGAAAAACCAAGTTTTCTAACAAAATTTCTTAAGGCAAAATTTTCTGTGGCCAAAAAACAACAAAATTTTGGGACATTTTTTGATTTTTTTAAAATATCTCAAGACCCGTTACCGTAGTATATTATTTGTCAATTACAATATTAAAGATGATAAAATTCTCTACAACTTTCACATTCACAACTTTTTTATACACCCAATAGCAAGCGCAGTACGCCATTTCAAAAATAGGACAATTTTTTCAATTTTCTTAAAAACCGTGAAAAACTTAGTTCTACTCCGATTATTCAAAAGTTTCCCAGGCATTTAATCGTGTATGTCAACTTCGATATATTGGAAGCAGTAAAATACGTGTTTCAGGACCAAAATTAGCCTTTTTTGCACCCATGGCAAACATGGATCCCCCCCCCCCCCCCCCTAAAAAGTAAATTTACCACGAGAATTTCAATAAATCTGATAGCCGGATTTTGAAAATTTTAAGTTTGTAATCATTCAATATGTAATGCTAAACTACGTAATCAGCTTTGCCAAATATTGATTCATTAAAACCTTGAAAACGGAACCGAAATATATTCCGCTTTAAACAGGTTTCCATCTTAGCAGGTATAATTTTCCATATTCTTTGTCTTGAAAATATATACTAATTTTTTCTTTAAAGACAGGATTCCATATATACAGATTTCATTTTCAAAGATTTTACGGTAGTTGTAGTATTGAGGCGTTTAAAGTCACAATTATATGAATAACGAGACTAAATTAGTCACACGAAGACATTCCGCAAGGTAATAATTAAACCTATGGAAGCGTTCTTGACAAATATCTCGCTTGCATTTTATTACTTTTGAATAAAAAAAAATTCATGTGATACCTGAGATCAATATCTATTGTTGTATTTTTGTAGTTTTTCGGGTTTGGTTGATTTTTTTTTTTTTTTAATTATTTAGACACTTTCATTTTTGGAAATCTGTTTGGAACCCCGTTCTGAAATTTAAAGTATCCTGTTTGAGTTTTAAAGCATTTATTATATAATCTTAAAGTTTTATATATTTTTGCATGCTGAAATGATATAATCTCTTATTATATTTATTGATATAAGTGGAAAAAAATTTGACAATATTTTTTAAAACTAATCTTTTAAATATTTTAATTTGTATATAGACTTCTAAAAATTGGTAGCAGTAAATTATGTATTATTTGCACACTCACGTCTTTAGTTTCATCTCAACAGACGTTTTATATTCAATTAATTTACATAATTTTAAATAAAAGGGCAGAGTGTAGATGAATTAGACAATTTTTATATTTAGACAGTAACTTTAAATGTATACAATGTTAACTTCAAAGCATTGTTTAAATGAATTTTTAAGTAACTTATTGGCACGATAGTTTCAATTAAGAAAGATTTCTTGTTTAATTTTAATGATTTTTATAATTTTGTAATTTTTATAATGCATACATATTTTTCCACGTATCAACACACTACAATGGTATATTTTTATTTTATTTTCCAAATATTGATAACATATGCTTTAATGTTTTACTGTTTTGAAGATAGCAAACATCGGATTGTAGTTCCATATAAAAGAATGGACTCAAAAAATTTAAAATTTTTATGTAAAAGAAATATTTTTACCTTATAAAATAGCTACAATAAAAATGACAACAGATTATTTCACAAATGCATTTATCTCTTGTAAAATTAAAAATTCTTTCAGTAAAATATTTGAGATCACTAGTTTCATAAAAATATTTAAAAGATTAGTTTTAAAAAATATTGTCAAAATTTTTTCCCACTTATATCAATAAATATGACAAGAGATTATATCATTTTAGCATGCAAAAATATATAAAACTTTAAGATTATGTATTAATTGCTTTAAAGCTCAAACAGGATACTTTAAATTTCAGAACGGGGTTCCAAACAGTTTTCCAAAAATGAAAGTGTCTGAATATATATATAAAAAAATGCAACCAAACCCGAAAAAATACAAAAGCACAACATTGGATATTGATCTCAGGTATCCTCAGGTATTTTTTTTTAATTTAAAAGTAATAAAATGCAAGCGAGATATTTGTTAAGAACGCTCCCATATGTTTAATATTACCTTGCGAATGTCTTTGTGTGACTAATTTAGTCTCATTATTCATATAACTGTGACTTTAAATGCTCCAATACTGCAACTACCGTAAAATTTTTGAAAATGATATCTGTATATACGAAATCCGGTCTTTAAAGAAAAAATTATATATTTTCACGAGAAAAAATATAAAAAATTATACCTGCTAAGATGGAAACCTGTTTAAAGCGGAATATATTTAGATTCCTTTCGGTTCCGTTTTCAAGGTTTTAATGAATCAATATTTGGCAAAGCTGATTACGTAGTTTAGCATTACATATTGAATGATTACAAACTTAAAATTTTCAAAATCCGGCTATCAGATTTATTGAAATTTTCGTGGTAAATTTACTTTTTAGGGGGGGGGGGGGGGGAAGGCAATCCATGTTTGCCACGGTTGCAAAAAAGGCTAGCTTTGGTCCTGAAACACGTATTTTATTGCTACCAATATATCGAAGATGACATACACGATTAAATCCATAGGAAACTTTTAAATAATCGGGGCAGAACTACGTTTTTCATGGTTTTCAAGAAAATTGAAAAAATTGTCCTATTTTTGAAATGGCGTACTATCTATTGTACTTGCTATTGGGTGTATAAAAAAGTTGTAAATATGAAAGTTGTAGAGAATTTTATCATCTTTAATATTGTAATTGACAAATAATATACTACGGCAAAGGGGCTCGAGATATTTTAAAAAAATCAAAAAATGTCCCAAAATTTTGTTGTTTTTTGGCCACAGAAAATTTAGCCTTAAGAAATTTTGTTAGAAAACTTAGTTTTTCCATGTTGGCATCATTATAAGCAATACAGAAGAAAAAAATCTTCTACCCGACCTTTTGCAAGGTGACCCCCTTTTCTGGTACATGACCCCTGGACTATTTCAATGGATTTATACGTTTTAGCAGGTCCTGAACACGATTTGATGGTTTTTAGAAAATGTCTGTCTGTGAGTCGGTCTGTCACTCTGTCACTCTGTGAGTCTGCATGTGAGTCCTCCAAGTTACCTGTGAATAATACCTCTGGAGGTGCCTTGCCAGGTGAAGGTCTCGTCACCTGATCAAGGTTCTAAATTACGAGGCCAACTTGAGTGGCAAAGCGCAGGTACAAAACAATAAGATCAAAATGTTAAGTAACCGTTTTAACTAAGTTCACAGCTAAGCAGTACGCACAGTCGATAGGATGAGGATCTAGGCCCTCGTCAGATTTATTGCCGCTACGCGGCGATTAGGTGATCACCTCCCCGATAACAGGTATACCAGCTGGGGAGACCCGGCAGGTAGGGGCCTGGTCATCGGTTAAAAAAAAAGGAGTCTGTATGTGACAAAAATTTTATGGGCCCTCTATCCCAATAACTAATGCACGGAATTTCCTAAAACTTTAGATTCAGTTAGACCTTGATATAAACTGGTGCTGATTGCTTTTTAGTGTAAATCGTCTAATAGGTGGCACTGCTATGCTGCATTTTTTATGATTTCCGCAACAGTTATATCTCAAGAACTAATGCACGGATTTTCATAAAACTTCAGATTCAGTTAGTCCATGATATAATTTGGTACTGATTACTTTTTTGTGAAAATCGCCTTACAGGTGGCGCTGCTATACTGCATTAGTCATGATTGTCCCAATAGCTGTATAGCTCAAGAACTTATGCATGATTTTTCATCAAGCTTCAGATTCAGTTAATCCCTTGTATAAATTGCTCCTAATTTGTTTTTGGTGTAAATCGCCCGACAGGTGGCGCTGCTATGCAATTTTTTTTACCATTTCCGCAATAGCTCTATCTCAAGAACTAATGCACGGAATTTCTCAAAACTTTAGATTCAGTTAGAAGTTGACATAAGTTGTTGATGATTAGATTTTGGTGTAAAGCACCTAATCGGTGACGCAGATATGCTGCATTTTTTAGGAAGTATTAACATGTAGAAGATAGAAAAAAGTTTTGGATTGCGACATCCGACAAGTTTTTTTTATTAATTTCATGGCACTCAGGTTAAAATTAAAAGATTAATTTGATGAAATATCGCATCATAAAATAGTTAATATTTTGTCATAATTTACAATACAATTTTTTTTTGTATTATCTTTTATTTAAGATAGATTTATTGTAGAGGCATATTTTTAAATTTTTTTCCAAATAACTTACGGAGATGTAGTTTTATTTTAACATTATTCGTGGCCAAATATATCATTTCCCATGACTATTAATGTTAAGAGTAGACTTTTTTTCTTCCAACATTTGTAAATTTGTAATTGAGAGAAAATCAACAAATGGTAATAGAAGCTTTTTTCATTTGAATTTTCTGCATTACTTATTTGTGATAACTTCCCATCTTTTGTAATATTTTAATTCGCTAACGTGCAAGCATGCGGTGTTTAGAAGTATATTTCTCTTCTAATTCAGAAAAGTTATGTCAAATGTTGACGAGCCTGATAATTTATGTACCACAAATCTAAAGTTAATAAAAAAAAATATTAATATTTTTATGTGGTTGACACTTCGTCACTAGTTCAAACATTTCTTCTCTATTTTTTATTGTAATCTTTTTCCTTCCGGAAGAATTTCTTTTCCTCTGAAAGTATAAACTTTTTTTAGATATGTGAACTCATTTTCATAAAGTGTCCTTATACCCTTTAAAAAGTATTGTAAATCGAGAAATTACAGAATTTAGAATGTTTTATTTTAAAATAATGATGTTTCTGTTTATTCATGAGATGATGAAAAAACTTTTACTGAAAATTTTCGAGACATTCCTCAGAACCTCCAGTGGCTCCAGAATGCTGCGCGATATCGTTTGAGAATCACTGCTTCAAAGTAATAATAAATTTATTGGCTAAGTGTATTTTTATACATGTTTACACTTAAATCAATATGCTATAAAAGCATTCATGTGTACAGTCATAATCGCACTTCTATTTAAATGTTTTAAAAAATGTATATTTGAAAATACTTTTGAAAGTTGTTTTTAAATCAACAAACTATAATGGAAATTTTTGAATGTATTTCCAATACATTTTTTCAAACAATGCTACTCAAATTGCACTGAATGTTATAATGAAAGTTCATAATTTATTTCATAATTTATCGAATCTCTTGCAAAGGACTTTCACTTCCTATTATCATATGCATAGAAAAAGCATATATTACATGCATTGCAAGACCTTATTTTTTCGAAGGTTTCGAAAGTAATTTATAAACAAGAAAAAGTCGCCGAGAAAAAATAATCCAATACATACTTTACTTCTATTTCAGAAGTTAATCTAGCGAAAAACCAGAAAAGATTTGGAAAATAAAATAAAACAGAATCATACAATTAGATTCTTTTTTTCTCAGGTTGTTCTATAGCTGACTTTCCACAATTTTCTTTTTTGGATCTGGCAACAGGCACATACGGAAGGGTCACGTGATTGATAACTTAAACCCAGACTTCGTCTCCCGTGTTCTAATGGAATGACCGTTTGCTATTGACTGGCCTAGTGAATAATGCATCTTACTGTGCAAAACCTAGTTTGAAATTTTGTCATTTATCGTTTGATTTTTCTTAAATGGTAGTTTCGAAAGCAGATGGAGATGAACGGTTCTTAAAGAGTCAACGGTTTGAGAAAATACGCATACATAAATTCCTTTTTTAATTTCTTCATTCTTTTGAAACTATATTAATACACCTTTGAATTCAATTTTGGTTTTTTTTTTTTTTTTTTTTTTTTTTTTTTTTTTTATAACATGTCGAAAATTTATATTGCCGAAATATCAATATATATATACATATATATATATATATTAACTGATGATTTTGAAAGTAACTGATTAATATCGAAATGAAAAGATAGTATAATTGTGGCAAGTTATTTCAAAACACAGATTTGCGCATTGCCAGATTTCAATCTGAAAGAGTGAAACAGAGAGTATTTATTCTTCTGAAGATAAGCAATATTTTACTACATATTTAACTCACATAAGAAATATTTTTGTGGTAATTTGATAATCATATTTCTAACCGTGCTGCCTTATTTTAGCCCGTTATCAATTAGAGTTGACAGATCGGAAAAATCCACAAAGGGGATTACACGGTGTAAATGTGAACTCATCTTAAGATTTTTGCACTTTCTGCATCTGTGAATTGGTAGAGTTCAGATACATAATGCATCTGAAGCAATCGGAATATGCTTAATTTCCAAAACTGATGGATTTGCGCACTGGTATTTTTCTTGATATCATCGAACAATTGTAAATATTCAATAATAAGCATTTGAAAAAAGACAGTCACTGAAATTTTCTTTTGTTATATTATTACTAGGGTGCTCTGACCCCCTGCGCCCTTCGTGCGCCAACCCCCAAAATGTTTTTGGTCTCTCGCTCTCTCTCTCTATCTGGTATATGCTACGCCGGATGTCTGTTTTTTTATTGTCTGTCTGTCTGTCTACACCCTCTCGGCTGTCTGTATGCTTTCCTTCTGCTGTCTGTTGTCTGTCTGCTATCTGCTGTCTATCTGTAAGCTCTATGTTTGTCTGTCTGCCTAGTCTCTCTGCTACCTGTATGCTTCCTCTCTGCCTTTTAATTGTCTACTGTCTGTCCACACACTGCCGGATGTTTGTATGCTATCTGTAAGCTCTCTGTTTGCATTCTGTCTACTTTCTCTCTCTGCTATTTGTCTGTCCACTGTATGTCTTTCTTCTACCTGTTGTCTGTCCCATCTTTGCCGACTGTCTGTCTGCTATCAGCAGTCTGCTGTCTGTCTACACTCTATCAGCTGTCTGTATTCTGTATGTCTATCAGCTATGTCTGTCTGCCTGCTCGCTGTTTTTTGTGTGCTGTCTGCCATCTACTGTATGTCTATCTGCTATCTTATATATATGTATGTCTGCTATCTGATTTCTGTTGTATGTCTGTCTGCCTGCTATCTACTGTTTGATGTATGCTATGTACAGTCTGTGTACACTCTGTCAGCTGCCTGTCTGTTGTTTGTCTGTTTCCTGTCTGCCTGCTGTCTGCTTGTTTGGTATCTGTCTGCACTTTGTCGGTTGTATGCCTGTTTGATATCTGTTATCTGTCTGTTTTCAATTTGCTGTCCATCTGGTTTCTACCTCCTGTTTGCCTTCTATTTGTTAACACTCTGTCAACTGCCTGTCTGCTGTCTAGTGTTCAACAAATCGCGCATTTAACATATATTCGTTTCACATATTCGTATTCTTTTGTGCAGACCTGTAAAAAAAAACTATAAACGCTATGTACACACTCTTCAAGAAAAAACATGCTGTAGGTGGCTGTAACAACATATTAAAATTACATTACAGTTAGCATTCTACAAATCCTCTATTTTACATATATTCGTAGTTTTTGTGCGGCCCTGTAAAATAACTATAAATGCTATATGTGCTTTCTTAGTGAAAAACATCCTGTAGATGACTGTAACGACATACTAAAATTGCTTTCTACAAATCTCGCAATTAACATACATTCGTATTCTTTTTTGCGACCCTGTAAAATAACTATAAATGCTATATATATTTTCTTAGAGAAAAAAACATGCTGTAGGTGACTATAAAAACATACTAAAATTTCATTACCATCAGCGTTCTACAAAGCCCGCAATTAACATATATTCGTATTATTTTGTGCGTCCCTGTTAAATAACTATAAATGCTATATACACCCTCTTCTAGGAAAAAACATTCTGTAGATGACTGTAACAACATACTAAAGTTACATTACCGTCATTCATATATTCGTGTTATTTTGTGCTGTCCTGTATAAATAACTATAAATGCTATACACCCTCTTGTAGGTAAGAAATTCTGTAGCTGACTGTAACTGTGACAACATACTAAAATTACATTACCGTTAACGTTCTACAAATCTCGCAATTAACATATATTGGATTTATTCGTTTAATCAGTCGTTTCATAAAATCGCTTCATAAAGTCGCTCCATTAAGATGCTATATTAGATAGATCAAGTGGTTATAGCGATACTTTCAGAAATTATTCATGATCACTCAGCTTTAAAGTTGTTAAGTATAAACCACTATAAGGATGGATTTTTCAAATAATTTTCGGCAGAATTTTGACTGTTTTAAGTGAGTACATTTACATTAAAACGAAAGACAAATAATAATAATAATAATAAAAAAAAAATTAGCGCATCATGTAAATGCAATGTTGAAGTGGAAATTTCTGTTGCAGAAAACATTGTTTAGCAAAATCTAATAACGTTAAGGCCATATCAACCTTATATATGCCTTTTCTATATGCTAAAGCTGGAAATTTGTCGATGACATTTCTGGCGAATAAATATCACAGCTGTTTGGTTCTTCAAAAATAATTAATAAGTTTTATTTAATGCAATTCATATTTGACTATACCTTCAGTATATTTTTGATTCGATACTAAAACTTTCGTCCTTGAAGACAAGAACATTATTTTTTCATCGCAGTGGTGTAGTCGTAAGAAAAGCAGAAGGCATATGCTATAAGCAGAGGGTATAGCCTGCAGTGTATATACTGTAGCTTTTTTGAGAAACGGGGGGTATACGGTGTTCCTTAAAAAAATCCAGAAGGTATACGGCGTATACCACCGTATACCCTCCACTACATCCCTGTTCATCAGTGGAAGCGGGATGTTTCTTTCTCTCGAACTTATATCTTTCTTCTTTTCCTTCAACAACAACTTCCAGTTCCCTTTTAATACTTTCCAATATAGTCAAAAAATGTTGACGATTTCGGTTTGTCTGTCTGTCCGTACTCTAACTCCCGTAAATATACTTGGATTACCATGAGATTTTCAATTGATTTTGAACTCTACTATAACATGTTTTCTATTGAAACTGAAGTTGTAGCATTTATAGTTCGTTTACAGGTACACAAAAAGGAGATTCGTTACATTATGGTCTATGAAAATAAAATCGTTTGCGCTGCATTTTGACAATTTTACAATGCTTCAAACATAATGAAATTGATATGGATCTCTAAGGTGGACTACAGCATGTTTTCTATAGATTATGTGGTGTATAGCATTTATCATTCATTTACAAAAATACGTAGAACAATTCAGCTACAGAACTGACTTTGAGCGATAATTGTTGGAATTCCGTTTTGGCCTTTGATATGCATTTTTAAATTTAATTAATTTTTAGTGTATGCCCGCTGCTGCAGTCCTTACGTTGCGATAAAAAATTTTATTGACAAGAAATATTATGTAACATATGTATTCGTAAAGTGACGAAACGAATCGAAAAAAAAGAGTTTTGAGCTATTAATTATAGGTGTAGATTTACGGTCGCCAGTCGCCACGTGGCGACTAACTTTCAGTGTCTTAGTTGCCAGAGATCAATTTCCAGTGTTCCCAATCCTCGCCGCGGAATTCTTATGTTTTTTTTCTTTTGCAAATAGAAAAGCACCTGCTCTTTTCACTGGCCGAGATCAAGTATGACCTTGATAAAAAGTCAGTGAATTTTTGCGATCTCAGTTACCGTTGTGAACGCTGCCCCTGTTATGTACTGCTTTCTTACCGAAAATTATGTTCGAATATAATTCTGCGCATGTCTGCTCCACTACAAAGCTCAGCAGCTGCGAAACTCAGCACATGAGTGCGCTAATGATAAAGCTTCTCCTTTGGACACCAGCGAAAGCAAGCATTTCTTCGAAGGTTTCGTCCGAAATCCAGAGTTGAAATAAATACTCCTTTACTGCAGATCTGCTCACGAGACAGTTCAAAATTCCCGATACGATGGAGATTATTTAAGGGCTTTGGACCATGGAGTGGCGAGGATAGAGGATTCCGAACTGTGAAGAAAAAAGAACAAAAAGAAAAAGAAACTCGCACGAAAAAATACTTAACGCGAGGTATATTCTTGCTCTGTAAATGTTTTCTGCAAGTGCAAGATTTTTATAGTGCAAAATAATCTTACACATTCCTCTAATATTTCCCATTATCATGACTGCTTAGCTTATAAATGTTTTGTTATTCAATTGTTATTGTATCTTGTCCAACTTTATCTATTAATTTTTTCAGATTTATTTTATACTTTTGTAATATCAAAGTTCCAAGAATTTTAGGATTAAATTAAATATACACATTTGTTGTAATTAGTCTGTTTTGTTGTATATGTGTATTTATTAATTGAACTATTTTTCATTTTGAATTTTTGAGTTTTTTTGTTAAGTTTTTTCCATATAAACACTATTATTTTGTGAGTTTGTTTCACAATGTGGCCACTAGATTTTGGTTAGGAGCCAAAGTGGCGACTGGAATTTTGGGGTTTAGGAGCCACTGGCTTTTTAAAAATTCTGGGAATCTGCACCTATACTATTAATGCGAAAGTAATCCCAAAGATATATTTCAATATGTCATTTATCTTTATAGATGGCTGATTTAGAGCGATTTTATCATTCTCACATAACAGGTGTTGTGAAGTCATGCTATCTACAAATTTTTAAATAAAGAGTTCATATAAAATTTAATAGACAATCAACAGCTATTGCAAGATTTCGTTCTAAAAATGAAATTAAAGCAAAAATTTTTTGGCAGTGTACTTATCCGCAAAAAAGCATAATTAGAGAATCCCTGGAAATTGAATTGAGAATTAAAGATGTTTGTAATGAAGGGGTTTCTTACAATATACACAAGTTGTGGTTAAATGTTTTGAAACAACATTTAACTCAAGGTTAAAGAGGTCTCGCACAGTTATCGACATTAATATTCTGGTTTCTTCATATTTCTCTGTTGTAAATGAATAGTTACAGCTGTACAGATGGCGCTGGTGGCGGGTTAACATAGTATGTTTGTATTTGACTTTTACAATCTATAAGTACTTGTGTATCTCGATACTCAAACATGGCCTTGATTATGGCCACAGAGTGGTTGAAACTTGTCGGTTTTTTAGATTTTTAAAATTTTATTTTTAATGTTTTGAAAGTTTTTACATTTTGTGAACGTATTACAACTGATAAGCAAACGGGCATGAAGCATAAATGTTGAAGTGAGCTAATCGGTTTTTCTCAAGAAAAATGAAATACATAACAACAAAAAATACCGAAATGCTTCCATGATTGCAAATTGCTCTTGATTTCTCTATCAGAATTTTCCGATTTGGCGAGGCATTAACAATGTAAGTTAAATTATGAATAAAACTAACATGTTGCAATACTTTTAGCATACATCTAAGGGTGAACTAACTGGTCGCCGAAGGCGGCTAGTTTTCATATAATGTCTCAAAGAAAAATTTTCTTCTAGTCGGTATATTATCTTTTTTATAACACAGTAAATTAACGTGAAAGACTGCGAGGTTTAGACGAGGGTTGGCGAGCGAGCTCGTAGGGGGCAAAGCTGCTTAGTAATAATAATAAAAAACTATTAATTTATAATATATTTTAGATATAAAGCTAATTGTTTACCCGATTTAAAACTATTTCTTTTGCTACCTCCCCTCCCCCCACCCCACCATGAAAACACAGCCTTTTTGCATTGAGTCACTTTACGAATAAGTTTGCCATATGTTCCTCATTAAATCGAATGGTTATTGAGACTTCGGTTGACAAACTTAATTTATTTGTAAAGATTAACTGTCCACAGATCGTAATTGATTTCTTTATAAGATTAGTCCAATCAAAATGTTTGTTTTCGAATTCCAAATGTATATGCTGTTTGAATGTATCGTTCGATGTTTAAAGCGACGAATCAAAACAACGACTGTCAGAAGAAGCCTTATAATGATGAGAATTAAGGGAATAAATTTGTTTTAATTATATGATGAGAATTTCTGGTGTAACAGAAAGATTTTCATGAAAGGTAATTACGAATATTTGTTTGCCTTAAAAACATTATTTTTCTACAACAGTTCTTGCGTTTAATTCCCTTACTCTTTTTACTGTTTTTAGTATTTTTCTATTACCTGTTGTTTTACCTGTAAAAATAGTTTTTTTTAAACATTCTTTTATAAGCATTCAATGTTTATCTTAAAAATCACAACTTACCTCATGACTGCAATTCGTGTAGTTCCAAAAGAAATTCAGTTACATTACGTTCATTTGGCGTGATCCCGATTATTGAAAATTCGCCACTTTGGTTTGCGCTTGGTAGAAACCGCGAACTTGCAAATTTATTAAAAAAATTATAATTTTTGCTCTGTTTCTTTTTCAAGATATGGCAACAGGAAAGAAATAAGTTATTATCTGAACTATCTATGCAGGATTTCTAAGTTGTTTTCTAAACACAATTAATTATAATTTAGATAATATCAAACTATCAATTAATTAAAACGCATTTTTTAAACATATTACACGCTTTGTTTTTTATTTATATTTCCTGCTATTTAGTTTTAAAATATTTCGTTATTGCAGTTTCACAGCCGGTTTGTCTTTTTGGCCAGCTTAGTTTAGCACATAATTAACTCCATTGATTTTGTAACTATTAAAGATTGCTACTAAAGATAGCCCATCCACACACACGCGCGCACAAAATGAAGAATGTTATGCTTGAGATGTAGAATATACATAAATTATGAATGCAAAACAATAAGAATGTAAAAGCAAATTAACGTCTTATGCCCCAAATTATGAATCAATGAAGAATTAACCTTTGAAAATACTTTCCCTAAATGTTTAAAAATCATTAAATAAATTTTAGAAAAATTAGACTCTATTAAAATTAATAAACTTTCTCAACAGTAAAAGATTTTTGTGGATTATTTAGAAACCTTTAACCTTTAAAAGCATTTTCCTAAATTTTTAAAAATCATTAAATAAAGATTAGAAAAACTGGAATCTATTATAATTAATAAACTTTATCAGCATTAAAAAGTTTTTGTGGATCATTTAGCCTTTAAAAGCATTTTTTTATTTAACCTTTAAAAGCATTTTTCCTAAATTTTTAAAAAAACATTAAGTAAATTGAAGAAAAATTAGGATTTATTAAAATTAATAAACTTAATCAGCATAAAAAGGTTTTTGTGGATTTTTTAGAAACCTTTAACATTTTAAAACATTTTTCCCAATTTTTAAAAAATCATTAAATAAGCTTTAGAAAAATTTGAATTTATTAAAATTAATAAAGTTAATCAACATTAAAACATTTTTGTGAATTATTTAGAAACCTTTAACCTTTAAAAGCATTGCCCCTAAATTTTTAAAAATCATTAAATAAATTTAACAAAAATTAGGATTTATTAAAATTAATAAATTTAATCAGTATTAAAAGGCTTTTGTGGATTATTTAGAAGTATTCTCAAATCATCTCTTTTAAATGTTATTTTTAGTATTTTATAAAACTAGTAAATTTTCAGATCAGGGCCCTCAATTTCAATTTAGCAAGACATTATTAAAAAAAAATCGAAATTAATAATGTTAGATTATTTGTATATTTCTAAGCATATAGGATTTCCAAAATATTGAGAAAATCTAATTTTTAAGAACATCAAATTATCCTGATTTTTTTAAATTTTCTCGTTTAGTTATGCTATGAAATTCAGTTGCTAGGCAATCATTAAATGAAAAAAAAAGAAAAAAAAAGTAAAAAAATATTATCGTCAAATTAAAAAAAAAAAAAATTATAAGGAAAAATGTTTTATATTTTTTAAACATAAGAGCAAAATTCCACCCTGAATGAGAATACAGAGAATTGCGAATGGCCGAGTAGATTATTGGAGGAATTTCAAGACATCGCATAGAGAAAATTCAGCGTCCATAATGTAACATTCAAATCAACTATTCAAATGTTCCATTTTCATTTCAGTGAATGATGAAATATGAAAATCGTCGGAATTCACAAAGAAAAGCATTATGACTTAAAAGAAAAGGTTCTATATTCTTCAAACGATTCAACCAAATTTAACCAAAACCTATATAGCTAATTCCAGGTACCTCACAAACATATATATTAATTACAAGCTAATCGGATGCTTTTTGTGGCAGTTATAACGCGACACACAAACCACAGACATGAAAAAAAAAATCGTCTCTACAATAAAGCTTCACTTGACGTTTCGGCAATTAGAAAATGTACAAATGCAATGGCCTTACATGCGAGTAGGGGAGACTGGGGAGGGTTAACTCATTTTTTACAAAATTATTTTTTGTTTTTTAAATATTGAACTTAGAATAAAGTTTCATATATCATTTTATTCGTTATACAATCAGTTATCAAAATAAAATTCCGACATAAGTGTACTATATAAGAAACTTGAAAAATGATTGATTTTAAACATGACAAAATAATGGGTCAAGGCTCCCTACATATGGGAGGCTTGACCCACTTTATTTTATATTGAAATATTTGTTTAGAGAAATAAAATCAGTTTTAAAAAAAGGCAGAATAACTTTATGCCACATGTTTTAATTAATATAAAAGGTTATGAAAGCTAATAAAAGTTATAAAAGTTAAAAAAGTAATAAGTTTTAATTAATATAAAAAATATTTGGGAAAATGTGATGTATAAACAAACCTATGCTTAGATGAAATTCAAAGCACAGGAGAAAATTTCCGTTTTAAACACCCACCTTTTTTTTACACTCGACCTAGCAACACTATGCTGCCACATAGTTTGGCTTCATCACATTATGTTCATCTTGGCGAAATTTGTCAAAATTCCTTCCTAAAGTGTTTTGATCGATGTTATGTTCTTTTGCAGATGAATGGATACCTAACAACATTTCTTAAGGCTTCTGCTCTCACCATTTCTAGTATTTTTCATTCTTTCTATTTACCTACTATCGGTACTATTTAAATGAAATAGAAGTTCCTATCAACTTTCCAATTTATATTTCAGTTTAATTTAATTTTATTTTTTTTTTTGCTTCTTACAGCAATTTTTCTCATCTTCATTTAATCAGTTTTAAACATTTTCCTTTCTATCACTTCATTTTACTGAAGCTTTACAGAATAAATTATTTTAGTAATATAACCATTTACCCTTCATTATGAACAGTTTGTAATAAAAATATTTCGCAAAGCATTTAATTAGGAAGCTTTGGCCATCTGGTCAACTGTTCTCACATTGATGGGGTCAAGCCTCCCCACATAGCCACTTTTTAAAGTATAGCACATAGTTATATTTAGCCTAATTTGCTGTGCAATCTTTATGCCTGGAATGGAAGCTCAATATTTCTACATTACTTAAAACCTACATACTTAAATTTCTATGATATATTTTATCTGAGAAAATCTTACAAAACTTTTCTAAAAAATACACCTTTTTTAGCTGAAAACTCTTCACAATTGATTTTTCCACACCTGTTACAATTATCTTCACGAAACAACAACTATAATGCAGTTTTATATAAGTATGACAAGCAGAAGCAATGCAGTTTTGTATAGGTATGGCAAGCAGAAAACTTAAAACTACAATTAAGGAACATATAGCAGACATTAAATACAACAGAAGAACCACGGCTTTGGCCAGATTTTGCAGCAAAGAACCTTTACAGATCGATTTTAAAAATAGCAGAATAATTTATCCTTCAAGATTTTATTTACGATCCATTATCCTGGAATCAATAGAGATATTTTTTAAGCAACGAGAATATTTGCAATGATTCAGTGTCCCTTGAGTGACTTAAATTTGGAAAGAGATGCTATGCGGTTTTAATAACAATAGTAAAAATTTAGTGAAAATTAGACTACGCTCACAAATATCCAATTTCATTTTAAGTTTGCAAGATTTTCATTATGCATGATTCTTATGACGTTATTTACCAAGTTATTGTTTTAAAATTTGTTTGCGAAAATATTTCTGTCATGAATGATTTTGAAAATGTCGCCGTTTGTGCGATGAAACGAGCGTTAATCTAAATAAAGGTATTTTATCACTTTTATAGCATTTTTAGCTTTGTTACAAAGACTATTGTTTGAGCATTTGAGTAGCTTTGGTTGCTACCTATTGGCAAAACTCTGAAATTCTTTTAAATATGAAAACTAAAGGGTGTGTCAAGCTTCCCCTATGGCCAACCCTCCCCAGTCCCCCATAAAGAAATTTTTCCGAACTGAAACTTTTCACTCAGTCTATTTCAAGATTAAGAAAGCCGAATAGTTTCATTTGAAAGAAAAATACCCATTTACAAATACTAGAGGATCCAACCTCAATCTTCCAAGTTACAGAATATAAAGGAAAACTATTTTTTGTATTAATATACTTTTTTAGATTATTCACCAACAACACCAGAAAGCATTTTTATTTGAAAAGTATCGATTTTGCACTCAAATGAAGTTTTGAAATTTATTAAAATATTTATTTTTTATGAGTTAATAGCCGAAAAAATCGCGAAAGATTTTGTTACTTATAGTAGTCCTTTTTAACTCTGTTCATTTCAGTTGTTGAAGTGCATAGTTCGATTATATTTCTATTAAATTTCTGTTTCATTTATATTATTTTATTTTATTGATGAAGTTTTTAACTTCGTTGTGGTATATCAGCCGGAAACGAATGCTGAATTCCATGCAATAAAGATAGATAAAAAAAAAGATATGTTTGAAAATTATTCTAAAATCATAAAAAATGAGTAAATTGCGATGCTGTTTTCAAACAAATTGCAGTACAGTTTTGAAACAAATTGCCTTTGCAGGAACATTTATTTTTCTAATCGACGGTGTAAAAATTGAAAATGTGCGATGTTTAGGAGTTTAAAAAATTGCAGTAAAAGCGAAATTTAATCGTCTGCTGTTGCCAACATCAAAATGACGTCAATGTTCCGAACGGACACGTTTATCCATTATAATAAAGACTAGAGGATCGAACGCAGGCTTTCTGGGTTATGAAAACATAGATGAAAACTTTATTATTATTATTATTATTATTATTATTGAAACTCTTAGATTTTTTTAATTTAATGTAACTTTTTAGATTGCTCACTAACAATACCCAGTATTTTTATGTAAAAAATATCAATAAAATATTCAAATAAAGTTTTGAAAATTATTAAAAGCGATACTTTCGTAGGTTCCGCATGTCAAGGGTTAATAGTAGAAGAAATCATCAAAGATCTCTACTTACAGCAGCCTTTTTTCTTATGACAGTTTCAGGGATTTAAGAGCGTAGTTCAATTACATGTATTTTACCTTTTACTGCCCAAGAAGGATGCTCAAATTAAGAAACGAAGTCTGTAGAGCTCAGATGTACCTCCCGGTCCCCTGCATTGGGAAGTTGCAATCAGCTGATGACCTTTTCATCCGCCAGTCACAAATGCCCAGTTGACCTCCAGCAGCGCCCACAATCCTCTCATCTACCAACCAGAACTGCCCTCCAACGTTTGTTTGACCTCCAATGGTCGATTGTGATGTCATTTGACCCTATTGAGGTCTTAAAAAATACAAAATTTAGCTGAACCCGCTGGTAAACGCGACAGAGGGCGGTGTGGTGTTTGGTATGTAAATAAATGTAATGATGACAATATTTGTTAAAAAGCGATAACGAGTAATAATATACAAAGCTCCGACCCGACATTGGGCAATGAATGAGGGTTGAATCCGAGCCCCTGGCTCAGTGATGGAGTGATATAGAAATGTCACATAAACAAAATACGTTTTGTTTATATTATTTTATTGATGAAGTTTTAATTTCTTTAGGGTATTATTAGCCAGAAACAAATGTTCCACTATTTAGATTGTTTTAAGGGCAAGCGGATTAATCTTTCGTAATCGTGTTGCATGCGATATAGATGGCTGTTTTTAAAAAAATATTTGAAAAAAATCATAAAAAATCAGTAAATAGGGATACAATTTTTAAAAAATTGCGTTCGAAAGAAAAATTTTTCCCTATTCAACGGTGTAAAAATTGAAATTGTGTGATGATTAAAAGTTAAACAAATGGCCGTAAAAGCGAAATTTATTGTTCAGGTGTTGCCACAGTCAATATAACGCCAACGTTACCCTCGGATATGTTTTTGCTTTATAATATATATTTCTGCTTTGTCGAACGAATAAGGCTTATTATTTTACGTGTTAGCATAAATAATTAAAATGAAATATCAACAACCCTGCTTCTTATGCCAAAGTATCTATTTAATTTTACAATTTTTTTTTTTTGAAAAAAAAAAAAAATATTTCCCAATACATTTTTTTTACTTTAGATATTGTATTGGAACATGGTAAACTAAAGTATTTATGACTCATCCTAAATTGTTACTGCCAATCAATGTTTTAAATTAATTTAAAAATATGTATTTTTTATTACACTTTAAAGTACCGTCTTAAAATAAAGAATTAAAATGAAATATGAAGAACTTTGCTTCCTATAACCCTAAATTAATTTTCAAAGGATAGAAGTCAGTTTGCTCAGCCAAAATATCTTTTTAATTTCACGAATTTTTATTCATTCATTTATTTTTTTTTTTTGAAAAAAAGAATTTTTTTTTAAACATTTTTTCTAGTTTAGATATTGTTTTGGAACATGGAAAACAAATGTATTTATGACTCATCTTAAATTGTTACTGCCAATAAATGTTTTAAATGAATTTTAGAACATGTATTTTTTTATGGCACTTTAATGTACAGTCTTAACATAAAGAATTAAAATGAAATATAAAGAACTCTGCTTACTATAAACCTAAATTAATTTTCGAAGGATAGAAGTCAGTTTGCTTAGCCAAAGTATCTATTTAATTTCACGATTTTTTTTGGAAAAAAAAAATTCTTTTCTAAAACATTTTTTAAATTTAGATATTGTTTTGGAACATGGAAAACCAACGTATTTATGACGCATATTGTTACTGTCAATAAATGTTTTAAATGAATTTTAAAACATGTATTTTTTATGGCACTTTAAGGTACCGTCTTAACACAAAGAATTAAAATGAAATATGAAGAATGAATGAATGATGAATTTGCTTCCTATAAACTTAAATTAATATTCAAAGTCAGTTTGCTTAAGACAAAGTATCTGTTTAATTTCACGATTTTTGTTAAAGAAAATTTTTTTTTTCTAAAACATTTTTTTAGTTTAGATATTGTTTTGGAACATGGAAAACTAATGTATTTATGACTCATCTTAAATTATTACTGCCAATCGATGTGTTAAATGAATTTTAAAACATGTATTTTTTATGGTACTGTAAAGTACAGTCTTAACTTGAAGAAGTGAAATGAAATAGGAAGAATTATGTTACCTATATAAACCCTAAATTAATTTTTCAGTCAGTTTTCTTAGCCAAAATATTTATTTAATTTGACGGTTTCTTTTTTATTTATTTAATACATTTTTTAAGTCTAGATATTGTTTTGGAACATGGTGAACTAAAGTATTTATGGCTCACCTGAAATTATTACTGCCAATCGATGTGTGTAATAAATTTAAAAAAATGTTTTTTTAAAGATACTTTAAAGTACCATCTTAATATAAAGAATTAAAAGAAAATACGAATAATTCTGCTTCTTATAAACCCTAAATGAATTTTCAAAGGATAGAAGTCAGTTTTCTTAGCCAAAATATCTATTTAATTTGATGTTGTTTTATTTTTTTAATCTTTTCTAATACTTTTAGGTAGCTTTCTTTACAAAAAGCTACCTATTGCAGCCGTTCGGAGGAAAGCGATTTCAAAAAATTTTGGTATATTTTCATCGATCATGACCCCCAGACCCCGAAACCACCCTCCGTTCAAAATTGATATATATATATATATATATATATATATCAATATATATATATATATATATATATATATATATATCTGACCTATGTCAGACTGTAACTCTCGTATTTATGAACCGATTTGGATGTAATTCGGTGTGTACATAGTACATACCAATGTCTCGACCGAGTTCGTTGGCCAGCTTCATCCGCCATTTTTTTTTCAAAATGGCGGCCATTTAAAAATTTTTAAAAAATTTAAAATTTGAAATGTGGTACCAAAAAATTGAAAATGGAAAAATATTTTTTTCTTATGTATTTGACCTTTATACAAAGACTCCGTAGAAGGTTTTGTTTCGTCTATATCTTAAAAAATGGCTAAGTTATAGCATTTTGAATTTCTAGCGAAGCTGACATTTTGAAACGTCCTGAATTTTGTCACGCGATAAAAGGCGTATTTTTGAACCGATTTGGATGTAACTTCGTTTATACATATGACAGACCGATGTCTCGACCGAGTTCGTTGGCCAGCTTCATCCGCCATTTTTTTTAAAAATGGCGGCCATTTAAAATTTTAAGAAAAATTTAAATTTGAAATGTGGTACCAAAAAATTGAAAATTGAAAAAATATTTTTTTCTTATGTGTTTGACCTCGATAAAAAGATTCGGGAGCAATTTTTGTTTCGTCTATATCTTAAAAAATGGCTGAGTTATAGCATTTTGAATTTCTTGTGTGGCTGACATTTTGAAACGCCCTGATTTTTGTCACGTGATAACAGACATATTTATGAACCGATTTGGATGTACCTTGGTGTGTACATAGTACATACAAATAACTCAACCGAGTTCGTTGGCCAGCTTCATCCGCCATCTTGTTTCAAAATGGCGGCCATTTAAAAAATTTTTAAAAAAATTAAATTTAAAATGCAATACCAAAAAATTGGAAAATGAAAAAGAGTTTTTTCGGATGTGTTTGACCTTAATACAAAGATTCCGGAACAGGTTTTGTTTCGTCTATATCTAAAAAAATGGCTGAGTTATAACATTTTGAATTTCTATTGTGGCTGACATTTTAAAACGACCTGATTTTTGTCACGCGATAACAGGCGTATTTATGAACCGATTTGAATGTAACTTGGTCTGTACATAGTACATACCAATGTCTCGACCGAGTTCGTTGGCCAGCTTCATTCGCCATCTTGTTTCAAAAGGGTTGCCATTTAAAAAAATGTAATTTAAAATTTAAAATGAGGTATTAAAAAATTGGAAAATGAAAAAGATTTTTTTTATGTGTTTGGCCTTGATACAAAGATTCTGGAGCAGTTTTTGTTTCTGAAAATTTGTTCTTTTGTTTATATCTTAAAAAGTTGTTGTATTCTAGCACTTTGAATTTCTATCATGGCTAACACTTTGAAACGATCTTGTATTTGTCTCGCGATACCACACGTATTCGCCTATTTCGATGGAAGAAGGCATGTGGATAGTATACATCAATATCTCGACCAAGTTCGCTGGCCAGCTTCATCAGCCATCTTGTTTCAAAATGGCGGCCATTAAATTAAAAAAAATATATATTTAAAGTGAGGTGCAAAAAATTAGAAATTGAAAAAGGTTTCTTTCTTAAGTATTTGACCTTGATATAAGGATTCAGGATCATTTTTTGTTTGTCTTTATCTTAAAAAATGGCTCAGATATAGCAGTTTCAATTTATAACGTGGGTGACATTTTGAAAAATCTGATTTTTTGCCTGCGACAGCACTCGTATATATCAACCGATTCCGATGTGAGTGAGCATGTGCACAGCAATTACTAAGGTCTCGACCAAGTTCACTGGTTAGCCTCATTCACCATGTTGTCTTAAAATGGCAGGCACTTTAAGAAATCGCCGAATTTGGCAGCCAAATATAAGTTACTTTAAATAAAAGCAGCTTGGATAAAGCTGACTAATTTCGCGAAATTCTCATTCATAATGATTTAGTATTGATAAAAATTAGTATTGAATCTCCTACATTCGGTTTCCACTTAATTGAGCTTCGTGTGTTTGAATAATATAAGTTGGCTTTTTCTAAATAAGGAATATGAAAGCTACCTCTTCCTCCCGGCACTGGCCGGAAGGACTTTTTGTTTTAGTTTAGATATAGAATATAGGTACTTTACCAGTATAGGAACCTTGGCGAGATAGAGAAAATGGTCTTGGCGAGAGGTGGAAATTTCAACACTTTCTCTGGCAACCTATACACACAATTTTTTAAAATAATAATTATACAATTTAAATTTATAACAAATTAAAATACCTTGTAATAATATACTTCTTTTAAATTGATAAAAGCTGTAAGATAAAAACATTTAAAAAAGTTTGATCGGCTGTCTACATGTTCTGGTTCCATCCGAGCCATTATCAAAGTAAATATGAATGTTCTAAACTTGCATGATCTATGATGTAATGATTTGAAACGCCATCATTCATTATGCAATTTTAGCAATTTAAAGAAGTCTGTTATACAATTTATTTAATGTAAAGAAGCCATTTATCTAATGTTATATACAAACAGAAATAAATTGTATATAAAAAACAATAATAATATATATAAAATGTTTATAAATACATAAATACATATATTAAACAAAAACATAATTTGAAGAACAAATTAAAAAAACAAAATTTATTTCCAACATTGTTTAAGCCCGAGAAGGGACAGATATTAAGTCATTTCATTCAATTAGTTCTGCATTTAATGTTAAATTTTTGTAACAAATTGGTTAAGCCAATTGAAGATTAAAAAATAAAAATAAAATTCATACAATATGATATTTAAAACACCCTAAAAAATTAGATTCCGTTCAAATGAAATCGAAATAAATCTTAGACTTCTTCCATTTTTAATTGAAAATATTTGTATTGCAGATTTTGTATTATGTTTATGACAATTGTGCATCAAATGATAAGATGCATGCAAAATACAAAACTTGAAGAAAAGTCTAAGATTTATTTCGATTTATTTGAACGGAATCTAATTTTTTTAGGGTGTTTTAAGTATCATATTGTATGAATTTTATTTTTATTTTTTAATCTTCAATTGGCTTAACTAATTTGTTACAAAAATTTAACATTAAATGTAGAACGAATTGAATGAAATGACTTAATATCTGTCCCTTCTCGGGCTTAAACAATGTTGGAAATAAATTTTGTTTTTTTAATTTGTTCTTCAAATTATGTTTTTGTTTAATATGTCAAGATTTTTAATGACTACTGCACTCAGATGAACGCATTTCAAAATTAATAGAGAGTATCATCATCAGGCTTTGATGTATGCGGTATAGTATCACAATGTGTGATTCTGTTTACCAATGTGTAATTCAAAATGTTTCACTACTGTAGTAATGCAGGCTGCAGTAGTTTGGACAAAAACTTCTAATCTGAACGTAAAAAATCTATAATCAAAACATAAAAAATTAACTTCACTTAAATTTAGATACCTTATTTCCCACTCAGGAATGCTATGAATGTAAATGTAAATTGTGTTGAATCTTACTGCAATTATTTAACAATATTATAGCTGTGATACAGTAAAAAAAAAAAAAAAAAAAAGAAATTAAAGTTTTACTTAAATTTTTAAACCTTATTCTCTCCCAAAGTGTGATGTAAACACATCAGAAAATTATTACCTAAGTTTAACTTGGGGTATAGTTCTCATCTCGGAAAAAATAAATACATTTTAAAATTTAAGTTATGTAATTCCCCACTAAGTTAGCTACCTGCGTAAAAATAGCTATCCATTAGAAACTTTTTACTAAAATATAAAATTGACCAAAGCAAAAACTTATTCTGAAAATATCCTTTTTATTCACCTTTTTAATTTTTGAAAAAAAAAAAAAAAAAAAAAAAAAAAAAAAAACTAGCTCAATTTAATGTTTCACGTGAAAATTTTTCAACAAAAAGAAATAAATTATTATTACGGCTTTTGAAATTTTTGCAACAATGAAGTAAAAATGTTACATTTTCTATGAAAAATGTCCGTTGATTTTCAATGAAAAAAGCGAAAATTGGAATTATTAAGAGAAATATTTGAATAATGTAAAAAAAAAAAAAAAAAAAAAAAAAATTGGCCCATGTTTTTCTCTCTGGGTTATAATTCACCCAATATGCAAAGGCATTTTACCATTCGTTTTGATCCTGACGTCAGGCAAACGTTTTTACACTTTAAATTAATAATATCATTAGAATTAGTAAAGAATAAAAAATAAGTGGCATCAGGGACAAAAAGGTGGGAAGAAAAAATGAAAAAGTTATGATCTCCATAGGCTTTTCCATGTTAAATTAACATTGGAAAGTGACACTGGAAATAAATAAGCATTGCGCTGCCGCGCAATACAGCATAAATTAGCATAAATTATCATTTTGTTTTCATATCTGTTTATATCATTTGGCAACAAATCTCACTTTCTGTAGCGCAAATTATACCAAGCTTTTTTAAAAAATGCCAAGACCGCTGGTGGAAAAGTACCGAAAACATTTTTAAATGATAAGAATGTTTTGACCTAAAATTTTTGGTGATTTTATTAGTCACAAAACCAACTAAAAATCATCTTCCTAGGCCGGATGTCTTTTCATTTGAAAAACTAATTAATATTAATATTAACTAACTAACAATATAATTTAATATTAAGAAAACTGAAGAAATAAATATATGAAAATTGGCAGTTTTATAGAAAAAGGTTCAATATACACGCTGAAAAAGACAGTTTTTAAAACGAAGAATTATTTTAAGTGCACTTTAACGTTGAAGTCGGTTAAAATAGATCTGTTAAAAAAGTTTTATAGGATCAAAAGCTATGCATAGCAATTTAACCATCTTTTGCAGGCACATACTTGTCGATCCTGAGGTGTGCAGTGTGCAAACATTGTTTGAATTTGACAAAATTTTTGAGTTCTTTTTAAAAATTTATTTATTCAAAATGTTATTATCTGACTCGAGATATATTTCATATTTCGAAAATATCTTTTTTTTTTAAACCATTGCCAAAATTTTATAACAGCGCAAATAATATTATTTCCTTTCAATTAATATATTTAATTACACGTGAATATTAAAAACAATAAGAAAACTTTAAATAATAATTGAACTATTACGTGTTAAAAGCAGTAAATGGGAAGAATTACGTCATAAAAATGCATTTACACGTAAGTAGTAAAAAATGAAAAAAACTCTTTTAAAATAATAATTAAATTTACACGCGTTAAGAGCAGTAAGTGGAATAAATTACACCACATTTAAAATACTCGAATAATAATATTGTCAAACAATTTTAATTTAAAAGTATATTTAGACGAGAGATTTATTTTCATATTTCGAATAAATATTTTTTTTACTTACTGTTGCCAAATTTAAAACAGCGCAAATAATAATATTTCCTTTCAATAAAAAATTGTATTTTAACGTGAATATTAAAAAGAGAAAGAAAACTATTTTCTTATAGCGTCGTCACAAAATTCCGTTAGGCAGCGACATTGTTTAATTAGCCATTTTATACAAACTGATTTTCAAATGTTTAATTGATCTTGTTTAATCAATCACGAAAACAGCTGTTAGCTTACACGACAGCAGGACCGAAAAGTCCCTCAATGAAAGAGAAATGAATCGCAACCCGGTTACAGAGGATCGCCATAGGTCGTTTAATTGAAAAGTCATTATAAAAAAGGCATTAGTGTTTTTTTTAATAATACAGTAAGTAACATATTAAGTAATGGAGCAAGTTTCAAGAATATTTCTTTTTTTAATGTTTCTCACTGTAATTATAAGCAGTTCACTTTACAATCCTGCTTAGGATGCTCCATTTTTAACAGATTCATCGGTGCAAGTCCTCAGTGACCGGCCCGTGTCTGGTGGGGACCCCCTTGCAGTGGGTGCCGTGGCGGTCCTTTTTGGGGGCACCGTGTAGTGACCAGTAGTGGTCGGAGCACGTATCTAGTTGGCTTTCAATGTACTAAAATTATTAAGTTTTTCTTGCTTTAAATTGCAATTTAATTCTATATTTTTCATTGAACGACTAATAAAGGGAGTAATAAGAGCGAGGCTTGTCTTAAATGATTGTTTTTGAAATATACGTAGATCAATGTCACTTCTACTTAAAATTACAAATTAAGTTTATAATACTATAATTGATTAACAATCAGAGTTAGCAACAAGCGGAATCTGCTCTTAAATAATTCTTGTCTAAATGTGGACTGATTCATTTACAAGAAAATAACTGAAATTTATATTACTTTAAAGTTTAAATTACTTTTAAAACACTATAATTGATTAACGAAAACAGTGAGTGTTAAGAACGAAGATGATTGTTTAAATAATTGTTTTCAAAATGCTTGCTCACAGAAAATTTACAATCTGCTACAAAAAATTATCAATGCAAACTCTACTTCAAATTACAAATTACTTTTATAATACAACTAGCTACGTGGTAACCAAAACGTATTGCATTTACATTACATGAGATCTTCCGATTTCTTAAGGGAAACAGAAGTCTAATGCTATTGTAAATTTGGAAAAAAATTATAATATTAATATGATTACAAACTAAATTTCAAGTAAAAAAATAGCATTTATAATGTAGGTTTAAAAATTATTTAAAAAAATTATACATTTTGCAGATTAAGTGATTTTTCCTGTAAAACTTTGCCAAAAGTATATATTTTTAAGATTTGGTTTCTAATTTTGGAGCTGGTGAAAGGAAAATGGCGTCACTTTGACAACTTTATAAAAAAATATTTTAGCGTTTTGAATTAAAGCGAGTGCTTTACAAGAAAAACAAATTATGTAATTTTCACCCGATAAACCATTTTACTTTCAACTGCTTTATGAAATGTTTTAACTGCCATCTTACAAAAGTAATTAATTGAAAATAGTACATGCTTTTTCTTTAAATTCCGTTCTTGTGAATAGGGATCAATCATTATCCTCTAAGTGCAAGGAGTTTAAATCTTCCTCTTTGGTTGTGCGAATAAGAATCAATCATTGTTCACCTAAATGCAAGGAGGTTAAATCTTCGTCCTTGGTTGAATGTAAACCTAAAAAAAAAAAAAAAAAATATCTACTGTATAATGATTTTCTTTAAGTTCAATTGTTGTGAATAGAGGTCAATCCTTGCCCACCTAAATCCAAGGAGTTTAAATCTTCCTTCTTAGTTGAATGTAAAGCTGAAAATATCTACTGTGTAAGGATTTTATAAAAATTAGATTCTTGGGAATACGGGTCAATCATTGTCCACCTAAATGCAAAGAGTCTAAATCTTCCTCCTTGTTTATGTAAAGCTGAAAGAAAAAATGTACTGTGTAATGATTTCTTTAAATTCAATTCTTGTGAATAGGGTTCAATCGTTTTCCACCTAAATGCAAATAGTTCCTTGGTTGAATGTAAAGCTGAAAAAAATCTACTGTGTAACGATTTTTTAAAAATTCTATTCTTGTGAATACGGGTCAATCATTGTCCACCTAAATGCAGGGAGTTTAAATCTTCCTCCTTGGTTATGTAAAGCTGAAAAAAAAAAATGCACTGTGCAATGATTTTCTTTAAATTCGATTCTTGTGAATAGGAGTCAATCATTGTCCACCTAAATGTAAGGTGTTTAAATCTTCCTCCTTGGTTGAATGTAAAGCTGAAAAAAATCTACTGTGTAATGATTTTTTTAAAATTTGATTCTTGTAAATGGGGGTGAATCATTGTCCACCTAAATACGAGGAGTTTACATCTTCCTCCTTGGTTGAATGTAAAGCTGAAAAAAAAAAAAAAAAAAATCTACTGTGTAATGATTTCTAAATGTTAATATGTCGATAGACGATTTTTGTTTCTGTAGAATAAATTGATTCATGAAGCTTGAATATGTGAAAATATGTTTTTACTTCGTCTAATCTCCTTGTAAAATTTAATTTAACCGATAAATTTCCCATCATCTATTTAAATTCAAAATAATTTTTCTTTTATTTTAATGAGAAAATGACGGCATAAAAATCTAATAATCCCTATCCTTTCCCCTTTTCTCTCTTTTATCCATAAAATTGAAGTAATTTAGTTGCCACTGTTGCAGAAATTCCATTGAAAATTACAAAAAATTAGTAACTCGGAAGCTAATACAAATTTTAAAATTCAGAGACCTTATATGACATCTTCGGATCCATGCGGATAACTAGTTTTCCTTTCATCGCACATCGTTCTATATTCTAGGAGAAGTAGTTGTGAAATAGGCATATTTTAATATAATAGCTAATTTATTAACAAATAGAGTTAGTAAAAAGAGGAGTCTGCTCTTAAATTTTTGTCTTTTACGTACGGATGAATTTGAAATGCATGCAGTGCATTTGAAATGTTTCAGGACTCCCGCTCATTAAAAAACGCAGATGGCGCTATCTCTGCGAAACCGGCGGGATGACCTATCAACGACCTTCACCCATGCGTATCAAGTGGTTGAATTCATTTCTGTGAACTTCCGACTTGGTAGCGTTCATTTCCGTAAGGCGTGTGTGCGCCATTGTCATCAAAAATAAATTAAACAACGAACGAACATTAAATTTTGCTTTAAATTGGGAAAATCGACCACAAAAACGTACGAAATGATTAAATCTGCATATTGTGAGATGCTATGAGTCGTCCGCGAGTATTCCAGTGGTTTTCGAGGTTTCAAGTTGGAAAAGAGTCTGACGAAAACGATGAGAGATCAGATCGTCTATGTTCAAGTCGAAATGAGGAAAATGTTCAGCATGTGCAATTGTTGATGACATCAGAACTTCAGAACGCTCATTGTGACTGGTAAATTCCCCAAAGGTGTGTTGCATCGGGTTTTGAAGCAAATTCGGCGTGTGACGCCCGATTTGTTGTCAGTGGAAATTGGTGCCTCTTGCATGACAATGCACCGGCCCACAAAGTCCATCCTTGTATACAGCAATTTTTGCCGAGAAGACAATTTGTGTGCATCCACCACCCACCGCCTTCACCATGTCTGTCCCCCCCCGGACTACTTTTTATCAGTTTCAACTCCCAAGTTGAAACTGAAGATGAAGCGGGACCGGTAAGTGTCCAAAAAGTCCTTCCGGCCAGTGCCGGGAGGAAGAGATAGCTTTCAAATTCCTTATTTTAAAAAAGCCAACTTATATTATTCAAACACACGAAGCTCAATTATTGGAAACCGAATATAGGAGATTCAATACTAATTTTTATCAATAGTAAATCATTATGAATGAGAATTTCGCGAAATTAGTCAGCTTTATCGAAACTGCTTTTATTTAAAGTAACTTATATTTGGCTGAGATGTTGATGTATACTATCTACATGCCTTCTTACATGGAAATAGGCGAATACGTGTGTTATCGCGTGACAAATACAAGATCGTTTCAAAATGTTAGCCCTACCAGAAATTCAAAGTGCTATAATTTAACCATTTTTTAAGATATAAACAAAAGAACAAATTTTCAGAAACAAAATCTGCTCCGGAATCTTTGTATCAAGGACAAACACATAAAAAATCTTTTTCATTTTCCAATTTTTTAATACCTCATTTAAATTTTAAATTTAACTTTTTTTAAATGGCAACCCTTTTGAAACAAGATAGCGAATGAAGCTGGCCAACGAACTCGGTCGAGACATTGGTATGTACTATGTACAGACCAAGTAACATCCAAATCGGTTCATAAATACGCTTGTTATCGCGTGACAAAAATCAGGTCGTTTTAAAATGTCAGTCACAATAGAAATTCAAAATGCTGTAACTCAGCCATTTTTTTAGATATAGACGAAACAAAAACTGTTCCGGAATCTTTGTATTAAGGTCAAACACATACGAAAAAAATCTTTTTCATTTTCCAATTTTTTGGTATCTCATTTTAAATTTTAAATTTAAAAATTTTTTTTAAATGGCCGCCATTTTGAAACAAGATGGCGGATGAAGCTGGCCAACGAACTCGGCCGAGACATTGGTATGTACTATGCACACACCACGGTACATCCAAATCGGTTCATAAATACGCCTGTTATCACGTGACAAATATCAGGACGTTTCAAAATGTCAGCCACGCTAGAAATTCAAAATGCTATAACTCAGCCATTTTTTAAGATATAGACGAAACAAAAACTGATCTCGAATCTTTGAATCAAGGTCAAATACATAAGAAAATAATATTTTTTCAATTTTCAATTTTTTGGCACCACATTTCAAATTTAAATTTTTCTTAAAAATTTAAATGGCTGCCATTTTTAAACAAGATGGCGGATGAAGCTGGCCAACGAACTCGGTCGAGACATTGGTATGCACTATGTACAAACGAAGTTACATCCAAATCGGTTCATAAATACGCCTTTTATCGCGTGACAAAATTCAGGACGTTTCAAAATGTCAGCCACGCTAGAAATTCAAAATGCTATAAATCAGCCATTTTTTAAGATATAGACGAAACAAAAACTGCTCCGGAATCTTTGTATAAAGGTCAAATACATAAGAAAAAAATATTTTTCCATTTTCAATTCTTTGGTACCAAATTTCAAATTTTAAATTTTAAAGAAAATTTTAAATGGCCGCCATTTTGAAACAAAATGGCGGATGAAGCTGGCCAACGAACTCGGTCGAGACATTGGTATGTACTATGTACATACCGAATTACATCCAAATCGGTTCATAAATTCGAGAGTTACAGTATGACAAAGGTCAGATATATATATATATATATATATATATATATATATATATATCAACTTTTGAACGGAGGGTGGTTTCGGGGTCTGGGGGTCATGATCGATGAAAATATACCAAAATTTTTTGAAATCGCTTTCCTCCGAACGGCTGCAATAGGTAGCTTTTTGTAATGAAAGCTACCTAAAATGACATTGAAGCGGCTGTGACATGAGAACTCAAAAGTGTTGGCGTTGTGGCGTTCCAGAAGGCATTTATTGACCTGTACATTCGTTCCAAGCGTTGTATGGAATTGAGAGGAGACTAAGTAGAAGCTTAATATCAAATGTAAATATAATCTCTGTGTTATATGGCCTGTGTGCGGTCAGTCCTGGAATTTTTTGAATGCACTGTGTATATATGGAAAATTACTAAAGTTCCTTCTTCTTTAAACTTTAAATTAGTTTTAAAACATGATATCTGTTTAACTAATAGAGTGAGTGATTATAGCCAAAGTTTAGCTTAACCCTTTCGGGTCCTATTTTTTTCAATTTTCAGAAAAAAAATTACTTTTGAGTTAATAATTTTAATAATAGCTATCCAAATATATTTATTGAAATTTAACGAACGATTTCAGATAATTACATAATATGTAATTGTCTGAAATCTAACGAATGTCGTTATTTTGCATACTTCGTATTCATATGACAATAGGCCAAGCAAGAGTTTTTGAAGACGATTGGAAAATATCGTATTACGACAGGATTTAACAGATATTACAACTTTCTAATAGTGTTTGCGTTTTATCACGCATGATACGCTCAGAAAAGTAACCTATATTTTAAATTTAAAGGACAAAATATATGTTTAAAATAAAAGAATCGCCTACGACGCAAAGAGAATTAAGAAAACTTTTATTATTATTATTATTATCATTATTATTATTACTAAATGCCAAAACATAAATGAAGTCATAATAAGAAATTTCATAGATATATACTACCATTACCACATGTAGATAGCAACAAAAGTAATTGTTCAGACAAAATAATGCTCAATGAAAAGGCATGTACGCCAGACCCGAATGGGTTAAATAATTGTTTTCGAAATAAAAATCAATACATAAATAATTAAATAACAAATACACCTTGTAAATTAAAAATGCAAATTACATATCTATTTAATGCTACATGAATTATTAATGTTGCTTCAACTTCAATGTAAAAACTAGGTTTTTAATTCTATAATTGATTAAAAAATATATTTAGCAGTAAAAGAGAGACTGGAACTAAGTTTAAATAGTAGTTTTATAAATATACACAGATACATTACAAAGAAAATTACTGACATTCCTTCACTTAAACTTTAAATTAATTTTAAAACGCGATAATTGATTTACCAATATAGTGAGTAATAAGAGCGAAGCTGCTCTTAAATGTTGATTGTTTTTGAAAAACATATTGATCAATTTATAAATTATTAAATACAAATACAATTTACAAATTAAAAATATATTTAGTGCTACGCAAATTCCTAATGCTTCATCTAATTAAAAGTACAACGTACTTTTACAGTACTATGATTGATACACCATCAGAATTAGTTATAAAAGCTATACTGCAGCTGGTTTTAAACAGTTGCTTCCTAAATACGTAGATAAGTTTACAACATACTACGAGAAAAATATTAAATTCTCTAGAAAAACATGTAACTAATAATATAAGCGAAGATGTGAAATGAAAATTTTCTATATATACACATGTTAATTTACATTTTACTAGAAAAAAATTCTTGACGTTCCTTCTATTTTAAACAACAAATTAGTTTTATATCAGTATAATCGATTGAAATCTAGAGTGACAATAAAAACGACACTGGTGTTTGATGATTATTTCCTAAATATACCCAAATCAATTTAAAATTTATAATTGATATAAAGAACACTATTAAAGTTTATTCTTTCTTTTTATTCTGAAATTAGTTTCATAACATATAATTGGTTGTACTTAAATGTTTGATTTTAAATACAATAAAATCAAGTTTAAATGTGCCAAAAATATTAAAATTTGCTTTTCTTTAAACTATTTTTTTAAAAACAAAATCATTTATTTATTGATCATCTTGAAAATGTGTTACTGATTCTGCTCAGAAGTTGCAAGCTTTTAAAAGATGTGTAACTGCGTTCAGCAGCATTCTCTCTCATTTTTCCTGTTATTTATTTTATTTTTTAACCCCTTAACGGTCGCATTAAATTACGGTTAAAAAATTCAAATTGTTTATTGCCACCACTTTTTTGAAAAAATAAAAATATTTTCACCTTATTTAATAACAGGTAACTTGATACCATAATAAAGCAAATTATACTGTTTATAAAACTGGTGGGAATAAAGCAATCTGAATAAAAAACACAGCCCGTGAATATCACGGGAGCGAAAATTAAGGGGGTAAAGAAAAATTCCAGTGTTTCATATTGTTTTTTTTCGAATGCTATAACATTATAATTTGGAAGTACCTCCAAACACCCTATTTCGTCCAAATTGTAAAATGATTTTCTCGAATCTTAAAAGTTTTTTAGCTCCCACTTGCGATAAAGTTTTCAGGTTTCATTCTTAAAAACTTTTAAACTTCCCTTCCCCCTTGATGAGGCTTCGCCAAACTTTCTTCTTGGCGATACGTATATCGCTTTCTGGCGTTGGAAAACGAACTAGAATTCTAGAACATGAAAATGATTAGCTATATTCCGTCTGCTTCCCCTTCCCCATCTATGATCAGAGAGGGTGGTCGTCAGCACAAACCTTCTCAGTCAACTCTCAGCCCTTATTCAGGATTGGTCGGAGAAGTCCCACTCAGTTTTCGACTGCAGGAGTCACGTGTTTTTCGGCAAGAGAAGTACCGACGAAGAAAAACAAGGGGGATAAGTAATTATTTTTAAACTTATAGGAACTATAATTATTCTGTAATTGGTGTAATTATTCGCGATAATAGTTAGCAATTATTCCTGATCTCAAAAAAAAAAAAAAAAAGTTTCTTTCAAAAAACTTGGAAGTTTTTGTTAAAAAAAAAAAAAATGAAAAAGTTTTCTATTAAAGTTTATTATACAGCAGTATCACTGGAAACCTAAATTAGTTTTATTTCATATCTAATTAGCTGAATAGATTAGAATTATATAAGATGTGGAAAGTTTTTAGATTTTTGTGGATCAATGTGTTTTTTGCTAACAAAAATTTAATACCGGAATATATCGTAAACATTAGTATTTCAAAACTCATTACGAAATTGATGGGTGCATGCATTATGTTTCAATAAAAAATGAAATATAATTCAATTTACTAAATTTGAATACTCAATATTTGAGAACTTTGGAGTCGAGGCCTTAAAAACCTTTTAAAAAAAGTACTGCAAATATTTCATTGCATGTTAATCATTTTTATTTATTTATTTCTTTATATTATTTTCTGATGATTTTTCAAGTTTTAAGTGTATGCCTCCTATTTTCTCTAGATATGAAATTTTGTTCCACTGTATTTTAAATAAACTGTCTTCGAGGCTTTTCAAGCAAATTTCTGAAAATATTTTAATTAAAAACTACCCTAAAGAGTTTTTTCACATTTTAAAATTATTGAAAATTCTATGAGCGATATTTTTCTAAAAGCTAAACGTGAAATATTAAGAAAATGTTTCTGTCCTTAAAAGCGAGCACATTATACAAATTGGACAGTCGTTTCACCATCTATATAAAAAATTAAATATGCATTAAAATTAAAATTTTACATTAAAAAAATGTTTTTTCAAAAAACTTTTACATTTAAGTTGTTTTTTAAATAAACAACCACATCTGAAAAAAAATAAAATCATTCCAAAATGTTATATATAAAATAAAATAAAAACAAAACAAAAAATTGAGTCCTTGAACTGTCTTTAAATAAAGTGTTCAAATGTATTTCCAAAATTATTTAAGTGAAGCATTCATCTAAAAAAAGGAACTGAAATAAAAGCACAATAAATAAAATTTAATGTAGAAAAAAGCTAAAATAATCATGATAAATTTAGCCACTTCTCTTTGAAGATTTCATAAAAGAGTCCATTCTTCAGTGCAAAAAGAAAAACACAGAGCGGCAGCAACCTATCATTTTGGCTTTTCTGCAGCTACTTCGTGGAGCTGTCGTTTTTACACATTTTTTAAAATTTTGTTTTTAATGAACTTTTATTATATCTATACGCTGATTCGTTGTTGTTTTCACACGAAGTATTCAAGCCGGCCTTCTGTTTAAAGGGAGTTTAAAAAAACTTTAGAGTCTCTAAATCATTTTCCAAAAAAAAAAAAAAAAAAAAATTTTTTTTCTTTCTATTGCTAATAATGTCTATAAATACCAGGGGGGGGGGGGAATTCCTGCAGTTTAGGGGGACATTATGGCAAGTATTCAGTATTTTGCACTTTTATGGCATCGATTTTAGATGGCGTAAATGCATCATTTAATTTATATTTCCAAAACCGAATGATACCTTCAATCAAGTAATTTTGTACATTGTGATTACATACCAATGTGGAATTTCGGCGGCAGGATGTGGGGGGGGGGGGGGCGGTAAAAACATAAAATCCCAAATCTTCTGAGGGGAGGTTCGGTGTTTCAGGCCGATTGCCCCCCCCCCCCCCCCCCTCAACTTGAATTCAACAGTACTTGATGCAAATCATTTTGGAGAGGCCGAATTTTTTTTTTAAAGTTAAAAAAAGAGAAAAGTTTTAAGTTTGTTTGGGTTTCTAAAACTGTGGTATTCTCTTGCAATGCATATGCTGCATAATTCTTTAAGATGGGCTCCGCAAGTATTCAGTATCTTGCACTTTTATGGCATCGATTTTGGATGGCGTAAATGCATCATTTAATTTATATTTCCAAAACCGAATGTTACCTTTAATCAAGTAATTTTGTACATTTGAGCTATCTGTCGTTTAGATGAGAAACTATGACATTTTTCAATGTGTGTATTAATGTTTTTCTACCACTTTCTATTTATTTAAAATACAGCATATATGGGGCATTCTTACAATCTTTTGACTTTTGGAAAAAAAATCTGGCTAAATTAAACTCGCTAAAATATCATTTTACTCTAATAGACGAATGCCTTAATGATTCAAAATAAAGAAAAAATGGTCAGCAGCGAAAAATTTTCTATTTAACTGAGCTTTAAGTTAAACTTGCGAGTTTAATTTTCCTTACCATTTTACCCCTATAACTTTTTATTTTCTTCTAAATTTTTACTTATAATGAATTTGCATAGTACCCAGAGGACATTCAAATAAGAAATAATACAAATGTAGTACTTTTAATACAGAATTTTTTTACAACATTGTCTTAAGGAGGTGTTAAAGAAGGGACGGTAAGGATGGAACGGTAAGGAAAATTACCACCTATTTTTAGGAAAATCATGTTAAGACTAAGTGATAGCCACAAGGTTCATTGATTTTTAGAAACAGTTGTTAACATTGGATTAAATTAATTTTATTTTTTAATTTACCTGGAAAGTGCAGGAATAAACCTTGGGGACGGTAAGACGACCAATAAAGCCACGATCCTTGAAATTGATATTTAAATGCTGATTTATATCCTGCAGTAAATTTCCTGTCAAAGAATTTTAGACTTTCTTTCTCTAGCATACTTCTGCATGCGAAAAAACTTAAAAAAAATTCTGTCGCTGCATCTGAAGTGATTTTCTGTATAATTTTAGAAGAGGGATGGTAAGGAATCTTGAACCCAGGGACAGAGTTATAAAAATAATATCAACCGTAAAAATGTGTGCAGGTTAATTTTTTGCTACATATTTATATAAAACAAATGTCCCAGTTTCGGAAAAAAATTATATCGAATTACTGTTATTGAAACAATTTTATACAGACAGCTCCAAACTTAAAAATCAGCATCAGGGACACGGGACGGTAGAGGAGTTTTCCTGGTATTTGGACCCCCAACATCATCCAAAACTTATTTATCTCGTTAATATTGTTATGCAATCATGCAACGGGGTGTTCCCCAGTATATGAAATAAAAAAATCACAAAAAAGTGTATTAAATAAAAAATTATTATTCAGGGACATGAAAGTCAAAAGATTGTGAGAATGCCCCATATCACAACTTCAAGTTTCATATAAAACAGAAATATAGAAATTAGAAGCTATCTGGGTGTTACTGGACATCGATTATTGTCTACATACTTCGCACCTTTAGGCGGGTAAAGTAAAATTTCATGTGTTTTTATTTATTTATTTATATTTACCTTTTAAGTTTATTTATAAAAACATTATAAATAAAGCTTGATTCAAAAGTTGCGTAGCACATCTCGAAAGCATGCATTTTTGGGATCTAATCACATTTGAAAAATTAACACTGCTTTAAAAAATTAATGCTAAATAAAATAAATAATCCATTAATGTGAAGATATTTTTATAGAAAAAATATTTAAAGTAACAAAAATACTGTAAATGATTGGTATAAGAAATTGAAAATAAATTCTAAAACTAAGCAATTTTTTTTCTAAATATATATATATATAATTCTTGTAAACTGCAAATAATTTCTAACCTAAAATGTGTTAATTACAATATTATATCTGTACCCTGGTTCAAAAATAGTCAATTTCCAAAATCAACAATTTTGATTTCTGTCCACTAATCGCTTCACAATACTTATAATGGGAAAAGATGCCAATGGCTTCCCTTTAATATGTTGAGTAATAATCACCGTTCTTTAATAACCGTTATTCTTTAATAATTATTATTATTGTTCTCTATGTCCACCAATTTATTGAGCAGCACTTAATTTGCGCCGGAGCTCATCTCAGGCATTTTTTTTTTTTTTTTTTTTTTTTTTTAGTGAACAGACTTTTCTCCCAGGGTCCTGTTTTTACCCGGCTGAAAAGAAGGGTTATTTATGTGTTTCATCACGCGTATCTGTGTATATGGATATCTTTATACCCTGGAAACATCCCGACGGCTGGATGCATTTTAATGAATGAGGTCTAGATCAATTCGTCTTAACGGCCCGATGGTTATAGACTAGATTTTGTTTTTATAAATTCAAAATGGCGGTCGTAAAATACAAAATGGTGGTAGAGACGAAAAAAAATTTACGCACCCTATTGAGTGGCATATCATCGGACAGGTCTTTCAAAATGAAGACGATGTGTCATTGACTATTTTACAGTCAGAAGCTCCGTTAAAATATTATACAACCTGTAAAGTTGTGCATGTATTGTGGATATCTAGCTTTACGGCAACTCTAACTATCATAGACATCTATAGACCTCATCAAAACAGTGTTTATAGATAGGAACTAACAATTAAACACAACTTAAAAATCACCAATACAAGTAAATAATAAAAAAAAAAAATAGGTATGTAATATAAACAAGTAATATATATATATATATAAATATTTTAAGTCAATTCCTACTTAGGTCAATAAGAGAACTTTTTTCTCCCATTCTTCTTTCCTGTTGAGTGGTGCTTAAAATGCCTTGATCAAAAAGAGGGCTCTCTCGGTCTTAAAATATACCGAGCATGATCAAGAAGAGGGCTCTCTCGATTATTGAAAATTAATTAATTTAATTTAATTAATGAATTAATATTTGAAAAAAACTAGATTTATATCAAGTGTCATCTACTACAAGTTTTAAAAAATTTATTTGAGCTTGATTGGATGAATAATAAGTATTTTATTACCGATTAAAAATTTGAACAAGATATATATAGCGAGAGTGTGAGCTAATAGTAGGAATTGAAAAAAAAAGTAGTTTCACATTGATGAGAAATAATTAATTAGTTCGCTTTTTACTCAGCCGGGTTTTTTGATTTTTTAAATTTACTAGTTTACTGTAAAATTGTGAACAGCTTTTTACAATTTGTGAAACACCTAGTCATAATTTTGTGAATTTGAAATGATCGTTATAGTTAGGTTCTTGTTTATGTATTTTTAAGAAGACATATGTATATAAAATGTATACATTTTCTTTATGTATGTAAAAGTAACAGGCCAGATTTTACTTTTAAATGATTTAACAAAGGTTCAGTTTGGAAATCGAAAAGTTTTGTGAAAGGCCTATTTTCTAACACAAATAATTTTGCGAAGGGTCTTGTCTTGAAATGAAAAAAATTGTGAAGAGTCTTTAAAGGACCCAATTTCTTCCTAAGCAAATCCCTGGTGAATATTTAAAGATTGGTCGGAATTCTCCGGAGCTCATAAATACTGCGTTCCGGAGCCCAGCGGCACAGCACTTTTGAAAACCAAAACCTAAATTATCTATTCCATTCCCTTCTATCTCCAATCGTTTGCGATATGTTCCACCAAAGTGCTTATATATGTGACGTAGAGTAATGCGTACGCGCTTGCAGTCGTAGATTCAATTGTTTTCTGTCGCAATGTTTTCTGAACGGAATGATCAGGAATGCCAGATTTAACCGCATCCTTTTTTATTCTTGATTGTGTGATGTTTAGTCGTGCTTTTTGTTCGTGTTATTAAATATTGTTAGTGATCAACTTTTTGGCTCCTGCGGTTCTTCATTTGCATCGAAGCTCACAGGAGCGCAGCTCCAGTATTTCTTTATTTTTTAGCAAATATTTAAATTTGCTGCGGGGCTTATAAATATTGCGCACCTAAGCCCATCGTAACTTCGTAACAGTGCTGGTGTGTTGTGTTTTGCTAGCTGATACATAAAAATACGCGAGTGGAAGGTACCGGGATATACTATGGTTGCTATTACTGCAGAATATCAGATCCCCTGTACTTTTTTTTTTTTTTTTTTTTTTTTTTTTTTTTTTTAGAAATTAAACATTGATCGTAAGTATGACAGAAATAAATATCAATGTCCTGATTTTAATATATTCTGCGAGGGAATTATTGTTTTGGTCATAATTCAATGAAATTTAATAAAATTAAATCGTAAAATCAGCTTTTTCACAAAATGTTAAAAATGAACTTTGGTTATTTTTGTAATACATTGCATATATATAAAGAAAAATTACAAAATATTAAAAACAACGTGTTGAATATTGATTTTTATTGAATAATCAGGTTTACTTTTTATTGGTCAATTGTGTTTTTTTTTTAGAAATCACTCTTTGTTTCATAACAATGCAAATAAAAAAGTTTTGGATTGTATATAAAATGTTACATAATTTATTAAATTCGGAATTAAAATTAATTTTGAAAATATAATTATCCACCCAAAAAAGCAATTTTTATAAAAAAAAAAATCGACTTTGAGGAATAGTTTCTTACCTTTGTGTTTGTAGCAACCCTTTATGGTTATCCACATTAGAGTCGGGCGCGGGTCCAGTTACGCCCATTCCAAATCAAAAATTCTATTTGAAATCAACCCGAAACGCGACCCAAAGTGGGTCGGATCGAGCTCGTGTAAAATCCGGTCCTCCGTCTGATATAAGACAAAAATCTGCATTCATTTTAAATTCCATTATTGCCAATGTAATTTTGACACACGGTAGGCGATTGTATATTAAAATTTTTGAATTTTGAAAAAAGGAAAAGGAAACAAACAGACAAACAAGCCTATCATATTTAAATCCTAATGAAATTGAAATGAGACCACCAGCAGAAGGAAAAAATTTCCAAAAAAACATGAAAATCGAAACATTCGTTAAAGAATTATAATTTTACCAAAAGATGGAGCTTAAATATTAGAAATGTTTTATTAACAAATATTAACAAAAATTACTCATTTTAAATTGATATCTTTTTAGACGACGATATTTTTTCATAGCAGTGCTATAATTACCATAATTTTGATAAAAACACTTTATTATTTGAAATTTTCCATAAAAAGGTTTCAAAATTTAGCTGGTAGGAAATTCTCCATTTTTAGGTAGATTTCGTA